>JAHLJS010000004.1:42585921-43241913 GCA_038502445.1 Eremochloa ophiuroides
GTTTTATTTTCGCTGCGATTAATTTCTTTGTCCGGACTATTCACCCCCCTCTAGTCCGCCATCTCGACCCTACACGTGCCTACCCCGAGCGGAGTGCTCAAAGGTAACTTAGTGGATTGCTCGTGCCATTGAGTTACTTCCTCTGTGGCAGGTCCTTGTGGCGCCTTGTGTAGGCTCGGTGTGTGGTACCAATTAGCCACCGGACCACCGGTTGAAGTCGACACAACGGAGACGTAGCGTGCCGGCAAGCACATGAACTCCGAGGATAAATTTTGGTGTCCATATTGATTTCCTCACCTTCATGTGAGTGATTGTGATTATCTCGGTGGTTGGCTTCATCTCCAGATAAAGGTATAACCTCCGAAGTTCTCCTTTTACCTTGTGCAAAGTAGTTAGCTCTCTAGCTTATTTAGCCTTGTGTAGTTGTTTTGTCTCTTGCTAGTTAGTTTGAGTGGCTTAGTGATTAGAAACACTAGACTTGTGTAGGTGGCTTGCTTAATCTAGTTGTTACTCTAGCATTGCAATTATAGCCTCTTGTGGTACTAATCACTTGTTCTAGTACTTTGTAGAATTTTAATTTAGGCTATTCATCCCCCTCTAGCCAACTCAGAAATTTCATATGGAGATAACCATGTATGAACTACTTACTCAAAATAGGGGTTATGCCACAATAATAATAATGATATGAATGATAAGCATAATGTTCAATCCATAGATAATAATATAATCACTTAGAACACTTCCTATCTAGGCACTAGCATAGATTAGGCAGAAGCATAAGAATATTCCTAAGTCATTCTTACTATACTACAAAGACATATTAGATTGGTGCAGTTATACTAGCAATCATGACAAAGATACCTTATACTCATACATAAGGGAATATTACTAAGAAAGATCAAGAACATAGCGAGCCTTCTATAGTAATAATAACTTCCTACTCTCCCAATATTCGAGGTGTGGACTACAAAGGACTCAACGAAAGTGTCACATCCACGATCTACCACAGAACCCTAGAATATAGGGTGTAATTGTAGACAAACCACATCTAAGCACCATACTTACATGCTGTTAGTCATCCATCCATGACGTCAATGAATGAGAGCTATACAATCCTATATATGAATATGAATGCATCCTAACTATGCAAAGTATACAATCTAGATAAGCAATGAATAGCATAATTGAGAACATAATCAATGAGTAGAACAATGTCAATCAACTTTATCTAAAGTACTCAAAAGAGGTATTAGATACAAGAGAGAGCTTACAATGGCTCCGAGAAGCCTCGCTCCAGACAAAATCTAGAATTCAAGTAGAACTTGCCTCCTTCTACTTCTAAACCTATGTAGTTATGCTCTAGATGGTAAAACTCTAATGATCTAGGGTTTCTGGCTCTAGTTTCTGGATGCTGTGAACTAGATATGAATTGATATGAAGCCCTATGGGGTCTGGAGTCGTATATATAGTCTGAAACGATGAATCTCAGCCCTTGGATCAAACTGACTTACGATAGTGGCTCAGATTAATCATCAAAGGTGGTGGGAAATCGACATAAAAAGCTGGAGGCTGACAGGTGGACTAGGGGGTCGGTCGACCTGGCCATGGGGTCGACCGACCTCCTCTGGCTGCCAGGTGGGCCCCCTTCTGCAGACAGGTCTCTGGTGTTCTCTAGAATGTTCTTGATCCACTATTGCGACGTAATTCGATGTATTAGTCCGACATGTGTATCTCCTTTGCACTGATTCACCAAAATTGTGGAATTCTATCGGTTAAAATCCTATTCTATGGTGGTATTTGCCTTTATACACTTATTTCATGTTTGATTGACGGGTAAAATCATACAATAATTACCGTCAACAGCCGCCGCCGCGCTCGCCTGTTCAGAGAGATGAAGAGGGGAAGAGTGAGAGAGACGGAGGGGAAGAGTGTTGGCTCCAGATTTGCTCAAGTTTGGGATGACTGCTCACCTGCTCTCTTCGCCTGTCACCGGATGTCGGACCCAGTAGAGGGAGCGCGCCGCTGTACGCCGCTGCAGACGAAGGAGAGAAGGAGCTGCGGCTTGCCTTTCTCCACCGTCGGCGCGTGCCGCAAGGGCTCGCCACCACAAGGGGCACGCCGCACGGGCGCGCTGCTCTTCGCCACGTGGTGCGCTGTAGGGGCGAGCTGCCCTTCGCGGCTGCTGAGAGAGAGGTGAGGGTGAGAGAGAGGTCCGCCGCCAGTGAGGGTGCAAGAGAGATGAGCATGAACAGGCGCCGCCGGTGAGGGTGAGAGAAAGATGAGGGTGTACGGCTAGGTGAGGGAAAAGTAAGGGAGAGAGGAACCCTAAGCGCTTATATATATATATATATATATATATATATATATATATATATATATATATATATATAAAAGCCCAATATACGAGGATCGGATACGAGCTCGGCTAAATTTAGAACTGGGCCAGGATTTTCCTAGGCGGGCCTTTTAGGAAGCCCGTCTCCGAAAATCGATTTACAGAGGCGGTCGTCTTAAAAAAACTTCTCCAAAAATCGATTATTTTTTAGAGACGATTTTATTAAATCAACCGTCTCTGAAAAATAATTTTGAAGACAGGGTATTTTCGGACCGTCTTCCTAAATATTTGTAGGGACGGTTAGACTTGTGCCCGGCTAAAAAAAAAAGTTTGGACACTGCTGTCTAAAATCATTTTTATAGTAGTATCAGCAGTGCACAGCATCACTGTCAAACGTATGCCGATCAATGCAAGCTTTAATTTTACCAGCACCAACTTGACCTGTCAAAGCATGCATGCGAATTTGCATCACACGCCACTGTTGCGTGTAGAGTACTCCCTCCGTATCCCTAAAAGAATCAATTCCTAGCAAATTTAGGATAGATTAGTATAGCTACAAAATAGCCATATTACCTTTAAGTAATTTGAGTTCCACCATTAAGTTGCACAGTAATCGTATTTAGGTATGTGCTAGATGAGAGAACCGGAAGGGGATTGGAGATAGAAGATGCGGCAGGTAATAAATGGAAATACCAGGAATATTAAATAGCTCGGTAGACCACGTCATCCTATACGAATTGACTTATTTGTGGAAAAACATTCTCTAGAAATTGGTTCTTTCTGGGATAGAGAGAGAGTACATTATTACATATTAATTAATTTTAAATACAAAAAAATAAACAGGCATAAATGTACATTGCACTGTACTCTCTCTGTACCAAATTATAAGTCATTACAAGAATCTTGGAGAGTCAGAGCATCTTAACTTCGATTATATAATAAGATAATAATATTTACAATATCAACTATAAATATCATTAGATTTTCATTTAATATATTTTCATATGACACTTAAACCTTGTCAAACTTGAGATGTTTTAACTCTCCGTGAATTTTTAGAATGGAGGGAGTACTGATCGTTGATGGATCAAGGAACTGTAATTATTGTTTGGGCCAGGGCATTTTTCTTTTCTTTAATCTAATTACTATTGGCCGCGCGTATGTATATATTGTATTAGCCTAGGTAATCTCCCAAACTTTCAACTGACGCACGCAATCTACTTCCTATTCTTGAGATCGTTTAATTACGATAATAAGTAGTTGCCAAGAATATGTCGTCAGTTTTTTGTGATCAGCTAGCATATCAGAGAGAGAGAGAGAGAGTGCTGCCAAACCCCCCACACGTTGGCAGCAAGAACAATATAATGCTTACCCTGTTTAGTTGCCAATATTTGGCGCTATTTCTCATCACATCAATTGTACTTTCCGTCTGCATGAAGCATTAAATGAAGTAGCAGTCGTTGCATGTTTGTACTTTTTGCTTGGTTAGCTCGAGATGAATCTTTTAAGTTTACTTGAGCCATGATAGGATAAAAGTTGTCAAATACAAATGAAAATGCTACCGTGCACTTTTCACCTCCTTTCACCAACTAAACACCTTAGAGACAAAGAAAGTAAATCTGTGGCCAGGCCAGAGAGTAGAATCATGTGGTCAGAATAGGTGATGCTTTGAAAAAATATATATTAATTTGTATTTAATAAAATTATTATACTCTCAGTGGATTTGTCCTATTAGTCCCAACAACAGTACTTAATTGTGAGTTGTGACTAGGGGTACTAATGCAGGGTCCTCGTTGAGTACTGGACTGCGTTAGAAAGAACCATCTTGTTACTATTTTGGAGACTACTTTTGAAGCACCAAAATTAAATGTCACTGAGACATGATACAGAAGCATAGTAACTTCTAGAGACTTACAAAAGTTAGAAACATTAATCTGGTCATCGAATTGTTAGACCTAACTTTTAGTAATAGTCATATGTTCTATTCCCTCCAATTTACGTAGTAAATTATAAGATATTTGACTTTTTTACCATAAGTTTGACCACTTTTTTCAAAAATTTATACAAAATATTACTTTTTTTTTTTGTTGTGGCTTACTTTATTAATTAATAAATGTTCTTAAAAATGACTTAAAATTTAACTATATTTACATAATTTTTTAATAAGACGAATGATCAAACTTGGATAAAAAATTAGAAGTCTTATAATTTAATATGGAGAGAGTAATTTGTTTCCTAAAAACTTTACACAACACTACTAGAGGAAGCATTTTCGGAACCTGTTTCATTAACAGAGGCCAGGCAGGCTGCCCGACCAATCTCTGTCTGTTAATCGTTTCCAGGGAACAAAAAAATAGACACATCTCAAAACTCAAACCCAAGCTCTGTCACTACACTACACATTGATTTGTGAGTACATATAGGATACTATCGGTTTTATTAACATTTTGTAATCTTATATTAACTATATTTTTGATACTGAGAGAACTCAAATGAAAAGATTTCAGCTACAAAGTACTAAATTTTATAAAGCGCTTCGAATTGTTACATGTATGAATGAATAAACCTGTCTAAGACGAAAGAAATGGAGAATTATAACCCGTTGCCTTTGGGAAGCATATGGAACCATCTCAAAATAGATTAGCCACACCGTACAGCAATCTGCAATTCTAAGGACTTGCCCTTGACTACATACATGCTTCCATTAAGGCTTTTAATTGAAGAACCGTGTGCAGCAAAACTAAATTTTTTAATTGAAGAACCAGTAAATATTTGGCAACAGGTGCAACGACGAGGCTTCACAACACCCATGCTAGCTCCACCGTGGAGCTGCATCGACTTTTGCTTGTTGCAACTATAACGGAAAGAGTTTAAAACCAAGACGTGAAAATCAGGGAAATATACAACTTATGGAGCAAAACAGCCATGGCCAGAGACAGCTTCCAACAAGTCCTATTCATATCCAATGACTTCCAGGCGTCAACAATGCAACATGTAATGCCTCTCTAACTATAACAAGGGTCAGCTGAAGCAGTGAGTGTATGATTGCAACATCAGAGGATCCAACAAAGATATATGGGCATGAATGGTAACCACATTAGCGCAATGCACGTCTTGCCTCATCAGGAGAGCCATTTGCAGCCCTAAGAACAAGAAGAACGACCTAGGCCTTCACATGTTCACGGATGAACTGCACGATGGCCGAAACATTACCGGTCGAACCAGCACCCTCCGCAACAGCCACCTTGTTCTGGCACTGGCTAAAGTTGAATGCCTCTCCAGGGACACCGAGATGAACTTCATCAGAGATGTCAGCTGAAGATATAGCGTTCCTTGATTCCCGAAGCTTGTTCCTACAGCATTGTTAAAAAGAGGGGCAATTAGAAACCTTGTAAATCTAATATTCCACAGTTGGACTAGCAAACATGTTTTTTGCATGCCCCCAGAGGCAGTTTATGGGTTACTATAATGGGACTATAGATGTGTTTGGGATCAGCAAAGAAGGATCCACAAGAACTACAACTCCCAAACCTGAATAAGTTATATTTTATCGTTGCAGCTTAATATTATGTAAAAGTTATTGGATATATTCTGACTTCATATCAGATCTAGAAAGAAGTCAATGACCAGCATTTAGGCACCATGCACTACCAAGTTGGTCATTCTAATTCTAATTATGCAAGTACAATAAATGTTGGTACTTGTCAGATGTCCTTACAATTCTTTCTCCAGCTGTTTCTTGATGAATTCCTTCGAGTGGGCTGTAACTTTATCTGTCTTGTTGCAGAATATAAGCACAGGAACCTTTTTCTTCACTACAGTTGCCTTTGTCAGAATGTCATACAGGTACCTGCAGAAAGATAATAATAATATTATTATGAAATGTTAACAACACTAAGAAATGATCAAACTATACTCAACAATGTTGGGAATAGTGGACAAAGGCTTCTAGTCACAATGACAACTAGAATAATAAAATTATTCGAACAGAGTAATTTCTGCTGTTCTGCAATCTTGGGATATGAAATGGCCCTAATTACACTGCTAATTTCAACATAGCACAAAGAGAAATAAAAGTAGTTGAAATAGGAACCAAAGATGTTTGCTAAAAAGTAAAACAGAGGGCACAAAAAGTACTCTGCAGCAGCTTGCATGCTAGACAAGAAATCTTGAGCATCAACAACGAAAACAACCCCAGCAGCTTTTGGCAGGACTTCATCAAGCTTGGGTTTGAGCCTAGCATGACCAGGAACATCAACAACATGCACAGGTTTTACTTTGCCTTTCTGCAGGGAAGGGCAACAGGAAGGTTTAGCAGAAATATCGCAGTCAGGAAATGCATGTTTTTTCATAAGAAAAAAAGCTGTCCAATTTAATTTTATCTCAATATGTTGGAAAAAGAATTAGCTCTAAAAATTTACATACCGTTTCTTGCTCTGAATGCAGCACAAAAGTATCACTATTTTCTTCCATAGAAGTCACAGTTCCTTGATGTGATGATCCGTCCCGAAGCTGACAAGCACAAATGAATTAGGAGAGCAACGAAAGATAATGTATAAGATAACCCACCTACTTGTTGCATTGGTATTGATACAAATTCCAAATCATCTAATAGACAAGAGAGAAAAATATCTTGGTTTTCCATGGTACTGCATTGCAGTACTTCAAGAATAAGATACGAGTGTAGTCAACTAAGAACAAGCCAACTATTCTATATAGAAAAACGAAATCAAATCAAATAAAAAAGATATACGTGAACGTGAAAGCATGATAACAAGCAGAACTGGTGTCCGTCTAGAATGCTCATCTCACACCCTAAATATAATTTCAAAAAATGAGGCTCGGACATTATTTTGCAAACTAGATACCAGTACCACGACCTTGTTCTTCACTTCTAAAACCGTATACTTCACAAGTTCACAGACCAAAAATATTGGAAGTTACCTGGTAGAAAAGAGTGGTTTTGCCACTGCCACTAAGCCCAGATAGCACTATGGTGTTTGGTTTAGATGATTTCAGACAAGATGCTGCAGAAAGAAAAAACATAAAAAATAATTTGCTTATCATTTACCACTCTAATGTAACGAATTGTATGATAGAGCAGACATCGTAACAAGCAACATAGCAGCACCTCATGTATCAAACCATGAGGTATCTCCAGTGAGTGGAGCCAGGACCCAGGCTCCAGCCCTGGTTTGAGGCCTAAAACTAAATCGAAGGAAACTTAAGAATTGCACAAATTTTGAAGCTAAAATGAATTGTACCATGTTTTAACTATCTCAGCCCTGGGTTCTAACCCAATCCTGGATCCGTCTCTGAGTATCAATGAATTTAAATCAGAAAGGAAAAGCAAACCCCCTCTTCGCTTCATAGCACTAAACATGCCATCATCAGATACCTCATGCTCAAGAACTCGTAAATGTTATATCATCTTAGAGCTGGAACAATTGACAATACACAATAACAAGGTAATAAAACATAGGCCTAATCTTCAATTCTTCAATCAATAGCACTCCATCATTACTACTCAGTTGGAAACTTCAAAATTGTGACACAAAGTCTGAATGAACCAAAGATGAAAAATTCCACTATATATTTCCTTTCAAAGCACAACTATAAATTGTAAAAGAAAAACTAATAAACGTTTAAAAACTCAAGATTGGCTAATTTATAAAGCTATAAATGATATTGTTTCTCCCTTCATTAATTAGGTAGTAGGTAACTGTGGCTTGCTCTCCTAGTTGCTTAATTACAGTGTATAGCCTTGCTACACTGTCCAGATCAGTTCCCATTTGACCCAAGGCATGTAGTCGGTTCCATTGTATATGCATATATATGAACGAGACAACACACTACAGCTAAATATGCGATTCCAGATGACCAGATACACAACTAGTTTATTATCCAGTGATGAATCAAGCACAAACAAAAATTCAACAAATAACCACTCTAATGCTTTTAGGGGACGATGCCGCCTCTCCAGGGATCCCAAACGGGCCCCGGCCGCAAAATTGGACACGCCTATTACATTCATAGGCCACGGCCACCTTACAAGTGGATGTTCGCAACACAACATTCCAAGACACCACGGGCACTCAATGCAGGGCAAAAGGAACTTCTGGGTTTGGCACCGCACCTACGATAAGCAACAGGATTGTGACGGCAACCACCGCGGCCGCGACATAGATCTGCTCCGGGGGCTGCTGGCGCATCCAGCTCTCGGCTTGGCGCACCCACACCTCGGCTTGGCCAATCCAGTCGTCCATGGCTGCTTTCACAAGAACACAGAAGAATTCTTGAGAATAGAGCCGCGTCCGCCGCACCTCGAGAGCAAGCTAGGGTCTCTTACCTCAAATACCAAGAAATAGATCTAATCCCAGGTGCACGATAAGCAGAGGGTGGCGCGGAGAGCAAGAGGAGGAGGGCTCCGCCGCCGCGCGACAGGAGTATCCTGGCTCCCTGTCCTTCGTCGCCGACGGCGAGATGTGGCGAATTGCGGCGGTGGAAGACAAAGGAACCCAAAGTATTGCTGGGCAGGCATAGGAAACCGTCGCACGTGATCCTCGACAAAGGAAGACAAAGGAAACCTAGAACTAGAACCCTCCTTTGCTGATTTTTCAAATTATATAAAACGAAAAAGGAAAAAAAAACTCTTTTGCTTATTTCCAGTTTTACCTGTGATCCTCGACAAAGGAATCAGTACTCCCTCCGTCAAAGGGAAATATGATTCTCCTTTTTCAGGAATCGAATAGTTTCAAATTTAATCAAATTTAAGAAAAATAATATTTATAATACAAAATAAGTATTATTAGATTAATTATAAAAATATATTCAGATAATTTAAATATATCTTAGGGTATGGTTACTCTCACATATATATATCTCTAAATTTTGGAACGTGTATGACCTGACGAAATGTACGTAGACGAAGTATATAATCACACTGGCCCATTTATGAAAATATAGATACATACTAATATAATATTTATAATATATTAATAAATAATAATATATGCTTTTTTAAAAACTTTCACGTCCTAAGATTTTAATTATCTTAAAATAAGTATATAAATATACTTAAATAAGTATGCACTATATATACACCTAACATGATCTATTGAAGATGGCAGTAATTACATATAAACTAGGTGTATGCAATACTCTGCTCCGTCCTTCTTCCCCTGCCTAGCAGCTCCTTTCCGAATCTTTCACTGTCACTGTGTCACAATTCATTGCATCTCGCCGTTGGCGACGAGGGATAGGGGATCAAGGTACTTAATTATCATGGGGTGACATCGGCCTCCTCTGTGTTTTGTGTTTGTGTTTTGTGTTACTCGATTTGAGCCGTATACCGTGCACTAACTTCACTAGCCGATGGTACGAAACAGCAACAGTTGTGGATCATATCCCCGCCACAGCGAACTTTAGGTCACCTTAATCATGGAACCTTCACCATGGACGAGCCCCGAGCGAGATGTGCTTGGATATGTCCAGGTCTATGCTAATCAGGGTGAGACAGGCGTGTTTGGTTTAAGGACTAAACCGTCATAATGAATGTTTAGATACTAAATTAGAAGTATTAGATATAGACTAATTAAAAGATGAATCTATTAAAATTAATTAATTTATCATCTCTCCTATAATTCTTAAATAAATTTATGTCCACTCAAGAAAATGTCCCTCGCTGAGAGCTCTAACCTTTGTGTACCTAGAAAATTATACGTAGAAAATTGTCTCTATCAAAATCAAAGGCCACAAGGGCATATAATCATGATCCAAGAGCTATAGATCAAAGTTTATCCAAACAAACTCACCCGCACTCTCAAACACATCCACTCGTCACTTTCACGGAGAAAGAAACCGCCCCCGCGCCCCCTCATCACGGGAAAAAAAACGGAAACAACTCGGTGCGTATCCTGCCACAGCCCGCAAGCTCCTCCGCGGCTGGACCATCGCGTCCACAACTACGCGGCGGCGGCCACTAGGGATGGAGCAGACCGGCGGCCGCCAGCCAAGCAGGTAGATCCACGCCACGCCCTTGTGCTCGGCCGTCCTGTTTTGCGCCGTCCGCTGCCCATGGGATCAATCTATATGCGCCCGGACGATCCAGCCCCCACCGTCCCACCCCGCGGCGCTGGACATCCAGCCTGCCGTGTCGCCGTAGGTTCGCGTGTCACGGACGCCGTTGAAGGAGCTCCGACATCGGCACTGCCTCGGCCCACGTCCTGTCGGATCTAGGCGATCGAGAGGGAACGACGGGAGGGCACCCGGTGGCGATCGCGCGCGCGCATCACGCCGACGTGAAGAGGCGCCATCAGCTAGGTCGTGGCTGCGACGTCCGTGTAGAACTCGCGCATGAGGAGCCCATCGCGGTGATCCCGCTGACGTGCGAGGAGGTGGCGCGGGCGGTGAGGTCATGGCCGTCACGTTCGCGTCGCACTCGCGGTGTACCAGCCTCAACTCTGCCCCCCGTCTAGCGTGACTGTCTCCGGTGTCCGGCGGCCTGCGCGCGTCCTACCGAATCGGAGTTCCCCTCGGCCGGCACTGCCCTCCTCCAGGCCTCGCCCCTGATCCCTGTTCGCGCTCGTGGTCTCCAGGACCCACCGCCGCTGATCGCGACGAGGAGACCGCATCCGGCACGCATAGGAGGATGCAGACAGCGCACGGACGCATGCTTGGGAGGGAAGCCTCCTGGCAACAGCGGCGTGGCTTCTGATGCTGGATCCCACCTCTGTCGGCAAAGCCGTCACGGTATGCTTCCCTCCTCCTGTGCTCTTCAATTTAACGCAAGTATGGTTTCCTCCTCCAGTGCATTTCAGATTTGCACATGTGAGGCTTTGAATCTTCCAGTTCAGATGTATGCATTTCACACATGAGCTCTCAACTCATTTGAATCTTCGTAGTATTAGTACTCATGTGGACCCTGCTGTGTATCCGATTGTGATTATGTTTCTGGTGCTCCCAGATTTGTAGAAGAAATACTGCTCGACAATGTATAGCTGATTTTGGAAGCCTTTAAATATCCGCAGCTGCCATTCGAGCTGAAGAATGTTATCGATTTTGTTAATCTAATTGTACTAATTTTCCTTTCTTGTTAATTAACTATTGCATGGTTGAATTTCTATGGCAGTCATCAAATTTTCCCTCTTAGTTTTGTTCTAGATATTGACGAATTTGGAATAGCATCCAGATCCTTGGTAAAAGCTTGGATGCGACCTTATCAGTATTGTCATACAAGATGTCTTTGTTTGCGCATGCCCAAGGGGATTCGAAGGCAAGTCATTGAATTCGATAATTGCACAGTACTCAGTTCACTTTGTCCAAATACATTCTTTGGTTCTTCATCATAGAGCTCAGATTCTATCGACAAGGGAGAACTACCCGAAAGTTGGCTAAATCTTCTAGAAGAGTTACAGGTCAGTAGCCTGTATGTACCCATGTTCCTGGCAGACTTTTTAAATTTATTGATTGACTATTGATATGGGGGTTAGGGCTAGGGATATGTCAGTGGCGTATTTCTAACCCTTCAACTGAAAAAACACAAAGGGTGAGGATTAAACTTCCTGTGTAATCAAATTTGCTAGCAGCAACACAGAACTTTCCCCTGACAAGGTTTTTCTCTTTCAAATGTGCTTGAGATCTGTGTGTTATTTCGTTAAAGAAAAAAAAATACTAACCAAATGCAACGCCATCCTTGAGAAAAATTTACCTTGTAGTTATAACAATTGAAGTTTTTTATTCACTAGCTGTGGTAACTCTTCTAGCAAGGTCCCTCCTTCACCATGTAGCCCCCCCCCTAATTTTCAATCATTTGGGAAGACTTAGGGCGTGTAAACTTCACAAAAGTTGAATTTAATTATTATATACATTAGAATAAAATGGAGTATAACATTTCATAATGTGCTACATAAATATTTGTTTTGTGCATCTGCAAGGTACTGCCATGAAGACAAGGCATCCGCAAGGTAGCATTTTCTATTTCTTGTTCCATGTTCCGAATTTTTCTACATCATCTGCAATTAATGTTAGTATCAATGTAAATGAACATGTTTTTAAGGTTCAAAAGCAAAATATTACTGGAGCATATCTTCATCCTAAGATTGGCAGAAAGAATAAATTAGATTTTTTTTCATGCATCCTCTAAAAAATGTGTTTTTGATGTAAATTGTGCCATTTAATTTGGATTCTGTACAATCATATTTCAGCTTACTATATAATGAATACTTCTACGCCATAACCATTCCAAACCAAACTTCTTTATATTGTAGATGCACATATACAATTGTGAAAATTATACTATGACACGATGCGATGGCCAAACTCAAATTGGCGCACCTTGCAGGCAGGATGGGATGAACATGGGTATGGAGAAAGGCCTACAACAGATAGTCTATGGGATACCGAAACTCCAGATGGCATCCTTTTCTCCTCTTCATTGACTTGGATATCTACTTGATAAATTATCTTTTGCCTTTTTTTTTAATTATCTTATATTCTATGGAACAACTATTTTGATAATTTTGTGATTAATCCATGTGCATCCTATGTGTCACTGTTAGTTTCATGGTTTAGTTTTTGAAAGAAGTGCAGGTTCATCATCAAGGTATAGCTGCTTTAAGTTTTCTAATTATTTAGTCCATAGATGGTTATAGAATGTTCTTATTTTGACTTCTTACTGCAGGGTGTTGCTTGGTCTGTTGTGAATTCGTGATTGTAACAAATTTTGGTCACAACTCATAAGGCCATTTTAGTGTGAAAGAGTTGGTGTCCCATCTGTACATATTTGATTGGAGATGGTAGGTTAATGGAATTTGGAATTGCTGGGGAATATAAAGTAATATTGAGACTGGTGTCGTTGTTGCACGAGTGTATTTCAGATTATATACATAATTATATACAAATGTACCAAAATATCATCAGGTTGCTTTCATATGGATTTCTGAAATAAACCGTGGCGTTAGCACGGGCACTATACTAGTTAACACATGTTTACTGTAGCATAACATTATCAAATTATGGATTATTTAGGCTTATAGATTCATCTATATGAATAATTTTATCGGAACCACATTTGATATTTCATTATTGCAAACCTAGCGAATTCTATTAATTTAGGGAATAACATTCGAACAAAGCCTCTGAGTTATATACTACCTTTATAAAAAAAGAACAATTATGATATTTTATGCCTGTTAAAATAATTTAAGTTTGATCAAGTCTAGAGTGAACAATATATTTATATTTAAGTCTTTAATTCAATACACACTACTACAAAACATTTATCACTGTCAGTTTTGGCCACCCGTGGTGATGGGTTTCTAGAAATTCTACAATCAACAAAAGATAGCAAAAATATAATCTCGTGAAGCCTCCACCAACTAAGTCACAAGTCACACAATTTTTGTACAAAAAATACTCATGGCGGGATTCAAACTTGAGACAAATGGCCTTACGCGAGCTCCTCTAACCACTGCACCTCAAAAGTCTCATGTGTCTCAAATGACATGCATTCCTTCATATTCATATTTCTAGACATGGAAATGAATATTTAGGACACTAAACAAATTCAAATAAAAAGAGTTTCAACTATAAAGTTGTAGATATCACTAAGTATTGCAACTTTAGTTTTGATTATTTCCTTATCCGAGGTCGTTTGTAATTTTTGAATTTCAAATTGTGACAACATCCTTAGCATGTGACGGACTCCACTAAGAAAGCAAACCAAGGCAAGGCACAATGATAACTCTAGCTTCTGACAGTCAGCTCCTAGCTTTAGCAAAAAATTATCAAAGGCGGTTTAGGAGTATCGACCATGATATGCGACGAGGGATGACGCCGAGCACAATCACCAACCAAAGATCACAATGCGAAAACCTAGAAAACCTCTATGAACCCATTCTCCTTGTACTCCTTTAGCCATCTGGTATATAAGGTTGGCTAGGGCTATCGTAGAAGGGGAGGACGAACAGATCAACCAAAACCATAGGTCACTAGCCTAACACTCTCCTACTATGTCTCTCATTTAAAGAACTCGATCAAGCATTCTAACCCGAGAAACTACTACTAGAGGTAGGACTTAGAGGCCTATACCAGGATAGATCCTTTTATGTCTTGAGTGCTAAATAATTGAAGTACACCTCCGTTTCAATTTATAAGTCGTTTGACTTTTTCAACCTTAACTTTGACCAGTCGTCTTATTCAAAATATTTGCATCAAAAAGAGTTAAATTTAAATCATTCTTGAAGAACTTTTATTAATAAAGTAAGCCATAACAAAAGAAGTGATATTTTGCACAAATTTTTGAATAAGACGAGTGGTCAAACTTAGTGCCAAAAAAGTCAAACGACCTATAATTTGAAATGGATTTAGTAACACACATCGATACACTAATTAGATGATTAATTACAACCGTGGAATCGAACCCACGACACTATTCCTCTTTCAAACTTCACTTTATTATGAAGCTACAACCCTAATTTGTGGATGCATTATCCAACCCACACAGTTGAGCCCAAGGTCTAGAGCACACACCAATAGACACAACTTGATGTGATGAAGGATAAACAAACACAAGCTTGTTTGTACAAGAGCGTCTCCAACAACACTACCCAAAACAATCCCCTACTTTCATGTTTAGATAGCCACCTTTTTTTAGGGGGTGTTTTTTTTATCCAGTAGGACTACCTAAATCAGGCTCTCAAATTCATCCCAACAGGCAATGACACATGGCACTCATCATACTCCCTAATTCCCTCTTCCTTACTGAGCTATGCGCAGATTTGTTAGAGGAGCAGGGTCATAGGGAAGAGTGCAGGGGAATCAGGCAATGCTCACCTAAACGACCTAAACGGCCGTGTAAACAGTGGCTAAACAGGTAAATGGTGGCAAGCTATTTTGTTTAGGCATTATTCGAAATTAAATGGTTAACCATTTAAATGGTCAAAATACGAAACCCTAAGGAGCAGAAGCGCCTATGTTGCTATGAATAGAAGGCAGGGAACCCTAGGGAGCAAGGAGAAGCAACCTATGACACCGGAGAGCTGAAGGAATGGTCGAAGACCTTGTGTTGGTAGAGAAGAGCCACAGAGGGTTGGCTGGGCCTCTTGCCAGGGAGAAATGCATGAACAACATACGATGACGGGAACGCTGTTGGCGCTTCTTAGCGTCAGCAGAAAAGTCCGCAAGCGCACGAAAGTACCGTTGTAGGCTTCACCCGGAAGTATTCATGGTATCGTAATTTCCCAGAGGAACGGTCTTTGTACTTAGTCTCTTAAACTAGTTTACTCAGAAGAGACGGAAGGGATAGCTTGGGTAGAGAGGTTCTTCTAAGGTCAAACGCAATATAAGCGATGGTAACTTTCCCACTACTTGCTTGCTCAGGCCCACTGGCGCACCTGGTCTGCCAGGCGATACCAGTATCAGCGCTATTCCGCGGCCGAACGTGGGGGCATGCTAGTATGAGTGGACAGGGCTATCACCATCTGCCACCTACCCCTCTGCCCGTGGGCGCGCGCAACATACGAAGGTAGACTCCGACCTAGACACCACGTCTACGAAGGCGACTACTACTCTAGCGGCGTACAGGAACATCCGTCTCTATCAGGAGTCCTCTTACTAGAGCATCCGTCCAAAGGACGAACAACGATCCCACAAACAAGTAGCTTTATGGAAGTAACATGCTTAAGGAATCAAACCAAAGTTGAACACGAACTTCTTACTTCAAGTAGCAAGACGATCGTAGAGGTACAAGTTGGATCGAGAGCCGACAAGCCCGGCACTTCGTCCACCCGGAGGCAGAACTGCTTCGACTCCGCTCTTTCTGCAGCTCTTGTCACTCTCTCACTCCCTATACTAAATTAGCTATAAGCTAATGGAATGGAGCTTGCTCTTCCTCTCTACATTGTGACCTCTTGTGTTGGTGAATCCATTGATGAATAGGGTGTAGAGAGGAGGCCTCCTTTTATAGCTTGAGAGGAGGGGATTCTATGCAAAAGGATCATCCTCACATGGAAAGATCCAAACCGACCTCCAAAGGGTGGTTTCCACTTTCCATCTGTGTTGATCATAGGTGGGACCATCCTTAGGGAACCACCCTACAACCGCTAGAAGAAAACTGGGCCCGAGAGGCCCTACCAGGGAGGCGGCCGCCCCCGGGACCGGTCGGTCCCCTGGTGGGCCTGTTTGGCCACCGCCTTCGCGTGGTTGGTTCTCCTCTGGGCCTAGACCTCTCCTATGGTTACGAATAGGCCCAGATTTGTAATAAAGGTGGGCTTATTTGTTATTCATGGTTGCGCATTCTCTGAATTCACATTTCTCCTTTACGCTTTCCAATTGGTGTTGTGCACTTCCACTTGTTTCACCATAAATCCTGCAAAAACGTAAACGCTAGGGGTACAAGTGGAACTCTATTAATAGCATATGTCTATGTGTTAATGTGTGATAGTTTCTCTTCCTTTAGGCATAAGTTGGCGGTTAAAAATGATCTATAAGGACCGCCAACAAGACCCCCACAAGCTTAACCTTTGCTCGTCCCGAGCAAATAGCTAAGTATGGTTGTTGATCAGGAGTTGCTACAATGTCGATCATATTTCAAATGTACCAAGTTTATAACAAAGTTTTCCACCGTAATTTGAATAAATCAGCATGCTATCCACCCTGCTATTATCTTGAAACAAATGGGGCCTTTTAGCCATCTCAAGTCTTGGGTGATTGCAAGACCGAACAGATTCATAGACATTGCTTATCATTCATCCCAAGATGAACCATCTTTCCGGAGGTTTTAAAAATTTTTGCAAAGAAATGTAAGTTCCTCAAATGATTCTCTCGATCGCTCAAAGTGTATGAATACCTCACCAAAGGCATTGTAATGTTGCCTTCATATCCTACCACTAAGGCTTATGAGTGGAGTTTTGGGCAGGTATAAAGGTGGGCATACTTGCATCACATATATTGCTAAGTCAAAAACCGAACCACAAGGAGATACAAGTCATATACTTTGATTGAGATGTGCCAGTGTGTGGAGCATGAAGATGGTGGAATCCTAATTTTTAAATATTTTGGCACTCCATGCATCATAAATTTCTCCTATATTGGATGGAATGAAACTTTTTTGTGGGATATGGGCTATAAGATCATATATCCATACTATTACTTTTCTTCTTCTTCTTTTTTTGAATGGGTACTTAGAACTTTTTTTTGTTTGTTTATTGCATGCCCCTTGGCATGGTTTTTGTTTTTTTTCTTTTAAGCATAACCCATATCTCTTGTTAGTATTTGAAGAACATTGGCTGGAGAGATGTCATGATGGAATGCGAGGAGTAATTATATGGTGAAAAATGAATGCGCGGCTTCTCAGGGTAAGAGTCGGTATTTTTATTTGGTGGATAACAAATGCGCGGCTCTCAAGGTAAGAGTCAGCATTTTTATTTGGTGGATAACAAATGTGCGGCTCTCAAGGTAAGAGTCGGTATTTTTATTTGGTTGAAGAGTGCGCAACTCTCAGAGTAAGAGTTGGCATATTTTTGGTGGATGTATGGGTGCATGTTGTGCGCAACTCTCGGGGTGAGAGTTGGCTTTGTCTGGTGGGTGCATGTGAATCTCAATCATGGGTGCATGACTATAATCTCACTTAGGTCACAACAATTTGACCTAACTCAATGTTCCACAAGCAGCATATGACTAAAGGGTTTGCATAATTGAAACATGTCATATGGCCTTGGTAGGTATTTCATAATCATTGAGGAACTTTTGTTTTTGAAAGTTTTCGAAAATAAAACTCCGGATGTCAAGTTTCGCTCAGAACAAAGTCATAGCACAGCCCATGTCACCATATCATATCAGGCAATTACTTAGACAAGATTAAGCATGTGCAACCCATTAGTCCAAGTTTTTAGGATGAGACATTTTTAGCTGATAAACCCAAACCTTAGAGAAAGCTCGATTATAAAATGAGTACAGGTGAAACATAAGACAGAGCAAATGTTCATCATTTCAACAAGGGTAAAAACTAACACATCTTAACACATATGAGAGAGGAGAACATATCTCACCTTTTTTAAGTTGGAGAATTTTTTTAAAAAAATGTGAGATACAAGTTACCTTTGTGGGAGCCCTCCACCATGCTTGCTTTTGACTTACCAATGTGTTTCACTTGGGGGTGCCACTAATTGGTGGTGCCTCAGCTTGATGTGCAGTTCATGGCCTCTCTTGAGCGTGCTAGGAAGCTCCCCCCAATCTTGTTTTTATAGGTGGTATTGAGATAACAAGACAACAAAACTTGGGGTTGAAAGATAAATTACTCTTTTTCTTCAAGATTTTATTTATCATTATATTTTTTCTTTTCAAGGTTCACCTAAGAAATTCTTATCTCTGCTATCATCTCAAAGACTTTCCCTCATGGAGTTGATAAATTTCTGCAAGGGGTTAGTCCATAAGATTAATCCAAAATCTATACTAGCAGCTTTGGTTCCAAGATCAAACTAGACACCACGTCTAATTTGTCAAGGTAGGCTTAAGAATCTAAGCACCATGCTTACATTAAAAATCCTATAGAGGCATGATCTCAGATCCCAGCTTCAAACTAAACACCGTGCTTAGTTAAAAAGATGTAGGACCAACACTTCCAAACCAGAACTTACTAGCATAGAGAAAAGAAATATGACAAGATAACCAAGAATCATTCAACGAAGACAGATTTTTGAACAAAGGAACCTAGTCAGAAGTTTGCTCAGCCAATCTATTCAAACTCAAACAAGGCTAGGATAAGAGAGCAAAGAAAGACATGCCTTGCTTCATCTCCAACATGAATTTCTTCCATTATTCATGATAACAACTCAAAGTTCATTAATCAAAATGCAACACCATGTCACAATTTTGATTAAAGAAGGCTAGTTTAACCTAAGCACCATGCTTAAATTAAAAAGCCTATGGATGTACCACAAGTGTACTCATGTGAATACACCCAAACTCAGAGCATATGGCATGAACAGAAGAAGAGCATGATATTATATTTTCATGGAGACAAATATGAGTGAATGAGTTGGTCAACATTACCTAACATATCTGAATGTGTGTACCAACAGCATGTATGGATGAAGCATCAGAGTTGTCGCTGCGGTGTCTCGGTTTCCATCTCAGGTGACTACCAAGGCATGGGTTGGAGTCCATCACTTTTAGTAGCATGTCGTCGTGTAGCAAGTTGTTTATTGGTAACTCCTGCATATTAGTGACTCGCATACACGACAAATGTAGGAGAAACAACTCATGCAAGCTTCTAACTAAAAGGAATATTGCGACCATGACTCCCCTTTGTTGTGTCTTTTTTTAGAATCTTTAAACGAAGTGTGATCCAAGATATGCATGGAGTCATGGTTGGTCAAAGGAGTGAGAGAGGTGTTGCACGAACCACCGTTGAAGATGAAGGAGGTTTATGGAAGTCATGTATCCTATCCTTGTTGCGTGATGAGTCACTCGGTGTTGTGCAACGTGCAGGGGAGATCTTGAAGGTGTGTTAGGTATGCTTGAGAGATCTCCCCCACACTTATTCTTGTACCTGCTTTATTTTGATAAAAAGAAAACAAAACAAGAGCAACAACAACAAGCAAGGACTCTATTGGCTATAAGACCCGAGAGCAAGAAAGATTTTATTATTATTTCTTTATTAGTTTTATTGAAAACTTGTTCATTCAACTTTTTATAAACAAGGTCAAGATAAAGATGCAGAAAAATATATGCCTTGGTTTATCTCCATATCAGATTACTTTCATTGATTATGTCAACAACTCAAAGTTCATTGATCAAATGAAGACAGTTATAAGAAGTTGGTGAACATTTATTTACCTTCGCATACCTGATTATATGTACCGGTAACATATATGTATGAGGCGTTGAAGTTGTTGTTGCGGCTAGCATGATGGTTCTGCTCAGGTGATCTCCGAAGCCAGGCCACACACATCAATACACATGGGCCATGGGCCTTGATGATACTAGCAAAGGTTCAGAAGAGGGAGAATCCTAATCTTTTTTTTTCTTTTTTCGTAGTTTTCTTTCTTCTTCTTTTTTAGTCTCCCTCATCTCTCTTCTTTTTTTCTTTCATTCATTTTTTCTTCTCCTTTTTTTAATATATATATGTTTTAACTCTCTCTTTTTTTCAAGACGAGGCTGACATCTTCATCATCATTTTTTTTGAATGACCCTTCGGTGTGCATGGAACTTGGGTTTCTCACCGTCCTCCCCCACACTTGGAATTTTGCATAAAAGTCAAGTGCAGAGTTAGGGCCTTCTTACGAGTGTGTTCCATTACCTAGGAGTGCATCAAGCTTTTGTAGTTGATGTCATTCCATGTCGTCAAGCATCATATGACCCGAGTTCTTCTTAATCTTTCTTGAAATGGTTAGCGACATATCCGAAGGTGCATACTAACTTGACAACATGCCCTCACCATTTAGAGAAGATATATATATTTTTTTTGAAAATAATAATAGTAGTAATGATAATAAAAAAATATATTTTTTAAGGATAATCCGGGGTATCTCCCGGCAGTGCTTAAGTTATGGTCTTAAGCTTGATCGTGGGAACTTCTTCTTGCAGCAATCTGTGGTGGTGTAGTTCCCAGCTTTACCACCAATCATAGGCATTAATATTCAAGCTGTAAGGTCTGCACCATCGTACTACTATGGGATTTGCAATGTTCATGACAAACATAAGCATTCACAATCATTCTCTCAAAAAGTTGAATAACTAGAATCAAGAGATGGTTGCGAGATCCTCGTAGAAGCAGGTGGTCCGAAGCGAAACAAACTCTGGAGACCTTGAGCATGAAACGTGAGGGACCTCAAAACCATGCTTGTTAGCGGGCCCCTTCTTGGCTCCAGAGTTGTTGCTTCGGGCATGTCCGTGGCACGGAAGTTTTCATTCTCAAAAGATATATCATGGAGGATGATTACTTAACCTTGACCATTATCGAGAACAATGTTCTTGATGGCCAGAGGGACATGCATCTTGTTCGAGCAAGGGCGTAGGAGAAGGATTCGCATGCTCGAACAAGTAGCTTTACTTCGCCTTTAGGTTTTCGAGCAAGTGCTATGGTTGGCAGAAGCAAAACTTTAAAACTTCTCATCGGGGCTCGCTCCTTTTTTTTATATATATAGATGAGATTTTCAAGAGGGTGCCCTATGAGAAGATCAAAATCGAGGATGGCATAGATGAGAAAGTATAAGAAACTTTGATTTCGTTAATTTCCAATGGCACAACCTTAACAATCCCACAAAACTCAAAGATGAGTCCGGATGGACTTCTGAAAAGTTTGTCGGTCGGGACTAGCGGCATATCGCCCTAAAAGGGTTTCCGCTGGAATGAAAGTAGTCCCAACTGTGAGGTTGTGTAGGGCTTTCACGGAAGTCCCCTTTAGTGAGCAAGACATGGTTGTGGGAGGTGAAAGAATCTAAATTTCTTCAGAAGAATGTTTCGCTTCCAACAAGCAACAACCGTACTTTCGATGACTCCGCATTAGGGGAGACTTCCTAAGAAATGTCAGAATTTTGTGCCAAGAAATGTTTTGAAGTTCTGCCATAATCCTCGAATTTTGATAGTGAACTCCGAAGGATAAAACATTCCTTCCTTCGGTGTTCATGATTCGGGTGAGGGCTCAACAGAAGAATCGAAGGGTGGCAAGGGAAAGAATTCGGCTGCTGAGGGCTCTTCAGAACTTGACATGCCCTTGTATGTAGGAGCTTGGGTACAATGATGGGAGAAGCGTGCTTCTCTAGGATGCAAACAAGGATTTTCCTCTATTCCGTCATGGTTTTTATTAAAACGGCCCTCCAACGGTTATGTCAAAGCATAGGGCAGCATGTATGTCTAGATCCGAACAAAGGATATGCAAAAGCACATTATCGGATAAAGATAAGTTTAGGTCAGCATGTATAAACATTGTAAACCTGGCCTAGGCTGCACCTATGGACTTCTTCTCTTTTTGCTCAAAATCGAGGTTTGCCCTTGGTAGAGCAGCGATACGAGACATGGGTAAGAATGCAAAATAAAACTTGATCTTAAGTTCATCCCATTCTCTATTCGCACTTTCTACGGCATCAGTGTACCATTGTCTTGCCTCCCCTTGAGGGAGAACAGAAAAAACTTCCACTTAAGAATTTCTTGTGTCATGCCAGGAATGCTTAGGCATGAACACAATTCCTCGAATTTTTGCAAGTGGTCAAAAGAATTTTCATTATCGTGACCAAAGAAGGGTTTTGTCCGAACCATAGCTTTGAATCTCAGGTGGAGTTCACAACTGGATGGAAATTTTGGTTTTGAAAAAGAATGTGGTTAAAAGAACTCCCCCTTTGAAGTAGAAGAATTTTGAATTTAGAGCTGGCCTCATGGTGAAGGGATAGGATAAAAAGGAATATTTTGTTTTTATAAAAAGAAAAGATAAAAGATTTTTTTGATAAAACACAAGAATACATGGGTGAACTAGGTTTGGAGATAAATACGACAACCGTTCCCCGGCAACGGCGCCAGAAAGCTTGTTGGCGCTTCTTAGCGTCAGCAGAAAAGTCCGCAAGCGCACGGAAGTACCGTTGTAGGCTTCACCCGGAAGTATTCAGGGTATCGTAATTTCCCAGAGGAACGGTCTTTCTACTTAATCTCTTAAACTAGTTTACTCAGAAGAGACGGAAGGGATAGCTTGGGTAGAGAGGTTCTTCTAAGGTCAAACGCATATAAGCGATGGTAACTTTCCCACTACTTGCTTGCTTCAGGCCCACTGACGCACCCAGTCTCCCAGGCGATACCAGTATCAGCGCTATTCCGCGGCCGAACGTGGAAGGATGCCGGTACGAGTGGACAGGGCTGTCACCATCTGCCACCTACCCCTCTACCCGTGGGCGCGCGCAACATACGAAAGTAGACTCCGACCTAGACACCACGTCTACGAAGGCGACTACTACTCTAGCGGCGTACAGGAACATCCGTCTCTATCAAGAGTCCTCTCACTAGAGCATCCGTCCAAAGGACGAACGACGATCCCACAAACAAGTAGCTTTATGGAAGTAACATGCTTAATGAATCAAACCAAAATTGAACACAAACTTCTTACTTCAAGTAGCAAGACGATCGTAGAGGTACAAGTTGGATCGAGAGCCGACAAGCCCGGCACTTCGTCCACCTGGAGGCAGAACTGCTTCGACTCCGCTCTTTCTGCAGCTCTTGTCCCTCTCTCACTCCCTATACTAAATTAGCTATAAGCTAATGGAATGGAGCTTGCTCTTCCTCTCTACATTGTGACCTCTTGTGTTGGTGAATCCATTGATGAATAGGGTGTAAAAAGGAGGCCTCCTTTTATAGCTTGAGAGGATGGGGTTCTATGCAAAAGGATCATCCTCACATGGAAAGATCCAAACTGACCTCCAAAGGGCGGTTTCCACTTTCCATCTGTGTTGATCGTAGGTGGGACCGTCCTTAGGGAACCGCCCTACAACCGCTAGAAGAAAACTGGGCCCGAGAGGCCCCACCAGGGGGGCGGCCGCCCTCCGGGACCGGTCGGTCCCCTGGTGGGCCTGTTTGGCCACCGCCTTCGCGTGGTTGGTTCTCCTCTGGGCCTAGACCTCTCCTATGGTTACGAATGGGCCCAGATTTGTAATAAAGGTGGGCTTATTTGTTATTCATGGTTGCGCATTCTCTGAATTCACATTTCTCCTTTTACGCTTTCCAATTGATGTTGTGCACTTCCACTTGTTTCACCATAAATCCTGCAAAAACATAAACGCTAGGGGTATAAGTGGAACTCTATTAATAGCATATGTCTATGTGTTAATGTGTGATAGTTTCTCTTCCTTTAGGCATAAGTTAGCGGTTAAAAATGATCTATAAGGACCGCCAACAAGACCCCCACAAGCTTAACCTTTGCTCGTCCCGAGCAAATAGCTAAATATGGTTGTTGATCAGGAGTTGCTACAATGTCGATCATATTTCAAATGTACTAAGTTTATAACAAAGTTTTCCACCGTAATTTGAATAAATCAGCATGCTATCCACCCTGCTATTATCTTGAAACAAATGGGGCCTTTTAGCCATCTCAAGTCTTGGGTGATTGCAAGACCGAACAGATTCATAGACATTGCTTATCATTCATCCCAAGATGAACCATCTTTCCGGAGGTTTTGAAAATTTTTGCAAAGAAATGTAAGCTCCTCAAATGATTCTCTTGATCGCTCAAAGTATATGAATACCTCACCAAAGGCATTGTAATGTTACCTTTCATATCCTACCACTAAGGCTTATGAGTGGAGTTTTGGGCAGGTATAAAGGTGGGCATACTTGCATCACATATATTGCTATGTCAAAAACCGAACCATAAGGAGATACAAGTCATATACTTTGATTGAGATGTGCCAATGTGTGGAGCATGAAGATGGTGGAATCCTAATTTCTAAATATTTTGGCACTCCATGCATCATGAATTTCTTCTATATTGGATGGAATGAAACTTTTTTGAGGGATATGGGCTATAAGATCATATATCCATACTATTATTTTTTTTCTTCTTCTTTTTTTTAATGGGTACTTGGAACTTTTTTTTCGTTTGTTTATTGCATGCCCCTTGGCAAAAACATAAACACTAAGGGTACAAGTGGAACTCTGTTAATAGCATATGTCTATGTGTTAAAGTATGATAGTTTCTCTTCCTTTAGGCATAAGTTGGCGGTTAAAAATGATCTATAAGGACCGCCAACAAACGCCGGGGGGTTAGGGAGGCGGTAATGGGGGATGTCAACGAGCCCCCCGAAGTGGGTGTAGAGGTGACAATCGGCAAGGGGGCGTTGACAAGGGGCTGACAGTGGTCGTGGAGGCAGGGATTAGCTAGATTTGGCCAGATCTAGCCCCTAGACTTTGAAACATGGCGATGGAAGGGGCCAATGATGGGCAGGATTAGGGAGAGAGTGAGGGAGGCGTTGTGCGTGGCCTAGCGTGGGGGAGGGGAAATGGCCAAATAGAAATTTGGGTGCCCCATCTGTTGAGCCAACAAAAGTGGATAGAGAGGGATTTAAGGAGGGCGTTAAATTTGGGTGACCTAAGAGCTACTTCAAGAGTTTCCAAAACCCACTCCCAATGTAGATTTTTTGGCAAGATTGAAAAAAACTGCTCTTAACAACTCCCTTTCTCGACCTCTGTAACACCCCTAGTGTTACTGCAACTAAAATCTGCCATCTCATCATGATTGCATGTGAGACATCCCGCATTTAACCCTATTAGTGTGCATTAACTAAAATAAAATTTATTTCTTGTATATGATTGTGCATAGGTGATTTAGAGTGACTTATTATATGAATGAGTGTGTTTGTGTGTATTTATCTAAATCCCATTTGGAAATTAAAAAGAAAATCATTTAAAAGCCCTAATTCGGACATAAAACCCTAATTCAAAAATGAAAAGGAATTAGATATTGTGCCTTAAACAAAAGTGGTACATCTATAAAAGTTGAGCAACTTCTATTCTAGGTAGTTTTGAAGTTATTAAGTAAAATTTCAAATGAAACCCTACCCTACGTTTAAAAATTTAAATTTGAAATAACAATTCAAAAACAATCAAGAATTTGGATAGACTCTTTTAATTAAAGTTGTAAAGCTTTTAAAATTGAACAACTTTTATATTTGGGGATTTTCAAGTTATTGAATAGAATTTCAAATGGAACTCAAATTGGTGTTTAAGAATTCAAATTTGAAATGTCATTTCAAAAATTATAAAGAATCTGAGAAAACTCCTTTAATACAAGTTGTAGGACTTGCCAAGAAGAACAACTTTTATTTTTGTATATTTTCAACTTATTGAGAAAATTTTTGAGAATTTGAGTGGATTTGAAATGAAATTCAAAACAAACATTTACCCCTTTTCGAATTATTCAAAATATATTCAAAATTTGAAAATGACCCAAAAACCAAAGTTGTTCAGCAAGAAATTTTCTACAACTCTTATTAAGGGCATTTCTCGAGTTACTACACAAAATCAACAGTAATTTCAGCAAAACAGTAAAAAGGAGATAGGCTCGGCTACAGTACCCTGCCTCCTCCCTCTGTTCGCGAACAGAGCTTTGCGTCCGACCGTGCGACGACGCCACCCGGGGCTGCCGGCGGCCTGTCGCCGGTCGCGTTGGAGTCGTGGGGGTCTGGAGGGTTGTCGGCACCTTGTTTCCCTCTTCTAACTCGCCTATAAAGTCGACGAGGACGCCATTTCCTTTTCTCTCCCCTTCTTGGCTCGTCGGAGGCCGCACGTTTCGCCGGTGAAATTCGCGAGCCCAACTTCATCACCGCCCAATTCCTTGAGCTAATGAGTTCATCACGTCCCACCGCTTCTTCGTGAGCCCCAGCATATCTTATTGCTCACCTGAGGTTGCTGCGCGGCCGTTTTCTTCCCTGCGGCCGACAGTGCACCACCGCAGCGTCACTCACCGTGCCTAGCTCTGCCCAGTGAGTTAGTTCCACCTCCATCTTTTGTTTTATGTTAGTGGTGACTCCGTGGAGCTCACTATCTCGACGGTTTCGTCGTTGGTTCACAGAACACGACGGAACAGGGCCCGTGTCGCTGGTGCACGCCGCTATGTCCGCCACCATCGTCGACTGCGAGCTCCGGGTCACTCCTACCCCCAACCAGCATGAGCACGGCACTCTGGGTGAGCTACTGATACTCTTAGAGCCCTCCTATTGAACTCTACCGGGCCAACTTGCCCGGACTGCATGACGCCGTCGTGCGCAACACGAACTAGTCGCCATGGCTATGGCGAGGCTTGCTTGTAGCCTGTGAGGCCTACCCCAAGACCTTGGTTAGCTTAGTATAGGTCCCTGGAGTATAAAGCTGGAATTGTTTAGGTCCGCAAGATCGTCGTTGAGCCGGGCCGCTGCACTCGAGCGCCGTCGTGCCGTTGTTCTCGTCGGCAAGATAGCTCCAGTGTCTTGGCCATCGCACCGAAGCCTCACTTATGTGCGCAGTAGCCTGGGGAGTACACCAGTGGTCTGCCGTCACCGGAGGTGCCCCAACCAGCGAGCAGAGGTCGGTCAAGCGCCGCCGGCACGCTGGTCAATAGGAAGGAAGGACCGGGAGTTGGGAATTCGAATCATCCCAGGGGGTTAAGTGAAACGTTGTAGACTCATGTGAATAGTGAAGCATGGACCTCGGGTTGGGCTTCGGATTTTGTGGGGGGTTTCTGCATATCGGCCTTAGCCGAGTCGGGCAGGCCGGGTGGGCCGGACTGTTGGCTATTGGACTGATTCGGGCTGTTTGGCTCTCGGGCCATTTTCTTTATTTAAATTGATTTTTGTATTTCTTGAGTAAATGAATAGTGTTACAGATTATTATTTTCGTAAAAATAAATATACTGCTCTAAAAATTATGAAATTTATTTTGTATCTTCTTCAGGTAGTGTAGTATTTAAGAAAAATATTAAACTTGTATTTTAAGCACTTCCTGTATTTGATAAAAATAGGCATTTTAATTAATAAAGGGCTTTCCTATGAATTTTGTAGCTCAAAATAATTAACCAAAAATTATAAAAAATTATTGTACCACTGTTTTGAGTCATGATCTACCTCCACAAAAATCTGTAGCCCATTTGGATAAACTTCTATTATTTGCAATTTATCCCTAATTAAATAAATGATAAAAATGCTGTTTAATGTTTATCAATTTAGGGTTAGTGTGTCTTTGGGATTGAATGAAGACCATGGATCAGAGAACCCTAAGTGATCCTTGGCACTTACTTTGATGATCAAAGTCGTAGTTGTTGTGGCTTTCTATGATTGTTAAAATGGTCAATAAAAATAAAAATACGAAAACACCATTTTACTTTATGAGAAATGTTTTGCAACTTTACCGTGAAGGAAAGTTGTACTCAAGATTGTTAAGTAAATGTTTGTTCTATATTTTTCATTCACGTCATTCCGCACCATATAAGCATGCATCATTATTTTACGTGTAGTGATCGGGTTCTCGGAAGAATTTCTTGGTTGCTCCCCGATGGAAGGATCATTCATCAGGAGAAGTCAAGTGGGTTTCTCTGGTTTTCTGGCGGAGGAGACAGACCGGCAACACAGGCAAGCCCCGGTGCATTCAGCCCTTCCCTTGTGTTTTATAAAATATTTATAACTTGAGTTAATTACTGCATTAGGTTGCTAGGAGTTGATTGTCACCTATCTTGTTGCATTCCCTGCCTTGATGTATTACCCTCAAAACCTGTTTAAAAATGAAAATGTTCAAAAAATACTTAGCCCTGCTTAATTAATTTAGATTTGCATAAAATGCTATTTTTGACTTATGGGGATATGATATTAATGAATCATGAGAAAGGAAAGGGATATGAGTCCGTTCGGGGATTGTGCACTTGGGTAGTAGCCCCAATGCATCGTCACCGACGGAAAGGGATTTTTCGCTCGATGGTTGTGAATTTGGGTTTGAGTCCCAATGCTTGACCATCGGCGGGAAAGGGATTTGAAAACCGTTGGGGCAGTTGTACTTGGGTTAGAGTCCCAATGCAATGTTGCCGGCGGAAAAAGAATTAGGGACCGTTCGTTGTAGGCCTGCTGTGATCGAGACTTTGCAACTAGCCACATATTACGGAAAGCCTCTGACTCCGGTAGCTCTACTACTTGAACCGACAACCACGCACTGGGAGTGGAGAGATGGCGAGAGTAGCGTGTACTCTCGTGGCCGGCGTGACTGGAGAGGAGAGGAGTACTGTGTTCTCGAGTGGCGCAGGACCGGTTCAGGTTTTGGAAATGCCGTGGTAGGCGGGGTTGGCATATGCAAGCTTAGCTACTACATATGCAGTGTGGATAGGGATCCCCAACTGGGTACTAATCGATTCGAATCGTCGTTGCTCCTCGGATATGGAGACTTGATCCTTTGACTTATAATTGAAAAGTGGTTCGGAACTAGATGTTTTTGAGAATAATTAATTTGAAAGTATGATAAAATATGATTATGAAATTAGAATTATGGGTTATGATTAAATTAAGATTGAGGTAAAATATTGAAATAGGATAGTAATGCTTTTCTGCAAAACTCTTTGACTCTTGTTCAAGCCTTACCTTGACTCCCTTCAGCCTGCATTCCTGAGTCTCATTCCCTTTTTCTTTAGTCGGGTAAGTCTTGCGAAGTACCCCAGTACTCAGGGTTTGTTAACCCCTGTTGCAGGTGAGCCGAGAGTACAGTCATGCTTGGGGCCGTACCGGTTGACGGATCGCGCATGGGTGAAGATAGGTATATGATATAACTCTTGGGCAGGGTGTTTAGTTGTATATGCTACTCCAGTACGAAGTGCTGGTTCAGGATAATGTAATTTATACTTGTAAACCTATGTTTATGTGATACTTCCGCACTCTTCACTCTGATGTATATTATTTGTGTAAACGGTTGTAATACTTGCAAGGTCTTTACAATGAGATCCTTGGAGAAATTAGGATTTCCGAGGAAACCCGGCAGGCCACCTAGGTCAAGGGGAACTCGTACAGACTAATCATGGGTCCTTAGGGACGATGATGGTGCACGTAGGCCCTATGATTAAGGCGGTTCTGTCACAACCTCCAATCTTTCCACACTTCAAACATCGATCCTATCGCACCGAAATATGCATGTGCGTATCCATCAGACAATTTGGAGGTGGAAGGACGTGAGAAAAATGAGTAGGACAACGTTCCCAATGCATATGTACAAGAGAGAAAGAAAATATACAAGGATGGAAATTTTGGAAAATGTTGGAGGGAAGCCAACAAATATGCTTCCAACATTTTTTAGCCACTTGAGAAACTAATTGACTTAACAATTATTTTTGAAACAGTTGGAGATACTCTAATAGGTGGTCTTAGTCATTTGTTGGAGCTTGTTTTTTATCCACTCTCAAAAATAAAATAGAGAGGGTTTGTTTAGATAGTTTTGCTAGAGGCGCTCTTGGGACATCAAACCACGGTTTCGCTATCAATTGGGTGATTAAAGTTGCTGCTACGAGAATATCCTGCATTATCACTCGTTATACATATATGCATGTGGGCAAATTAATGATGTCATTGCCTAGATGCATGTTCTGGATTACTGCTTCTTGTCACGCACACATCGCGAGACAGATTCGATAGGACAGAGAGCCCTTCCAAGTTGCTCTTAGTCTGACTAATATGGTTTGTATCAGCAAGGTCAAATCTTGGTAGTGTAAGAATAAAGTTGTTTCGTAAAAAAAAAAAAAAAGGAATAAAGTTGCATCGGACAACAGGATGTTGCTACTTGGAGATGAAGCCACGAGTGGTTAGATGTGGAACGTCATTCTTTTGGCTCTTAAATTAAACAAAGTGGGCAATTCCAATGCGAAGGTTCCTCGCATTGCCCGAACACGAATACTCCACCAACAACTTGCGTTGCTGTGTCTAAGCATGCTTGGATGATTAGCTTAACAAGTTGTTTTTAGTACATTACACAGAGTGTGCTGAGTGCTGCCAGAGTGACGGTAGACTACCTATGGGTCAACGTACGATCAAGGACGGAGGCTGAATTTTCTCAGAAATTCACAAACGCGCTCTCTGACCATACACATTGAGTGCAAACAAAGTAATAGTCAAACTCCCAGGTTAGCAAATTGTTTTTTTGAAAAGACCGGTTTCCCGAGTTGTATTAATTAATAAGAAGAAGAATAGAGTTATACAACTAAAATTGCGCGAGCGGCGCTCTCCCTACTGCATACCGCAGGGGGGGGTTAGAATACTACAGCTAATTACTCACTACGGGTTGATGCAACTAGTGGCCTGAGCTCTTTTGCTCCTGCGGCCGCCCATAAGGCGCACTCCTCGCGTATCATCATGAAGGATTGGGCGACTACAACATGAGCATCCCTAAAGATCCGCATTCCTTTGCTTTCAGAGGCACCACAAAGTTTGAATCGCCAAAACATGCGCCAAATTGTTGAGCTTAACTTGATGTACATATTCCGGTATATATACCACGTCATTCATCCTCGGCAGATTGAAGCAGGCAGTTTCTTCTTCCGGGCCGGGCCTTCTCTCTGTGCATAATGTATGCATGTATTCCCCTGTGTTTGACTATTAATCAATCATTATCTTATCGTTTCATATCCATGGGAAACTGCGGCCACTTGTCACTAGTTATTTAGCTAGAGAAATTTTGTCACTAGTTATTTAGCTATAGAAATTTCCTGCCGGCGCGTTTCATGGTCAATTATCTGCACATAAAACAGCACAAAAGAATTGCAAAACTATTCTCACGTACGCTTTGTTGTTCTGTCAGCCACATGACAAATACTTCGGTGTACAAATTTTATATTAGGATCGCTGTTGTATGTTTGGAGCTCGTAAAACGTCAATCTTACCTTATGGACCAAGAAATGATAGAGGATTAACTAATCCACCAATACGTGTGGACTTTTATTCCAGTGTTTATAGTAGACTGCAGTATTCCTTTGTACTGAAGAGTCAGAGATCAGTTTTTGTTGGCAAAGTAATAAACCAAGCACCGTACCTAACGCGACGCAGCAGGCCTCTTTATGTGTTATATATAGATGATATAACTTTGATCAATTTCCTTTGGGTATTTGGATTTGGTCATTTTATCTATATTTTGTTCTCACTTTCGTCATGCAAATCAAAGATTCCACAATTAAATTGCATTTTGAAGGAGCAACTAGGAAAATTCATTATTGTGGTAAATTCCATTTACTGAGAACATTATTGTTCTTGTATTTAGTTATATAATATATTATACATGTGGTAACTAATAAATTGCACTCCCTCTGTTCCAAATTATCGTTGTCTTTTCTAGATACATTATTTTTGCTATGTATCTAGAAGTAAAAAAAAACTTATAATTTAGAATGGAGGAGTATCAAAGTTTTTGCGAACTCTTTTTCTGGTCATGATCATGCCTTGCATGACATATTTTTATATATATGAGGAAAAAGCAAAGAATTGCTTTGTCATTTAATGACACAGTTGCAATCCTCATGCATGCATATCTTTGTAGAGAGATTTAACAATTATTATTTGAAATCCATTAATCTAAATTTCAAATCTAGGAAAGCCTTTTTCATTGGGAAATACACCTGTCAAATCTGGCCTAATGATAACATAATGTTTAGCTCATGAACAATATCTACTTTGACCTTGAACATGATCACTAATAACACTAACACCGATTAAATGGGAAAAATGTATGTACTGCACTACTAAATAGAGATTGCAGGTGTCGTTAGTGTTGTAGATGCAGACGATATATATCACATGAACTAACCTATACCAATCAAAGAGCTAGTGATCTATAAATAGTTGATCTTGTGCCTTTGTGGAGTTGTCCTCGAGGGAGTCTCTTCTTTTATGATCTAGGGATTTCCAACCCCCTAGAGTGCGACTTGACCGTTTATAGGTTTGATTGGAGTCTTGAACACATTTAGCGGTAACCCACTCTTAATTATTGGCTCTATGAGACCAAGCAGATTCCTAGGTTAACTTAGGGTTTATTATTGATCACGCAAACCCAATACCATATTGTCCTTTAATTGGTGGGCCTAAAGTTTATGTGCCGATGTTAACGACATCGCACATGTTAATAACAATGTGCATGAAGACACCAGATTACAATAGCAATGCTTTAGAGACAAATCCATCTACCTCCTTGGCTTGTTGCAGTTTGTATTCCAAAATAGTTACCTGGGTGTTTAAGGTAGAACTTCTTGTGATTTTTGAACAGATCATATGGAAATGTAATAGAGGAAATGTGTACTCTAAATATGTTTTCAGTAGTAGTGTCACCGCCAACATGTTAAGGGAAATAATTCTTGTGAAATGCTTTACTTGCTTTCGTGTCGAGTTCATGTTGTCATGAGCTAAGAAGACCGATTTCTATTGCTATGAATAGTAATTATATTTACATAATAATTTTCTAGTCTTTTGTTTGGATCATGTTTTACACACACACACACACACACATACACACACACACACACACACACACACACACACACACACACACAAACACACGCACGCATACATTTTTTCCTGCTTTGTCCAAGTGTTCTAAGTATTACCTATCAGAAGTTAGCCCTTTATGGTTATATCTGTTTGCTAGCTGTCAACATTATATTCCAGCTGGGAGATCTGATATGATAGGGACTGGACTAAACATAAGGATAGAGGTTGTAGGTATGGTCCTATGGACATTTAGTTTGGACTTGAACTTTTCTTTTTTCCTTTTCTATGTCCCAGATGATTGTCCATTTTCCAAGCATTCATCTTCTTGATTAGTTAGATCCATTCGGCGATCTGTTGGCTGCTTCAGGGACAAGTATGTTTCCTCTGTTTAAAGGTTTGCATATCTAAAGTTAGAACAATCTGTTTTTTTGTTATCCTTTGCATTTCATTGAAGTTTGATGGCTGGATCATGGTCTGTTTGTGCTAAACAATTTTTATTTTCTCCTTTTCAGGTTAGCACTCAACATCATGTGAGTTGTGGTGATTGGTCATTCAGTTCAGGACCTCCAGTCGAAATACTTAGCAGTATAACTTGAGATTCGTGTGTTTGGCATGACTTATTTTGGTTGCAACTGATTTTTATTAGTGATTTGTTGTGAGAAGAAAATACTGTTCCATAGTTGAAAATAAGCTAGAAGTAGCTCACGCGAACAACCTCCTCCTTAGGACTTCCTATGATATTAACTGTTGCCATACTACAACCCTGATTAAAGTTAGATATTTCAGGTCACATATAGCAAGTATCTACATAAGCGGGTAACCTGGCATGTCCGCATGTGCAAGGGAGTATTGCATACCGGCCAGCTAAGCTAGGGATACCGGGTAATCTTCCTGTCTGACCTCGCCCTCTGACCACCCCCTCCGACCCATCAAGCCACGCTCGCAGCCGCCCGCGCCCGCGCCTGAGCTCGCCGCCGCCGCTGCCATCTTCGGCAGCCTTCTCCGGCGGGTATAGAAGGGAGGGTGTTGGGAAGGAAGGGAAGACAAGAGGCGGGGAAGGTCGCCGGGCGGCTTAGGGGCCCTGGCGGCTGTAGCGGCGGCCGGGAAAGCCTAGGGCGGGGGCGTCGTGGTCGCCGGCGACGATGGCGACGGTGGTGAGGTGTGGCGGCGACAGGATTGGGGGCGGGGAGGGGAAGATGGGGGGGGGCGCCGCGACGTGCTAGGGCTCGCCGGAACTCCAGCGAGCCCTAGCACGCCGCGGGGCGGGCGGTGGGCAGCGGCGGGGGACGAGGGGGAGGCGATGAAGAAGAAAAACAGTACCTGGGGGTGGTCGGCGGGGCGCTCGGTTTTGATCGAGTGGGATACCTCTGTTGCTTGCAAATCAGGACTATTATATTGTGCGTTTTTGCTTACTGTGACTTTTGTTAGATGCACCGAAGTTCCACCATGTGCAGTATCCTATTCTAGCTCTTCATGCTAGTGGAATTGAAACCATGTCACGAAAGCTTTACGATAACAATCGCAGTACTTGATAGTTTCTTTGTAAGAGGTCAGTTGACACATCTATGCCCATGTGAATCTCCATGAAAGGACATGTACGGACGACATGGACAGCCAGGCCTATCGTAGTGGGCCCACAGCGCCTCTGACCGTTATTCACAGCCGCTGTTTCAGTTATCCTGAAGTCAACCGAACGAAACTGCATCGAGGCGAGAGCGAGATTCGCAAACAGGAACCTTTTGCCATTTAACCCTGCCAAGATGGTTTAATCGCATCTGTTTCAGCTTTCAGTTAAGCCCTCCCAGTCCTTGAGGACTCCCATCAGAAACGGCCACGGACTGGCGTGCGGCGGAATTGGCGGGAGCCAAACAGCTCAAGACGCATGCAATAAAACCGGGACTAGACTACCGGAGCACAAAGGTTCACCGTTGCGGCGTTGCTGCTTGCCACGTCTTCTCCGTCGAACCAACCCGCCCAGCAGGCAGCACTGCGGCAGCGGCTCCTTTGCCTGCTCGCTCGCCGATGGACAGCCCGGCCCCCACGAGGGGTCCCGCGAGCTTCCTCACACAGGCCAACGCCCTCCTCCGCAAGAACCTCTGCTTCCAGGTCCCTGTTTCCTCTTGCTGGCTCTGTGCGTCTCCCGATCAAGCTAGTTTGTTCGTTTGTTTGTGCCTTTGATGATCGTCTTCTTGGCCGTGGATGCGATGTGCGCGCGCAGAAGCGGAACCTCAAGACCAACATCGGCATCACGCTCTTCCCGGTGCTCCTCTGCGTCATCCTCGTGGTGATCCAGGGCGTCATCGACCGCGAGCTAGACAAGCCCAAGTACCGCTGCGGCTGCGCCTGCGTCGACCCGGGCCCGGCCGCGGTCGGGGACGCGTGCCGCCGGACGGAGTGCGGCGTCCAGCACTCCACCCTGGACCAGGTCGGCAGCTGCCCGATCCCCAGCCCGACCCCGTGGCCGGCGCTGGTGCAGGTGCCGCGGCCCGAGTCGCGCGCCGTCAGGACCGCCGCCCAGCCGTTCGACGGGTTGCCTGACCCGACCTGCCGGGACACCGGATCCTGCCCCGCGACCGTCCTCGTCACCGGCAACAACCGCTCGCTATCTCAACGTATGTATATATTCTACTACTTCCATTCCTCCATGTCGATGCCATGGTAGCAAGAGCTTCCACTTCCATGTTATACAACTCAGCTGCGTGACGATTTGTTGGTCCTAATACGCTTGTTGTTGCTGTGTTCGTGTTTAAACTGACAGGTCTTTCCGGTGGACTGTTTCCTGCTTCGACTTCCTCCTTGAATTGGACGGATTATCTGGATGCACTCTCCAAGATCGTTGCCGTGAGTTCCTGCCAGCATAACTGCAGCAGGCCCTTGAATTTGTAGTTTGTTCTTTCTGGTATACTATATGTTCATTTTCCTTTGGTTGGATTGGTTCTCTTAGGGATCGGACACGTGGCCATGGACAACAGAGTTAATTGAGTCAGCGTTTATCCCAGGGAATAACTTGTATCTGCTGCAACCTCGGTGTTTGTCCAACCTAACGCAGACAGTTTCAACCAATGCCGCGACCATACCCCTTCAGCTCAGTAAGTAGCATTTCCTACCATGGTCTTGGTGGTCCACTCCTCCTTAAGGATGTATATGGATAAGAATATAGGAAACACACAACTGAGGACTTCGTCAAGATTGTCTACAGGACAATCGTAGGAAATAAAATTTGTGCCTCGCTTTTGTGAGATCATGATGAATTCACTTCCTGAGAAGATTGTACCATAACTATATTGTTTGTCCTGGCAATTTCGACTCTTTATATATCTATTTGTTGGTTCTGTTCTCACTTTTCACAAAAAAGGACCGACTTGTCAGTTTTCCAAGTGTCATCAAATGTTCCAATGTACTAACCTCTATGACTAGGTAGATGGGACTTAATTTATTCCCCTAAACAAGCTATATATTAAATTTTGTTTTCCTAGAGAGGTTTTTTCTATTGCTATTGAACTCTTGTATTATTTACAAGGATGTCAACTCTTTTGTATGTATTGTTTTCTGGACTTGATATAGATTCCATTTCTGATTATTTTTCTCTTTCAAATGCTTAGACATAGACTGCGTTCAGGGTTTGACACTATGGCGTGAAAGTGCATAAGTTGTAAATGATGAACTCTTTAAGGGTTACAGACAAAATAGTGGAGGCGGAAAGACGAATGAATTTGTTGCAGGTGATATCATCTTCTCATCAGACTTCAACGAAATGTTTCTCTTTATTGCTTCAATTGTCTTATAACTTGCTTCTGTCCAGGTTATGATTTTCTGAACACAAATATGAATGGTCTTGAAATGAATATTTGGTACAACTCTACCTATAACAACAACACCGCATACGTACCTATTTCATTACTACGAGTTCCACGCTTGGTTAATGCGGTGGGTTTGTACTACAACACAGCTTCATGTTAGTGATATTCATCTGTATGCAACTACCTCTAACACTTGTTCCTCACCTATAGGCATCAAATGAGTACATTAAATTTCTCAGAGGAAGTGGAGTGGAAATGTTGCTTCAATATATTAAAGAGATGCCCAAAGTAGGAACGAAGCTGAAATTTGATTTCTCTTCTCTTCTTGGCGCACTGTTCTTCACATGGATCATTGAACTACTATTTCCAGTGAGTGCAAGATATGACCTTTTCCTAAGGAAAGAGGTAGAAATGGATTAAATGTTAAGCCAATGTTACACTTTTTTGCAGGTCATATTGACATATCTCGTGTACGAGAAGCAACAGAAGCTGAAAATTATGATGAAGATGCATGGTCTGAAGGATGGTCCTTACTGGCTAATCTCCTATGCTTACTTCTTTGGTCTGTCTGCTATCTACATGATAGTGTTTGTGATTTTTGGCTCCTTGATCGGTAATTAACTCGAAATCCTCAATATAATGCAAAATTTTCAAATGAAGTACGTAATTTGAATTCAACTTTCCCCTATGCAGGTCTAGATTTGTTTAGGAAAAATGACTATAGCCTTCAATTTGTCTTCTACTTCATCTACATAAACCTGCAGATTTCACTTGCATTTTGTGTAGCTTCCTTCTTTTCTTCAGTCAAAACAGCCACAGGTGTGTGCTCGACATATTTATCTTCTGTAGAAATCTTATGGTTCTTAAAACAATCTGATTGACTGTGTTTGACCATCAGTTGTGCTGCAGTGGTTGGTTACATCTATGTATTTGGCTCTGGCTTACTAGGGGAATTTCTTCTTCGCTTTTTTGTCGAGGATACTAGTTTTCCAAGTAAGGTTCATCATATATTACTACTATTTGAGTATTTGACAACTCTGTTTAGGGTTTATGCATGACAATATTTTTGTTTATATATAAAGAGGGTTGGATAGTTGTAATGGAGATCATTCCTGGATTTTCATTGTTCCGAGGATTATACGAATTTGGTCAATACGCATCTTCTGGAAACTCAATGGGGACCACTGGTATGAAATGGAGTAATCTAGATGACTCTCTTAATGGAATGCGCGGTGTCTTGATTATTATGGTTGTGGAGTGGGCAATACTTCTCCCCTTGGCATTCTATGTGGATCAAGTCTCGTCCCTGGGTGGTGGATTCAGGAAAAATCCGTTTTTCTTCTTGGGCTGCTTTAAGAAGAGTGCTCTATCATTGCGGAGATATAGTTTCGGGAGACAAGGATCTAAAGTAGTCGTTGAAATGGACAATCCTGATGCTATTCAAGAAGTAAGTTACTCTCTTATATTGTCTCTCAATGATACTTTCTTTATTTCTTATTTTTCTAAATTATGTTCAGAGAGAGGTGGTTGAGCAACTTCTGCTGGAACCCATTGCAAACCAAGCGATCCTCTCTGATAACCTCAAAAAGGTTTACCATGGAAAAGATGGAAACCCTGACAAACTTGCTGTCCGAGGGTTGTCTCTTGCCATACCAAAAGGCCAGTGTTTTGGGATGCTTGGCCCGAATGGAGCTGGAAAAACATCCTTCATCAGTATGGTACATTAACAAAGCTTATTATTTTGATTTTTTTTTTTTACAAAATCTAGTTGATATTATTGCACTCCTCAGCGACATATTTTTCCCTGCAGATGATTGGGCTTATTCCACCAACATCTGGCACTGCCTATGTACATGGAATGGATATAAAGACTGATATCGATGCAATCTATACTAACATGGGCGTGTGCCCACAGCATGAGTAAGGCCTTGCTCTGAAATTTATATTTTCTATCTGAAACCCATTTCTGCAGATTGCCGTTGCATTCTAGTGCCATCAGTTCTCATTCTCTCTCAATTTGTTGCAGCCTACTTTGGGAAACATTGACAGGAAGAGAGCATCTATTGTTTTATGGTAGACTGAAGAATCTTAAGGGCACTGAATTATTGAAGGTATATTTCTGTAATTGGCATGTTTTAATATCACCTTTACTGAGAAATAGTCTGAGGTAGACTTATGCTATGTTTGTTGATTCTATATTGCAGTAAAAAATTTACATGTCTATAAGGACATGTATAGATCTATACTGAGTAAACAATATTCTGTACTGCAGGCTGTTGATGACTCTCTGAAGAGTGTTAATCTATTTCATGGTGGCGTTGGTGATAAGCAAGTGGGAAAGTACAGTGGGGGCATGAAACGAAGGCTTAGTGTTGCCATCTCATTAATTGGGGATCCCAAAGTACCACTATCCCTTCTGTTTTTGTTTTAGGGTGCAGAATCTACATTGGCATGTGCAACTTATAATTTGATACCTTTAGGTGGTTTTCATGGACGAGCCAAGCACCGGACTTGATCCAGCATCAAGAAACAATCTGTGGAGTGTTGTGAAGGAGGCAAAGAGAAACCGTGCCATCATTCTTACAAGTATTGAGCTCTCCTTATTCTCTGTTTATTGCTTCTATAGACACAATAATGGCAACTGATGAAGTAATTTTTGACAGCACACTCAATGGAGGAGGCGGAAGTACTATGTGATAGACTTGGCATTTTTGTCGATGGTGGTTTCCAGTGCCTTGGTAACCCAAAAGAGGTAACTTACCTATTTACATGTATGGAGCAGATGTACATTTTTGCTACCCGTTTTATTAAACACTATGCAAATGTTTGCCATGAACTGTTTTGTAGCTGAAAGCCAGATATGGCGGCACCTATGTACTGACAATGACAACATCTTCAGAGTATGAGCAGGAGGTTGAACAGCTTGTTCACCGCTTATCACCAAATGCTAGCAGGATATACCATATTTCAGGAACCCAGAAATTTGAGCTCCCAAAGCAGGAGGTGAAGATTGCAGATGTATTCCATGCCATCGAGAGTGCAAAACGCCGGTTCAGCATATATGCGTGGGGCCTGGTTGACACAACCTTGGAGGATGTCTTTATTAAGGTTGCCAAGGGAGCACAAGCATTCAGTGTTGTTCCGTAAAAAGTATACAGATTTATAGATTATCACCCTCTTTTTTTGTTGTGCACTATGTGGTGCATATGCTTTGTCTGAACTTTGGTTATAGTCTTCATAGGATTGAGGCTGTGGTGTAAATTTTAGCATAGTCAAGTTGTATAATTTAGATGTTATGTTGTCCCTTGAATATTTTTTTAAAAAAATACTGTTCATGTGTCGCCGATCAAGCCAAGATAGAGGAAGCGTCCTCATAATACTGGAAAGCAGCAGTAACAGCTCAATTCGGCTTTAGCTACAAGCACAAGCATCTTGTCCATTTTTTTGGATATGTACGCGGTGTGCAACGCATCAGTCCGCCGTCCAGCTCTGCTCCACGACCTCCCGCACTTTGCGGTTGTACTCTCGCTTGTTCTCGCTGAACATGCGGGCAGCTTCAGAGTTTGCAGGCGAATTCGGGTTTGGATCGCACAATAGTGACTGCAAATGGAATACACCACAGGTTAGTCACACTCACACTGGCCATCACCCATCAAGCACGGATGGTTCAAGAACTTTGTAATTCATAAACATAAACAGAGACCACGTTCGACTCAGCACAGACATCCAGATCCATAGCACTAACTGAAACTACTTCCGTCCCAAAAGGAGCTTCTAAATCTGGTCCAAATAAAACTATTTTAAGTTTGGCTATAAGTTTATTTAAAAAAAAAAAACACACACACACACACCTAGTATTAGCAACTATATGATTCCAATAGGTATACCATGAAATATATTCCATAATGAATCTGATGATACTTATTTGTTATCATAAATATTTCTAAAAATTTGGTCAAATTGAGACTGAGGGAGTTGCTATGCATTGCAAAGTTAAATGTTTTTGTATAACAAGCGAAAGTTACAAATGTTAAAAAAACAATAATCTCTGCTAAGAAATAAAAGATTATTTGTATTGGTGTACCTGGATCGACGTGAGTATTGCAGCCACATCATATATCGGACTCCACTGATTCTGCAGGATATCTAAGCATATGCTTCCATCAGCATAAACTGCACACGAGAAAAATGGGTCAGGGTGACATATAAGAGGACATTAGAAGGTAGTACCATCCTATAGTTAAGAGCAGTAGTATCAGAATAAGCCAGAACTGATAAGCCAGAGTTCCATTGGTTCAAAACCAATGACGCTACATGCACTTGAAACCACATTATTGTCAAACCATATGTATTCACAAATCACAGCACATATCTGATACATCAAGAAGATAACCACAAACACAGAAAAGTTGCCAAAAAACAAAGCCTATGATGTCTGAGCTGAACAGGTCCCTTGGGGGGGAAGAACAAGGAATTCAGCAAAGACAAAATCAGATCTACGTATTTCCTGTGCATTCATGTAAATATGAATGAGAAACAACTTACTGTTAGGATGAAACATCCTAGAAACAAAGCGCACAGTTGGTGGCTTGTTTGGATATTCTTCATTAAACTGGAGAGTCAGCTTGAACGTACCTGAGAATAAAATAGGAGTTAGCATATCAATGAAAGGACAGAACACAGAAGCAAACTATGTCGTAAGCTCAGAAAGACAAGTTAGCAAAACAGAATCTAAGAGCTGTTGTGTGAGGTAGTGCCCTGGAGATTTAGAATCGTTTTCACATTAACACTTTCCCAATCTATGGACCGACAATATATGATCATTTATTTCCAAAATGGGAATATTTTTGAGTTATGGAAAACTTTGAAAAATTTTACTACCAAAATTAACACAAAGCATAAGGAATTGACACCACAGGATGTCAACAAAAAAGGTGACAAGCTGCAGGCTGCGCACAGATAATCCCAGGGCGTGTGAAGCAGTAGCTTCAAATCAGGCATGCATTATCAGCTAACTGAAACTGCAGATCAGTCAGTGTAGACATTGTCTTGTTCTTAAACAGCACAAATAAAAAAATGGCAACAAGAGGAAGAGGACCATAGCAGCTATTGATTATCTCCATTAATGGAACCATAGTAGAATTAATTCCTAAATAACAGGGCTCATCCAGCTAATTTTTTAACGGTCTGTTTCGTTTGCATTGTGACCCTGTCTGGAATCATTCGATCCTCTATCCGAGCCTGCGCATGTTGTTTGGTTCACAGAATGGATCGGACTGCTTTGTCACCAGCCACTCCCACGAAAGAGCAAAAAGGTCAGACGGACTCATTCCGCATGAAACCGCTGAACGACCTCTTGCCGTACCAATCGATTCCGGACGATGTCAATCTCTAAACCAAACAAGTCGTAACTTTTTTCTGTCTAAATCAATCATTGTACATATATATATATATACAAATACCAAAGCATTGGCTGACCTTTCTCAGCACCAGCAACATGATTCGGGCTTCCATGTTCTCACGGTAGCAGTTGTCGTTGCAATGTTATTTTTCCTCTTATGTTAATATTCATTTTGAGAAGAAAAAGAATTCTCACTAGGTTTAACAATAGTTTTATTGTTTATAATTATTAATATTTGCTTTAGAGGTTAATTTGATGTCATCTCTTACCAAGACTGACACTAGAGTTAGCATTGTAAGTTACAAAGTTCCATTCAATTTGTTTCATCTATCAATCTTTACTTGGAATTTGTACTCTAGAGCAACTAAGTATTTGACCGTAAGGTCAACGAACTCAATAACTGAAACCTTCTGCTTGCCACCTGCAAATGAACTACTGCCTACTAGAGAATTGTTGTATTCTGTATCGCTTGATCACGTCAGCAGTGTGTGTTGCGCTGGCAAAGCCAGCAGCAGCATATGCAGATGCAATTTATTGTTTTTTGGATAAGCACACAATGAGTTGGGTCTAGGAATAAAAAATCTGCAACAGAAATCAGATTAACTAACCTCCATCCCACGGGGTATCATCAGGTCTGGAAATTGATATAAACATATACAAAGACGATGTCAAATTACAATTCAAAAACTAATTAAGAAAGGGGGCGAAATGGAGGACTCTGCATCATACCCAAAAATGACAGCATTCCACAACATTATGTTGTTATCCTGCGGGGCGCCACTTATGCCGGCCGGAGGGTCCTGCATCAAACACTTGAAATCCCTCATCAACCTCTTCCTCGCAGGAGTCGACATCCCCGGATGTCCCTGCACGATACATAGCATACACCTCGACGTGAGCCAAGGACCGCACGAATCTATCGCCGATCCGTCATCATCCCGCCCCATCACGTGCGAGAATCAGGCGGCACCACAGACGAACAAATCCGCAACAGAATTGGTGGATCGGGGCATCATCCGTCCTCAGACCAGGACAATACGGATTAAGTAATCACACAGAAAGAAAGGATCCTGGAGAGCTTTACCTAGGTATAAGAAGAAATGAATCGAGGTCCAGCAGATGGGCCGACCGGACGGACGGATGGATATCCAGTCCACACTAGCTGTAACTGTAGCTTACGCGCCCAGTAGAGTGTCGAGGGATGGACGATGACGACGACAGAAGAAGACGACGAGGTGGGAGGACCGGAGGAGCATTGGACTGGAAAGCGTCACCGCGTCAGTCTCACAGACGGAAGGGGATGGATCGTAAGGTCCGAACAAAGGGGCGACTTTTTTTTTCCTTTTCTTTTTTTTTTTTTTTTTTTTTGCTATGTGCTTTTGAGGGAATTTGTTCTCGAGCCTTTTACATGTACGTCGTTATGAAAGTTCGAAATTTCACAGAGACTACTGGAAAGTTAGAGCGCACACTGATGTCACTGCTCTAAACTTCTTTGTTGTGCACGTCATTCTGTTCAATTTGAGAGCTGAGAGCGGGTAATGGAGATTGAAAAAGACCTAAGTGTCCTCAAGCTAGTAATGCCGTGAGATAAAATTTTTAGTTTGCTTCTGAGCCACTCCCTCAACTGTTGACTTGGCGCTAGCTCGTGGAGGATTTGGCGCCAGCGCTCCTTCCCTTCCGCCGGGGACCCTGCACTGCACAGGCGCGCGTGGGAAAATCCGGGGGAGATGCGCCCTCTGTGCACGGTGAAAACGCGGTCTCATCATGCACACGATGCACGATGCACGAGCTGTGCACAATCCACACGCCGGCCGGCCGGCCGGCTGCCGCCCGCCTCTGCGTCGTGCTCATGCATGCAGCTGCTTCTCGCAGTATTACTTATGACTAGCACTAGCATTAACTGACCAGCTAACACTACGTGCATGTGACTAACACATCCCCTACACTAATCCACAAACTAAACATGCTAATCCACAAACTAAACCTGCATGTCACAACGTAAACTCCAACAACACGTTTCTAGCCACATGCCCATGGACAACGTCTTCAGCAAATGCAGAGAAGTTTTGCCACTGTTCAGCGTGGCGATCTGCAGCAAATGTCATCGCTATTAGAAACTGTGAAATAGTAGATTCAGTTCATCGGCAATGCCTGAGTGCTCAGACCTGTAACTTGAAATCGTTGAGAAGCTTTACTCTGTCTTTGACCTCTGTCAGAGAAACAAGTATCTCCTGTGCCTTGGAAGGATCATCCCACAAGGAACTATCACTGGACTTGTTCTCAAGCGAACTCCATATGATTGATTACACGGGCGTGTGAGGCAAACTCACCCGGAACGGAGCCCCACCGGCGGCGGGGACGGCTGGAACAAACGGAGAAGGGAGCCAATCCCTGGTTCGACCAACTTCCAGCGGCGCAGCGCGTGTAATGAGCGGCAGCGACGCGGGGAGCCGGGAGAAGCAGCCGCGGGCAGTCAACCATGCCGCCGCGTGATGCCGATGCGCCGAGGCTGGCTGGCGCGGGGCCGCGGATAGTGGGGCGCCGGTGGAGCAGTGCGCGAACTTTGGAGGCGGAGGGCGAGCGAGCGAACAAGCAGAGGCGAATGGGAGAGAAGGAAACAGAGCGATAACAACCACGACGACGACGCGGGCGTCTCCACCACGCGGGAGAGCGCGGGAGCGCCCCTGTTGTACACGTCCACCGCGGAGACCAGCAGCTCCCCGGGGATGGGGACGGGGAGGGGGTACCTCCGTCGCCGAGGCTCCTTCTCCTCCCGGCGTCCGCCAAAGGGGACGGGAACCGGTGCGCGTCAGCGAAGAGCCGCCACAGCGGGATCGCAGCGCCAGCGACGGCCACTCGGCAAGGCAGAGCACGCACCACGTCTCCGGGTCCGTGGCCAGCAGCAAATCTCGAGCTCAGCTGGGTCGTCGTGGGCAAGATGGGCCATAAATATACTGGACCTGCTTGTCAGGCTTTCCAAACCGTCAAGGCTACGTTCGGTTGAGGGTATAAGCGCTTATAAGCGCTTATTTTTCAGCACTTCAGCAGTATTTTTCTCTCACAAGATTTCAGCACTTCTACAGCACTTCAGCGCTTATCTACAGCACTTCAGCTTCACCGAACACAGCCCAAGTGCTTACGGATTCGAGACGGAATCGCGGGCACGACAAAGAAGTTTAGAGCAGTGGCACCAGTATACGCTCTAACTTTCTAGTGGCTTCTGTGGAATTTTAAACTTTTATAATGGCATACATGTAAAAGGCTCTTTGTTCTTTTGTCTTGTTTTAGTTTTCTTATTATTATTCAGTGGTTGCTCACTTGACGATTCAAACCATGAGGATGAGATGAAAGGATAAAGAGGACGACCATGATGATGTACCCTCGAGGAAGGTGGCTCTAGACCTCGTGTTTAGAACAATGAATTTACATTCTTTGTTTGGTCAATCTAGAGGTTCATGTTTACTATCTATACTCTAATTAGCTCAATGGAAATCTAGGACTTTGGAGCGCGACTTCCTTCCGCTTCACCTCATCCATAGATGTAAAAGTCTTTGAAGATGATGTCATGATTGCTTCATATAAGTAGTTAAAATAAGGTAGGTTTGAAGATAAGTTTACTCCACCCCTTTAGTCGGTTACATACACGGTTCTTTTATTGCTAGTTCATCAGTGCCATTATAGTCATATGACAGAAGAAGTAGAAGTTGTGATACGTTGTCAAAGAGGGTCTAACTATTTTATAGGATGGTTTATAATGATTTAGGTAGTCTGTAATGAATATTTTAAAACCTATGGACTGTTTCTAGAACACGTTGTGAGTCCTCCTGTGTACGTGAGTAATCCACATGCCAATCATGCAATTTGAAGTGGTCCAATCCAGCATCACACAAATGGTTAGCTTCCATGGAATGGTTTTATTGGCCTAAGGTGGGACCTATTTAAAAAATTGAAGACTTAAGTCAGTTTGTGAACTCAAACAAGAAATTTTTTAAATTCTAGTTATAGAACAAAAAATGTGATAAGCCCCTTTGCTTTTCATGACTACCTTCTACCATAATGGTGTCATAGATGTGTGCGCCAACACGAAGATTTTAGAACTTACCCTAACTTCTATAAGAACGATCTACTCCAAGGATACATAGGTGTCCTCAGTCAATAAGAAAATTGAATAGCTATTTTTCATGTTAATGTCTCGATTGGGAGATTCCTTTTGGAGTATTTCAAGAAAAGATCCAATGGAGACACGATGAGCCCGTAGCTTAGAAGATTAGATTACATGATCACGAATCACAGAGTTGAGGGCACACAACTGACCAGTGTTCATAGAGAAGAATATTAACACCGACTATTAAGTGATAAACAACGATAGACTAGCAAAAAGTAGCTTAGAGTTCAAGGGGGATTAGGACACGAATTCACTATTAGGGGCTAAGTATGCAATACTCCCTCCATTTTTATTTACACATCGTTGTTCTAAGTCAACTTTGTATTTTTGACACCATTGAAAATTTATATAGGTTCATGACATATTTATATTTTCATATTTACTATTAAAAAACTTCCATCATATATAATTTATATATTATAAAAATGAAAGAAATTTTTTGAAATGGATAGTCAAAGATAGTAGCATCTTTTTCTTGTGTGCCATTATAGAAGTTTGCAATTACATACGAGCCATTTTAAAAGTTGAGTGGTCATAGTTGTCACTGGTCCAATTTTTTTGCCCTCCACACCATTTAGCCGACATTATGAGTGTCTATAGGTACTTAAAAGTTGTCATCAACTTAATATGTGCCACCATCGAGCACACCAACAGATAGTGAGAAGCGAGGACGAGCAAATAACAATCTGTCGCAATACTCTAGCACTTTTGCTAGTAATAGACATATATGACAAGAACTGTGTATATTCTTTCTTAATATAAATAGAATTTAGAAAGTTATGCCAATATTACTTTTTCATGTCAAATGTAGGGGCCATGGCCCCTACCAGCCCCCCGCCACTGGAAATGGATTTTATATATAACTAAGTTATCTGTTTTACTTTACAACTATAACACGATCTTCAATTTGCTCTCATATGATAGAAATGCAACACATGAGTATATCTCTACAACTATATTAGTTCAAGTAATAAGTATCTAAATTATTTATTATTATTAAAATGAATTCAATTCTAAGATTCAAATGGAGCCTTACCTTTACTCATGAACGATGAATTATGTCCAATGTTTGGACGAAAAAAAAATCTTGTAACATTTTGTAAAGAAAGATTATCTGAACTGAATGCAGTGTTCTAATTGCAGATGGATGTTTTAGCAGTAATGTCACCTCGTTCGAACAGATGTCGTCATATCACGTTCACCTGGATGTGGAACATTCCCGAAGGAACGCAAACGTTGAGCGCTCGAAAATATCCGTTCGGAACAGGCACGTGGCAGTTGCCACAACCTCCTGACATGTGGGACCATATACCCCCACCGTCTCGGAGAAAGAACATTCCAGCACAAAAACTCTTCTATTCTGGACTCTTCCGGAATCCCGAGACCCATTGCACGGACGCCTACGCCTACGCCTCGCCGCGCCCGTCGCCCATCACGTTCACTCCACCACCTTTCCGAACCTTCCATCGCCTTCTAGAAGCCCACCCATCACCACCAATATAACCGTCCCCTCCCGCCTCGTTACTCTCCCACACCAACGATCCAAGCAACAAGCAAAGCAGAATCAGCGATCAGCGATCCGAGATCCGCCAGCTAGCGGCAGCGAGAGATGGACACGAGGGTATTCGGGCTGGAGAACCCCCTGGTGGCGGCGCTGCAGCACCTGCTGGACGTGCCCGACGGCGCGGCGGGCGGCGACGGCGGCAAGGAGGCGGGCGGCGCGACGCGCAGCTACGTGCGCGACGCGCGCGCCATGGCGGCCACCCCGGCGGACGTGAAGGAGCTCCCGGGCTCGTACGCGTTCGTGGTGGACATGCCGGGGCTGGGCACGGGCGACATCAGCGTGCAGGTGGAGGACGAGCGGGTGCTGGTGATCAGCAGCGAGCGGCGCCGGGAGGAGCGCGAGGACGCCAGGTACCTGCGCATGGAGCGGCGGGTGGGCAAGTTCATGCGCAAGTTCGTGCTGCCGGACAACGCCGACATGGACAAGATCTCGGCGGTGTGCAGGGACGGCGTGCTCACGGTCACCGTCCACAAGCTGCCCCCGCCCGAGCCCAAGAAGCCCAAGACCATCGAGGTCAAGGTCGCCTGAGACTGGAGTTTGGAAGACGTCCGTGTGCAGTGCCACTGAGTTGAGGACCAGTTGTTGACGAAGAGCGGTGGTGGTAGTACCGTAGTAGTAGTAGTGTGTCTACCAATCCTATCCCTATCTGATGTGTCTAAGTGTTTCGTTTCGAACCATGCTGGGTTTGAAGCTTTTGTGATGCTTTCTGGATAGATAATGCTTTATGGATAAATATAAATCTCTGTTCATCAACCTGTCTCGGTTACCTTTTTTTTTCTGCCAAATTAAGGGATGCATATATAAGCAAATTTTCTATTTTTTTGCGACACGTTCTTCATCTGTCCTAGCCAAGTCTACCAGACATGTTATGGAATGTTGTGTTACCCTCTAGTACGAGACATCAGACAAGAACTCGCAATGAAGTTCAAATCCAAGAAAATATGGACCAAGTTGCAAAGTAAAAAGCAAAATCGCAATGAAAGTTCAAATCCTAGCAATATATGGACCACGTTTCAAAGAAAAAGCAAAAGCAGCTTGGCATATATAATTATGGAATTTCAGTGAATCCTGTAAGTCACATTCAGATTTCCGTGAGGTGTTAGTGCAATGACTAATTTGACAAGGGGCACAGGTCACAGATGTAGTACTAGCTCAACCTAGGAGGCCACCGCTGGTTGACAAATATGGATGGGTCTGATATCTTGTGCAGCACATTTGTTGACATGTACGGCGACACACATCCGTGGACCTGGATTAAAAGAGGATGATATGTGTAAAAAAAAAAAACAGAGCATTGCAAGGGCCAAGGAGGAGTTGCATAAGTCTTATGTCTTCCGACTACAACTATGAGAAACAGTGATTTATCCTTTGAGAACCCCCCTAACATTTTCAAACAAGTTCTATGTGCTTTTCTGATTTCAACTTTCACCATAAGCAATACTCCGTATGTGTGTGTCATAGGTTAAAACGCATGCAGGCCACCCATTAGCTACACTAACAGAATCTAACTGTGCCTCTCTGTAGAACTCCAATCCTATTGCGAGAAAAGGGGAAAAAATGGTTACCTGCAAAAGAGTAGTCAGTATCTCAATGAGGCCCTAAAATGGTTACCTGCAAAAGAGTAGTCGGTATCTCAATGAGATCCTGCTGCAGAAGATCTACGCTTTGGAGGTGTTGGAGAGCGACAGGACTTATAACATATAACAAGAGTTTTTGTATGTCAAATTGTCAACACCCCTGATGATGCCTGCATAAGTACATAACAACGTTATTATTTGACAGTTCAACACTGATGTCAGGGAGCGAAATGCATTATAGGCTGCTGAAACAACATTATTTACAATAAACCAGACTTTGTTCAGGACCTGCATGCTCTATCAAGGCAAACTTTGGCCAGATGAAAATTGGTTGGGCCCTCAGCCCAAAGCTAACGATAGTAATTACAAAACAAAATGAGCTAAGAACTAATCAGATCCCATCTTTTGCAGTGAAATTAATAACAACACAAAGCCAAAAGAGGCAGTCCACAAAAAGGGATTGATCTGGTTCCCTCAGATGCATTGGAAACTGCCAAACCAACTATGGTTGCATTCAGACTACACCATTTCTCACCAGCAAAGAGTAACCATGTCGATGTTCAGGACTTTCACTAACCATAGAAATACAAGCCATACTGCTACCACATTTTTCTGATTTTACTATACAATCATAGAGAACTCTAGGGTACAACTTTGAGCATGCAAATATCCATGATGTTAATAATATCTTATCAAAGATTGTGCATCTAATCACTGACTGGTAATGCATAAAACTTATGGCAATAGCATATGTAGCAGCAAGTTTTTTTCTTTTTGAAACATCATAGCAGCAAGTTAAGAATGCTGTATTTATAAGCGATACTATTTTATATATTTGCATCCCTACTATAATCATCTGTTTGAAACTTGGTTTATATAAGAAGTAATTTATAAAAATTGTCCACGGAATTTTCAGCTTCAGGTGCCTTAATTCTGGGCATTTTACCATAGAAATGCAAGGTAAGAGACTAAACATGTCACTTCATTCGAAATTGAAACTCTAAAAATGTGGATAACAAATATAGAGGCAATGGGAAAGACAACTGACCTCACAATGAACATGCACAACTGCAACACCTGAAAATGGTACTTGATAAGGTTGAAGTGAAGCTAGGAAATAAGCAAGCTCCTTATTAGTTGATAGAGATATGTTGCTTGGAAACATTGCTTCAAGTACTCCACAAGTCAGCGTTCATGCATTCCACATGAATCCTTCTGAAATAACAATCTTGCCAATACAGAGATGATGTTAGCATTTGCTTCACTAGAAGCTCCTGTTACCATGTCATGTACGGTCGGACCTACACCAGGCGACGCAAAGCACGCGACATCAGGCGCGCGGCAGATCGCGCCCTGCGCGCCGAGGACGCGGTCCAGGAAGCGACCGAGGCATCTAGTGGCTAGTTTAGGCAATGTTTGTTAGGATCCCTAGGATCATGGAGGGATTAGTTGCTATTTTTTTTTCCACCAAAGACTATATATCTTCATGTAATCGGCACTTTGAGAATCAATCAAGAATTACCAAACCCATCTATCTCCTACCTCCCAACTCTCAAGCCTAGGTCGCTGAGGGGTATAACCTCGCCCTAGAAGACGGACCGCGACTACGAACTCCGGAGTCGAGGGCCAGCTACCCTAGGGCTCGACGCCCTTGACAACCTGGTATCACGAGTTCGGCGATCCTCGCCAACCCGATCACCCTCCCCGCCAGCCGCCGCGCCGCCAACCTCCCCACCCGCTGCTACCGCCGCCACATCCAGCCCGCCTGTCGCCACCACGCCAACCTCCCGATCCATCACCATGGCCGCCAACGATGACCTCCGTTCCACCGTCGAAACCCTCGCTGCGGCCATTGCGTCCCTGCAGGTCACCGCAGAGGCCAACGCCAAGGCCTTGGAGGCCAATGCCAAGGCGATTGCCGCCCTCACCGAGCAGTCCTCCTCGTCAGGCAGCAGGCCTCCCTCCGGCGAGCACCACTCCGATCGGCCACCGAAGTTTCAGAAGATGGATTTTCCAAGGTACGATGGCAAGTCCGATCCGCTGATCTTCGTTAACCGTTGTGAATCGTACTTCCACCAGCAACGAATCATAGAGGAGGAGAAGGTTTGGATGGCCTCCTACAACTTGGAAGAAGGGGCTCAGATGTGGTACATCCAAGTCCAGACGGACGAGGGTACTCCGTCGTGGCGCCGTTTCAAGGAGCTCCTCCACCTCCGCTACGGCCCTCCCTTGCGATCGGCGCCCCTCTTCGAGCTCGCCGACTGCCGCCGTACCGGCTTCGTCGCCGAATACCAGGACCGGTTCCAGGCGCTTCTGCCTCGCGCCGGCCCCCTCGACGAGGCGCAGCGTGTCCAGCTCTTCACCGGCGGCCTGCTACCTCCGCTCAGCCTCGACGTGCAGGTGCACAATCCCCAGTCCTTGGCGGCTGCGATGAGCTTGGCCCGTCAGATGGAACCGCGGGAGCAGTACACGGTGGCACCAGCTGCCACGGGCCGCCCTGCCGCACGGGCCCTGCTTCCGGCTCCGGCTCCACGGCTACTCCTCCCGGCGCCGCCGACGAACAAGGGGGCCGCCCCCGCTCCAACGACCATTGAGGGCCGACCCCGGTCAAGCGACTCACGACGGTGGAATAGGAGGAACGACGTCGCCTGGGCCTCTGCTATAATTGCGACGAGAAGTTCTCCCGGTGCCACAACCGGGTGTGCAAGCGGCTCTTCTTCCTGGACGGCACGGTGGACGAAGATGACACCGAGTAGACGCCCCCTGAGGAGTCGCCCGTCTTCTCCCTCCAGGCCATCGCCGGTGTCCGTCTCAGCGACACCATGCAGGTCCACGTCCAGATGGGCCCCACTCGCCTCGTCGCGCTGCTGGATTCAGGGTCCACCCACAACTTCATCTCCGAAGACGCGGCGCAGCTCACGGGCCTCCCTCTGCAGCGCCGACTATGCCTCACCGCCACGGTGGCGAACGGCGAGCGCATCGCGTGCGTCGGCGTGGCCCGTGGCACAGCGTTCTCCATCCACGGCACGACGTTCTATGCCGACTTCTACGTCATGCCCCTCGCTGGCTTCGACTTGGTCCTCGGGACTCAGTGGCTAGCGACGCTGGGGCCTATCGTGTGGGATTTCGCACCCACACCATCTCCTTCCGACTTGAGGGCCGCGAGCTGTGCTGGCAGGGGCTGGCCGGGCCGCACGCGGCCAGTGCCCACGTGACCACCGCCACCACATCGCTGCTAGACGAACTGCTCGAGGGCTTCTCCGACCTCTTCGCCGAGCCGAGTGGCCTGCCTCCTCCCCGGAGCCGCGACCACCATATGGTCCTTCAGCTCGGGTCTCAGCCGGTGGCCGTCCGCCCGTATCGCTACCCCGTCACGCACAAGGACGAGCTGGAGCGGCAATGTGCCGCAATGCAGCAGCAAGGGCTCATCCGCCGGAGTTCGTCCGCCTTCTCTTGGCCGGTGCTCCTCGTCAAGAAAGCGGATGGTTCATGGCGCTTCTACGTGGACTATCGTGCCCTGAACGCCATCATGATCAAGGATGCCTTCCCGATCCCGGTGGTCGATGAGCTACTCGACGTACTCCACGGCGCCAAGTTCTTCACCAAGCACGACCTTCGCTCCGGCTATCACCAAGTCCGGATGGCGCCCGAGGACATCGCCAAGACGGCGTCCCGCACAAATGACGGGCTGTACGCGTTCTTGGTGATGCCATTTGGGCTTTGCAACGCCCCGCGACCTTTCAGGCACTGATGAACGACATCCTGCGCGCCTTCCTCCACCGGTTCGTGCTCGTATTTTTTGATGACATTCTGATCTATAGTGCTTCATGGGCCGACCACCTTCGCCACCTCTGGGTCGTCCTCTCCGTCCTGCGCCACCACCGCCTCGTCGTCAAGCGCTCGAAGTGCGTGTTCGGCGTCACCTCCATCGCCTACCTCGGCCACATCATCTGCGACACAGGCGTCGCCATGGATCCAGCCAAGGTGCAGGCAGTCCACGATTAGCCCCAACCCCGTTCGGCGTGGGCGGTGCGCGGCTTCCTCGGTCTTGCGGGCTATTACCGCAAATTCGTCCACAACTACGGCGCGATCGCGGCACCTCTCACGGCGCTCCTGAAGAAGGAGGGCTTCTCCTGGTCCGAGGAGGCCGCTGCGGCATTCGGGGCCCTCAAGGCCGCCATGACATCGGCGCTAGTCTAGGCGCTGCCCGACTTCGACCAGCCGTTTATCGTCGAGTGCGACGCATCGACCCATGGCTTCGGAGCGGTGCTCATCCAGGAGCGGCACCCTATCGCCTACTTCAGCCGGCCGGTTGCCCCTCGTCACCGCTCCCTGTTGGCGGTCCTTATAGATCATTTTTAACCGCCAACTTATGCCTAAAGGGAGAGAAACTATCATACTTTAACACATAGACATATGCTATTAACAGAGTTCCACTTGTACCCCTAGTGTTTATGTTTTTGCAGGATTTATGGTGAAACAAGTGGAAGTGCACAACACCAATTGGAAAGCGTAAAGGAGAAATGTGAATTCAGAGAATGCGTAACCAAGAATAACAAAGAAGCCCACCTTTATTACAAATCTGGGCCCATTCGTAACCATAGGAGGGGTCTAGGCCCAGAGGAGAACCAACCACGCGAAGGCGGTGGCCAAACGGGCCCACCAGGGGACCGGCCGGTCCCGGGGGCGGCCGCCCCCCTGGTGGGGTCTCTCGGGCCCAGTTTTCTTCTGGCGGTTGTAGGGCGGTTCCCCAAGGATGGTCCCACCTACGATCAAACAGATAGAAAGTGGAAACCGCCCTTTGGAGGTCAGTTTGGGTCTTTCCATGTGGGGATGAACCTTTTGCATAGAACCCCCTCCTCTCAAGCTATAAAAGGAGGCCTCCTCTCTACACCTATTGAATAAAAAGGGATCAATTGATTCACCAACACAAGAGGTCACAATGTAGAGAGGAAGAGCAAGCTCCATTCCATTAGCTTATAGCTAATTTAGTATAGGGAGTGAGAGAGGGACAAGAGCTGGAGAAAGAGCGGAGTCGAAACAGTTCTGCCTCCGGGTGGATGAAGTGCCGGGCTTGTCGGCTCTCGATCCGACTTGTACCTCTACGATCGTTTTGCTACTTGAAGTAAGAAATTCGTGTTTAACTTTGGTTTGATTCATTAAGCATGTTACTTCCATAAAGCTACTTGTTTGTGGGATCGTCGTTCGTCCTTTGGACGGATGCTCTAGTAAGAAGACTCCTGATAGAGACGGATGTTCCTGTATGCCGCTAGAGTAGTAGTCGCCGTCGTAGACGTGGTGTCTAAGTCGGGGTCTACCTTCGTATGTTGCGCGTGCCCACGGGTAGAGGGGTAGGTGGCAGGTGGTGACAGCCCTGTCCACTCGTATCTGAATTCCCCACGTTCGGCCGCGGAGTAGCGTTGATACTGGTATCGGCTGGCAGACCAGCTGCGTCAGTGGGCCTGAAGCAGACAAGTAGTGGGGAAGTTACCATCGCTTATATGCGTTTGACCTTAGAAGAACCTCTCTACCCAAGCTATCCTTTCCGTCTCTTCTGAGTAAACTAGTTTAAGAGACTAAGTACAAAGACCGTTCCTCTGGGAAATTACGATACCCTGAATACTTCCGGGTGAAGGCTACAACGGTACTTCCGTGCGCTTGCGGACTTTTCTGCTGACGCTAAGAAGCGCCAACACTCCCTCGCTGCCTACGTGCGGGAACTGATCAGCCTCGTCCACGCCATCCGCCATTGGTGCCCGTATCTCTGGGGACGTCGCTTCACGGTGCGGACCGATCACTATAGCTTGAAGTACCTGTTGGACCAGCGGCTGGCCACGATCCCTCAGCACCACTGGGTCGGGAAGCTGTTGGGGTTCGACTTCGTCGTCGAGTACAAGCCCGGCGCCTAGAACACCGTCGCCGACGCTCTATCCCGCCGCGACACGGAGGACGCCACGGGCGCGGTCCTGGCTCTGTCGACGCCCCGTTTCGACTTCATCGACCGCCTGCGACGGGCCCAAGCCGAAGACCCGGCCCTCGTCGCCCTATGGGACGAGATTGCAGTTGGCACCCGCACGGCGCCCTGGGCTATCCACGACGGCCTGGTAACCTACGACGGCCGCCTCTACATCGCCCCGGCCTCACCGCTGCTGCTGGAGATCGTCGCCGCGGTCCATGAGGACGGCCATGAAGGCGTCCAGCGCACGCTCCACCGACTTCGTCGCGATTTCCACTTCCCCAGCATGCGCCAGCACGTTCAGGACTTCGTCCGTGCTTGCGCCACGTGTCAGCGGAACAAGTCGGAGCATCTCCACCCGGCTGGCCTGCTCTTGCCGCTGCCTGTACCAACGGCGGTGTGGACGGACATCGGGCTCTACTTCGTGGAAGCTTTGCCCAAAGTCAGGGGCAAATCCGTCATCCTCACCGTGGTGGATCGCTTCAGCAAGTACTGCCATTTTATACCCTTGGCTCACCCATATACTGCAGAATCTGTCGCCCAGGCCTTCTTCGCCGACATCGTTCGCCTCCACGGGATGCCACAGTCTATGGTGTCCGATCGGGACCCCATCTTCACCTCCACATTTTGGCGCGAGCTTATGCGTCTCATGGGGGCCAAGCTGCACATGACGACGGCTTTCCATCCGCAGTCGGATGGACAATCGGAGGCAGCCAACCGCGTCATCACCATGTACCTGCGCTGCTTCACTGGCGAACGTCCCCGCCAGTGGCTCCGATGGCTGCCATGGGCAGAGTTCATCTACAACACGACCTACCAGACTTCGCTCCACGACACGCCCTTCCGCATCGTCTACGCCCATCCGCTCCTATGAGCCCGGGGAGACACGAGTTGCTGCGGTGGCCCAAACTATGGCGGAGCGCGAGGAGTTCCTCCAGGATGTGCGTTTTTGGCTGGAGCAGGCGCAGGCGGTCCAGAAGAGGCACTACGACCGCCAGCATCGCCCGGTCACCTACGCCGTCGGCGAATGGGTGCTGCTACGTCTCCGCCACCGGCCCATCGCCTCCCTGCCTGGGGCATCGACGGGGAAGCTGAAGGCCCGCTTCGTCGGTCCCTACCAGATCACAGAGATCATCAACGTCGTCGCCATCCGCGTCGCCCTACCACCCCGAGCTTGGCTCCACGACGTCTTCCACATCGGGCTCCTGAAGAAATGGGAGGATCTCCCTCCAGCTGCTCCTCCACCGCTGCCAGTCATCCACCATGGCGCCACTGTACCAGAGCCGGACAGCATCACCCGCACTCGCCTTGCCCGCAGCGTGCGCCAGGTCCTTGTTCGCTGGAAGGGCGAGCCAGCGTCTTCCGCTACCTGGGAGGACTGAGACTCCTTCCGCGAGCGCTTTCCGGCGTTCCAGCTAGAGGACGAGCTGGCCCTCGAGAGGGGGGGGGGGGGGGGAGAGATGTCATGTACGGTCGGACCTACACCAGGCGACGCCGAGCACGCAACATCAGGCGCATGGCAGATCGCGCCCTGTGCGCCGAGGACGCGGTCCAGGAAGCGGCCGAGCCATCTAGTGGCTAGTTTAGGCAATGTTTGTTAGGATCCCTAGGATCATGGAGCGATTAGTTGCTATTTTTATTCCATCAAGGACTATATATCTTCATGTAATCGGCACTTTGAGAATCAATCAAGAATTACCAAACCCATCTATGTCCTACCTCCCTACTCTCAAGCCTAGGTCGCTGAGGGTATAACCTCGCCCTAGAAGACGGACCGCGGCTACGAACTTCGGAGTCGAGGGCCAGCTACCCTAGGGCTCGACGCCCTTGACATACCACTTTTTCCCCAACAAAGAAAACCTATAAACTCATTAACATCAGTCTGTTAGCAAGGTGATACATCCTAATAGTATGGAACAGAGCACTAAGTTCATAACTTCACATAATGATTGTCTCTTTCAAACAGTCAAACAAGATACTAGCAGAAGCAAAATTATAAACAGATAGCAACACAAATGTGACTAGAAAACAATCATTATGATCACGAAAGCCACACAAAGGTTCAGATAAAAGGTTGGCACTCTTTCAGTTCTGCCTAGATAGTCAAAACATGGTATAAGGAAAACCAAATCTGAAAGAATTGGAAATTCATTATCTGGTCGACCCTGATTCAGAACATGTAAACTTCCCCAATGCCACTATGTTTGTATGGTGCAGATACAGATCTAAGTACAACCAGAAATAAATGGCTTAAGTTCTTAGGTAAGAGCCTATATATATTCCAAGTACGAGGACGACTATATCAGTTTTTCAATTTCTAACTGAAAAAGTTACTTACAATCTGTTTGAGGCATCATGAAATGCAGTATCAATGTTAATCATCTTAGCTCCTGTTTGCTCACCATCTAGCCAAAAGACTCCACCAGGGAGATTCTTGCTCTGCATTGTGATGTGTATCTGAACAACTATTGTAGGGCAGATACAGATATACTTAGCATCTCTACAAGCATATCAAAACCAACACCTGCATTAAATAAAAATACGAAAAAACAGAAAATGTAAGATTTTCACTGAAACATGTATGTGGTAAAGAAAAAGCAAATCAACTCTGGAACGACTAAGATATAACTTTTACCCATCCAGGGGTATTGACAATTAGTGGCACCATTTTATTCCCATCACATTGATATTTTCCAACGAAGTAGTTATACAAATGGAATAAGCAATTCAGATAGGTTTCTGGGTCTCCTTTTGAAGAAATGTCACCAAAGAAGTAGCACCTAATTGAATTTGTAGATGAGCAATAGTGAAACCCAAGAAGGGTGACATAAGTTTTGAAATATGAAGCGAAACAATCGCTCTGGCAAAACCTTAAAAGTTACATGGTCGTGCTACTGCTAACACACTACTACAACTGTTTAAGTAACAAAGAAATCCCACAATATAGAAATTGTGCACAGATCCTGAAGTGAAGAAACCAAGTAAAATTAGGAGTGCCACACTACTACAGTACAGGCTAAGAACAACTTCACTGTGCAAATAACAAGTGAGGAGAAATTTCACACCTTTCAGCTTCCCGTAGAGTTGGGTTCAGCAAATCTGCACAAAAGCCAGCAATCATCTTGTCAATGACAAATGAACCGAAGATTACTGCTGCATTTGGTCCCAATCCGGACCTCGTATGTACTAACCTGCAATAGCTTCGTGGATGATATGGAACGAGAGGCACCCCGGCGGGCCGAACTCCGGCTGCCCCACGTCGGTGTCCCAGATAACCAACCTTACCATGCCTGCAAATCACCACAACAGTACAACACCATCGGTTAAGAGAACCACCAGCATCGCCAACGGAGTCGTCGCTCGTCAGGATTAGGGTGTGGCTTGCCTGGGGAGCAGACCGTTGAGGAGGACGAGGGAGAAGGTGGACCTGCCGCTGTTCTTGGGCCCGCACACGACGACCACCGGAGGCCCAGTCCGGCGGGACTACCACCTCTGTGCGGGGCGCCGGAGAAGACGACCGCGGCGTTGTCCGCGTCACTTCGCCGTGGTTCGCCCAGGTTACATCCTCCGGCAGCAATCTGGTCCGTTCAATCAGGATCGGACGGTGCCGCAGCCTGCTACTCGGCCCCTTCCTGTTTTTTAACTTTGACCGAGCCGAGGCGGGAAGGCGACGGTGTGCTGGGAGAGAGGCAGGCGGCGGCGGTCACGTGGGCGCACCGCGCCATGGCGCACGCTGGGAGAGAAGGCAAGCTGACGACGGCGTGCGACAGCTCTGCCACAGGCCGCTAGAACGCTCGGATTCGGCGGAGGTACGTCACCCAACTTGGACGCTTTAATTTCCGAATTCGATTAGATAACATCTAGGCAGAGGTGGCGCGCTGAGGCTCAATAAAAGTAAAGGCATCCTAACTTGTTCTCGGCAGATTTGGCCCTGTCAGGCATCCCGATTTCTTGAGGGGAAAATCGCCAGCCGGCGAGCGGCGCAGGACGGTGCCGCCGTGCCGGCCAGGGCCAGTGCTCAGACATCACGGTTGCAACGAAAAATCGAATCTTTATACTGGTAGAAAGGAACGGAACGGGACCTCTGAATCAGGATAACTCAGTGGAGGAGCACAAAATTGTCGGAGGGGATGTCCAAGCGGCGGCAGGAGCAGGGCGAGGGCCAGGGACCGGGGACTGGCAAGAGGTTGCAGAAGCATCTCTATCTGGTGCTGGATGATTGGGCCAAGGGCTTCTCGATCCATAAGATCGACGCTGCCAACCCTCACCTCGGGGAGCCCCCCGTCCTCCGGCTGGTGGCACCTGTGCCTTGGTGTCCCATGAGCTTTGCCGCCCTGGGCAGCAACATCTTCACTGTGAGCAACCAGCACCGCGGGACCCTCGTCTACGACACGGAGAAGGCGGCGCTGGCCACTGGCCCTTGCCTCCCAGATCCGTTACTTGGCGGCGTTAACAACTTTGTGTCCACCGCCGATAGGCTGTATGCATTCGCATACTTCTTCACCCCCAACTTTGGACTGGTCGTGGCAAAGCGTGCCTTGCCCACCACCATTCAAGGCTAATGAAGTGATTGTCTCCTACGCCCTTCACCCAGATGGACACACCGGCTCCGTTCGGTGAAGCTGAAGTGCTGTAGAAAAACGCTGAAGTGCTGTAGAAGTGCTGAAATCTTGTGAGAGAAAAATACTGTTGAAGTGCTGAAAAATAAACACTTATAAGCTCAACCGAACGCAGCCACCATCTTTATGTCTGCCCACACAACGCATATAGGTCATCGGACCTTCTCCTTTGACACCAGGCACTGCGAGTGGAGGTACCATGGGGAATGGGGGTTGCCTTTCAAACATGAATGCTTCTTTGACAGTGAGCTGGATGCATGGGTTGGGCTTCATATGTAAGGATGGCGGCATCTGCTCCTGCCAAGCCGTCTCCCACGGCAGCACAAGCGCCAAGCGGCCAGACTGGAAGATGGCCAAGGACAAGCTTTGGAGCATAGACAAGGTGGCTCGTGGGCCTACTTTGACGTACATGGGTGGTTCCAGATTTTGCATTGTGGAGTGCGTTGTGCGTGAGGGAGTGGAGTATGAGGATGCCTTTGGTGACTGTGATGGTTGCATGCTCCATATCACCATGTTTGGCCTCAAGTACAATCACAAGGGAGAGCTGCAAACCATTGGTCGCACCACCAATTCCTATCTAGTGTCAAAGCATCTTTCGTCTTTTTCTCCTGTAGCCTTCTGGATGTAGGAATGAATTTGCTTTTTGGTTTGGTTGTATGCAATTACAATGCATACTTGCCGTTCCAATTACCCTCGATGTAAGTTAAAAGTGTCTTCCTATAATTTATGGAAGTACGTTGTTGGCCTATTTCTTTATGTGGCAGTCTACGGATATGCAGAGATGTTGAACTTCAAAGAACTATCAAGTGAAAACAGTTGTTGTGTGCTTCCCTTACTATATATAACTATATCATAATCAATTTGGATGATGCCATTCTAATCCATTTATTCTCTCAATAAACAATGAGATGATTTCTGTCACTGTACGTAAGGTATAATATGTTTACAGTCTGACTTTGTAAAAACCAGAGGTTTCATAGGTCACTAAAGCTTATTACTCTTGTTATAGCACAAAATGACTCCACAATTTGAATAGAGGGTCTGCACATAGTCTTCAGTTCCTTGATCCTGAAACTGCCTTCACTTCAAGAAAACAATAGAGTATCATAAAAAAAAGGTAAATAAAAACAATGGTAGTGTCAAGTTGTTCACATGCCATAGTAGGTTGTCAATAGTAAATTGCGTACTAAATTATAATGGACCAGAGCATAAATAAAGCATCATGTGTTGCAAGCTGCAACCATGTTTGGTTCACAGAACCAATTTTCCCTTACGAAAATATCTACTACGTAGTTTCTAGCTGAAGGAGTAAGACATTAACTTCAAATAATGTCAGTGCTTCAATAATCAGTATCCAAAATATGCTTGGCATGTAGCCAGCTCTTACAGTTCAAGTTTTCTACACTCCTAGATATCCAGTTTCATATATGTTATTATATGTCTAGTTCTTTATTTATTTAAGTGTTACATAGCGCCTGATTTTTTATCATAAATTCAGACCCCTTGAGTCTGGATATAATATTTGTAGTGTTAAGTCAGCTTGAGATGTGACATCAGTTCTTCCAAAAAATTGGCATGATCTGTGTTTCATTCTGGTACTGCCATTTGTAGATAGGATCAGAAATATGTCCTAGCATTGATCCCTTCAACCATTGGGATTTACATGTATTTTTTGTCCATAACCGTGATGTGCGTTCTTCCCAAACTTCAAGTGAATAATTATTAATTATTCTATACCAAATTACTAATTGCATTGATTTTACTGCTTATGACACATCACGGACCTCAGCTAGTGAGTGGCAAACACAGTTGCACTGGAATTTTCTTCATAGTTCTCATCAGAATGATTTTCTATTTTAAATCTTAGGTGCAATTTACTATTTACGTGTTTGAGGAAAAACTAGCTGTCAGGAAAAAAACTATTGAACTGGCAAGGTTGTCGGCACATTAATTTCACTGTTTCATGATATACCTAAAGAATCAGTGTCCTAGGTGATTGATGTGTGAAGCCAGAACATCTTAGCAGCATCGACCATTTTTCTATGTGCCAGTCACTTTGCTCTGTTGTAAGTTCTCACTATTTTAGATGTAGAAATCTTGTTGTTTCACTGGGCCATCTTGTCATGCACTCCGTTTCCTTCTGGCAAAAGATCATAGCTTCAGGTCTGTGACAAAAATTCACACTTGTGTCTAGTAGTACATTTGAACATAAAAGTACTATTATAGTCACAAAATACTCCACAAAAAATGGAAATTTCCTCTTAGATTTAAGCTCTTGGGTCCAATTCAAGTGCATTTGAACATAAAAATACTGTTGAACTTTCTGATCTTGGAATTTTGTTCTTAAGATGATAGCATAACACTTCATCCTATTCAGGTCTGACAAAACGGTGTGATTCTATGATGCTTGGTCTCCATCGAGTTATTGTACAGGAGGAAATTTTTCTTTCTTGTTTATAGGATAATGTCCACTGAGCAGTACTGATTTATGGCCCGGAATTACTTGGTACTGATTCTCTAAATTATAAGCTTGTTCCAAATTATTCATCCCTAAATTGTTAGTCATCTTTTTTTGTTTTACTAGTGTGATGAGCCAAAATTGATATGCTTATGACACACTATGGCTTGTTAGCATGAACAACTTTGGTCACACCCAATTACCGTAGTTGGAATTTCATTAAGGACTATAATAATAATGTTCTGCCATGATTTACTGGTTCAAGCCGAAGCTCTACGTCCAATCTTAGAGATAGTTCAAGTACGTGTTCCTTAGTTCAACCTTGCTGCCTTATATGAAGTTCAGGCGCCATGCCATGCACATAGAAAGTGGGTTCTCCTGGCCTGAGTGCCCGAAAGCTCAAGGAAGGGAGAAGCCAACTTGCTTGGCTAGCAATCTATTTATCTATCTAGTCTTTGCGTCATCGTGCATTCGTGCATACAGGTGTGGCCGTCGTCATAGTGGTTGGGAACTTGCTCCCCATGCGTCCTACGAGAGACATGGGTAATATTTGACATTTGGAGCCACTAAGCATAGTTAAAAACTATATATGTATATGAAAATGGTGAAATCCTAAGTAAAGCAATAGCCTTAAATTTATGATGCCAATCTCCTTCGCCAGCAAGCCTTACAAATGCTGCTTTCTTTGTCCACTTCTCCAACCATGTCTGCAGAACAATTATTGACTAAATTTTCAAAATTAAGTAATTTGCTAATCTGTTTCTTATTCTATTTGGATAAAACACGAGGAAGAAAAGACGACAGGAAAAATTCTGTCATTGGCTGTATAGAACAAAACTCAGTTGATTTTATTGAACTACAGCGAACGTAGCAAATGATTAAGGAATCGATAAGAAAATGCAACCAAGTAGGCTCAACATCCATATTCCCAAGCAGTTCGTTAATACTTGCAGTGTCGAGTTAATGATGGCAGCTATAAATTCATCCCGGGTAGTACTCAAGGCCTTTAACCTGTTCCTGTTCTCAGGTGTAGCCCTTCTTGCTGCTTTTACTGTGAGCACTTAGCATACTTCAAAGCAAAGTCTGAATAATTCGCATTTGTGCTGAGTTTGTTTTCAGATGAACAAGTTTGGTGATTTGCGAAGTGCAAAGTTATTGTGTAAAGGAACGTACAGCACAGAGCGAGAAAGATGCAGAGTAGAAAGTCTTACATTTCCTTGAACATTGCAAAAAAAAAGAAAGTAATAACTCAGGGGAAGATGATGGGCAAAACCTCATAACCTACATAAACAGATGTGATAATACCGTCAGAGGGGAACTAAAGGGCAATTGGCATAAATTAAACAAAGTGAGGTAGGCAGATTACCACGGGGATCACGTTCTCAGGTGCAGCCCTTCTCCTTGATGCTATTGCTATGAGCATTAAGGATACTTCAATGGCAATAATTATCAATAATTTGCATTTGTGTTGTTCAACAGTGATTGAATCAAACTCAGAACGAGTCCCATGGAGGAGGGGGAACATTATAGGTACTGAGCTAAAGTGCAGTAAAAAGAAACGTAACATATTTCCTCCCTATTTCTTTGCATTAGCTTTGCGTTTGCTTCTGGAAACAAGAGAAATGGTAAAGCCGTAAAGGCCAAGCATCAATGTACCATTCTATCTTGAGTCTTGGCGGTAATTTACTTCATGCATTATCTATTTCGGATGAAACCAGAAATTAGACTACGCGAGAATCATATGAAATCTGTATGTAATTGACACACTTTGTTAAAACATACTCAAGTTAAAAATATCAATCAAGAGCACAACACAACAGAAGAGAGGCGAGACAGAGGACCTGGATCAACGCTGTTGTCAAACGATGTCTGTAATCAACAGACACATCTTCACTTCTAATGATCTCATCCATTAGATTAGGGGTAGCAGTTAGAGAGAGGGTTAGCAGTTAGCCATCTAGTAAGAATGCCACCCGAAGGGGCATGTCCTTTGGGCATGCGATGGTTCCCGTGAACAGGCGCCTCTCTCTCACACACATTTTCACTACATTGTCCTTTGAGCATGCGATGGTTCCAAGAGATCAATGAAAAGCAACAGTTGTTTCCAAAATCAGTTCATTACATTGCCCTTTCAACACGTTATCAGTCACTTTCGCTCTAATCATCGAAGTCCAAGAGAACGAACAGAAGAACGTCGCTCTGTACGGAGGCACGGACGCCTCTGTCAACTCCGGTAAGCCATGGCCAAAATCAACTTACCCACTCACGTTGCTCGTGGTCTGTTCTTGCACTTCTTCACGCACATGGAGTTCGTCGTGGCTCGATTCGCAACCACGGCCACCATGGACAGCGCCGCAGCATCTTCGAGCGCCTTGGGCCTCGTGTTCGCCGCAACGCCGGAAATGGAGGCCCTGGTCGCTTCGGCCGTCTCGAGCCCAAGTATAATTTTATAGAAATGAAGTTTTCTATGTTGAGATTGCATGCTTATGATGCACATGTTGATTATGAAAATGACCATGTCACAATTGGGGCAAGACCAGGGGCGGATGCAGTGTTGGTGCATGCGAGTACAGCTGTACACCCAAAATTTTTGTACAAATACCAAGTATATATCTATACACCTATAATACAATTTATATTTATTAGAAGACCTTATCAAATAGCAAGCTCTTAAGAAAGTGCTCACCCGAGAGGAAAAATAGCCCATGACTCCATACTAGCATGCTTTCTTCCAAAGTATAGGAGATCAAAATAAATCAGTGCACAAGTACAATATAAAAAATAACCAAATAACTCAGGGAAAGTAAAAAAATAAAGTCAACCCTTTTTTTTCCCTTTTAAACAATCATTGTAGTTTCCAATTTGTGAAGTTTGAGTCTTGTTTTTTAACAATAAATCGACTTTTGAAAAGAAAACGACCACAAATATCTCAATAAATAGTTAATTTGATTTGTGTACAACGTCATGACATTAAGAAGAATAATGATCTAGCCTTTTTATGAACTGCTCAATACAAAGGATTTTTTTTCATCTAAGAGTATATCAAAGAAGCAAGAAACTAATATGCTATTAAGACTTTAGCGAGGCCTATTTTTGTGCACTATGAATATTGGCAAATTATAGCCTTAGATCCGTACACTAACTATTTTATTGTCATTCTAGTATTAGATATCATTATAGAATTACATCAATTAAATCCGTACCTCCACGATTAAAATCCTAGATCTGCCATTGGGCAAGACAACTCAATAGTCGTCGACTGTTTCAACACTCAACGTCTACACATCACAAGGCAAGAGACATGTTGCACACACCATAGCTCACACAATGGTTAAGTCTCAACACTAGAACAAAGCTTGATCACCTCACTCATCACACATGGGCACGTATTCACCATGTATTCGCACAAACACACTCTGTAATGGTCTCTTGAATAATTGTAGTACTTGATAGGGCTGCCGATTTGGGGGGCTGGGGCACCTAAACATTGAGAGAGAGTTTCAGCTCTGGACTGGAAAAAAGGATATGTATTTCCCCCTAAAAAAGGGGAAGCGCAATAAGCATCCAAAATACCACAAAAGCCAACACCGGCCAGCAGTCCAGCCAATATAAACAGCAGGGCCGGCACGCGCAAAAGAACACAGGACAGTCATATCGCACAGGAATTTGAGCTGCAGAAGGAGGTTGACAGAGCAGAAAGGCCAGTTCAGCACAGACTCATGGTACGGTTGGGACACCGGTAATTCGTTATGACCACCTATTTGACGATGCATGTCGTCGTCATGGTTGGCAATGGAGCATGAGGATCCAGTGAGGTTTTGGTTGCATAAAAACCTTGTTGGACCGGTTCTGCTAGGAGAATATCCTCATCTCCTTGTTGACGAATACTCCTATGTGGTGTACTCCTATATGCTTACTTGAACTTTGGTTATATGTATCTTGTGCATGGGGGGTTTTTTTTTTTTTTTTTTGGAAACAATGAGGTTTAAAAATTTGTTATATAGCTATTAAGTTGTGTATTCTGAAATTCAAGTTACATTACATAGATGATAGTTTTTTTTATGTTGGCAACAATTCCTATGCAGTTGTTTAGAGAAATGAAACCTAGTACTAATTAATACCGAATCAGTTTGATTAATTAGGCCTATGCATTGGACAGGTGTGCATGTTTAGGATGTACTAGCAAAATGTTCCCGGCCCCTGCAGTTGACGAGGAGCTGAAGCTGAAGTCGATGGATGAGATCGGCAGTGACCTCATCAGTCATGAGGCCAGGTGCTGCCTGCCTTCCAGCAGCTTCTAATTTGTGCCATGCGCGCGCCCTGCGGTGGAATGTATATATATTTCTGACTCCGGAGTGGAGTGATGCAGAACGCAGTAGACATGGCGAGCGATCCAGAACAACTAGGCGGTCCAGATGAGGCACAAGGCTCGACGCGCGCGAGGTTTTGGACACAGATGCACGCTCTCTTCCTCAAGAACCTCTCCTTCCAGGTAGATAGCTAAGCTAATGGCGCTGCCATTCATGGCGTCAAAATCAAAGCTACCTGATCGAATTCTTCCATTCATCCATTCTGTGACTCATGCATACGATCGACTCAAACCGGACGAACGCGAGAGGCAACGCCACGGTAGCCGCGTTCCCGGTGGTCGTGTGCGTGCTCCTGGTGGTGATGCAGGATGTGGTGGACAGGGAGCTGGGGCGGCCGCCGTTCCGGTGCGGCTGCGCTTGCGTGCGCCGGGACGACACCACCGGCACCTGCGCGCGCACGGAGTGCGGCGTCCAGCACTCCACGCCCACGCAGGCGCCCACCTGCGCCGTGCGCACGCCGCAGCGGTGGCCGGCGCTGGTTCAGGTGCCCGACGCCCAGGCACGCGCCCGGTGGTCACCGTGCTCCGCCGAGCACAACTGCCTGGTCACCGTGCTCCTTACCGGACGCAACCGCCAGCTTTCTCAAGGCACATACTCCACTACGTATCATCATATCATATATGTATATAATGCTAGCTAATGCGAACAATAAGTTAAATTAACATATTGCATGCATTTGCCTGCTCTGGTTGGGTGGATTCTTTAATTTGGCAGGACTTGGAAGGGGGCTGTTCCCAACTTTCACACATGGTGCTACAGCTACGGCTACCAATTCGTCTTCCAACTATTTTGTGATAGCTTCTCAAGTGTAGTCCTTGTGAGTACGTAGTTGCTTGCATCATCGCATTCATCGGTCGTCGTCAGCTCAAAACAAACTTGATCGTACCTTTTTGTTTTCTGATTTGAATTCTGGTGTATCTGAATTATTCTCTCTTTGCATTCCAGGGTTCAAGCACGCCACCTGCACATGTACTATACACAGAGCCGGCCTTTGCTCCAAACGAGACCCTGTACGTGCTCCAGCCGCGGTGCCTGTGGAATTCAAGCAATGTTTCAGCGACTTATAATGGATTGCCACTGCAGTATTGTAAGACAGTTACTATTATATATCTGCGTGTGTGGGAAATTAATCTCAGGAGCAGATTATTAATTCCATGAGAAATAGTAGCTGCCTTATCCTACTATATATCTTCAACAGCTGTACAGTGTGTTCAAGCTCTGCCGCTGTGGTGCTACAATTCGTCAGTGATAAAACATCATTTGTTTAACGGTTATAAGGGTGCGAATAACTGGGGCAGATCAAACGAATTCCTTACTGGTACAGCCATCCAAAAACTTGTTTACTCTATTTTATTTTATTTTGTTAAGGGGGGAAAAAACTATGCCTGCTACACAGAAACATGTGGCTTTGTCTCTGGGACAACAATACTGACACCATTATTGCCCAATATCGAATATAAGGGTGCCCATTGACAAAACCATGTTCTTTTAGTCTTAAGAGTTGTTAATTGAGAACATGTCTTAGCTCACTGCACATTTTTATAGGTTATGACTTCCTTGATACAAGCATGACACGCTTACAAGTATATATTTGGTACAACTCCACCTTCAGCAGGGATGATGACGACGATAATTCTATGCCAGTTTTGCGTGTTCCGCGGTTGGTTAATGTGGTACTTTTTCTTGCCTACGAATTTCTCAATATGTAATTGACTTCTGAAGAGAGGAATAGCTTGTTGAAATGAGATACTATTTCTTAATCAATATACTGTAGAAAGTAAAGTGCCTCACACCCAGCGTGCTGAATAAAAAGGGTCTTTAACAACCACAATTCTAACTTTTTTCCATGCTGATTTTGGTTGTCCTATGGCTGCTTGCAGTCGTTTGGATCATTAGTACTACTGCCTCAAGAGAACAGGGAAAAAAAAAACCTTTTCAACGACACAAGAACACTTGATTTTATCAATTTTAGCTATCCATTTGCATTGTAGGCATCCACGGCATATCTGAAGCTTCTTCTGGGAGAAGATGCAAAAATGGACTTAGAGTATTTGAAGGAGATGCCAAAGCCTGAAACTAAAATGAGGATGGACCTGACAACTCTTCTTGACGCACTATTCTTTACTTGGATAGTTCAACTCCTCCTTCCAGTGAGTTTATTTGCTTGTCATCTACATCCACTGCATAAATATGCATTTGAATGTATACATGCATAAGCTTACCTACTATTCATTCACTTCCAGGTAACAGTTACATTTCTTGTTTACGAGAAAGAACATAAACTGAGACTAATGATGAAAATGCATGGGCTAAAGAACGCACCTTACTGGTTGATAATTTATGCCTACTTCTTGTGCCTATCAGCAGCTTATATGATACTCTTAGTGATTTTTGGGTCCCTTACAGGTACCGATAATTAACTCCGTGCACGTAGATTCATATTAACACATATGAATATGCTTTTCATGCACTGCAGAGAACTCTCAATGGTTTTGCAGGGCTAGACATATTCAGATTAAATAACTACGGAGTACAATTCATATTCTATTTCACATACATCAACCTCCAGATTGTGCTTGCATTTTTGTTCGCGTCTTTCTTCTCAAGTACCAAGACTGCTAGTGGTCAGTAAATAAAAACTAAAACTCCGGTACTTTTGATGGATGTAATCTAATCTGGATCATTTTTTTCTGTATTACATACAGTAATTAGTTACATTTATGTATTTGCCTCTGGCCTTCTCGGAGATGCACTTTTTGTGTACTACATCGAGGACACCACTTTTCCAAGTAACTGTATTTCACTGTGTCATGTTTTCTGAGATTGGAAATGCTTCAAATGACCAAATACATCAATGGTCATGACAAACTCCTGTTTAATTTGTTTCAGAAAAACGGCTTGTGAGCATGGAGCTTTTTCCTCCATTCTCTCTCTACCGAGGAATATACGACCTCGCAGGGTATGCCTACGCAGGGCGTAATCTGGGAAGGCCTGGGATGCAATGGGTGGACTTCAACGACCCACTGAACGGGATGAAAGATGTTTTGGTCCTAATGTCTGTCGAATGGATACTTCTGATTCCTGTGGCGTTTCTACTGGACCACTGGCCTGTCTGGCGATGGCTGCATCCTCTATCTCTCTATAGATTGCTGTCGACCAAGCATTCACAAGTTTCAGGAACGCCAAACGAATTGGACAGCAAATCCACGAGGGTATTGATTGACATCGCGAAGCCTGATGTTTTCTTAGAGGTTAGCATTGCAATTGACTGAATATCTTTCAGCTGGAAGATAGTTCTGTTTCTTTTGCTTTACAGAGACCATTTACTTTCAGTGCAAGGTGGTGGAACGATTACTAGAGAAAATGGGCAAGAGGAAGAGCATGATCATCTGTGATAATCTGAAGAAATCGTACCCCGGAAAGAATGGAAACCCAGGCAAGATTGCAGTCAGAGGCTTGTCACGTGCTTTGCCTAGGGGGCAGTGTTTCGGGATGCTTGGTCCCAGTGGGTCTGGCAAAACATCCTTCATCAACATGGTCAGTATTGAGAATTGAGAATCCACCTGAGATTTTAATTCTATGTTGTTTGTTAAATTAGTCTTATAATTGCCAAGTAATCTTAATTATGTCAGGGTCACAGGGATGAGAGATCACTGAGCACTTCAATTTTGTCATGAATCATGGACTTCTAGTTTCTTATTAATATGACGTTTCATCTTAGTGCAACATGCATGTTAATTAAGGGACTACAGTGCTTATGACATCGTCTGACAGTGCTTGTGGACTACACATATATGCAGATGATTGGCCTTGAGATGCCAACGTATGGAACAGCTTACATAGACGGAATGGATCTGAGGAAGTATATGGACGAAATATATGCAAATATTGGTGTATGCCCACAGCATGAGTACGATCACAAATAACTAGTACATCATATATTTTGTTTCTTATTTTTGAAGGCGGTTTTGTTTTTTCTTCAAAAGGCGGCAAAAGCTTTGCAGAAAATTTTATTAGACAGGAAAAAGAAAACAAAACAGTGTTTACAAAATCGACTTGACTACTAGAAAAAAAAAACTACAACAACTATTCCTATGACGCACGGGCCACTGAACTACAAACCACACTGAAAGATATGAAATTACTCTTTAAAAAAAAGATATGAAATTACAAGTGATGACCAAATCACCACTGCTGAAGCTAAGAAAAAAACATGAGGTCGAGAAAGAACTACCCTTCTTGAATTGTTGGCTGTGTCGCAAACCGGTACCGCGGAATGTCATCTTTACATAAGAGGGCTACTTGATGAGCTTATAAGCATCTATGTCGGAAAGTTCGTTTGTTTTGTTCCTTCCAGAGGTTCCACCAGTAGTAGATCATGATACCGTCTATCTTCCTCCTTTTCTTTGTCAAATCTCGCACGATACTTATGCCAATACCCATGGATTGATCCCGACATGGCCACTGAATCAAGCACTACTAGGCCGAGCCATCGTTTTAAATGAGACCACACTTGCTTGGAGTAGGGGCAATCTTTACATAGGTGGTTTCGTGTCTCCGGCTGAATTCCATATAATTTGCAAACCGGATTGTTCAACCAATTGTGCTTCGCCAGGTTGTTAGTGGTGAGGATCTTCTTGTGAAGTAGTGTCTATGTGAAAAAATGGCATTTGGGTTCTGCTCTTGCTCTCCAAATTGGCGTTAACTTTAGTTTGTTGTATCTGCCTTCAAATTGGATACAATAAGCACTTTTGGTTGTATATTCACCATCATTTGTCCACCGCCAGCGTATTGTGTCTTTCCTGTTTTCATCCAAATGAATGCCTTCTATCTGTTCCCATAGTGCAACATATTCTTGTATCTCCTGCGGTGTTTGTAGGGGTGAGATATGTGATATCCATCTGTTCACTTGTAACGCTTTATAGACTGATAGCTTCTTCCTTTTTGCTTTGCGGAATAGAGTCGGTGCTAAGCTTCCTAGGGTTCTTCCTTCTTGCCAGGATGACGTCCAAAACTAGGGTGTCCTTCCATCACCAATTGTTACCACCGTTGATGCAACAAATAAATCCCAGTCATGCCGATCGCAAGGGAGTTCTAGCTCGTTCCAAGCACGTTCCTTATATTTCCATTGAAACCACAACCATCTCAGCCTCGGTGCCCTCGCAACTAGCTCTAGAATCCCATGGCCTCCCTTTGTTTTTGGACTGCAAGTCGTTGGCCAATTTACCAAGGAATGTCCTCCATACACCTTGTCTGGGGTCCCCCCCCCCCCCCCCGCCCTCCAGAGAAAGCCCCTCCTAAGACGGTCGATCTTTCGTATTAGACATTTGTGCTCGGGGAAAGCAGTCATATGATAAATCGGCTGCGAAGAGAGCACCGTCTTGACCAAAGTTTTCCTACTTGATGTCGAGAGGAGTCTGCCCTTCCACCCAGGCAACCTGGCACCTATCTTATTTATCAGCGGTTGTACGTCGATCCTACGGAGCTTCCAAACATGTAGGGGAAGTCCGAGGTATTTGCCTGAGAATTTGCATATTTTCCATGGAAAGTTCTAAAGGAATTGTGAAACGACGTTGTCCTCTATTTGAATGGGGAAAATTTCTGTTTTTGCCATGTTTATCTTGAGGCCCGAACATTCTAAAAAAAGTCAGAATTTTGAGAAGAAGGTTTTGTCGGTCAACAAAATCTGTCCAATGTGTGTTTTCAGTCTACTTTGGGAGACTCTAACAGGAAGGGAGCACTTAATGTTCTATGGTCGGATGAAGAATCTTACAGGTGTCGCTCTAACAAAGGTATGTAGCTGAAAATTAGGTGCATCGATCGGAATTCAGAAACTATATATATTTCTTAGTGTGGAAATGTGGAAGACATTTTTCGATACTTGGTATAATTAATTCATTTTTCGTTACTCGTGAAATATACTCCTTCAACCTCAACGAGGCCATGGAAGAATCCTTGAAGAGTGTAAATCTATTCCATAGCGGTTTTGGTGACAAATCTGTAAGCACATATAGCGGTGGCATGAAAAGAAGGCTCAGCGTCGCCATCGCCCTCATAGGCAACCCTAAAGTACGTACTCGCATTTGCCATGGTTCTTTTTTAGATAAAGGAACAAAGTTTCTGCCTCTACTAACCGAAGATGGTACACAGCTATAAAACAACATCCAACACCAAGCCACAATGGTAACCGGCGGATAAACCCACAACTGGAAAAAGGAAAACAACAACCAATCCACCACTAGGTAGAAGGCCCAATCAGGCAACAGAAAGAGACTAAATATATATAGTTTACCGATGAATATATCTGTTGCCATGGTTCTACACATCCATTTCCTCCACACACACGCACACTAATCATTGCAAGATTTCATATGATGAAATTCAGTTTCATTACTCATTAATTAGGTTGTTTACATGGATGAACTAAGCACCGGACTGGACCCAGCATCAAGGAGATACCTATGGAATGCCGTTAAGCAAGCAAAGAAAGACTGCACCATTATCCTTACTAGTAAGTAATTTTTTTTTTTGTTTCATACTTTCATTCAGTGATGATGCATCTTCTCCGTATGCCATTTCGAATAAAATCAACAATAAATTAATGACTTTGAACGTTCTCAGCGCATTCAATGGAGGAGGCTGAGGAGTTGTGTGATCGCGTTGGTATCTTTGTCGAGGGCGACTTCCATTGTCTTGGAATTCCTATTGAGGTATATATATGCTGCAAGAACTACTCACCTGACGATTGCTCTCATGTTTAATTTGTTAAGGTGGCCTGTTGCTTGCATCAGTTAAGAAATTAACATTGTTGATTCAGCTGAAGGCGAGGTATGGTGGGACACGGACCCTGACGATCATGACGGAGCCAAAACACGAGCGCGAGGTGGAGGAGCTGCTGAACCAGCAGCTCTCGCCTGGTGCTTCTTCCAGGATCTACCATTTGTCCGGCACGCAGAAGTTCATCCTGCCTCGTGGGGAGGTGGGGGTGGATGATGTATTCAGGGTGGTGGAGATGGCGCGGCGTGCATTCCCGGTGCTGGGGTGGGGTGTGGCAGATGCCACACTGGAGGACGTCTTCATCAGAGTCGTCAAGGAGGCACAGGCAGGTGTTTGACATGTCCTAATCCTAACTGGTGGTGGTTGTCTACCGATGAATATAGTGCACATTCCTTCTTCCTAAAATTGTAGTAAAGCAGATTGATAAGTATGGTAAACATTGTCTTTGAAGAGGATCATATATGAATAATAAGAAACATTCAAAGGCTGCTTGATCTTTAGTCACCTTGCCTAAGTCTGAAGGTGGTCTTGGAGTCCTCAATTTATATGTTCAGAACAAGAGTCTCCTTCTCAAACACCTTCACAAGTTTTTTAACAGGCTTTCTCTTCCTTGGGTCCAGTTGATTTAGTTTAAATGTTATTCAAGGTCTAACCTCCCTGTTCAAGGTAGTTTTGTCAAATGTTCCTTTTGGTGGCGCGATATGACAAAGTTAATCACATAATATAAAGGCCTGGCTTCAATTCAACTCAATGATGGTCGGAGTACCTTTCTTTGGCATGATTTGTGGAATAATCAAGTTCATAGCCTATCTTGTCCATAGCTTTATTCTTTTGTAAAGAATCAAGATATTACAGTTGCAAAGGCAGCCTCTTCTGATGAGTTTCATGACCTTTTTCATTTACCTTTGCCTCCGGATACCTCAGATATTGGACCCATTGTGGAATCTTTCAAGCAGCACCTCCAGCTGCCGTTCTTCATGGAAATTGTCGTGACAATGTGCTGGTCTATTTGGATGATGCGAAACGATCTAATTTTCAGGGGGATCAATCATTCTCTCAGCCACTGCCGTCACTACTTTAACTATCGGCTGGCAGACCAGCTACGGGGATCTCTCTGTCATCCCAGACCTAGTCACTGATACTAGACATGCTAGTTAGATGTTTACTAACAGTTCTTTGCATGGTTATATATGACCAATGCCTGCTCAATTAGATATATTCTTTTATTCTTTATTTCTCTTTTATCTTTGAGGTCGGCTCAGATGTGTGTCCACTATCTTTGAACTATGATTTACCCCTGCATATGCTATGTCTACCTATGCATTCAATAAGTGATCATGTTTATGCCAAAGCTAGATGCATTCGTCCTGCCCTCCTACGGAAAATTATAAATACGACACCCCTGAATACCCACGGGTTGAAATGCTACAATGATAGTTCCGTGCGCTTGCGGATTTATCTATACTGAGATATTATGATTGGCATACCTAAGTACCATTACTTAAGAATTGTAATTCTTGTGCACCCCACGGCGCCGTGTCACAGTTTTGCATATCGTAACTAATGACGGTTAGGAAGTCCAATCCGGCACTTCTAACTGCTATTACCAGACTGCATTACCTAGGCCGGCGCCATTAAGGGCTAAGGGTTACCTTTCTGAAGTAATGGTGGTTGGGAATGTCAACTTACGTTTTTAGTATTATTATTAAGGACGGACTTATAGTCTATCTTTAGTAGTGATTCTACGAAACGCCAACAAGCATTTCTGGCGCCGTTGCCAGGGATGGACTTTTAGTCTATCTTTTGTAACGATGATAAGAAATGCCAACAAGCATTTCTGGCACCGTTGCCGGGGAGGGCAAAAGGAAATAAAAACATCTAGCTTGGCATAGGCATTGATTGCACAATAAGCAAAAGGTAGCCGTGGTTTAGGCAGGCTAACTTCTCTTGTTTTCTTCCTCTTTTTATAGGAAAGAAAACAGGATAGTATATGAGTAGTTTCGACCTGTCGAACAACTTCACCGACAATCCGGAGGCATTCTTAAGGAAGAACAGGTCCCGTACCACTTCTTCTTCTGCTACTCCATCGACAGACGAACCATTCACTCCCGCACCATCTGTTACTATCATCATGACCAAGACACTCCGTGACTACTCCACCCCTACTATTGCCAACGTGCCCGTTGGGCCCGCTGTCAACATCGGGAATGGAAACTTCGAGCCCCGTACTGGCCTAATCAAGATGGTGCAGGCAAGCCAGTTCTGTGGCTTGCCAAATGAGGACGCAAATGCTCATCTTCAACACTTCCTTGAATTATGCGACACCATCGTCACCAAAGACGTCGCACCAACTAGCATCAAGCTCCGCTTGTTTCCTTTTTCCCTTGCGGGGAAGGCGAAACAGTGGTTCTACCAAAACAAGAAAACTGTCAACACGTGGGACAAATGTTCCATGGCGTTCCTCGCCAAGTTCATCCCCATGAGCAAAACCATTGCTCTACGGGGGGAGATATCCAACTTCCAGCAAACATCACTCGAGTCCATCCCTCAGGCATGGGAGAGGCTGCAGGACTATGTTCGAGCCTGTCCCCACCATGGAATGGAAGATTGGCTGGTGCTCCAGAACTTTTACGAGGGCCTGATGGCCATGTCAAAAGGGCACCTTGACGCCGCAGCTGGAGGGGCATTCCTCTCCCTCACCATCGAGAATGCCACTGCACTCATTCAAAAAGATGGTAGCAAACCAAAGCTGGGGAGAAGGAAGAGAAACACAAGAAGCACAGGCACCGTCCAAGCCACGGACTCACACATGACATGTGAAGTCTGTGGAAATGTTGGCTATTCGGGGAACAGCTGTCCCGAAACCCAGGAAGAAACGACCTACGTCAACAACGGGTTTCGCCAACATCAACAACCAGGTAATAATAGGTGGAACAACCATAACCACCCACAAGGTAATTCTTCTAATCTCAATTCAAATTTCAAATTGAATTTCAATCAACCTTCCTCGAGAGATTTTGTTTCAAGGCAAGCTAAGTTTAATGCAGATCTTGCTAGAAAGCTTTCCTTTAATGATAAAACGTCTGAATCTATAAATGCTAAACTTGAAACTCTATCTTCTTTTGTTAAACATCAGTTGAGTTTCAATAAAATGATAGAAAAACAATTTGCTCAAATTGCTGCTTCTATTCCTGTCAACAATACGGGAAAAATCTCGGGGCAACCCGAGAATTCTCCCAAGTTTATTCATGCAGCTGCAGAGCAATGAAGAGGGGGGAAGTCTTGCCAACAGACTATAAATATTGAGCCCTTGCCGAAGGTCATCGGTAGTTATCTTTCAAAAAAAAAGAGAAAAAAAGGGGAGAGAGAGAAAAGAAAAGCTCTACTCCTTTACACCTTTGCTACCAATAAGACCAAGGTCCATATACACTAGTTGTGTGTGTGATCCGGCCTGATGGTTCCACTGAGTTGGAGCCTGTACGTCCATGCCACCAGTGCAGCATCTTCAAAGAAATCCACATATGCTACCGGTAAGAACACTCAGGTATGCAAAAGGTAATAAATGTTCACTAACCCCTTCGCTCATACTTGTCTCCTTATGATCATTCAAATTCATGCTTCCCTGTTTATGTTATATGCTCTTGTTTGGATGTATTCTCGCGAGTAACATCCATAGGCTGTTTTCAAATTAAGCATGGTGCTTAGGTTGAAATAGTCTTCTTTAATCATGTTTTGACATGGTGTTGAAATTTGATTAATGAACCTTGAGTTGTTTTCATAAACAATGGTAGTAATCTGATATGGGGATAAGTCTTGGCTATGTTTTCGTTGCATCTTTTATATCAGCCTTGTTTGAGCTCTAATAAAAGTTGGTTGAACAAGTTTCTAATAAAATAAAAATAACTAAATAATAAAATTTTATTTCCTTGATCTTTTAGCCAATAAGACCCTTGCCTGTTGTAGTACCTCTTGTTTTGTTTTCTTTGTTATAATAAAAGCAGGTACAAAAAAATAAGTTTGGGAGAGATCTCTCAAGCATAACTACAACAAATTCAAGATCTCCCTAACACATTGCACAAACATCGAGCAACCCATCAAACAAAAGGACGAGACAAACAACCTCCATTAGTTCCTTCATCTTCAACGATGGTTTGTGCAACTCTACCCTTGCTCTTTTCAAAGTTTTAAAATTTAACTTTGAACACTTTTGAAAAGACAAAACTTTTGATGCTCCATCTCCATGGCATCCTGTGATTAAAGTTTAAATACTCTTTATTCCTTGCCAATATTCCTACTACTTGTGAACACTTATCATAGGGACCCCATTTTATCTAAGTGATTGACGAACGAGATATAGTAGGATGACATGACGCTTGCTCATTTTTTGCAAAGAACTTGGGATTTATTTTTACAAAACAAAAATCAATATAGCATGTTCCTTGAATGATTGCAAATACCCACCAAGGCCATACATGATCTTTCATGACAAAACCTTCCACATATGCCTCTTACTTTGTGTTGAGTTTGGTCAAGTTTTGTGACCCCTGTTGAGAGAAATTTCATGCTCCCAAGATCAGATTTCACGCACCCACAAATAAAGTTGCCAACTCTTACACTGAGAGTTGTGCACAACATTCATTCATCCATCCACCAAATAATTGCACTACTCCTACCTTGGGAGTAGGCGCAAAATATACCTTCCACTTTGATCCACCCAAAATGTTCTACTCCTACACTGGGGGTGAACCAAAAATATACTTATTAGGTCCCATCCAAATAAATGCTCTGAATCTTTGTTCACATCTTCCTTAAAGTTTTTGTTGCAAATAAAAGCATGAGGCTATTTTCCAAAAGGTGAAAAAAAGAGAAAAAAAAAGTGGAGAAAAAAAAAGAGAAGAAGAGAAATATATATATATATATATATATATATATATATATATATATAAAGAAGAGAGAGAATAAGGATAGCTCATGCCCTCATAATAAGGAGGGAGATGTGTTTCAAAGAGCATAGTGGAATTAGGTTAAACACCAATAATAACCCCCATATTCTTTCCACACACATACACATTCTGATCTAAGAGTATGATGCTTCCCTCCGGTGCGGTCCAGGGTTTGACTTGACAATACATGCAAGGTAAGTGTGCCTTAGTATTTTCCTCCCTACCTAAAGCTCCAAATAAACTTTTTAGAGGTAGGGTGATCAAGTGAAGGCAATCCCTATATATGCCTTGGTGAGGAACCACATACAAATAAGTGACTTGAGAGAATCATTCAAGGAACAAGTGCTACCTTTTTGTTTTCAAGACTTCACAAAAACCCGAGTTTCTGAGCAGGGATACGAGTAAGAAGATTTGAATCCAGGCTATTCCATTTTTCAATTACCCAAGATGACTTGGTAGACACTTGGAAGTTCACAGGTTTAGGTGAAGCATGGAATAACTTGTACGCAGATTTCAAATCAAGGAGATAAACCCGCTTAGTCTTTCAAACCTTTACTCGAGGACGAGCAAAGGACTAAGTGCGGGGAAGTTGTTGGCGGTCCTTAAAGCCTATTTCTTATGCCAATATGTTACTAAAATAAATAGTAGGTAGGGCTTTAAACTAACATTTCCACAAGTTTTGGTGTGTACTTGACTTGCAGGTGTGACATGTGGAAATGCACAAAAACCATAAAGAAAACGCACATCCAGGAAACGTATTCAGAGAAGGCGCAATCCAAGAAAATAAGAAAGCCCACCTCAAACACTAAACTGGATCCATCCGTAACCGCGGGGGAGGCCCAGGCCCAGGGAGCAACCGACCACCCGAAGGCGGTGGCCAGATGGCGCTCCCCAGGGACCGACCGCCCCCGGGGGCGGCCGCCCCCCTGATGGGGCCTCCCGGGGCCATCCTCCTCAGGCGGTGCTCATGGCGGTTTGGCAAAGGCGGTTTCACCTCCTTCCATACTTAGAACGCCCAAACCGCCCTAGTTGGACTATAAAAGAGAGGGAGAGCTCCCCTCCAACACACACCATCATTTGGAGCCATTTACCTCACCTCTCACTTGTATTCTTTAGATTAGTTTTAGTATTAGAGCAAGGCAAGAGCTAGAAAGAAGAGTTTGTATCCTTGGGAGAAGAAGGAACACCTCGGTATGAATACAATGCAGTTCTCTTCCAAGTTCAAGTTCTTATCTTATTTATATAGCAATGCATACGAACTAGAGTATAGTCTTGGACATGTTATGATCATGATATATGAACTAGCTATAATTTATGTGTTATGTTCTCGATATGTTCATCGTTGTTCTTTATCGTTCATCGACTTAGTACGAATAGAGGAAGAACTAGGGATGAGGTGACGGTTCGTCGTGCCTTCTCGGTTGCTCTTAGCCTAGCCTGTCACTCCGAAGGGGTGGGTCCTAGGGGGCTAGGAGTTGTTTCCAAGTACGCGAGCATGGTGCTCGGGTATGCGGAGATCGGCGAATATGCCGGTATCCCACGGGCAGAGGGGTAGGTGGGCAGGTGGTGACAGCCCTGTCCATCCCTAGCACTACCCCACGTTCGGATATTGGGTAGGAGTTCGTAAAGTCTCTATCGGCTGGCAGACCAGCTGCGGGGATCTCCCTGTCATCCCAGACCTAGTCACTGATACTAGACATGCTAGTTAGATGTTTACTAACAGTTCTTTGCATGGTTATATATGACCAATGCCTGCTCAATTAGATATATTCTTTTATTTTTTATTTCTCTTTTATCCTTGAGGTCGGCTCAGATGTGTGTCCACTATCTTTGAACTATGATTTACCCCTGCATATGCTATGTCTACCTATGCATTCAATAAGTGATCATGTTTATGCCAAAGCTAAATGCATTCGTCCTGCCCTCCTACAGGAAATTATAAATACGACACCCCTGAATACTCACGGGTTGAAATGCTACAATGATAGTTCCGTGCGCTTGCGGATTTATCTATACTGAGCTATCATGATTGGCATACCTAAGTACCATTACCCAAGGATTGTAATTCTTGTGCACCCCATGGCGCCGTGTCACAGTTTTGCATATCGTAAGTAATGGCGGTTAGGAAGGCCAATCCGGCACTTCTAACTACTATTACTAGACTGCATTACCTAGGCCGGCGCCATTACGGGCCAAGGGTTACCTTTCTGAAGTAATGGTGGTTGGGAATGTCAACTTACGTTTCTAGTATTATTATTAAGGACGGACTTATAGTCTATCTTTAGTAGTGATGCTAAGAAACGCCAACAAGCATTTCTGGCGCCGTTGCCAGGGATGGACTTTTAGTCTATCTTTTGTAACGACGTTAAGAAATGCCAACACTTGTCACTAAGGATGTCACATGATGAGCCCATGTCACATGTCTTGATAGATGCCATCTTCTCATTTTCGGCCACTAGAGAGAAATGAGCTATATCTAGCTTGGAGTGAGCTACCTTGAGCTTCTCATGGGCTTCCATTAGCCTCTCATGAGACTTCAAGAGCTCATCAAACGTTTGCTCAATGGCTAACTTGCCTTTACGTGATTCTTTGCACTCCTTTCTCTTGGCCTCAATGTAAGGGTTGGAATTATCAAGCATGGACATAAGCTCATCACATGAGAGATCCTCCTCATCACTCTCATCACCGGATTGTACCTTAGATGGCTTGGCCATCAAGCATGTGGATGGAGTGTCGAAGAGATATAGCTTGTTGTTGAGAGCAATACTAGCAATATCTTTCTTCTTGGTGGTCTTGCTCTCATCATCACTATCATCTTCATCGGTGGAGGCATCACTATCATCCCCAGTGACACAATATGATTGCCTCTTCTTCTTCTTGAGAGTCACATTCTTGTTCTTCTTTTCTTTCTTGTCCTTCTTCTTGCTCTTCTTCTTCTCATTATCACTCTCATTGTCATTGTCACTATTTTGAGGACAATCAGCAATGAAGTGATCCAAGCTCTTGCACTTGAAGCATCTTCTTGGCTCTTGCTTGTTCTTAGAGATGAATTTCTTCTTGCCTTGACCATAGCCCTTCCTTTTCATGAACTGGCCAAACTTGCACACTAGAAGAGCCATAGCCTCATCATCATCTTCATCACTAGAAGTGGAGTCATCATCAATCTCAACCATCTTGGCTTTGCCTTTGCTCTTGGAGGATGTAGCTTTGAGAGCCACACTCTTCTTCTTCTTCTTCTTCTTCTTCTCCTCAACCACCTCCTCATTGTTCATATCTTGAGTGATGATCTCACCGAGGATTTGGTTGGGCTTCTTGGTGTTTAAGTCTTCTCTTGCAAGTAATGTCTTGATGATAGCAAATCTTGCGGGCAAGCACATTAAGAACTTGTGAGAGAAGTCCTTGTCCTTGATGTCCTGACCTAAGCTCTTGAAGTCATTGACAATCACTTGCAACCAGTTGAACATTTCCGGCACACCCTCATCATCTTCCTTCTTGAAGGTGCCAAACTTCTCCCTCAACATATAGACTTTGGCATTCTTGACCTCCTTTGTGCTCTCATATGTCTCCTCCAACCGCTTCCAAATGTCATGAGCCAAATCAAGATCCTTGATTTGCTCAAATACATGAGACTCAAGAGCGGTGTAGAGTGCATTGATGACATGAGCATTGCACTCCATCTTCCTCTTTTCGGCATCGGTGGGAGCTTGTGCATTCTCATACTATATCTTAGTCTCCGTTGCCTTCCACACCTCAATGTGCATAGTCATGAAGTGAACTATCATCTTTCTCTTCCAATGATCATAGCTTGTCCCATCAAACTTGAGTGGCTTCCCCAACACATTGATTTGAGCCATTCTTCACCACAAGGATGTTAAGCCTCAAACGGTGGTGACCTCGGCTCCGATACCAATTGAAAGGACCGGATAGGCTAGAGGGGGTGAATAGCCTATCAAAATTTCTACAAAGCACTAGATCATGAGTTAGTAATTTAGCAAGCGAAACTAAGCACTAGCTCTAGGCTATTCTATGCAAGCCACCTAACACAATATACTACACACAAGTATATGCACTCAATCGCAAGAAACCCACTCCTTCGAAACCTAAGGAGAGAGCACCTAAACAAGATATAAGCGCGAGAGAGTAGTGACCAAGAAGGCTATACCGAGGGCTTGATGAAGTGAAGACCAATCGTCGTGTATAGCCAATCACCAAGAATATGATCAATAACCACGAAGAAGACCAATCATCCACTGGAAGGTGGATAAGAGAGAACACTCGATTTTTTACCGAGGTTCACGTGATCGCCGTCACGCTACTCCTCGTTGTGGCACCGGTCTTCCTTGGTGGATTGCAAGCTAGGCTTCACACGCCAATCCCTCACCGAGAGCCGCTCACCAACGCAAGAGAAGTGGCTATCAATCATGAGCAATCCACTACAGTCGATTTTGGCACTCCGCCGGGGAATAACCGTAAGAACCCCTCACAATCAACCATCGGTGTGGGCTTGAACAATCACCAATCAACCTCAACACCGGAATCACCTCCAAGCCTCTAGGGGCACGGCAATGCCCCAAGAGAATAAGAACTCAGCCTTGGCTTGCTCTCAAGTGCTCTAGAATGCAAATCACTAGCAATGATGCACTTGAGGATCACTCAACTCACAAAGATGATCAAAGATGAACAAGTGAGTGACTAGGATGCTAGAGTGTGCCCAAAAGAGTAAGACAATAAATCAAATGTGCAAGAGAGGCACCAAGTGACTAGGGAAGGAGTACAAATACCCCTAAGTGCACTCCTAACCGTTACCCCACAAAAACAGCCGTTAACACCCTTTTTCAGCTATCGGACGCAACCGTCGGACTGAATGTGTTGGACTAACCGCAAGTGTCCGACGCTCGGATGAACACCACGTGTCAGCTCAGATTAACCTCAGCCGCTCATCTCCAACGGTCATTGATTCGCGCTCTTTTTCAAACCGTCGGACGAGCCACGTTGGACTAAAGGATCTCGCAGTCCGACACTAACAGAAACCACGCAGAGACGGAAATAAATGTCGGACTCTGTCCGATGCCTAGCGTCGGACCAAACTGCAACGTTCGACGCCACGCACTTAGCTCGCCGCGCACTGCGCCATGCCGTGAACTCGCCACGACGTGCCGTTGGACTATCAGCCAATAGTTCGACGCCCGCACCTCACAGACCTTCGGACTGTCCGACTCTCACAGTCGAGAAACAACCCAGCCACCGTTGAACACTCACTCGTTAGTGCGTCGGACCAAGCGTTTCCACCGTCCGACGCTAGTCATTTTTATGCAAAGAGGTTCAGAAATGCTCGGACGCCATCCGACGCTTACCGTCGGACCGTCTGACACTCTAAGCCAGTTAAGCACAGTGCTCGGAGGACCGTCGTACGCTTTCCAATGGTCCGACACCTTGCAGCACAAGCATCCGACACTCAGAAACTTGCCCTTCTCAAGTTAGTTTCGCACCCCTTGCTTCTAAGTGCTAACACTCAAGGTTCTCAACACTTGTGCACAGTGTGTTAGCATTTTCGAAACAATTTTCAAGGGTTTCAAGTCAAAGTCTAGGTTGGGTTAGAATCAATGCAATGAAATGCAACCTAGAGCACTTGAAGGTAATCCAAACACTTAGTTCTCCCCTTAATAGTCGGCTATCTGTCCTAAATGTGATCACACCCACTAAGTAACTTGATCACCATAAGAAAAGCCTATTTAGGGTTATACATTTGCCTTCAAGCATTTTCTTATCACTTGAACAACTTCACTTGTCCTCAATCACATGCTCCATGGTTTAGCCCTCTTTGATCTTCACCATCATCTCCTTGGGCTTCTCACTTCATGGATAGGACTACCAACACTTGGCCATCACTTAGCAAGTAGGTTAGTTCTTAGGGTGCCATCAATTATCAAAACCAAATTAGGGCTTTCAGTATCTATATATGAAGTCTGTATTGTTGAAGATCTCCATCCTATAAATCATTCAGAACATATGACATCTTCGGTCAAAGATGTAATGACTAGTTTGCCCTCGAGAAATAAAGGGGTTGTATTCAATTAAGGTGAGGGTATTATAGCCCTGTGTATAGAAATAAAGAAGATTAGGACCATATAAACAATCCCTAACACATGTACTATTCATGGACATGAAAAAAATAACAAATAGTTTGTTCTATTCATTTGGTCTTCGAGAAAGTAATCGTGCACAACATCTGGCGCCCACCGTTTCTATGCGCTTGAAGTCACCCACAATCACAAGGTTAAGAGAAAAACATGGCTAGACCCCAACGAAAACTACACCTAATGAGAACGAAGATGACACACCAACAATTGGCCAAGTCCAAGGAACCATATATGCAAATGCTTCAAATCAAAATTGAAACAAAGCTAAAGAACAAAACTCAAAGAATTGCAACAACAATTGCAAGCAAAGCATAAAGAGTTAGAAGAATGCAGAGCCATGACAAGAGAGAATCACTCAAACAAAAGATAGAAGAAGCCCAAGCCTTACTTCACCACCTAGACGAAAAGAAAATCTGAAGTGACAGTCAAGTCATACACATTGATGACCCAGGCTCCGTGGCAAAAGCCTCGCAAGAAAAAAGCTCTCAAATATCATTTATCTCAATTGACCCAGCCTTCCTGAAGGACCGAAGAGGCGACTAGAGGGGGGTTAATAGGAGCCTCGAAAATTTCTTCCGAAATATGCTTGAGACCAATGTCCTAATCACAAACCCAAGAAGCAACAAACCCTCACGAGATATCCACGAATCAACAAGTGATTGGGTGCTCAAAAAGCACAGCGGGATACTCGGAAACACCAGAGAAGACACGGAAGCAAAACTCAAACACACGCTGTCTGCCTAGACTCGGACTGTCCGCCAGTCATAGGTAGACTGTCCACCGTACTGGCCTTGGACTGTCCGCAGGCAGACACCGGACTGTCCAGCGACACGCTTGGATAAGCAACAGTGCCTCGGACAAAAACTGTTCACTGTCGGACACACAATGTCGGACTGTCAAGCCGCTACCAGGGTCGGACTGTCCACCGGTCAATAGTCCAAAACCCAAACTTCTGAGAACCTTGCTGGTCATTGTCGGGAACTCAATGTCGTACTATCCGCAGTGGAGGCCCAGACTATCCTGCGTTATGTCCCAAAAATTCCAAGAGTTAAATGGAACTCGCTGCTGTCGGGTGAGGGGTCACGGACTGTCCGCCACTGGTGTGCGGACTGTCCACGCCTATACACCGAGCAGGCTGCTGCAACCCTTTGTGCTCGGCCCCGATGGCCAGACTGTCCGTGCCTGGACAGCAGAACGAGAAAGAAAATCGCCCAAGAAGAGAAACGAAGAGAGCTTGATCAAACGGAGATGAACTACCACGATTTTTCGGCCATAAGGTCACTAGGTAGTCTAGAATCAACTCCCAAAAGATCAAGACTAAAAACGAACCAAATCAACGGGAAATCGAATTGCCCCCAAAAGTGCCCATGAAATCATTCATGAAAAAGAACGGATCCGATCTACGTGTAGGGTTGAAATCCGGAGATTTTCTTCAGTCAAGATGTTCTTCACATCACAAACAACAAGCACACACAAGAGGAACGAATCGAAATGGACTAGAACTCGTGAATCAAGCCACACAAGAGAGGGGACATGAAGAACACAAAGAGACACAAGCCTTACTTCGAATCCCGGAGACGATACGAGATTAGGGCCTCGATTTCCTAGCTCAAATCGTAAGTTTACACTACCAAGGACAAGTAGTGGATCTCTCCCTAAACAAGTGTCTTAACCCTAAGTGGTGGGAGGATGAGAGTGAATGAGAGAGATGGAGAGGGAGGGGCTGCCATACCCCTTAATATTCCCTTAATACATTTTGAGAATAACTCCCTAACTACCACTATTGCTAATCAGGCGAGCCAGCTAGCCCTAGGACATTCTGGAACAGCCTGTCTCTGTCGATATGATCAGACGACCCCGTTTCTTGCTCGAGTTGCCGTGGCCTTGACGCAACCTCGGAGATTCTGCCGCGTGTCGCCCTGCTTCCCGCCAGAAGCAGCTCTGCCCGGGTTTTGAGGCCCAAACCCAAAAACCGTCCGTCGCTGGTTTTGAGGCCCAAACCAGCAAACCGTCCTGGGCCGCGTCCCGCCGGTTCTCGACCGCGCCGGCCCACGTACCGCTCCGAGTCCCTCGACCATGCTCGATCGCGCCTGTCGATGCTGCCAAGTGTTGCCACATCAACTAGCGCTCCGGCGTCCAAATCCCTCGGCCCAAGTCCTGCGTCCGCCCTTCACCGCTCCCAGTCCATTGGCATGGTCCGCTCACTTGACCTTCACTCCGCCATCCGTCATTGCATCCGTGCTCAACACCTGCACACCACAAGCCAACCAACATGACAAGTGAACTCCGTTGATAATCACTCATCAGCAATTCGGACACCAAGTCCCACACTTGTGTCTGCACTTCCCACTATCAACAAACGTACTGGCTTAATGGCCCTCTGAGTTACAAATTTAACATGTGTCCAACCTATGATGGCCAATCAAATCCAAGGCGATTCTTGATGAGTTTTGAAGAACCCGTCATCTTTGGATACTGAAACGACCTCGATTTCCACGAAGGAAAATCCACAGGCTCGAATTGTAATTCAACATATTGCTTGGGACAATCCATGAAATTACCCATATCTCAGTTGCCACCAGGATCCATACAACGGTAAATAAGTCTTACATAAATATTTATTACATCGCCACACTGGCGGAATCAACAATCAGAGAAGCTTTAGAAGATGCGGAAGCGATTCATCCTTCACGGCCAACTTGAGTGTAGCACGTGACCCTATTCCTCGTCATCATCTCCCTCGAAGTCGTACTCATTCTCGTCACCTGACAGCAAATTTATCAGTACGATTTGTACTGGCCACGGAGCCCACCTATGCAGCATTTGCTTTGTGGAAAGTGGATGCAAGGCTATACAAGCAGACCTATAGGCTGAGGTTTTCCTATGCAGCTGTAATCAATGTTTAATTAGTCATGTTTTATCACCAGTTAACACCATCATCCCTTTTCCCATCACCACACCTCACATACCCACACCTCACTCTCATTCGACAGGCCCAACTCCCTCTCGGGCCTATCTCAGCGGCACACTACCACAACGGGTACACTGCCGGAAAAATGTCATCCAGGGGGAGAAGAGAACACTCACTACACTAGTAGAAGCTTCACAGGAAAGGTCCATAGCCAACAGGTTGGCATATGTATCGATCGATCAACCGTACACTCTGCAGAGGTTTCACTACCCACAAGATTAGCCATCATAGGTGTTGCGCAAACACCTAGGCAGAATTCCGGGTGCTTGCTTGCCTAGGTCGATGCCACCCTACCACTCAGCCCTGGGATATTCCGGATCCTACACCGTTATGCTGAGACTGGGAGACACAGTACCGGGCCCATCCAGTGGTACTGTGCATCTAGAACGGAACGGGAACCCATCGACCGTCTCCGCCCACCCTTATCACCTCTCAACCTAGCAGTAGTGGCACCGTCCTACCAAGTAGTCCAGCCGTCTCCCGCCCATCAGAAGCGAGTGAGTAGAAAAGGATTCCCATGAACCTGAAACTAGTCCATCCTAGGTTTGACCAAGCAGGCATCTCCACTTAGGGGATACTCTCCCCGTGCTATCACAGCACCTCCGTCCACGGGCTTCAAACCACCAAGGCTATCCCACCCGGAACCTCCTCAACAACTTTACCCGCCACAGGTATCTCGCTTGGGGATGCCCAGGTTGCACCCCCGGCACGACTTGCCCCATGGGCTCGTCTCACATCCCACTTGGTCGACATCAACCCTTACCACGCACCCAAGACGCACGCAGCACTCTCTCCCAGTGGTTATAATCAGCTATACACCGTCCCAATTCCACCACATAGCATATAGCAAGTAGAAAGTAGTGGAAGAGTAACAGTAAATTAAGCAGCAGCTAACCTAACAGCGGATAGCAGGGTAAAGTCTTATCAAGGCAGGGAATTCAAATATACTACCATGCAACCAATCCATACATAATCATAAAGCAATAGCAACAATGTCATTTGCAATGCGTAATAGGATCTAAGGATTTGGTGGGACGTGGCACCTTCGTAGTCGTCTCCTAGCTCTTGGAAGTACTCGTGGTCGTCTTCCTTAGTCAGATCCTCCTCCGTCTCTGAAATCGAACACGAAATAGTCGCGTCAGCGACTCCTATAGAGTATTTCAGAAAAATCCAATAAAATAAAGAGCCAAATGCACACAAACACAGTCTTAGATTGTAGATCTCATTTTTCTGAGAATTTTGATATATGGTGCGCAATTTTTGGACTTCGTATGAATAAGTTATGAATTTCCGAAGATTATCCTATTTTCTGAAAATGAGAAAACTGTTTGGTTAATAGGGGCAGCTCGGGATTGGTCCACGTGGCGCGCGGGTCCAGTAGTGCGGCAAGTGGCGCCTCAACAGAACACAGACCCGATGGTCGCCCACTAGGTGTTCGATGCTGGTTCCCAGAGAGTTGCCGGAGTTGGCGTAGCTCGGCGTGGCTCGGCGGTGGTCGGTGGTAGCTCGGCTGTGGTTGGGGGTATCTCGGCGGAGCTCGGCGGTGGTCGGGGGTAGCTCGGCGGGGCTCGGCATAGTTCGGCGTACCTCGGCGGGGCTCGGGCGAATCGGAAATTCGCGGCGCCGAGGGTGCCGTTCTCCCGAGGTCTCCCGCGGAGGTTCGGGCGAATCGGACATTTGGGCGCCCGAGGGTGCCGCTCTCCCGAGGTCTCCCGCGGAGGCTCGGGCGAATCGGAAATGTGGGCGCCGAAGGGGCTGCTCTCCCGAGCTCTCCCGGTGAGGCTCGGGCGAATCGGAAATTTGGGCGCCCGAGGGTGCCGCTCTCCCGAGCTCTCCCGGTGAGGCTCGGGCGAATCGGAAATTTTGGGCGCCCGAGGGTGCCGCTCTCCCGAGCTCTCCTGGGGAGGCTCGGGCGAATCGGAGATTTGGTGCGCCGAGGGTGGTGCTCTCCCGAGCTCTCCTGGGGAGGCTCGGGCGAATCGGAGATTCGGTGCTAGCAGGGTTCCAGGGCGTCTGTTCAAGGCGGCGGTGTCTCTCCGGTGCGGCGGACGATGACAGGGCGGCGATGACCATATTTCGGCAAGACAGGGCTCGGCTTTCCCCAATCGGCGTGCTCAGGCAGTCGTCCGACCAGATGGTGGCGGGTTAGAGTCGTGGTATGGCCTCCTTCTCTCCCTCGGCATACGGCGGTTCTCCGACGAGGTGGAGGCGCACGTAGCCAAAGCGACAGTCGTGATTCGGGGCTCCGCTATCTAGCGGCGGTGCCGAGGCAGACTTGGCGAACCTCGGCGGCCTTTCTCCGCAGCGCGAGGCGACCGGGGGTACTCGGAACGGATTTAGGCGAGGCGGAACGTGTCGGCGGCGATGTCGTCGCGACTGTGAGGTTCCGGCGGGGCTAAGGAGGTCTTCTAGGAGGTGTATACGCGTCCAGGGTCTAAGGCGATGGTATACCAACTACCAATTTTGGCTACCGAGCTTTCCAAGGTGCTCGGTTGTGGCGGCGGCGTGTCGCCGACGACGGCGGAAGGCGGCATCGCGGCTACGACCAAGTATTGGTTCAATCGAATGCGGTCTTGTCAAATTGGTGAGGCCAGAGAGGCATACAACACTCTGGTGGCGAACTTTAGCCATGGCATGACCTTCTTTTGGCAACGGCTCGCGGCGGCGCTCCGGTAAGGTCGCGGCGCACGCGGCCAGGGCGATTCAGGCTTCCTCTAGCGCTTAGATCCGCGTAGCTAGCTCAAGGGGGTCGTGGCGGTGCTCCACGACGCTCTAACCTATACGGTTGCTAGACGGATTGCTCGGAACGGGTGATTCGGCGTCGGAACGCGTCGGTGGTGAGCGCGCTCCGCCGAGAACGCGTCGTGCTGCGTTCTCGGTCTAGCAAGCTTGTAGTCCGGGGGTTTCGGCCGGTCGAATGAGTGCATGGTGCAGGTGATCTTCCCGAGCCGGTAAAGGCTCGTGCCTGCGTGTCCCGAGGGTGGAACGCCATGGCAAAAGCAGGGCAAGGTTCGGACATGGCGTGCGGTGGCTCACCGTGGTGTCGGTGAAGCTAGGATGGCGGTGCAGTGGCGAGTCGGAGCCGTGCAGAGCGATCGCAGTGCCGTGCCGCTCCTCGTCCGCAGCTCGGGCTTCTCCTCCGTGTCCGGCTCCGGCGTGCTCCGCGGCGGCGGCGCTCCGGCAGCTTCTCCTCCTCTGCTCCGCCCTTCTCCCTCTCTCTCGGCTACGCGGTGGGGTGCTGTGGTGGCGGCGAGGGGAAATGAGGGTAGGGCTTCGGGGTGCTCCAATTTATAGGCGAGCTTGGCCAGCTCCAATGGCGAACGGTCCTGATTGCGCTCGACCGATCGAAGGGCCGTGGCTCGAGTGGATCTAGGGCTCCGGATGGGCGCGGGTTCGCTTGGCGGCCAAGAAAGGAGGGGACAGGAGGGGGACAGCGGGGTCAGGGCTCTGCCATGCTGTCGGCTGTGGGACCGGGGTCACGCCATTCGCGCGACACCCCCGGCAGGCGCGTCGCCTTCGTGAGGAAGAAGAACAGTGGGGGGCGAGAGCGGCTGACAGGCGGGGCCGGGTTGGCAGCGAGCGCGAGCACGAGCGCGTGTGCGCCGGTCGTGCGCGTGCGCTGCCGAGCCGCGACGTGGGCCGCGCGCGGTGAGATGAGGAGAGGAAGGTCGGGCGGGCTTGGGCTGGCTTAGCGACCCGGCTAGCCGAAACGAATGGCTGGCCTAACTCTCTTTCTCCTTTTCTATTTTCAGTTTAGTGTATATATACATATATTGCCCATTTTAATTATTGAGTAAATACAAACATAAATTGCAGTAAATCCCAAATGTGATGCATAAGTTATTATTCTATGTGAATGGAATTAAAATGCAAACTACACTCATTTACCAATTTCATAATGAAACCTATATGCTTGCACAAGAAAAATGGGTTTTCACAATAAATAAATGAAAAATTTTAATTGGTTGGGATTTTTAGATTGTGTGGATTTTTAGGGTTGTTACAGTCCTCCCCCCTCATTAGGATCTCGACCTCGAGATTCAGAGATAACGTACCCATCGAAGAGGTAAGGAAACATAATCCGCAAGTCCGATTCTTTCTCCCACGTAGCTTCCCTTTCAGTGTGATTGCTCCATTGTACCTTGCACATCGGAATGGTTTTGTTTCGCGTCTCTTTGGTATCCCGTGCCAAGATCTTGATCGGATGTTCCTTGTATTCAAGTGTGTCTTGCAGGTCTAATGCATCCGTAGGAACTTGCTCCTCGGGAAGCTTCAAACACTTCCTTAATTGCGAGACATGGAACACGGGGTGTACTCCAGATAATTCCTCCGGTAGTTCCAGCTTGTAAGCAAGCTTTCCAACCCTTTTACAGATCTTGTATGGCCCAACATATCTGGGTGCCAATTTCCCTTTTACGTGGAATCTGACAGTGCCACAAAGTGGAGATACCTTGAGGTAGACATAATCCCCAACCTCGAACTCAAGCTTTCTACGTCTTCTATCTGCATAGCTCTTTTGCCTACTCTGTTCAATCCTCAAATTCTCTCTTACTTGGGCAACACCTTCTTCTGCTTCCACAATCTTAGCAGGACCGAAGAATGTCCTTTCACCTGGTTCTGACCACATTAGCGGGGTTCTGCACGGTCTTCCATACAACGCTTCAAATGGAGACATCTTAATGCTTGTCTGATAACTGTTGTTGTATGAGAACTCGGCGTGGGGTAGACAGCTCTCCCATCCTTCCTTGTACCTCAATACGCAAGCACGTAACATGTCCTCGAGAATCTGGTTCACTCTTTCTGTTTGCCCATCCGTTTGCGGGTGGTATGCGGTGCTATAGTCGAGCTTGGTTCCGATGGACTTGTGCAAGGATTTCCAGAACTGTGATACGAACTGTGAGCCTCGGTCAGATATAATACTCAGAGGCGCCCCATGTAACTTCAAAATGTTTGATACGTACAGATCTGCTAGCTTTTCAACTCTATACTTCCTTTTGACCGGTATAAAATGTGCAACTTTGGTTAGACGGTCCACTATTACCCATATAGAATCATATCCATGCTCGGATCGGGGCAGTCCTATTACGAAGTCCATGGATATGCACTCCCACTTCCATTCTGGTATCTCAACTGGTTGTAGCAACCCTGCTGGTCTCTGATGTTCGGCCTTGATTCTATTGCATGTATCACATCGGGCTACATGCCCTGCAATGTCTGTCTTCATATTCTCCCACCAGAAGTGCTTCCTTAGATCATGGTACATCTTGGCTGACCCTGGGTGAATGCAATATTTGGAGTCATGCCCTTCTGACAGAATCTCTTCTCGTATCGCTGAATCCGTCGGTACACAGATTCTATCTTTGTACCATACAGTTCCCTGCTCATCTTCTCGGTATTCAGGGCCTCTTCCCAGCTTCATCAAACCACGGATATAGTCTATCTCAGGACAGTTCTTTTGCGCTTCACGGATTCGTGAGGTGAGATTGTACTCGACGCGAAGCTCATTTAGCATGCCATAGGAGACTACCTCGAGCTGGAACGCGTCAAACTCTCTCCTGAGCTCAGGTGGCATAGAGTTGGTGATGAGGGTATGGCAGTAGCTTTTGTGGCTAAGTGCATCAGCGACAACATTAGCCTTTCCTGGGTGATAATGGATCTCAAGATCATAGTCCTTGATGAGTTCCAGCCATCTGCGTTGCCTCATATTCAGATCTTCCTGTGTGAAGAAGTACTTCAGGCTCTTGTGGTCAGTGTAGATGTCGCACTTGTTGCTTATCAGATAGTGTCTCCAAATCTTGAGTGCATGTACCACGGCTGCAAGTTCTAGGTCATGAGTCGGGTATCGCTGCTCATGTTCCTTCAACTGTCTTGAGGCATAAGCTATCACTCTTCCTTCTTGCATTAGTACACAGCCCAAACCTTGCCGAGAGGCATCACAATATACAACAAAATCCTTGTGAATATCGGGCAGGGCTAGTACAGGTGTAGTAGTGAGCTTCTCCTTCAAGGTCTGAAAACTCTTCTCACATTCAGGAGTCCATATAAACTTGTTCTCTTTCTTCAGCAAGTTGGTCATGGGTCTTGCAATCTTGGAAAAATTCTCAATAAATCTGCGATAGTATCCTGCAAGTCCCAAAAAGCTTCTGATTTCTGACACATTACAGGGTTGTTCCCACTCTTTCACAGCTTCAATTTTGGCTGGGTCTACTGCGACTCCTTCTCCTGACAGTACGCGTCCAAGGAAAGCAACTTCCTCAAGCCAGAATTCGCACTTGGAGAATTTGGCGTATAGCTGGTTGCGAGACAACCTCTCCAATACGGTCCTCAGATGATGTTCATGTTCCTCTTTTGTGGCTGAATAAACCAATATATCATCAATGAATACCACCACAAACTTGTCTAGCTCATTCATGAAGATCTTGTTCATCATGTTCATGAAGTATGCTGGAGCATTAGTGAGTCCAAATGAGACTACTGTGCACTCATACTGTCCATATCTAGTGACAAATGCAGCCTTCGGGATATCTTCTTCCCTGATCTTCATCTGATGATACCCTGATCGGAGATCGATCTTTGAGAAGTACTTGGCCTTACTCAATTGATCTAACAGATCATCGATGCGGGGCAGTGGGTACTTATTCTTGACTGTGACCGCATTCAGGTTCCGGTAGTCAATGCACATCCTCATCGTGCCATCCTTCTTCTTGACAAACAAAATGGGAGATCCCCAGGGCGAAGCACTAGGCCTAATGAAGCCCTTCTCTAGTAATTCTCCCAGCTGCTTCTTGAGTTCCTTCAACTCATCAGCCGACATTCTGTAGGGTCTTTTGGCAATCGGTGCAGTCCCTGGCATCAGCTCTATAACAAACTTCACATCTCTATCTGGTGGCATTCCTGGCAACTCCTTTGGAAATACGTCATTGAATTCACAGACTACTGGCACATCTCTGAATGTCAGCTCTGTCTTATCTGCTTTAGTCTCTAGGGCACATAGGAGGGCTTGGACTCTCTCGGTTTGGGGTACACATCGGACAGCTGTTCCCCAAGCTGAACATATCTAGGTGAACAAGATATCACTCCCCGGTGTTTGGTTAGCCAGTCCATGCCTAAGATGACATCTAAGCTATTGGAGGGTAGTAGGGTTAGGTCAGCTCGAAAGTCAAGTCCCTCGATAGTGATTATCACTCCTCTACATATGTGAACGCTTCTGAAGGTTCCTAAGGGCGAGCTAGTTAGGATGGGGTTTGCTCTCGGGGTTACAGGTATGTTATGCTTTCGTGCATATGCAGATGAAATGTATGAACATGTAGCTCCCGAATCGAACAGAACTGTAGCCATGTTACCCTGAACTAGGAACGTACCGTACACAGCATTAGGTGCAGCTTCAGCTTCCTCAGCGGTCATGTGGTTCAGTCTTCCTCGGGTAGCAGATCCCCGGTTCGGTGTGCCCTGTGCAGCTGCTGGTGCGCGGTTGAGGTCGGGGCACACAGCCACACGGTGTCCAGGCTTTCCGCATCCGAAGCAAGTGAAGGGCGCACTGCCTGCTATAGCTGTCGCAGGAGCCTTCCAATTGCTTGTCCTTGGCGTGTTGGTAGCGGGGGCGGGTGTGTTCTGCACAGCTCGAGTCGGCGCAGGGTAGGTCTGAGCGGGGCGGTGATAGTTGCCGCTGTTGGTACCACCACGGCTCGTTCCCGAAGAAGGTCCCTGGCGAGTCCGGAAAGGCGGAGGTGCACCCGTTCGCTGTCTCTGAGGTGGAGCAGTGCGAGCGGGTCCCTCAGAGCGGCGCTTCTTTCCCTTGTTCTGGGCCTCGAATTCCAGTCGTGCTTCCATGCGATCCTTCTCGATCTCAATACAGCGGTCAATCAGCTCACGCAGAGTGTAGCTCTTGTTCCCTGACAGAGCCAACCTGATCTTGGTCTGAAGTCCCTTCCTGTAGTAGTACATCTTTTCCTTCTCGGAACTCACGCAAGACGCAGGTGCGTAGCGGAGCAAGCAGTTGAAGCGGGTGGTGTACTCGTGGATCCGATCAGCTCCCTGGGAGATGTTACGAAACTCGTTCTCCTTGACCTCCATGACTCCCTCAGGAATGTGGTGGTCACGGAAAGCCTCGGTGAACTCATCCCAGTCAATGCGGGCTGGATCCTCGTGAGCGCTGCTGTAGTTGTCCCACCATGCCCGTGCAGCACCAGTCAGCTGGTGTCTAGCAATCCCAACACACTCCTCGTCGGAGCAAGTGGTCAGGTCCAGCTTCTTCTCCATCTCTTTAAGCCAATCGTCGGCAGCGAGGGGATCGCTGTCGGTCCCGTCGAAGGTAGGTGGCCTCAGCTTCAGGAAACCCTCCAGTTTCCTTTGGAAGTCATTCTGGGGTGGCCCGTGGTGCCTGTTCATCCCAGCAGCTATGGCATTCAGCAGCTGGGTCTGCTGAGCCATCACTTCGGCCAACGTTGGTGGCGGCGGCGGTGGCGGTGGCGGAGGCACACTCTCACCCTGTGGTGGTGGATCGTTCACCGGCGGTGCATCCTCTGCCCGGCGCAGCTCTTCTTCCAAGTTAACTCCAACTCGCCTGCCAGCTGGGCGTCCACGGTTGCGACCACGCCCGCGTCCTGGCGCAGGTGCGGGGGAGGGCTGGCGGTTCTCCAGGCGCGCGGAACGTCTCATCGACATCTGAAGCTATTAGGTACGTGCTCAGTGCAGTAATAATCTTGTAGTGGTTTAAGTAGGAGTTAGATGTTTTCAACGATGAATTAAAACATTTTTCATGCTATCCTACACTCAACCAAAGAAGCATAGAGATCCATAAGAAGCATAAGATCCAAATGTCACTCATCACATGGTTATTATTACATAAAGGATGTTCCTAGCTGCTAAGAAGATCGTGCTATGCGCAGATAGCCAATGACAGGATAACTCATGGTATCACTAGTCTAAGGGCCACGCAGGGTCCCATAAGCTACTGGTGCATAAGGTCAAGTACGGCGTCGGGTATGCGGCTGTCCTCTGCCTCAACAAGCTTCACTCGGCTGAAGTACTGGATCTGGTCAGACGGTGCTCCCAGCTCCTCCAGCACCTGGCGTAGTATCATGGCAAATCCGTCGTGGTTCCTTCCGTTGATCGGGATCTCGATAGTGCCGTCGTGCAGTGGACGAAGTAGTGGTCCAAGGCTGGTCATCTGCAAATTTTTCAAGAAACGGATTAGCAGGTCCTTGTATTAGATAAGCCATTGCATAAAAAGTGAATGCAAGGTCGGTAATATAACCGAAAGAGAGTCTGGCTTCCTATTCTAACGTCCATTTTCTATGGGTCTCGTCCTACAGTCAAGTATGGCTCCGATACCAACTGAAACGACCTCGATTTCCACGAAGGGAAATCCACAGGCTCGAATTGTAATTCAACAGATTGCTTGGGACAATCCATGAAATTACCCATATCTCAGTTGCCACCAGGATCCATACAACGGTAAATAAGTCTTACATAAATATTTATTACATCGCCACACTGGCGGAATCAACAATCAGAGAAGCTTTAGAAGATGCGGAAGCGATTCATCCTTCACGGCCAACTTGAGTGTAGCACGTGACCCTATTCCTCGTCATCATCTCCCTCGAAGTCGTACTCATTCTCGTCACCTGACAGCAAATTTATCAGTACGATTTGTACTGGCCACGGAGCCCACCTATGCAGCATTTGCTTTGTGGAAAGTGGATGCAAGGCTATACAAGCAGACCTATAGGCTAAGGTTTTCCTATGCAGCTGTAATCAATGTTTAATTAGTCATGTTTTATCACCAGTTAACACCATCATCCCTTTTCCCATCACCACACCTCACATACCCACACCTCACTCTCATTCGACAGGCCCAACTCCCTCTCGGGCCTATCTCAGCGGCACACTACCACAACGGGTACACTGCCGGAAAAATGTCATCCAGGGGGAGAAGAGAACACTCACTACACTAGTAGAAGCTTCACAGGAAAGGTCCATAGCCAACAGGTTGGCATATGTATCGATCGATCAACCGTACACTCTGCAGAGGTTTCACTACCCACAAGATTAGCCATCATAGGTGTTGCGCAAACACCTAGGCAGAATTCCGGGTGCTTGCTTGCCTAGGTCGATGCCACCCTACCACTCAGCCCTGGGATATTCCGGATCCTACACCGTTATGCTGAGACTGGGAGACACAGTACCGGGCCCATCCAGTGGTACTGTGCATCTAGAACGGAACGGGAACCCATCGACCGTCTCCGCCCACCCTTATCACCTCTCAACCTAGCAGTAGTGGCACCGTCCTACCAAGTAGTCCAGCCGTCTCCCGCCCATCAGAAGCGAGTGAGTAGAAAAGGATTCCCATGAACCTGAAACTAGTCCATCCTAGGTTTGACCAAGCAGGCATCTCCACTTAGGGGATACTCTCCCCGTGCTATCACAGCACCTCCGTCCACGGGCTTCAAACCACCAAGGCTATCCCACCCGGAACCTCCTCAACAACTTTACCCGCCACAGGTATCTCGCTTGGGGATGCCCAGGTTGCACCCCCGGCACGACTTGCCCCATGGGCTCGTCTCACATCCCACTTGGTCGACATCAACCCTTACCACGCACCCAAGACGCACGCAGCACTCTCTCCCAGTGGTTATAATCAGCTATACACCGTCCCAATTCCACCACATAGCATATAGCAAGTAGAAAGTAGTGGAAGAGTAACAGTAAATTAAGCAGCAGCTAACCTAACAGCGGATAGCAGGGTAAAGTCTTATCAAGGCAGGGAATTCAAATATACTACCATGCAACCAATCCATACATAATCATAAAGCAATAGCAACAATGTCATTTGCAATGCGTAATAGGATCTAAGGATTTGGTGGGACGTGGCACCTTCGTAGTCGTCTCCTAGCTCTTGGAAGTACTCGTGGTCGTCTTCCTTAGTCAGATCCTCCTCCGTCTCTGAAATCGAACACGAAATAGTCGCGTCAGCGACTCCTATAGAGTATTTCAGAAAAATCCAATAAAATAAAGAGCCAAATGCACACAAACACAGTCTTAGATTGTAGATCTCATTTTTCTGAGAATTTTGATATATGGTGCGCAATTTTTGGACTTCGTATGAATAAGTTATGAATTTCCGAAGATTATCCTATTTTCTGAAAATAAGAAAACTGTTTGGTTAATAGGGGCAGCTCGGGATTGGTCCACGTGGCGTGCGGGTCCAGTAGTGCGGCAAGTGGCGCCTCAACAGAACACAGACCCGATGGTCGCCCACCAGGTGTTCGATGCTGGTTCCCAGAGAGTTGCCGGAGTTGGCGTAGCTCGGCGTGGCTCGGCGGTGGTCGGTGGTAGCTCGGCTGTGGTTGGGGGTATCTCGGCGGAGCTCGGCGGTGGTCGGGGGTAGCTCGGCGGGGCTCGGCATAGTTCGGCGTACCTCGGCGGGGCTCGGGCGAATCGGAAATTCGCGGCGCCGAGGGTGCCGTTCTCCCGAGGTCTCCCGCGGAGGTTCGGGCGAATCGGACATTTGGGCGCCCGAGGGTGCCGCTCTCCCGAGGTCTCCCGCGGAGGCTCGGGCGAATCGGAAATGTGGGCGCCGAAGGGGCTGCTCTCCCGAGCTCTCCCGGTGAGGCTCGGGCGAATCGGAAATTTGGGCGCCCGAGGATGCCGCTCTCCCGAGCTCTCCCGGTGAGGCTCGGGCGAATCGAAAATTTTGGGCGCCCGAGGGTGCCGCTCTCCCGAGCTCTCCTGGGGAGGCTCGGGCGAATCGGAGATTTGGTGCGCCGAGGGTGCTGCTCTCCCGAGATCTCCTGGGGAGGCTCGGGCGAATCGGAGATTCGGTGCTAGCAGGGTTCCAGGGCGTCTGTTCAAGGCGGCGGTGTCTCTCCGGTGCGGCGGACGATGACAGGGCGGCGATGACCATATTTCGGCAAGACAGGGCTCGGCTTTCCCCAATCGGCGTGCTCAGGCAGTCGTCCGACCAGATGGTGGCGGGTTAGAGTCGTGGTATGGCCTCCATCTCTCCCTCGGCATACGGCGGTTCTCCGACGAGGTGGAGGCGCACGTAGCCAAAGCGACAGTCGTGATTCGGGGCTCGGCTATCTAGCGGCGGTGCCGAGGCAGACTTGGCGAACCTCGGCGGCCTTTCTCCGCCGCGCGAGGCGACCGGGGGTACTCGGAACGGATTTAGGCGAGGCGGAACGTGTCGGCGGCGATGTCGTCGCGACTGTGAGGTTCCGGCGGGGCTAAGGGGGTCTTCTAGGAGGTGTATACGCGTCCAGGGTCTAAGGCGATGGTATACCAACTACCAATTTTGGCTACCGAGCTTTCCAAGGTGCTCGGTTGTGGCGGCGGCGTGTCGCCGACGACGGCGGAAGGCGGCATCGCGGCTACGACCAAGTATTGGTTCAATCGAATGCGGTCTTGTCAAATTGGTGAGGCCAGAGAGGCATACAACACTCTGGTGGCGAACTTTAGCCATGGCATGACCTTCTTTTGGCAACGGCTCGCGGCGGCGCTCCGGTAAGGTCGCGGCGCACGCGGCCAGGGCGATTCAGGCTTCCTCTAGCGCTTAGATCCGCGTAGCTAGCTCAAGGGGGTCGTGGCGGTGCTCCACGACGCTCTAACCTATACGGTTGCTAGACGGATTGCTCGGAACGGGTGATTCGGCGTCGGAACGCGTCGGTGGTGAGCGCGCTCCGCCGAGAACGCGTCGTGCTGCGTTCTCGGTCTAGCAAGCTTGTAGTCCGGGGGTTTCGGCCGGTCGAATGAGTGCATGGTGCAGGTGATCTTCCCGAGCCGGTAAAGGCTCGTGCCTGCGCGTCCCGAGGGTGGAACGCCATGGCAAAAGCAGGGCAAGGTTCGGACATGGCGTGCGGTGGCTCACCGTGGTGTCGGTGAAGCTAGGATGGCGGTGCAGTGGCGAGTCGGAGCCGTGCAGAGCAATCGCAGTGCCGTGCCGCTCCTCGTCCGCAGCTCGGGCTTCTCCTCCGTGTCCGGCTCCGGCGTGCTCCGCGGCGGCGGCGCTCCGGCAGCTTCTCCTCCTCTGCTCCGCCCTTCTCCCTCTCTCTCGGCTACGCGGTGGGGTGCTGTGGTGGCGACGAGGGGAAATGAGGGTAGGGCTTCGGGGTGCTCCAATTTATAGGCGAGCTTGGCCAGCTCCAATGGCGAACGGTCCTGATTGCGCTCGACCGATCGAAGGGCCGTGGCTCGAGTGGATCTAGGGCTCCGGATGGGCGCGGGTTCGCTTGGCGGCCAAGAAAGGAGGGGACAGGAGGGGGACAGCGGGGTCAGGGCTCTGCCATGCTGTCGGCTGTGGGACCGGGGTCACGCCATTCGCGCGACACCCCCGGCAGGCGCGTCGCCTTCGTGAGGAAGAAGAACAGTGGGGGGCGAGAGCGGCTGACAGGCGGGGCCGGGTTGGCAGCGAGCGCGAGCGCGAGCGCGTGTGTGCCGGTCGTGCGCGTGCGCTGCCGAGCCGCGACGTGGGCCGCGCGCGGTGAGATGAGGAGAGGAAGGTCGGGCGGGCTTGGGCTGGCTTAGCGACCCGGCTAGCCGAAACGAATGGCTGGCCTAACTCTCTTTCTCCTTTTCTATTTTCAGTTTAGTGTATATATACATATATTGCCCATTTTAATTATTGAGTAAATACAAACATAAATTGCAGTAAATCCCAAATGTGATGCATAAGTTATTATTCTATGTGAATGGAATTAAAATGCAAACTACACTCATTTACCAATTTCATAATGAAACCTATATGCTTGTACAAGAAAAATGGGTTTTCACAATAAATAAATGAAAAATTTTAATTGGTTGGGATTTTTAGATTGTGTGGATTTTTAGGGTTGTTACAGATACATAACCACTAAGTCACTTATATTGGACTAGCACAATAATGGTACTCCTAATGCGCCCAAAATCAATAGTCCTGGGACCAACTCAAAGCAAACCTCCTCATCAATTTTCAAGGATTTCAACCTACTAGGCAAGATTCATACAAATCAAAGCCCAAGTGGCAAATGTACCCGCCGATGTGGTAATCATAACGGCAATAAAGGGACTTCTCATGGAACAATGCACATCACACTTAGCACAAGAGCCCGCAAACACAGTCTTAGGACTCTATTAAGTCATGCAAAAAAATTTTGCAAGTCTCCAGGCATCCACTTGATTGATCGATAATGTTTTGGAGACGTGGGTCCACCGCTTGAATCCCGCACAATGGATGGATTAACTGAGTCCTCTGGCGTCCACATGATTGATCAATAATATTATTTTATATTTTTTTTACATATATAGGTGTGAATGTCAGCTGGACCAAGATATGTCGAGGCCTCGGCATACCAAGTAGGTTCTTCAAGAAATGTTGCCTTGTCGGGTCACCCGATCTCCTGTTCTGACCAAATGCGCTCAAATTTCTTCTAGGGTGTAGGTTGATCTGGTGTGACATTGCGACATGGGAGAATTGTGGATCGCTTGAAGACAATATGGATCGGCTAACTTGGCTTGTTCCCCTCTGATCGATTCTCTACTTTTTTCCGGTCTCCTTTTCTTACATAGCTTTTATTATCTATCTAAACATAAACATAGCTTATATTTAGGTTCAAAGTAAAAATAATGTATATAAAAAAGTCAAAATGACATAATTTGAAATAGGGGGAGTATTTCTTATTGACACATGAATAATACCAACCAAGTCACAATGCTAAATTAACTTGGGATTCCACTGCTCTCATTACTAGATTTTTTCAAAAAAAAAAGTTCATAAATTACATACTTTACCACATTATTACTCAGACAAAAGTGTAGTGAATTGGTTGACAGATTCAGGCACATGTTTTCAAATGTAGCACAGGTCAAAGCTTATTTATGATGCTAAGGATATGTTTGGAGGGGCTCCGATGGCTTCGGCTTCTCCTGCTGCGTCGGAGCCCAAACTTTTCCTCTGGCTTCTCCCTTTGCCAGTTACTTTTGGTTAGAGCCAGAGCCTGGGCAGAGCGCTACACTGTGCGTCTAGGCAGGGGAGCCGAAGCCGGCCAAACGCCCCCTAATAAGATGCACTAAGATCTATGCATGTTCTGATGTTGAGTCGGAATGATATGAATAGCCTCACGTTAGTGTAATAAGTACATAATGCTTTGATTATGTCGATAAGTGTGAGCTGATATCTTCCATTGGAAAACTAACTCTTCGGTCGGGTCGATGTATAATCTAATGATTAGTAATGGTATAGTACTAGAAAAAAACTTTTCTATGAAAGTTTAAGGTATCATTGAAAATTAAAGTTTTCTTATGGTTCTTAAAAAAAGGTGTAATACTCATTAAGGATAACCTAGCAAAGAGGAATTGGCAAGGGAGTACTACATGTTGCTTATGTAGTAGAGATAAGACTATTCAACATCTCTTCTTTAAATGCCATTTTGCAAGATTCGTTTGGAACATTATAAATATCACTTTTGGAATTCAACTTCTTTCTAGTTTTTCGAATTTATTTGGATCTTGGCTGAGTAGTGTTAGTACCAAGCTTAAATCTCAAATAATGCTAGGAGTGGCAGCATTGTGCTGGTGTCTATGGTTGAATAGAAATGATATGGTGTTCAATAAAGCGAAAACTAACTCTTTTGTGCAGGTAATTTTCAGGATGACATATTGGATTCGTCATTGGTCCCAGCTGCATGAGGAAGTAGAAAGAATGGTAGTTAGGAGAGGTTGCAGGATTCTAGAGACGCAAGTGATGGCTACCTTTGCTAGGTTCGGGTGGAACTCGCGGAATCGGATCGAAGCTTAGTTCTTTTTTTTTCCTGCCCTGATCGGTTGAACTTGTTGTTAAGCGTCGAACTTTGTTGGCTGGTTCTCTTGGTCATGTCGATAGAAAGCCTCTTTCAGTTGTGTCTTGTATCTCAGCTGTGTACTGTCTTCAGATGGTAGAGGCTGAAACTTTGTTCCTTTATTAAAAAAAAGCATGAGCTGATATATGATCTGGTTCGTATTTGAATCGTAGGTACCAATGGCGATTAACTCGACCAGTCTACACCGATCCTTCTAGTGCAGACGACGATATGGTGACGGAGTTGTGTATGTCATGGAGGCAACTCCAACATAAGAAGAACCGTGCCTAACCATTGTTTTTGGCTATCGATGAGCTAGACGATGAGAGATTGCAATCGTACATATCTTGTCTTGTGCAAGTGTAACACCGACGGAGCAGAAAAAATAATGATAGTATAGTTTTATACTCCACTGAAAAGTGGATCATGTACTAGTAGAAAAATTGCATTCATTGAAGTTGAAGCTAAGGGTGGTGACTCATGTACCAGAAGAACCGTCGCAGCCACGAAAGTGGTGGTCCAGGACTATCAAAGATATGTTCCTCAGTTATGAAAACTGAAAATGTCATGCTCTCTCATTGAAATTATCGTTCAATGCACCTCCGACTAATAACACAAGGTTTGCAAGTTAGTATTTTACTTTCCTCGGTTGGATCCATCCTTCTTGCATTGATGTCTCAGTCTCAGCACGAGATTAGTTATTACCTCGGGAACGCAACTCTTAAAAAAATGTTACTCATAAGTGTAATGCTAAGGGACAGGATGATAACATCAAGTGTGTTAGTTTGTGTGATTGTGACAGATTTCACAAAGAATTTTTTATACATCGTCATGAATATATTATACTTATGCTAACTGGTTTTTATGCGTTTCAACAGAATCTGTTTGAGAGACAATTTAGTGCGCTTGGGGTGGTTGATGCTCCTGCCACCTGACCGTAGAGTCTTATTAATGTGTGTGTATACTATTTTATAAGTTTGAGTATGTTTAGATACTTAATTTAAGATGCTTTAAATCTTAGTATGCAAAATTTTTTCAAGAGAGCTCATACTTCTCCCTAAACATTTGATGTGACGAGAGTGTAAAGTTTTTAAGGTAAAACTAAACAGACCCTAGGTTTGTAGAAACGGGTTTGCTAAATTTTAGGTATATCTGAATTTTACTTTTCTTTTAGATTTAGATGACGGTTATTACGAATATTTTATATTAAAATTATAGTTTTAGTTTGTTGCAATTTTTGTATTTTTTTATTCCACACGGATAAAAAACTCGTCAGACAAAACCATAAACCCGATAAAATGTTATATGTGTTGCCATAAAGACAATTTAATAATTTGCAATTATTTTATAGTCAGATAAGACAATTCGATATGTTATGATACGGAGATGTTTACTTGTACTAATTAGTAATACAATCTTCAGGCAAACTTATTATGAAAATAAATGCAACTATCCATCTAATATACTAATTATGTATTATAAATATTAATATTTTTATTTATACCTACTAATAAAGCGAGAAAATTTTCGGCTTTTTTTTCATCCAGTCCTGTCGAGCCACCCACCTGCCCATACCGGCAGTCGCAGTCCACCCCCGGCCGGACCCGGAGTCTGTATCTATTGAGGGGAAAAAAAATAGAGTCCGTGTGCCTCGCCTTCCAAAAATCTCCATGGAACGACGATAAAACAGAACTCCTAAAACAAAAGGCCCGGCCCTGCCTAGCCTACGCTGCGATGACGGATTGACGGTGACGGTAAGTACTCTTGCTCATCTCATGTCTCACGCACGAAAGCCTGCGATGCGATGCGATGGCGATGCTGCGAACAATTCCATGGCACTGTGCGCACGTACCGCCAGCTTTGTATTAAGGGATGATCGAATATGGCCATGATCATGATAGACTACTATACGCTTACAGGTTGGACAAGCTAAAGAGTCCCTTGAATTCCAGTCTGGCGGGGGCGATTCGAAGACGTCGTGCGACGTGCGTGCCAAAGAACCCACACACGGGTAATAACGTCGTCGTCCGCTGCTCCTGTTGTCCTGCGTGATGGGAGGCAACGAGCATCGCCGTCGACCTCTCCTGTGCTGCAGATTGGATGTTCTGCTGGAATGTTTGCTGGCTTCGGCATCGTTCCGTGGGACGTTGATCCGGTCGTGCCTAGCACGGATCCGGCCGCGCTGAACTCCTTGCCCTTGCTGGAGCTTGCTCGAGGCGCCCGCAGCGCAGGCTGCGTCCACCTGCACCCAGTGGCGGCCATGCAAGCGGCGGTGGCACCACCACGGCGGTGTCGACGGTGAGCACCGGCCGCTCGCTACCGTGAGACCGAGGTGGCCTTGTGTGCACGTGCTCGTGAATTCCATCATTTTGACATGTATAATATATTTTATGAAATGTGTTTTACCATAATAAATTTACATTAGTTTAATTCAACGAAGATAACTCCCGTTGCAACGCACGGGTCATTCTACTAGTATATATAATTGGTGAAAGTTAAACTTGTTTCGCTACTAACAATAGCGTACGACGACACTTGTTTTTTTTTATAAGGACAGAGGGAGTATATATACACTCAACGGTAAGCCAGATTTGCATTGTTAAGCTCTCTCTCTTCATGTGCATCAGTTAGTCCGGAACACCCGGCTAAGGCGACGACAGCAGCATTGAAGCGCGGGCATAGATTTCTTCAAGCCAACGTCACGCAGCTTCCATGGAGAGACAGAAACCGAAAGCTTCACCGTTAATCCGCCGCCGCAGCGTTTCCGCCTGATACCCGGACGGACACAGACAGGCCGGGCGGCACGGCGCGCGTGATGCTCACGCCCGGCGGCGCGCGCCACGAGGCGTTCCCGGCGCTCGCCTGCCTGACCTGCTGACTCCTGCTGGTCTGGACTCTGCTGTGCTTGCACTTACGTACTGCTCTGGCAGCTCTGCTATTCTATAATAGGAGCAGCAGCAGAAGTTCTTGGCTTCTTGCTGTGCCTCTTCTTCTTCGTTAGTCGTCAGTTCTTGCTCTCTGATCAGCTGAACTCAGTCAGGATCAGGACAGGAGGCGCCAGTCGCAGACACACGCTCATGGAGTCTCGGCGATGGCGTGGTCTTGCAAGGTTTTGCAGGCAGGTCCATGCGCTCTTCCTCAAGAAACTCTCTTTCCAGGTAACAAGAAATCTCTGGATGTCTTTCACCATGCATAAATGTCATCATTTCGAGCTACTTATTACACCACGACCACGCGCGCACAGCGGAGGAACGCGAGGACGAACGCCGCGATCGCCGCGTTCCCGGTGGTGCTCTGCGTGCTCCTCGTCTCCATCCAGCACGTGGTGGACAGCGAGCTGGAGCGGCCCCCGTTCCGGTGCGGCTGCGCCGGCACCGAGTGCGGCATCCAGCACTCCACGCCCATCCAGGCGCTCGCCTGCGCCGTGCCAGCGCCGCCGAGGTGGCCGGCGCTGGTGCAGGCGCCGGCCACCGAGGCGCGCGCGCTCACGCGCCTGCGCCAGCGGCCGTGCAAGGCGCCCGAGAACTGCCCCGCCACCGTGCTTCTCACCGGACAGAACCGCCAGCTTGCCCAAGGTACAGTACAGTCCAAGAAGAAGACAGAGGGCTCTCCTTTGCATGGAAATCGATCTTATGCATATTTGGGTGCTCATTGCTCTTTGTTCTTGCTGAATTTTTTTTTGGCAGGCCTTGGAAGCTTGCTGTTCCCACCTGTCCCCCAAGAGTACGCACTCGTGTTGCCTGCTGCTTCGAATTCTACGGACTATCTGCATTTCTTCTCGACAGTAGTCCCTGTAAGCACCTTACCTTGATCAACCATTATTCATTATTTGATAAAGATCAATTATTATCTGGACCGAGTGCGGCATTCTAGCAAAAGATCTTGTGTACATTTTTCTTCCTCTTCGTGCTGATTCTGATGGAAGGAGGACTGACGGTGAATTTCGTCTTCCAGGGTTCAAGTTCGCTGCCGGCACATGTGCTCTTCATTGAACCGGGTCTTGTTCCACAAGAGACCTTGTACCTGCTCCAACCGCGGTGCTTATTACAATCACGCAATATTTCAGGACATTTTGATGGGATACCAGTGGAATCTGGTAAAAAAAAAAAGAAGAATATTTTTCTGTGGTTACTGAAATACATGTTTGCTTGTGTGGAAATAGGTAGTAGAGTGCACATTGCAGAGTTTCATTCATTCCAGCATTGTATTATTCTATTCTATCCAGAATTTATGTACAATAAATAGTTTCACTCCTGTATATCCTCACTATGAAATGGACACAGATATGCAGTGTGTTCAAGCTCTGTCTTCGTGGTGCGACAATTCATCGGTGATAAATCACCATATGTTTAACGGTTATAAGGGTGGGAATAAGGGGCGAAGATCTAACGAATTCCTCGCTGGTAGCCTCATCTCAATTCAGTACATTGTTGCCAAGTGTCCTAATAGATTGTACCCTACAGTTTTTAATGAGTCAAGCAAATATTCCTGTATATTCCTGCAGGTTATGACTTCCTCGATACAAGCAAGAGGCGCTTCCATGTATATGTCTGGTACAACTCCAGCTTCAGCAGAGATAATGGACACCATTCCATGACGGTTTTGCGTGTTTCACGGTTGGTTAATATGGTACTTACACTTGCCTACAATTTTTTTTTCAGCAAATTTTTAGTGAGAAATAGCTCGTGAAGTAAAATAATCGTTCAGGCTGTTTCTTATTATAATAATGGGGATGGCAGTATGAATATACGTTTGTGGCTACTGTACTAATTATGCACTTCTGTTGTAGGCATCCACTGCATATCTGAACTTTTTTATAGGAGAAAATAAAAAGATGCGACTCGAGTTTTTGAAAGAAATGCCCAAAGATGCAATTAAAATGAGGCTTGACCTCACCACTCTACTGGATGCGCTCTTCTTTACCTGGACGGTTCAGCTCCTCCTTCCAGTGAGTCTATTTTACTGGTCTCGTCCATGACCACTTGCTGAGCTTCAGTGAACTCATAAATAAGTTCGCTTATTATTTTTGTTTTTTCTTACAGGTAATATTGACATACCTTGTTTACGAGAAGCAGCAGAGGCTAAGACTGATGATGAAGATGCATGGGTTGAAGGATGCACCTTACTGGCTAATATCTTACGCCTATTTCTTGGCCCTTTCAGCAGCGTACATGATGTTCTTCATCATCTCTGGGTCCATTATAGGTACCAACATGTTACTGAATTTCCTGGATTTGCTCCAAGCAAATATGCTGGCAAATCATGCAGAGAGCTCTTCCTGGTTTTGCAGGGCTGGATATATTCAGACTAAACAGCTACATCATACAGTCTCTGTTCTACTTCGTGTGCATCAACCTGCAGATCGTGCTTGCTTTTCTGCTTGCAACTTTCTTCTCGTCTGTTAACACTGCTAGTGGTTAGTAAAAATAAAAACGTGCATTACGTAATCAACAAAATCATATGGTTCTCTGGGCTTATCTGGATCAATCAATCTTTTTTTTTTTGTGTCACAGTGATTGGTTACATGTATGTCTTTGGCTCTAGCCTTCTCGGTGAAGCGCTTTTGAAGATATTCATCGAGGATGCAACCTTCCCAAGTAAGTAACATTTTCAGTCCAGTTTTCTGAACTTACAAATTCAGCAAAGAAAGCATTCACTGGCATCACAAACTATGTTTGGTTTGTTCAGGACATTGGCTTGTAACAATGGAGCTCGTTCCTGGGTTCTCCCTGTACAGAGGAATATACGAGCTTGCTGAGTACGCCGCAGCAGGGAGGAACATGGGAAAACCTGGGATGCAATGGGCGGACTTGAACGACCCGGTTAACGGGATGAAAGATGTTTTGGTTGTAATGTCCATCGAATGGGTAGTTCTCCTTGTTGTAGCATTTTTACTGGACCATAGACCTTCATGGCAGCCTCTGTTTCTCTTTGGATTTCTGTCGACAAAACATTCCTCACCGTCAGAGAAACCAAAGAAACTGAAGAGGGAATCCAGGAGGGTCCATGTTTACACGACCAAGCCTGATGTGTCCCTAGAGGTTAGTTAAGCATAGGAGTAACTGAATTATTATTCAACAATCATGGATGGTTTTCTGAATTTATTCTCCAAAAAAATTACTGTCAGCGCAAGATGGTGAAACGATTACTACTAAAGGATCATATAAACATGAGGAATATGATCATCTGCCATAATCTAAAGAAGGTGTATCCTGGAAAGAATGGGAACCCTGACAAGCATGCTGTTAAAGGATTGTCACTGGCTTTGGGAAAAGGGCAGTGTTTTGGGATGCTGGGTCCCAATGGGGCAGGGAAAACATCCTTCATCAACATGGTAAGTGAGTAATAATTATTGTGCATCAGTCTTCAGAAAGTTGTTTCCACATTGCTTATGGAATGCGTGCATGTATATGCAGATGATTGGTCTTGTGAAACCGACCTATGGAACTGCTTACATACATGGAATGGATCTGAGGACAGACATGAACGAAATATACACAAACATTGGTGTATGCCCACAGCACGAGTAGGGTCACAAGAGACTTTGTCAGTGGCGATGTTTTACTTTATTTTCTTGGAAGGTGGTTTCGGCAGCGGTGTGATGCTAACTGAAATAAGTATGTGTGCGTTATGTTGTGCAGCTTGCTTTGGGAGCCTCTGACAGGGAGAGAGCATCTGATGTTCTATGGTCGGATGAAGAATCTCACAGGTGCTGCTCTAACACAGGTAGTTTCAACTTTGAAGCCAGCCAAGAACGAACTAGAATAAATCTTGCAAGCTATCTTTAACAATATAATAACTACCTTATTCTGCTTTATTTATGCACATCTGAGATTATAGTCTGCAATGCAAGAGCAGGTCACCTGATTTCATTATCCTCATGTGTAATAATGACTGGAATCCATTTGGATATATGATCCAGGCAGTCGAAGACTCCCTGAAGAGCGTAAATCTGTTCCACAGCGGTTTCGGCGACAAATCTGTAAGCAAGTACAGCGGGGGCATGAAAAGAAGGCTCAGCGTCGCCATCGCGCTCATAGGCAACCCTAAGGTTGTTTACATGGACGAGCCCAGCACTGGGCTGGACTCAAGGTCCAGGAACCATCTGTGGAACATCATCAAACGAGCAAAGAAAGACTGCACCATCATTCTCACCAGTAACCAACCAACCACCCTCCTCTTTTCTGTTCTAATTTTTCATTCATTTCAGTTTATTTGCTGTCTTGGACTGTCTTCAGCATATACGTACTGCCTTACCCATGCATTCACACTGGATTCACAGCGCATTCCATGGAGGAAGCTGAGGAGCTGTGCGATCGCGTCGGCATCTTCATCAACGGGAGCTTCCACTGCATCGGAACTCCCAAGGAGCTGAAGGCGAGGTACGGCGGCACCCGGGTGCTGACGATCACGACGTCGCCGGAGCACGAGGAAGCGGTGGAGCTGATCGTGAGCCGGCTGCTGTCGCCCGGCTACGCCAGGATCTACAGCGTGTCCGGGACGCAGAAGTTCGCGCTGCCCCGGCGGGAGGTGGGCCTGGGCCGCGTCTTCGCCGCGGTGGAGGCGGCGCGGCGAGCGTTCCCGGTGCTGGGGTGGGGCGTGGCGGACGCCACGCTGGAGGACGTGTTCGTCAGGGTGGCCAAGGAGGCCCGGGCGTTCCACGTCCTGTCATAGTTAGTGAGTGGTCGGTTGACTCGATCAGGTGTCAGTCAGCAGGGTCAGAGGGTTTGTGCTTTCTGATTAAAGATTTGGAAAATTAATGTCAGTACAGGTTTTTCTCAATGGAACATGCATGGCATATGCTCTGAATTTCTTATGGTGAGGTTCGTGTTGTTGGTTCTAAGTATAGTTCTGAGTTGTGCAAGTCAATATCATTTTGTGAAGTTTAAGAGGGGAAAAAGGTGAAGTTTAAGAGGGGGGAAAAGGCTAAGTTCCCTAATTTATAGGTACAACCAGCTTGAGTTTCAACAAAACGGTTAGCAAGCATGGCCTACTGAAAGTGAGTCCAAAGTCCCAACAAATATGAATTCGTCACTAAGCGACAATCAAAGTGTCTGGGTTTGAATAGGTTTTTGTTCTACTTAATATAATAATAATAATAATTATTATTATTATTATAATAAATAATAATAATAATAATAATAATAATAATAATAATAATAATAATTATTATTATTATTATTATTATTATTAGTTTCAAAGTTGTTGGAATTATATGAGGCATGTATGCGCTTGTGCATACTTTGTAGAACGATTTCTCGTAGCATGGTAGCCTGCGCTGAGTGTGGGTGCCTTATTGAGTGTATTTTGCTTCTAGTTTTTTCTCTTTCTAAAAATTTTCCGTGGGTACACATTCATATATATTGATTTTCAGGCAGTTCTATGGCATGGTTGTTAACTCAAGCTTAATGGTGACTGCATGTATCAAATTGCAACTTGTGGATGCTACATCTTTCTTCGTAATCTATTAGATCTTTTTTTGGTCTAGCTTGTACACGTTGTAGTATAAGCATATTGTAATACAAGAACTCTACTTGCACTTGAACTATGAACTAATACTAGTTTTGGTAGATGTTCGCTATTCATGGGTGACTGTTGACGAAGAGTTGACCAATATCATGTTCTGGTATGAAAGTATGATGATTGTTCGACTTAGACCATTTGAATTATATTAATTTTGGTGAGTGTTTAAAGGTATGGCCAATGGTGACTGGGCTTGGACAACATGTTCCTCGATATGCATGGGTTTGGCAAATTAATCAACTTGGCCCAAATTGAAATGGACTTTACTATGGAATAAGCTCAAACAAGTAGGTTTCAACAATAGCCGATGCCACATGGGAAATTTCCTAATTTAGGACAAGTAAATTTTATCACAACATATTTGCCATGTCATCACATCTCACTTCAGTTGTGACACCTCAACAGACACGTCTCGGCACCTAGTTCATCATGTCATGACATATTTAGTGACGAATATTGTCATCATAGACTAATGACTCAAACACAGTTGTCATGAGATTTATGGCAGTTTAGTGAATATAGTGAGTTGATATGTGCCCATGTGTGTCGATTGATAATGGGCGATTATCAGGACATGATCAAGCTTTGGTTAGTTTGGAGACCATATTGTGAGTGTGGTGTTTGTGCAACATATCTCTTGGCTTTGGTGTGCATGTGTGGAGCAGAGTGATGGTCGACAACTATGAAGAAGTTCACACAAGGTCATACCATGCTGATGGACTAGGAGCAATGAAGGATGAACAAGAGGCTTTAACCGAGGGACCGAGGGCCGGAAGATTAACCGTGGGTGGTTGACATCTAGGGACATGGACAAGCCATAGTACATGTGGAGGAGTAGACCATGTTGACCAAGTCAAGGTGGCGGTTTACGAAGTCAAGAGAAGGCGTTGGACGACTTGGCGATTGGGCGATCGAGGATGGACGGTGACACGCGTTGAGAGTGTGGAGGAGACGTAGCGAATATGCTTCTCCAGAGGGGATTGGTGGTTTGGGTCACAAAACCACAAGCGGATGATTTACTGGTTTGGGTCTCAAAACCCAAGAGAGAGTTCGAGATGGACTTCAAAGCGGCACTTAGTGTAATCATGAAGCTTGCATCGAGGCGAAGCAAAGTCATGAACAGTCATGGTCATTTGCCCCTGGGTTAAGTGGTTTAGCAAAATATCTAATGGCAAGTTTGGGGATTGCGTAATAGAGGAAAATCTACCCCAACCAGCCTATCTCTCTAGGTTATGGTTTTTCGGTCTCTCGTTTTCGGGTTCTAGCCTTGTGTCTTGACAGAGATAGTCGGAAAAAATTTGAGTCCTTCAGTCCGTGCATTTATGTAACTTGGCAAAGTACTTGACCTTGTTCAAGAAAGAAACAAAGCAATCATTCCTTCGAAATTTGTGGCCAAGTTCTTATGTTTGTTTTCAAGTTGTTTTTTCCTTCATGAACCACTCTTTCTTTGAGTTTCGATGGATTTCATTTTTGTGAGGTTTTGAGACCAATTCAAATCATTAGGAATGTTCTAGACCATTGGTTTGGTCTGATTCCTCATGAGCACGAGTTAGAGGGATTTTGAACAAAGTTCAGAAACCCTTGATTCAGTCATTGAGAATCCAAATACCCATAGTTTCTTGAACTTTTAGAGTTAAAATTTAGTGTAAACCTTTATAGCATTTTAGAGAAGTTGTGCGCAAAATTTCAACTTTATCAGACTTCATTTGATCAAGTTTTGGTTTTTATTCTTTAGTTCAGGCTGTTGAAAACAATCATTATGAAACTTCTGCACCAACTTTTGTGCCCAAATGTTGAACTTCTACATTCGAACGCTAAACTTCCGCGTTCAACTGCAAAACTTCTAGGTGGGTTTGGTTGACTAAGAAATGACTTCTGAGGTTTCTAAGGCATTTCCTTGAGTTATTCTTGCTTTCACTTGTTGGTTTGACCTTCCTAGCACTTATCAAGTCCATAGCCTTGTCAATGACTATCGGGATTTTGTTTTGCTAGAAGAGAGGATCTTCTAGCTGACGTTGAGAGTTTCTCTTTCGCATTTTGGAGCGATTTGCTCAAGCGCTAGGCTTCTCATTGTTTGAGTGTCCCATTGTGTTCTCTGTGTATACTGGAGGGCATCTAGTCACTAGTTCGCTATAGGGCATTTCACTTTGTGGATTTGGAGTTTTGGAGGATTGTTTGGGACGACGGCCATTTTGAAAGAAATTTTGATTTGCACTCATGAACCCTCTAGTCACCTTTCTGGATCCTACCGTAGTGATCCACTTTCTATGGCGACAACGGTTTGATCATTGTAGTGTCACAAAATGCAAACAATGACATGAAAATGCCTATTAATTTCATAATATGATTGCTAGAGAAGATCGAATAGATATCTAGAGTGGTAGCTTGGTTAAGCACACCATGTTCTCCTATGACCGTCTATAAAGTTTCTACCGCGTTCGAGCTCTAACTGCTTATTCAGGCAGTTGCCTTGTCAATGTGAGATTACTCACACTTCTCTTTGCTATGCTGGAACTGTTATTAATGGTTACGAACAATAGAAATTATCCCTAATTAATTATTATTATAAAATAACCCTTAACAAAGTCTATTTGTATGAGAAACTTAAAAGTTTCCAATAGACACGTCCACCAACTTTAATAATCACTACAAGCCATGTCTTTGTGTGAGCATGTTTTCTATTGTGGCGTTGCTCCGATTTCGGTTTTTCCCTTCCAGTTCAAGTTTAATTATAGGGTTGTTACTTTCTGTTGACCTCTCACCACTAAACTTATGTGACACATCACATAGCAAAGTATTTAGGCTAGAAGGACAGTGAAGCATCTAGATCCTAGTGGTTTCGGTGATTAATGACAACAAAGAGGTTATTATGACTAACGTGTGTTTTGCAGGATAACCTAGAGGTTAAGTTATAATAACATGTAGGTTCAAGCCCCTAGCGATGGAAATCGATTCGGTTTTCAAAGGATGGAAGACAAGATGGTGATAGGCTAGTTTCAAGTGTCGATTGAAGTTGAGAGACACTTGGAGTAGTCTTAGATTTTGTTTTTCTCTTTGACCGTACTATAAAGAGGGGTTTGGATGGGTAGCTTGACTTAGGGCAAGGTTAGAGAGTGTAAATGTGATGCACACTTGTCCAACATAGTTCTAGACAGCCCAGGGAGACTCTTGAGAGAGAGAGGATCAAACTTCGTTTTGAAAAGTTTTCGATTCGGTGAAGTTTTGAGTGATTTTGGGGCGTCGGACCCTAAGCAGTATGGTCGTCAGACCAATACTCAGAGTCCGACGGCCACATGGTAGCTCCTGGTTGCACCCCAGCACACCAGGGAGCGTCGGACACTGCTGGGATGGTGTCGGACCATTGCCCAGCGTCCGACGGTTCCAGGGGTTACTCCGGTGAGCGTCGGACCGAGGTGAGGAGAGCGTCGGACTAATGCGCGCATTAGTCCGACACTTCCAGAGAGGTCCAGAGAGCGCTTCTGAGCGTCGGACCATTGCTCCGTATTTTAGCCGCTGTAAGTTCCTGTGCTGAGTTCACCCAAGAGCTCGTGGGCGTCAGACTGTGGTCCGACGGTGTGCGTCGGACCATTGCAGTGAGTCCGACGCCCCTCTGTCACAGTGCCGAGTACAAAACAATTGTGAGAGTCGGACTGATGAGTATTGATCCGATGGTAGCACTATTCACACGGTCCGACGGTTCGCAGACTGCTAAAAATAGTACAAACGGCTAGTTTTGGAGAGGGAGAGTATTTATACTTCGCCATTGGCTTCATTCTATCCCTCTTGCTCATTTGTTCAGCTGAAGCAACCATTGTGACCTTGTGACAGTGCAAGAGCCCTAGGGAGGTTGAGTGATTTCCACTTGCTTGTGAGCTTCTTCCCTAGAGAGTGTTCAAGAGTGACTTGTGTGCATCCATCACCCTCTTTGCTTGTTCTTGGTCAAGTGAGAGTCTAGGTTTGTTACTCTTTGTGATCGGCATCACCTAAACGTTTCGGTGGCGATCGAAGGCTTGGTGACCGCTTGGAGAGCTTGTGGGCGGCCCAAACCAAGCTTGTGAGCGGTTGTGGCCATCCACCGCGCCGGAGATACAAAGGACCAGCCCGTAGAGAGCACTTGGTCTTTGCGAAGATCAAGGGGGAGCTACACCCTTGCGTGGGTTCTCCAACGAGGACTAGTGGGGAGTGCCGACTCTCCGATACCTCGAGAAAAATTGGCTTTGTCTTTCTATCCCATTTACATTCCCGTAATTACTTTGTGCTCTTTACATTCCTAGAGTAGAATTGCTTGTGTAGGACTTGGCTCTAAATTGCTCAACTTGTTTTAGCCTTAGAATCACACTAGAGCACTTATGGGGTGAGATTGGGCAATATGGCGATAGGTTGAATTGTCTTGCGAAAATTTATTAGTTGCCCAATTCACCCCCCTTTTGGGCATCCTCGATCCTTTTAATTGTTATCGGAGCCTTGTGCTCACTAATTTGGCTTAACCTTCAAGAGAAGGATGTCCGGGGGTCACGATGGTCCCCCTCCCGTCTTTGACGGTAACGATTTTCCTTATTGAAAAATTCGTAAGGAGGCTTACCTTGAGGCGGTGGACCTTGATGTTCACAAAGCCGCCACGCAAGGTTACCCCACTCCCAAAGCCGGCGCTACCCTCACACCCGTTAAGGAAGAACACGAGAAATAGAATGTTAAGGCTCGAAACATCATCTTTAGAGGCCTTAGCAAAGAGGTGTTTAACCGTATAAGGAACCACAAGAACGCCCATGCACTATGGTCGGATATTTGTGCGCTCCATGAGGGAACAAAGAATGAGCGTGAGGAACGATATTATCTTATCATAGATAAGCTCAGTTCTTTCAAAATGCTTCCTAATGAAAATGCCAATGACATGTATTCTCGATTGAATATTATTGTAGAGGAAGTCAATGGCTTTGGGCTCACTCAAATCACTCCGACCGAAGTTGCAAGGAGGATCCACAATGCTCTCCCTATAGACAAGTATGGTCACATTGTGACCGTGCTTCATCAATGGGATCTCTCAAATGCAACTTCCACTCAAATCTGGGAAAAAGTCAGTGCTCATGAGATGTACATGAAGATCACTCCCCAAGATGGCTCATCATCCAAGAAGGAAGAGAAGAAGGACTTAGCTCTCAAAGCCGACAAGAAAGTCAAATCTCAAGTCAAATATTCTTCTCTTGATTCCACAAGTGACGATGATGATGATGATATGGAGATTGCTCTCATGGTGAGGAAGACCACCAAGATGCTCAAGAAGCTTAACAACAAAGGAATCAAGTTTGATTCCAACAAGAAGAAGTTCTTCACAAGTAGCAAAAGAAAGCCCATCTCCGAGATGGATTGCTACAATTGTGGAGAGCTTAGGCATCTTCCTCATCAATGCCCAAAACCCAAGAAAAACAAGTTCAAGAACAAGAACAAGGGCAAAAGGCAAGACTCAAGTGATGAGAGTGATGATGAGAAGAAGAAGGCCAAGCCATTTAATAAGAAAGAATTCAAGAAGAAGCAATTCCACAAGAACAAGAAGAATGGCAAAGCTTACATTGTTGGTGATTGGCTCACCGATATTGAATCTTCTAGTGGCTCTTCCGGTGAAGAAAGCGATGATGAAAAAGAGAAGGTGGCCGCTCTTGTAATTGGGACTTCACTTCCTCCACCGCCATCACCGTCCTCATCTCCAACACACCTTTGCCTCATGGCTAAGGATAAGAAGGTACAAAGTGATGATGAGAGTAGTGATAGTGACAATGAATATGATTCACCAACATATGATGAACTTGCTAGCTTGCTTAATGACTACACCAAAGTTATCTAAGCTCAAAGAGCTCAAAGATAACATAAAGGAGCTCAAAGAAAAATATGATAAACTTGAGAAGATGCACATTGAGCTCACCACTAGCTACAACAAGCTAACAGAGGACTACACTCAAGTTAAAGTGAATCATAAAAATCTTGCTTTAGCTTATGACTTGCTCTCCGATGAAACACGTGATGCTACTAACCATGTTGTTAAGTGTGATATAGTTACATCATGTTATGACTTGATTATTAATGAGAACAATGAGCAAGGTGTTAGTAGCAAAGACAAGGAAGTGGTGGTGGCCGATTGCCATGATGATTACTTGAAGCTCAAGATTGAAAATGACAACTTGAAAAAAGAGCTAGAGAAGCAATCAACCACCAACACCATTGTCATTGAAACGGTGCAAGAAGATGATGAGATTGAGGTGCTTAGAGAAGAGAACAAGATCCTCAAAAATAAGAAGTGCCAACTTGCAAGTCTATTGAAAGAGAACAAGAAGATAAAGCAAGAGAAGAGTCATCTCACCGTGGGCTTGCAAAGATTTACAAGAGGCCAATATCTTCAAAGTAAGCTCCTCATGAACACCGTAATGAAGTTTGATAGAAGTGGGATTGGTTACATGGGTGAGAAGGTGCAAAACATTAGAGCCCAAAATAGACTCAACAAAGCAAAGAACAAACCCAAACCCAAGCCAAAGAGATGCTTTGAATATGGTCAAGAAGGTCACTTTGCTCATGAGTGCAAGACACCACCACCACAACCTTTGCCCAAGCATGCTAGGCCCTTTGCATTTGATTCTCACTACATGTTAAGAAAGATTCTAAGGGCAAAGTAAAAGTTATGTTCCTAGGTCTCCCCAACAAGAATAGGCCTAAGCAATTGTGGGTGGCAAAAGCTTTGGTTAAGAAAGTCCGGAGCCCTTCTCAAGTACGGGTTCCTAAACATCAAGTTTGATTTGTTGTGTGTAGGTGAACTACAAGACCGGTGACTCTCATTGGATAATTGATAGTGGATGTACTCAACATATGACCGGTGATGCTAGTATGTTCACCTCACTTGAAGAGAATGTGGAAGACCAAGGAAAGATTACATTTGGTGATAATTCCAAGAGTAAAGTGCAAGGGCTTGGTAGAGTGGCTATCTCAAATGTACTTCTAGTTGCTTATTTGAGCTTCAACTTGCTATCCGTTAGTCAATTGTGTGATCTTGGCTTCCAATGCCTATTTCAAGTGAAGAAGTGGTTGTCTCCAAAAAAGATGATAATGAAGTGATATTCAAGGGATTTCGGTATAATTAGCTCTATCTAGTGGACTTCAACTCGGAAGATGCTAATTTAAATACTTGTCTATTCACCAAACAATCTCTTGGGTGGCTTTGGCATAGAAGGCTTGCACATGTTGGGATGAGTACACTCAAAAAGCTACAGAAGAAGGAGATGGTGAGAGGATTAAAAGATGTTGTATTTGAGAAGGACAAATTATGTAGTGCTTGTCAAGCTGACAAGCAAGTGGCAAATACACATCTATCCAAGTCATTTGTGTCAACCTAAAGGCCATTAGAGCTACTTCACTTGGATTTATTTGGGCCAACAACTTATGCAAGCATTGGTGGCAAGCTCTATTGTCTAATGATTGTTGATGATTTCTCAAGATACACTTGGGTGTTCTTTCTTCATGACAAGACCGAAGTTGCCGCATCTTTCAAGAAGTTTGCCAAGAGAGCACAAAATGAATTTGAAGTGAAGATCAAGAAGACTAGAAGTGACAATGGCAAAGAATTTAACAACACAAACATTGAAGTTTATTGTGGTGAAGTTGGGATCAAGCATGCAGTATCATCCACCTATACACCTCGACAAAATAGAGTTGTTGAAAGGAAGAACCGAACATTGATCACCCTTGCAAGGACAATACTTGATGAGTACAACACACCGGAGACGTTTTGGGCGGAGGCAATCAACACCGCATGCTATGCATCCAACCGCCTATTCTCTCACCGGTTGCTAAAGAAGACCCGCTATGAGCTACTCATTGGCAAGAAGCCAGACGTATCCTACTTCCAGGTGTTTGGTTGCAAATGCTATATCTACAAGAAGCGGCAACACCTAGGGAAGTTTCAAAGACGTTGTGATATTGGCTTTCTTGTTGGTTATTCATTGAAGTCCAAAGCATATAGAGTATTCAACAATGCCACCGGCCTTGTTGAAAAAACATATGATGTGGAGTTCGATGAATCTAACAGCTCTCAAGGAGAGCATAAGAATCTTTATGATGTAGGTGATGAACCCTTGAGTAAGGCTATGAAGAACATGCCAACCGAAGACATCAAGCCTAAAGATGATGAAGATGATGGTAATGATGTGCAAGTGATCAATCAACCATCTTCATCAAATGTGCCTCAAGATGATAAAGATAAAGATGGAGTGGATCCACATGAAGACACCCACATCACACAAGAAGAAATTGAAGCACAAGCACAAGACGTTGATGCTCCACATCCTCCTCCTTAAGTGGTTGATAGAAGAACTATTCCACTCCTACAAGCTCATCCTCAAGATCTTATAATAGGGAGTCCTTCAAAGGGGTAATGACTCGCTCACAAAGGCATGCTCAATTCGTTGAACATCACTCTTTTGTCTCTTGCATTGAGCTTACTAGCATAGAAGAAACTCTTCAAGATCCGGATTGGGTGAATGCCATGCATGAAGAACTCAACAACTTCACCCGCAATCAAGTTTGGACACTTGAAGAGAAGCCAAAAAGAGCAAGAGTCATAGGCACCAAGTGGGTGTTCCGCAACAAGCAAGATGACAAGGGCAACATTGTGAAAAATAAGGCAAGGCTCGTGGCAAAAGGGTTCTCTCAAGTTGAAGGTTTGGATTTTGGGGAGACTTTTGCCCCGGTTGCAAGATTGGAAGCCATCCGTATCCTACTTGCATATGCATCTAATCACAACCTAAAACTCTTTTAAATGGATGTGAAAAGTGCATTTTTGAATGGCTTCATAAATGAACTTGTCTACGTTTCACAACCATCGGGTTTTGAAGACCCTAGATATCCAAACTATGTTTATAGGTTGTCCAAGGCGCTATATGGCTTGAAGCAAGCCCCACGCGCTTGGTATGAGCGCCTCTGCGATTTTCTCCTCAACAAGAGTTTCAAAATCAGCTTGGTTGATACCACACTCTTCGCCAAGAAACATAAAGGGCACATCTTCATTTGTCAAGTTTATGTTGATGATATTATCTTTGGTTCGACTAATGAAGATTTTTGCAAAGAATTTGGTGATATGATGTCCAAAGAGTTTGAGATGTCCATGATCGGTGAGCTCACATTCTTTCTCGGCTTTCAAGTCAAGCAATTGAGGGAGGGGACGTTCGTGTCGTAAGAGAAGTACTCGAAGGACCTCCTCAAGCGCTTCAAGATGGAAGAATGCAAGCCCATCAAGACCCCCATGCCTACCAATGGACATCTCGACCTTGATGAGAGAGGTAAATCGGTTGACCAAACTCTCTATCGTTCTATGATCGGTAGTTTGTTATACTTGACTGCATCTAGGCCCGACATCATGTTTAGTGTGTGTATGTGTGCTCATTTTCAAGCTAACCCTAAGGAACCACACTTAGTTGCGGTGAAAAGAATCCTTATGTATCTAAAGCACACCCCAAGCATTGGCCTTTGGTATCCCAAAGGAGCTAACTTTACTTTTGTCGGCTATTCCGATTCGTATTATGCCGGTTGTAAGATTGACCGGAAAAGCACATCCAGAGGGTGCCATTTGCTTGGAAGATCACTAGTTTCTTGGTCCTCTAAGAAACAAAATAGTGTTGCCTTGTCAACAACCGAAATGAAATACATTGCCGCGGGTGCTTGTTGTGCACAAATTCTTTACATGAAACAAACCCTACTTGAATATGGAATTAACTTAAAAAGGGTGCCTTTGTTGTGTGAAAATGAGAGTGCGATAAAACTTGCCAACAACCCGGTTCAACACTCCCGCACAAAGCACATTGACATCCGCCATCACTTCCTTAGAGATCACGTTACTAAAGGTGACATTTCCTTTGAGGGAGTGAGAACGGATGATAACTTGGCGGATATTTTCACTAAACCATTGGATGAGGCACGGTTTTGCACACTAAGGAATGAACTCAATTGCCTTGATCTAAGCAACTTCACTAAAAGATGATCTTGTGTTGTCATGTGCATTGCATTGTAATATAAAACTTGTCTAACTTTGAATTGCACGTAGGGCTTGTCTAACTCGGTTAAGATAACCGACCAAAAGCATGTGAAGAAACTTACCCGAGGATAAACTTGACAAGCAACTAGTTTAATTTACGTAATTTTGCATTGCATTTGCATGGTTGTTTATTTTCCGTTTCGTTCTTGGACTTCATTGCATATTTTTGTAAAAACTACATATGCCTATGACAAACTATTTGAAAATTGAGGATTTGTGAGAGGACATCTCATACTAGTTCTAACTGGTGTTTATTTTACTCTTACTGGGGTTGGAACTTAGTTGGAAGAAATCGGCGTGAAGAAACTTGAAGAAAACAGATTTTTAGGGCGTCGGACTGAGGCGTCGGACGCTAGTTTTCCTAGCGTCGGATCAATTGCCACAGTCCGACGGTCCCTGGCCCTGTTGCTGGAGGCGTCGGACTCAAGCGTCAGACTGTGTTTTTTCGTTCGTCGGACGATTGGGTGAACGAGTTCACCTGAGTTCACGGCGTCGGACTGTGAAGTATAGTCCGACGGCCGGCGTTGGACAGCGTCCGGCGGTTCTGGAAGCTTTCTGTTGCTCTCCGGAACCGTCAGACCGCCGCTTGGATTAGTCCGACTCTCGGAATAGTAGAGTCTGACGGTCGATTGAATCGCGAGACTTAGTTCGTTCTTATGTCTCTGTCGCGTGGGGTCCACCACTCGCTCATTTTCGCCCTCGTCTTTCTTCAACCGCCCGCACCTGAGCCGTACACCGCCGCTGCTCCTTCCTAACCCTAGCTCCACCATGAGCCCGCCGCCTGCTCTCCCCGGTGCTCTCGCCACCAGTGAGGTCCTTTTGGAGCTCGTCCGCGTCTTCGTCTTCGACCGAAGCTCGTCACGTGGTTGAGGTTGCTGCAGCGCCGCCGCTTTTCCCACCGCCGGAGGTCTCCACCGACGGCGTGTCTCCTCCGTGCTGCAGCTGCCCTCCCTCACCACTGCCTCTTGGCTTCGTCGTTCTTCGCGACGGTGAGCCCCTGTGTCCTCCTGCCCGAGCACATACCCTTCTCCTCACTCTGCCTGTGTTCGATGATATGCCTGACTAGGTGTTTTTCATCAATTTCATGCAGAATGCTTGTGCTAAGGCATTCTTCTATGGTGTCTAACGCATTGTGTGTCTTCTCTCCTCGCGTGGTACATCTCTTGGCCACCTTATCCTAGATCTCTACTCTCATTGCATGAACTAGGTCATTGCCGTTGTCTTTGACTTATGCCTTATTTTTCGTGAAGTGATCCTTTTTGCCTTGGTTGTGTTTGGTGCCCTCGTCGACAGAGTCCTTACCTTTTCGCAGGGTATCCTCCTCCCACAGGTTGCTTGCTATTCCTTTCTCATCTCATCTGCTTGCGTCCATAGGGCATTGCTTATCCCTAGATTACATATGCTTATGTAAACCCTGTCTATCCCTCTTGCAGCTTGTCGTTGGTCTGAGGCAGAAGTTGGTCAGTGTCAGTGAATCCGGGGCCAAGCCCGTGGATATGGATTGAGGCCAAGCCTCTCAAGTGTCAGTGACAGTTGGCAGAGATAGGGGATCAGAGATAGATACAGTTGTCAGTTTGTCATAGATTGGCAAAGATGGTTCGCTGCAAGCAGGCGAGTCGCAGTCAGGGAGGCATAGGTGGAGATGAGAGGCCTCCTCCTCGTCCACCTCAAGACAAGGGGAAGGCCCCCATGGTAGAGGGCAGTAAGAAGCGGAAGAGGTAGTTGACAGCTGAGCAGAGACAGGCCATTAGGGCAGCACAAGCAGCTGAGGAGGCAAAGCGGGATAGAGGCCTCCACATTGGAGGCATTTCAGTCAGCTTGGCAGGCAGAGAGGGTCCTCAGGAGCAGTTAGAGGCAGAGGCTCAGTCCGAGAGACAGCCAGAGCAGCAGGAGACACCGACTCAGGGGGAGCAGGCCCAGGCACCTCCTCTTCGTCGCTCGGCCCGCACTCAACCTTCGGTGCCACCTGGCCCACTGGTCAGAGGCGCGGCGACCGAGTTCCCAGGGCACCTGCTCCCACAGAGCCGCAGCCAGAGCCAGAGCCAGAGGTTCACTTGGACCTGTGGAACATTTCCGCAGCACGAGTCAGAGAGCTCCGGTTGACTTCACTTGAGAGCTGGTTCCCACCTCAGCGAGACCCCAGAGCTTTAGAGGGCTGGTACACGACCTTCCACGAGGATTTTTTCACAGCCCTAGTCACTTCAGAGGTTGGGTTACGGCAGCACAAAGTATGTCCCCTAGAGGACATAGTCCAGGCAGGTGGTGTGGAGATCAGGCCGTACTTGACCTACTTGCCTGGACTAGCTGACTTGCTTGGACAGTCAGGACGGTACGTCGAGTCGTGGGTCCGTGAGTTCTACGCCTCTCTTTGGATCGACCCCAACCACGAGTACCTACAGTACACCTTCGGTGGAGAGCCTTACAGGCTCTACACGAAGGCCCTCAGAGGGCTGCTCAGAGTACCAGAGTCTGCTACCAGGTTGCACAGCGTTTGCTACGGCGCGATGGACCCTCCGAGGAGGGCACACAGAGGACAGGCACCTGGTACAGCACACATGGCAGCTTGCTTCCGACCACCGTTTCGAGACGGCTCCTGCAGGACTCCCTTAGAGCTTCGTCCCGTCATTCATCTCTTGAATGACGTGATGAGGCGCACTCTTCTACCGCGGGAGGGTACAAGGAGGGATTGACAAACCTACATCTTTGGCTCCTTAGGGCCCTGGTCCAGCAGTCAGAGTTCGACATGTAGATTCGACGATTTCAGAGATGGAGGATACGATAGCAGAGAGCATCAGGTCTCGTCAGTAGCTCCCCTACGCACACTGGATCTCCTCTATCCTTGTGCGTAGGCTCTATAGGATTTGGACCGGGATCACGAAGGAGTTGCGCCAGACAGACACAAAGTTCCCAGTCTACAGGATGACCTCTATCATAGATGGCAGACGAGGTAGTCATGCTCTTCACAGGATACAGAGAGGTCAGTCTTCAGGGGCAGATATGATAGAGGTACAGCAGTAGGATGAGGCTATGAGGCACGTTGCCCATAGCGAGCTTGAGCAGTTGCTTGTCGACGACGACCCTGTTAACACCACTTCCGACAGCACGGACGAGGACTACCGGCTGATCCCTATGTGTATTCGAGCTCACGACTCAGAGGCCGGTGGCTCCAGCTCAGCTCCTCAGACTTCCTAGAGAGATCCTGCCCTGCTTGCTATTCTTCAGTCCCTTCAGCAGTCTCAGCAGCAACAGGCGCAGGGGAAGACACGTCTTGCCCGGGAGAAGGCCCGGTTACCACGAGAGCAGGCTGCAGCCCTTTCACAGATTCAGCTTAGGCAAGATCAGTTCCAGCAGCAGATGCTAGCGATGCAGCTCCAGAGCCAGCAGATTCAGCTTCAGACTTTTGGGTTCATGGAGCACATCATTGTTGACGGTGGATATACCATAAAATTCCACATTCAAACACCGTCAACAGGCCTCGGATTCAAGGGAAAATAAACATATCATGAGCATATTTTATCAATAACGAGTTTCACATGTACTCTTAGCTTTTGATTGCAGGAAACACCAAAACAGTGCAAAAGTGAGCAGCTAGGGGCTAACTACATGGTTCGGCCGAATCATGTCATGTTGCCCCAGGCCACCACCTTTCAACACAGTGCATACAACATCAAATGGAAGAGATCAGAGCCAAGGGTGGGCACACCCATGGGTCGGCCGAACAGGCCATCGGGCCCACCTAGCTCTGGTGACATGGCAGGATCCGTGTGACACTCCAACCAAGTCATTTCATCCATCCAGACAGGACCAGTACCAGGGGAGACCCTATGACTGGTGGGGACCACACTTGGCCTGGCCCCACCCATCATAGGGGTCGACCGAACCAGTTGGTGTGGGCCCCGTCCACCGACGTTTCCCACCGACTCCAAGCATGCTTCTCATGTGCTCAAATTGCCAAGACCGTCCATTTTGAGGCGGTTACAAGGCGGTGGATCCAAGGGTGGAGAGTTGAGGAGCACACGGATCCCTGACGTGGCATCCCTCCACTCTCCACTATAAATAGAGGGTGCCCACTCCTCTTCAAGACACACTACAAGACACAAGAGAGACAAGAGTCACAAGTCACAAGAGTTCTACTCTTTAGTAGTAGTATTAGTCTAGTGTGGGAGTTAGAGTCAAGTCGAGCTACGCTTGGAGTCTCTGGAGTCGTCTGCTGGAGAGTCCGGTATACCTCTTGTACCTTTCCTTCTGTAAGACTTTACCTTTATCAATATATTATCTTTACTTTACTAAGTCTCTACTTAGTGCATTACTATTCTTTATAGTATTGTTGTGTTTTGTCTTAACTTATAGTTGAGTTATATTGGATAGTGATCCTGTAACCAGCTCACGTGTGTAGTTCATTGCCTGTCATAGGGTGCTTTAGTTGTTGGTACGCAAGTAGAGTAGTAAGACTTAGTGTAAGCGTGGTGTTTAAACTAGATCCTGCCTTTGAATGCCGCTTGTCGCACGGATTGTTTGTGGGTGCTAACAGGTGGTGACAGCCCTGTCTAGTCTTAGTATCCCTCCACGTGTTTTAGGCAAGTTCTTAAAAGGTAGGCTCCAATAAGAGAATAGCCGCTTCGGGTAGAGGTTATATCCCCTACTGTCTCGCATATCCCCTACAAACTGGAAGTAAAGTAACTGTCTTGATATACTTCATCTATTTGATAAGATAGTTCACAAGAGTAAAGTAAGTGTCACAGGAGTCTTATACTTACTCATTGTCCTCCCACCTAGCTATACTCTACTAGTTATCTTTAGTTATCTCAAAACCTTGTCGTGTCTTGGTGTCATTACCCTTTCCTCTATATATCGATTTACCCTCCCTATCACTAATTGATACTAAGTTGCTATAGACTTAAAGATCTCTTTCTTTTTATTAATTATTCCTAGCAATCGCTTTCCCTTGGGATAAAAATAAATAACGATACTTTGGAATACTCCCGGGTGAAGTGCTACAGCGGTATATTCTGTGCGCTTGCAGAATTATCCAATAGACATAAGAAATACCCCAGGGCACTTCTGGCGCCGTTATCAGAGATAGCCTAACACCCTGTCTCTGGTGGTTACTGATGAGTACATCGTCACGCTGGACACGCCTGCGCCATCGTCTTTCCCAAGTTGCAACTCATCTCCAACTCAGCTGTCACGTCACCCTCGGATTCAGCAGACACGTCGTCAATGTTTCGCTCATAACTCCCTCATACGACATTGAAACGGGGCGATCTTGGACTCATTGGAAAGGGGACGACGACGCCGTCGTTTTGGATCTGGTCCCAGCTCCAGATGGCCCATGGAATAATCTGTGTGACCACGGCAAGGTGTTGTGTCATCTGTTTTGGGCCAACTTGGCCATGTATCGAGTCGGGCCTTAAGCCCAAGTTGTGGGCGCCTTCTCTGGTCGCCTCCAACCCTAGGACGCCTCTCTTTTATGTTCCACGCAGTTGCCGCTGTGGAGACTTGGGTTTTGTTTAGAGTTTAGTTTTCCATCGAGAAACTGAATCGTTCATTGTAACTGTGGTGACAAATCCTTTTACAGTGATCCAGGGCCCCCGTTCTTGATCTCCTCCACTGTGTCGATTAGTCTTTTGGAACTGAGTTCTTGAACCCTCTATTGATATTCGCGTCATTCATATTTGCAATTTCAGATTGCATGTTTAAACTTTCTTGCTTGTGTTCTTCGATTCGCTTGAAGGAAAAAGCCTTCTTGGCGAGGTCAATCAAGTTGTGCTTGGTTGATAATCAACGGAGCAGTGGTGTAATGGTTGCAGGATTTGAATCGTGTCTGATTTGAAGCCGGATCGCCAACGTCGAGATCTCCACAAATCGAACTTACCGGTTACCTCTCGGAAGATCGGGCCTGTACTCATCAGTTACGCTAAGAAGTGTCAACAAGCATTTCTAGCGCCGTTGCCGGGGAAAGCATCAGTCTAGGAATATTAATAAAAAAAATTGAATCCGGAGTCTACTATCAATTTAGTTATCGATTAGTGTTAGGGGCTTACCCCTATCTGTGTTTCTCGTTATCGTGAAGGTAGACAGTGCATGAACGGTTTTCAATTGCCGTCAAATTTCATTGAAGATCCTGAGCAATTGTTGAGGAGAATTTGACGCCGTCAAGTTCCACCTCAAAGGTTCATCTCAAACCTGAATCCGTTTGAGGAAAGAGGCTCCGCACTATCAACCGAGAAAGCTATGGCCCAAAAGACCATCTCTGAGTTCTCTGCACCGTCGGCTGACAACATTGCCACCGGTCCGCAGCTCAACTTGGGGGATGCTACCTTTGAACTTAAGCCAGCTCTGATCAACATGGTGCAAGCCAATCCTTTCTGTGGGAAGCCGCATGAAGACGCCAATGCCCATCTCCAGCATTTCCTGGAGGTGTGTGGTACCTTCACAATCAAAAATGTCTCGGCTGACGCCATCTGTCTTCACCTGTTCCTATTCTCACTGCTTGGGAAGGCGAAGTAATGGTTTTATGCCAACAAGAATGAAACTACCACCTGGGAGAAGTGCACCAATGCATTTCTCAAGAAATTCTTCCCAATGGGCAAAACCAGCGCTCTTCGTGGAAAAATCTCAAGCTTCCAACAGCAAACTGACGAGACAATTTCCGAAGCATGGGAACGTCTCCAGGAGTACTTTCGTGTTTGTCCTCATCATGGGATTGAAGAATGTCTCCTAATCCAAGGATTCTACTATGGGCTGACTGGATTAGCCGTAGTCACCTTGATGCTGCCGCTGGAGGATAATTCCTACAACACAATGTCAAAGACGCCAAAGACCTCATTGAAAAGATGGTTATCAACTATGGATGAAATGAGGAGCGTCTCCAGCCCAAGAAAAGGGGTATGTACACCGTTCATGAGGTGGACATGCTCTCAGCAAAAATGGACCTCTTGACGAAAAAGATTGAGGAAGGTTCCAAGAAGGAACAAGAGGCCATGCGAACCACTACCACCGCACGAGCAATCGAAGCTGATCCTTGGTGCGAGATATGTGGTGGAGAAGATCACTCAGGCAACAACTATCCCGAGACGAAGGAGGAAGTGAGCTTCATCAACAACAACAACAATGGGTATCGACCCCAGCAACAAGGAGGATGAAACTCGCGCCCCTTCTACCAAGGAAATCAAAGTAATGGTTACAGCAATAATTTCAATAATTCTTATGGTAATCAACCTTCTCTTAAAGATCTTGTCTTAGGCCAATCTAAAATTAATGATAGCATAAACAAGAAAATAATGGCTAATGATAAAATTCTTGAAAATCTTAATGAGAAAATGGATAGCTTTAACACTGTTATGAAAAATCAATTGAGCTTTAATAAAATGTTAGAAACCCAATTAGCTCAAATAGCAGTAGCTGTCCCATCATTCGAACAAGGTAAGATCCCAGGGAAACCTGAGGAACCAATTGAGGGTGTTAAGTTAATTTCCACGAGGTTTGGTAAGCCTCCGGTTAGGCAAAACCCAGGTTGTCTCCTTGATCCGCCATTCATGGCCAAGAAGAGTGACCCCGGCCATCCTACCATCATCTGTGAGATCGGGCCACACACCTTCAACAACGCCTTCTACGACCTTGGATCTGGAGTGAACATCATGTCCAAGGTAATGTACGAGAACTTGCTAGGAGGACCTTTGTACCCCACTTTTGTCAAATTGCAGATGGCCGATCAATCAATCCGATTCCCCGAGGGATTGGCAAGGGACATCCTTGTCAAAGTTCAAGATGAATACATCCCCACCGACTTCATCATTCTTGACATAGGAGCCGATGACGAAGTCCCCATCATCCTGGGAAGGCCGTTCCTCAACACTGTGAATGCCATCATCTACGTGGGATCTGGCCAAGTCCACTTCCAACTCCCAGGTAAGAGAATTAAATGTCCTTTCAATGGTTATAAATTGATGCAACAGGTAAGGAAGAATCTGTGGAGAAACAAGCCACAATATGCACCCCGCCGAAAGAATCAACCGCCAAGGTCCAAAAAGGCCGAACTGGTAGGTAAGGCTGAGGTGGTAAAGGCTAACTCCGCCCAATCACAAGAATCAACCAAGAAGGAATGGCGGAAGAAAGAGGTGCTATAACCACAGTCTCCATCTCCGGGACCGATCGAAGCACCCGAAGAATAAACCCGAAATGGAGAGGTCCTGCTCTATGGACCTAAAACATGGAGCCCTTGCTGGTAAGGTAAATCAGTATTTATCTCATATTTAATTCCTGCATTTCAATTTTTGCATTTTCTTCATTGCATTTCATATTTAAATTTTACAAAAATTTATTTCGACAAAATAAAATATTCAAATGAATAAAACTTGAGAATGAACAGTAGTGCTCACACCCGAGGTGGTGGGACCACCTTGGTGGGGTCAGCCGAACCCACCATGGGGCCCACCCACCTCTGGTGGTGTTGGCCTGGTGTAGTGATTCATTTCCTAAAATTTGAACACTAGCTCCTTCTTGAATTTGGTCATGACAACTTCCAAGGAAAATCCAACATCCACTACCATCCAATTCTGAAAAGTGGACACTTTGGCATGCATTAATGTTCCCATGGTCCATGGGAATCACCTTAAACATGTCCCCACTTTTGTCATACACATTTTACCTTCACAAAACACTAGACAAGGGAATCTCTAAAAATTTCAAAACTTTTGGTCCACCACTAGTCTCTACTTTTCTGGACACATTGCTTAAAGCTGAAAGGGGACAAACCCTGGTTCGGCCAAACCATGTTTTGGATCTTTTCAAGGAAGTGGAGTTTGAATTCAAATAGATTCCCTGTGCAAATGTAAAAACAACATTGAACCTGTCATAAGTGGTTCGGCCGACCCATAATTGAGGTCCTGTCTGCAGAGTTGCATTTGTATTCAAATAGATTCCTTGTCTAAAGGTAAAAGCAACTCTGATCATGTCATAGTGGGTTCAGCCGACCCATCAATTGAGAGCTGTCAGCAAAGTCGAGTTTGAATTCGAATAGATGCCCTGTCCAAAGTTGAAAACAACAAAAACCTGGCCTAGGGGGGTCGGCCGAACTGGCCATGGTGGCCTGGCCACCAGCCCTTCTCCCTTATAAATACCCTTGCATTGTGTGCTCAAATCCACACCCAAACCTGCTGATTTCTGCCGAGCACACAATCTCTCTTCTTCTCTCCATTTGAGCAAGTTCTTTCTTAAGTTTAGTTTAAGCTTAGCCACTCAAACCAAAAACCCAAAAATATTGTAGTAGTAGAAACTTGTCTCACTCTCATTTTTGCTCTCAAATTCTTGTTTATGGAGGTAACCATACCCTGCAAGGACTACTAACAGTGGGATAGCTAACGCTAACGCTAACGCTAATCCCTGTTGTTATAGTGTGTTTTTGTGTTAGCTCATTGTTGCAGCATGAAGAAATTCTCCTCTGTACTCAAGAAGGCCAAGAGTGTCGTAGGGAGTTCCTCCCGACGACCCCGCCATGATGAAGATGAAGGAAGAGAATCTCCACCAAGACGAAGCTTTGGAGTGCCTTCCGAGAGGACGTTTGACCCCGAGAGCGGTCTCATGCTAAATCAAGAAGAGTACCAAAGGTGCACCTCCATCCGACACCGAGGGTATGAACATACCGGCATCATCGACCCTGTCCTCTTGGACAACACAGGTATGACCGCGGAATTCAATACTATTTTCAATACAATCGGTTGGGGAAGTTTTTGGAAGTGCAAGAACTTGGAATAGAAAAGCTCACCATTGAATTTCTATGCTCTTTACAAGCCACTGAAAATAATGTTTACTTTCGCATGTTTAACCAAGAGTATAATTTAACATGGGGAGTTTTTAGCATGGCACTTGGTTTTGATAATGACTGTCATCTAGACCTTATTAATGCAACAAGAAGATTTAATAAAGCTGAATTTTGGAAAGCTATAACAGGATCTAATGATTGCTCTGACCCTAAAACCGATGAAATCCATAACCCTACTTTGCGCTTGATCCGATATTGGATGGCTATAACTTTTCTTCCTGGCTCTAATGTGCAAGTTCTTTATAATGATGAATTAAGACTACTCTATGCCATGACAAAGAAAATAAAAGTTTCACCTGCTAAGATGTTAGTCCACTTTTGGTTTGGTATTTTCCATAGAAGCGTGCCCATATTCTTCACTTCTTTTAACACGCGCATTGCTGAAACAATAGACTTGCTAGATGGAAAATATTACTTTGAATACATTGCCTCTCCTAGAGATATTATAACCGAAGATTTCTTTATAAATGCTCAAGTCCTTAAAAAATGAACATAGTGATATAAAAATGATTTATCCCGGCCATACAGCCGAAATCTCTCTCCCTTGTGAGAGGCGTCGGTTGTATGCGCTACGCACACTAACCATAAATTGGGACCGAGAGGCAAGAGGCCAAAATATTGCAGGATCAAGAAGGGTGGCAAGGAGCATGTCACAAGTCGCCCAATTTGAGCAAGGCGGCACATCACGAGCTGCAGGGAGATATGAATAAGAAGGTGATGAGGCAAGTTCCATGGACATTTCAAGGTCCACGGAACGGCCTCAACAGCACACTCCAAGAGTGCGCACTCCCCGTCCGTCCGCACAGGCGAGGGGTCGTCGAAGCCAAGAATCAAAAATGGACCAACTCATCAATGACATGGGCGCAATGCAAGTAGAGTAAGATACAACTCTGAATATGGCACAACAAAATACTCAACTATTGCAAGCTATCCAAGACGAAGAAACATAACGCTGGACGGGATGGTTCCAATACTACCCGCCACCACAATGAGCAAAAGGACAAGCTTGGGGGAAATCCTTTCCCCCACCAAGGTAAGTATTCTATTCTAGCTATTTATATTATTTTAATTCATTACATATAAAAAAATGCATAAGATAAAAATACTAAAAATATTTCCCTATTTCCATATGTCTCATGAATATTTATCTTCCTCCTGGAAATGATGAATAGTTGCTCTGTTAATGTTTCTTTAACGCCTAGTTTACAACTTAGTATTTCTTTGAGTATGGATTACTTGGCTCATTTAAATCATCACGAACCTGAAAACTTTATGGATGCTATGTGCTAGAACTAAGTCTAAGTTGTTGTGAGATATGATATAGTGAAACAAGAGCTACTATAATATTGTTCTAAGCATGCATGATTACTGGAGATTTATTTCTTAAACAAGCAAAACCTTATTGTTCCTCAATGGTGATAAAGTCCAACCACAGCCATATTTGTTACACATATCTAAAACATTCCACTTAAGCTACTTGCTTTGTATTGAGTGTTGTCAAGTCTTGTTGACCCTTATTGAGAGTCTTATCATGCTCTCAAGATCAAGATCACGTACACACCACATATTTATGCTACTTCTACATTGAAAGTACGCAACCACATGCCTTTCATTCCCACTAAATAAATGCTCCATGTGTTAAAGTCATAGAAAATCTCTCTTAGTTATTATGGTAGTAGAGACAAAAGGCTATGCAAAATGAAAATAAAAAGAAAGAAAGATGGACACAAGAAACTCCATAGAAAAGAAAAGAAAAATATTTGAGCAAGTTTAGGCTCATAAATAAAAGAAATAAAAAATGATAGCCATGTCTCTAAATTTTAGAGAGAGATACAATTTCAAATAAGAGGAGCACTATAGTTCATATTTTCCACACACTTGCACATCTTGATCTAAGGGCATGACACTTTTCTCTTTGGATCCAAGCTTTGACTCTACAACATATGCAAAGTAAGTATGCTATATTCTTTCATTCCTATCTTAAGCTCCACATAAGCCATTTTTAGAAGTAGGATGATAAAGAGAAGGCAACATTTACTGTATGCCTTGGTAAGGAATCATACACCATTTGAGTGACATGAGAGAACCATATAAGGAACATTAAGATGTCTTTTGCAAAAAACATTGCTAAAACCTCCAGTATGAAACTTGCAAAGAATGAGAAAAATAATGCTCAACTTAAACTGTTTTGTCTCTCAACCACCTAAAGCAAAGGGAAAGTCATTAGCCCCATAAAGGACTAAGGTAAAATGGGTGAATTTTTATAGCCAATTTTTCCATTCAAAAGAGAAGTATTTAGTTGTACACATGGTATTATTGAAATATGAACATTGTAGCAACTCCTGATCCACCGAGCCTAAGTTTAATTATTTTCTCAGGACGAGCAAAGGTTAAGCTTGGGGGATCTTGTTGACGGTGGATATACCATAAAATTCCACATTCAAACACCGTCAACAGGCCACGGATTCAAGGGAAGATAAACATATCATGAGCATATTTTATCAATAACGAGTTCCACTTGTACTCTTAGCTTGTAATTGCAGGCAACACCAAAACAGTGCAAAAGTGAGCAGCTAGGGGCTAACTACATGGTTTGGCCGAATCATGTCATGTTGCCTCAGGCCACCACCTTTCAACACAGTGCATACAATATCAAATGGAAGAGATCAGAGCCAAAGGTGGGCCCACCCATGGGTCGGCCGAACCGGCCATGGGGCCCACCTGGCTCTGGTGACGTGGCAGGATCCGTGTGACACTCCAACCAAGTCATTTCATCCATCGGATCAACTTGTGCTTTCATTCAACGGTGGAGATCAAAGGCACATGGATTGAGGCATGAAACGAAGCAATCCAGACAGGACAAGTACCAGGGGAGACCCTATAACTGGTGGGGACCACACCTGGCCTAGCCCCACCCTTTATAGGGGTCGGCCGAACCAGTTGGTGTGAGCCCCGGCCACCGACGTTCTCCACCGACTCCAAGCATGCTTCCCATGTGCTCAAATTGCCAAGACCGTCCATTTTGAGGCGGTTACAAGGCGGTGGATCCAAGGGTGGAGAGTTGAGGAGCACACGGATCGCTGATGTGGCATCCCTCCACTCTCCACTATAAATAGAGGCTGCCCACTCCTCTTCAAGACACACTACAAGACACAAGCGGGACAAGAGTCACAAGTCACAAGAGTTCTACTCTTTAGTAGTAGTATTAGTCTAGTGTGGGAGTTAGAGTCGAGTCGAGCTATGCTCGGAGTCTCCGGAGTCGTCTGCTGGAGAGTCTGGTATAGCTCTTGTACCTTTCCTTCTGTAAGACTTTACCTTTATCAATATATTATCTTTACTTTACTTTACTAAGTCTCTACTTAGTGCATTATTATTCTTTATAGTATTGTTATATTTTTTCTTAACTTATAGTTGAGTTATATTAGATAGTGATCCTGTAACCAGCTCACGTGTGTAGTTCATCGCCTGTCATAGTGTGCTTTAGTTGTTGGTACGCAACTAGAGTAGTAAGACTTAGTGTAAGCGTGGTGTTAGACTAGATCTTGCCTTTGAATGCCGCTTGTCGCACGGATTGTTTGTGGGTCATAGCAAGTGGTGACAGCTCTGTCTAGTCTTAGTATCCCTCCACGTGTTTTAGGAAAGTTCTTAAAAGGTAGGCTCCCATAAGAGAATAGCCGCTTCAGGTAGAGGTTATATCCCATAGTGTCTCGCCTATCCCCTACACACCGGAAGTAAGGTAGCTGTCTTGATATACTTCATCTATTTGATAAGATAGTTGAGAAGAGTAAAGTAAGTGTCATAGAAGTCTTATACTCACTCGTTGTCCTCCCACCTAGTTATACTCTACTAATTATCTTTAGTTATCTCAAAACCTTGTCGTGTCTTGGTGTCATTACCCTTTCCTCTATATATCGATTTACCCCCTATCACTAATTGATACTAAGTTGCTATAGACTTAAGGATCTCTTTCTTTTTATTAATTATTCCTAGCAACCGCTTTCCCTTGGGATAAAAATAAATAACGATACCTTGGAATACTCCCGGGTGAAGTGCTACAGCGGTATATTCTGTGCGCTTGCGGAATTATCCAATAGACATAAGAAATACCCCAGGGCACTTCTGGCCCCGTTATCAGAGATAGCCTAACACCCTATCTCTGGTGGTTACGCTAAAAAGCGTCAACAATCATCAGGCACACCAGAGCCTCTCTGTACTTAGCCACTACTCCTCCGGCTCAGCAGGTTGGTCCAGCAGCCACTGCAGCCCAGGTGACTCCAGCATTACAGTCCAATGGACTTCAGAGTTAGGGCACTGCTCAGCTTCCTAGTCAGCTTACTACTCCTTCACAGCAGATGCAGCAGTGGTTTGCTTTTCCAGGTTTTGGTCAGGGGTTCACTCCGATCCGCACTGGTTTCTCACTGACTTGGGTGGCCCCTCAGTGACCCGGAGCTTGGGTGCTACTTTTAGCAAGATCACTGGCTTGCCTACACCTCCAGAGTTCAGAGAGCCAGTTCCTTCCACCTCAGCTCCACCTGTTACTGGCACGACAGAGACTTTGCCGTCCTCAGTTTCGTCTTCAGAGCACGTCACTACTACTACAGAGACTAAGGCGGTTGTGGTGACAGTAGCAGAGCCACAAGTACAGCAGATTAGGACTGAGGAGTCTGCTCAGACAACACCTGAGGAGCCCACACGACATAGATTTAGGGGAGCGATGTGAGAGGGATTTGGCTCGTTTGATGTGATATACTCATGCATCATATTTACCTTTCATGCATTTGTTCATATGTGTGCTTGAGACTTGGTTTGTGATATGTGGTTGAGTTTATTGTTTATATATAAATCATGTCACTTGGTTCTCACTTTGTTATGCTCATTGCCTTAGCTTCCGCACTTCACTCTGATCCTGAGCATAATTTTTGGTACTTGTGCTTATTTGATATCCTTTGTGTACCTTGTGGTCTTGATTTGTATAAGCATGTCTAACCCTTTGCTCTTATTGTCACATGCCTATATGAATCAAGCCTTTTAAAAACCTCACTCTTTCTAAATTTATTTGAGGTTGTTGTCATCAATCACCAAAAAGGAGGAGATTGAAGCATCTAGTCCCTAGTGGTTTTGGTGATTAATGACAACAAAGAGGTTATTATGACTAACGTGTGTTTTACAGGATAACCTAGAGGTTAAGTCATAATAACATGTAGGTTCAAGCCCCTAGCGATAGAAATCGATTCGGTTTTCAAAGGATGGAAGACAAGACGGTGATAGGCTAGTTCCAAGTGTCGATTGGAGTTGAGAGACACTTGGAGTAGTCTTAGGTTTTGTTTTTCTCTTTGACCGTACTATAAAGAGGGGTTTGGATGGGTAGCTTGACTTAGAGTAAGGTTAGAGAGTGTAGATGTGATGCACACTTGTCCAACATAGCTCTAGACAGCCCAGGGAGACTTGAGAGAGAGAGGATCAAACTTTGTTTTCGAAAGTTTTCGATTCGGCGAAGTTTTAAGTTATTTTGGGGCGTCGGACCCTTAGCAGTATGGTCGTCAGACCAATACTCAGAGTCTGACGGCCACGTGGCAGCTCCTGGTTGCACCCCAGAACACCAGGGAGCATCGGACGCTGCTGGGATGGTCGTCAGACCATTGCCCAGCGTCTGACGGTGCCAAGGGTTACTCCGGTGAGCGTCGGACCGAGGTGAGGAGAGCGTCGAACTAATGCGTGCATTAGTCCGACACTTCTAGAGAGGTCCAAAAAGCGCTTCTGAGCGTCGCACTGGGTCCGACGAGGAGCGTCGGACCATTGCTCCGTGTTTTAGCCGCTGTAAGTTCCTGTGCTGAGTTCACCCGAGAGCTCGAGGGCGTCGGACTGTGGTCCGACGGTGTGCGTCGGACCATTGCAGTGAGTCTGATGCCCCTCTGTCACAGTGCCGAGTACAGAACGATTGTGAGAGTTGGACTAATGAGTATTGGTCCGATAGTAGCACTATTCACACGGTCCGACGGTTCGCAAACTACTGAAAATAGTACAAACGGCTAGTTTTGAAGAGGGAGAGTATTTATACTTCGCCATTGGCTTCATTCTAGCCCTCTTACTCATTTGTTCAGCTGAAGCAACCATTGTGACCTTGTGAGAGTGTAAGAGCCCTAGGAAGGTTGAGTGATTTCCACTTACTTGTGAGCTTCTTCCCTAGAGAGTGTTCAAGAGTGACTTGTGTGCATCCATCACCCTCTTTGGCCTTGTTCTTGGTCAAGTGAGAGCCTAGGCTCGTTACTCTTGGTGATCGGTATCACCTAGACGGTTCGGTGGCGATCGGAGGCTTGGTGACCGTTTAGAGAGCTTGTGGACGGCCCAAGTCAAGCTTGTGAGTGGTTGTGGGCGATCCACCGCGCCGGAGAGGGAAATGATCAGCCCGTAGAGAGCAATTGGTCTTTGCGAAGATCAAGGGGGAGCTACACCCTTGCGTGGGTGCTCCAACGAGAACTAGTGAGGAGTGCCGACTCTCCGATACCTCAGGAAAAATTGGCTTTGTCTTTCTATATCATTTATATTCCTGCAATTACTTTGTGCTCTCTACATTCCTAGAGTAGAATTGCTTGTGTAGGACTTGGCTCTAGGTTGCTCAACTTGTTTTAGGCTTAGAATCACAGTAGAGCACTTGTGGGGTGAGATTGGACAATATGGTGATAGGTTGAATTGTTTTGCGAAAATTTATTAGTTGTTCAATTCACCCCCCCTCTTGGGTATTCTCGATCCTTTCTGACAGCTTTTGTAATACAATGTTGTCTCGGTTAGTGTTTTCCAAAATCTTTATAGAGGTATATGTGAGCGCCCCTGTCCGTGAGTCCATAAATAAAATTAATTTTACTAGTTCTATCTGCAGACACGTGGACAGGTTATGATTGATGATAATTTGGCATCCTCCGTTGGGTAGACTACCTTCTGTTCTATAGGTGCTATGTTAAAGTATGTTATGTTTGACTAAATTTATATAGAAATTATTGTACTAAATGAGTATTATTAGATTTACTGTAAAAACATATTTCGTTAAAATACATTTATCAGATGTTATTAGTATTAATATTTTTTAGACACATTAATGGAGAGTGCACCTAGAATTGTGTTTTTACGGAGAAGGAAGCAGATAAGATTGTGTTTGACAATACGTACACCACTTGTGATCCTCATCCACATGTGGAAGACTTGAAGTCCTGGACTATCCCTATCTGTATCATGTTCTTTACAACCATCTACTCCCTCCGTTCCTAAACTATTGACGTTTTGGGTGTTCGTGCCACAAGTTTAACTAGATTTATAGAAAATACGTGCAACATTTATACCTCCAAATAAATTTGTTAAAAAACTAGACTAAAAGATCTATTCAATGATACTAATTATGTATTATAAATATTAATAATTTTTAATATAAATTTAGTCAAAGATATTTTTCAAGAAACAAGAACGATATTTTTTTAGGGACGGAGGGAGTATATATTCTAGGATGGGCGGGCTCATTATTTACGTTACCGTTACACATCCCATATTTAGTAGACGACTGCGTGGGTCGTTAATTGTCTTGTACCTGTCGTGTCATTCTCAAGCACGCCGCGTGCAGCAGAAGCAGGAAGCAGGAAGCAGGAGGCAGGAGGCAGGAAATTCATTGGCTTCTGCTCTGCAGTCTGCTTGGTAGCGTAGGACGCGTCTTTCTTTTTCAGATTCATTCAAGACGATCGAGAGCTGTTGGATTGGAACAAAGGGAAGTTCCTGGCAAAACCACGGCGCGCGTGCACCGTGGAATTCAAGTCAAAACCCGTCTCCTCACGCGTGCAAAAGGTGGCTGGATTGTGCTTGTGCGATAGCAATGGCGACACCGCGGCACGAACCAAATACCAAAGTTATGTTTCAGTCAAATCAGATGATCAGAGGAAAACGAACGCAGCTGGCAATTCGAACGAACGTGCATGCGTGATGTAGTAGCAGCGTAGGAGTAGCTACGTTGCAGATCATGGACAAGAGGCATCCATTGTGTTGGGATTTAACGTACTACGTGACTTTAACCATTATTTGGTCAACTCAACGTGACATTAATTTAGATGCGGAATTTAGCTCACGAAGAATCAAAGTCCATTAAAAAGCTATTATATATTTTTAAGTAGTACGGGCCATATGCTGCAAGTCAGCGCACGCACATCGGCACGGACATGGCACTAGCCTAGCCAATAGCCATTCCAATTTCCAAGCCAAGACTTCTTTCCCCAGCTCGGACGATCGGAGGCCAAGAGGGGCCCACCGTCCGTCCCCGCGTCCCCGATGCGCCCGGTTGGATATCTGGCTACATCTACTTTCATGTCCAAACTGGTATGGAGGAGGATTTTTTTCCCCCTGTCCAAACTAGTACGGAAATGGAGTGGAATCCGATCGGGGAGATGGATTTAAATAGTCAAGTAATAATATGTGCATACTGGTGAAATTTATGTGCTTGGTAGGGAGCCAAGAACACGCAATAGGCAATAATCTTGCATTAAATTCCATGTTGTGGCAAATGATAAGTTATTAGCATATAATTAGGCACTGTTTAATTGGCAAAATTTGCCACTATTCCCCATCACATCAGTTGTACTTTCCGTCTGCATGGAACACTAAATGAAGTAGCAGCTGTTGTATGTTTGTACTTTTTGCTTGGCTAGGTCGAGATAAATCTTTTGAGTCTACTTGGGTCATGATTGGACAAAAGTTGTCAAATACAAACGAAAGTGGTACAGTGCAACTTTTCACCCCTTTTCCCTAACTAAACGGAGCCTTAATAACAACCCGCGAAATCTTTAATCGAAATCTAGAACATAAAGTAATTATTACTATCGCAGAATATATAGGAGATCCTCAACTAACAAGTTTGTTTTCAATCATGAATTCTTTTTGGTTTTAGTCTAAAGTAAAGGGCATGGAGAGTTGGGAGAGAGATGGGTATCACTGTAAGAATCCATCAAAGTATTCTCTATAGGCAAAATATTTACGCAGGGAACTTCATATCATCATACTGTATGATGTCATAGAGTTTTTTCAAATTCAATGATTGCATATAGAGTTTGCTTTCTCGATCACGCAAAAACCTTGCGCGTCTTTGCATTGCGAGTTGTGGCCGGTTTTTAAGTCTGGACAGGATTGCAGAGGAATCTAGGATGTGTTTGGTTCATTAGATTGGTATGGGTGGGATGGGATCATCCATGGATATGTTTGGTTGGATGGATCATTTGGATTAAGAAATCTCGGATAGAGAATATTCTAAAGGATGCTGGATTTCATAGTTCATCCAAAATCTCACGAATCAGCTCATCCATGTCTTCTAATCTTTATCATTAGTAAATAAATTAAGAAATATTAGTATGTTATATTATTACTTAGTAATTAAGATGGTAGAATTAGTTTTGATAAGTGCTAATACGTTGATTAGTGCATGTTCCGTGTGCTAATTAGGTTATTAGTTGTGCTAACTAACATATTTATTTTTAACTAGTGAGTGTCAAGAAAAAAATAGTATTAGTGTATATTTATTAATTTCTAATTAATTGTTATTATTTTTAAATGATAGATATAATTAGTCAAATATTGCCATTCTATCCACTTCTATCCATCCAACCAAAAAGAAAAATAAGTCATCCCTTCCATTCAACCAAACATGCATCATAGATATCCTTATCCCAATATCTATGGATCGTCATATCCCATCCAACTCCATCCTCCAACCAAACACACTCCTAGAGTTCCGGTCAAGCTATGAATCTCACACGACAATAAATATTGGCAAGAGAAAACGCTAGAATTTTGGGAGGGAGAACCAAGAACAGTTCGAGCTGGCGACCAGAGCTCTGGATCCGGGCATGCGTGGGTAGACCGCTAGCGTGGCGACCGCTTGGTTTCGGAAGAAGGCAAGCGGAGGTCGTCTGCTCCACAACAACCCCGCAGTGATTCTGCATGCTTCCAACTTTTCCATCATATTAAAGTCACATCGAATATTTGGATGTACTCCCTTCATACTCAAAAAAAGTAGATGTTTTGGGCTGTTGGGCCGTTTTTATATTAGTAGACGTTCTGCGCTCGGCGTCAGCTTCTTTCCGTCAGATTTTTTAGAAAAACACCCTCTAATTAATTACTCCTTGGTTACCAAGGGCGGACCCAGCGCCCGGCGAGACCGGGCAGCCGCCCGGGCTCCTCACACAAATATACAGTGAAAGGCTACGTTATCTAAAGGATTGAAAGCATATTTTTCTATAGAAAATATTAATCATACTGTAGTTTGCCCGGGCTCTAATACTTGGCTGGGTCCGCTACTGTTGGTTACCACAATTATGTCCAAAACGTCAGGTTTTTTTGGTATGGAGGAAGTATATATAGAGCATTAAATATAGATAAAAAACTTAATTACACAGTTTGCATGTAAATCACGAAATAAATATTTTAATCCTAGTTATGCTATGATTGTACAATTATTTTAAAAGTTAGCATGCGTACTACAGTGTCAAAATTCTATATATTTTGGATATAAATAGACTCTTACCCATTGGGTACTCCATCTCCATGCCTGTTGTGCATATCCACTAATTTTGGGATGGTTAAATTGGGTGCGTGACTTTCGGGTGTGGTTACGAGGCAATCCTATCCTTCCCCAACGACATCGCTAGTCATTAGAGTTGTAAATGAACGCTCATCCTAATGTACATGAAAGTTTAATACAGGGACACCCTAGTTGTTCGCACATTGAATTTTCCATATTTTACATGAATAATGTTTCACCACTTGAAGATGATGATTTCAACCATGTCCTGAGAACTTCCACCTAGATCTGCCCAGACCATCTTCATGGGCTTAAGGGCTTTCATGCCAAACACTAGCCGCCGACACTTAGTCATCACAATTGGACACAGTTACTTTTTTGGGGGGGAAATTGGACACAATTACTTGCGGTATATGTTCTTGTCTTATATGGTTTGCATTGTTTGGAAAGGAAACTTAAATATGTTCATGATTTCAATCGAAAACAATGCATCTTTGAATTTTATAGTACCATAATTAAATCACAAATAGGTTTTATAGCTTCATAATATATATTTATTGATTTGTCTGCTTAATACAAAGTCCAAAGTTATCATTCCTCTATGGCTCTGCTCTATATGATTTTTTTTTTCTAGACTTGTTGTGTGTGCAACGAGAAAAGAAAGGAAAATTTTCTTTGCGAGCTGATTCTAGGATAGTGATCTTCCATGGCAGCTTGTAGTACCTGTATTCCAGTCCGATGAAACACCACGTTCATGAATATCTCAGCATGTGGTGGTGTGTTTAGGTAGGACATGGATGCAATATTTGTTTGTGTGGCAGTACCTAAGCAATTAGCAGATGCTGAGTCAGAAGATTAATAATTTAGAGCATCTTCAAGAGTTTGCTAAAAATTATTTGACAAATCTTGTGATTTGACAATTTTCTAAAACATATACCAAGTAAAAAAAACACCTCATCTCTAAGAGTTCGATATTTTGGACTTGGCAAATTGAAAAAGAGGCCCACTTCTTTCTTTCTTTTTTTTCCCGGACGGTTTCTGGTAACTCTCGTGAAGGGCCCGGCGAAGCCGCCGCCGCAGTTTCGTTGCTTCGCCGCAGTTTCGCTGCTTGTTTCTCTAACTCAGAAGAATATCCGACAAAAACCCATCGCCTTCCATTTCCATTGAGTCTAAAAAAATGTAAAAATACAATTGAGAAGAACCGGCATGAAACAGAGGAAGGCATGGAGATCCACGGGATTCATTCGGTATGAAGGAACCAGCAGATCGCAGGAACCTGATCGCAAGAACCAACCCGCAAGAAGGAAGGCATGACTATACCAACGCATACCTCGTCGCAAGTTGGAGATCGCGTCACAACGTACGGCGGCCGGTCTTCTCGTCGCGACGGCGACCGGCCTCCGCGCGGGACGTGATCGCGTGAGGACGTCGGGAGCCGCGTTTGCCACAGGAACTGCACGCTATGAAATCATGAACATAAATTCCTACTCTACCGAAACCTCACTGTTGCTTCGCAGCAATTCTATTATATACTTCTCGTTTCAAAATAACCGTATATCTTTCTTTAATATATAAATAAAATTTAATTAACTACATAAAAATATTCTAATATTAATGATCCGTAAGAAATATTATTATTTTAATGATACTTTTTTGTAATAAATATATTTCCTATAAATATTAAATTATGTATTTTTAAAAATTAGATGTGCAATTTTTTGTATAGACGGAATACTACCTAGATTTTATCATGTCCTTGGATCTTTGTCTTAGGACTCATATGTTAGAATTCAGTTACCAGGTTACCGAAAGAGACAAAAAATTGAGTTGTGGAGCACTATTATCTAAATTTAATATTTTAATTTCAAGGAGAAAATTACATATTTAGGACTCTAAATACTGCGCTTCGCGGATTTGGTATTCCAAACATTGATTTCGTAGAAATATGTCTTGAAACATTGGACTCTTGGTTTTCATGACATCATGCGTATTTTCTCTCTTTTCTTATCTTTATACATGTACTTTTTGCACTAAAACGCATATTTGCCCTTCTATCACTTTGATCATTTTTTTTCTTGTACCACGTAAAGAGCCTAACGTTTCGAGTTGCCCTAAACCTTCCGTCTTGCCGCCACCCATCGCGATCCCAATGGCCACCACCGCGATCCCAATGAGCCTGACCTCAACCCGCCGGCACGGAGGACTAGCCGCTGAGCCGCCCGACGACCGTCCCTTTCCTTCCCTCGACCTACACAAAGTCTTTTATACGCACTTTGTCCTCACTCGTACGCACCCGAGAAGAAGTCCCCGGTCGGGAGCCCAACGTTTCGAGTTGCCCTAAACTTTTCGTCTTGCACCACCCACCGCGATCCCAATGAGCCTGACCTCAACCCGCCGGCCATGGAGGGCTAGCTGATGAGCCGCCCAATGACCATCCCTTTCCTTCCCTTGGTCCCTCCTCAAATCATACACTTCCAGATTCCATAATCGAACTTTCTTCACAGACCCACACAAGTCTTTTTTGTGCACTTTATCCTCACTCGTATGCACCCGAGAAGAAGTTCCCTAGGTCAAGCATGCTTGGCCTTAGAGTTCTTCGAGGATTGGCTTCCGGAAAAGATGTTGCAACTTGTTGGTATGAGTATCCTATTAATCCTATTAAGCCTTGAGACGGAATGTTACATAATAACTCCCTTAAGAGACCGATGTCCTTGTCGGTCAATCCCAAGCCAGTAACCTTGTCTGTGTGTCCAGTGCTAGCGCATGTGCCAGGTTATGTGACCACTCTGGGTCCACACTAGCCATGCGTAACTGCGACACACATGCTGATGAAATCGTAAGAGTCGTCCTAATAGTTTTTTAGATATAGAAGTGTGCACCCGGGAAGAAGTTCCCGGTCGGTCTGGATACATCTGGCAGCTCACCCGGGAGCTTCTTTAGAGATAGATGTGCGCACTCGGGAAGAAGTTTTTGGTCGGTCTGGATACATTTGGCAGCTTTTTTAGGATATTGACTGTGACCACTTTGGGTCCACACCAGTCATGCGCACTATGCTTTTGCAGTTGCGAGACATGCGCACATGAAACCGTGAGAGTCAGCTCTGACCATTCTGTAGCTACATTACCAACACAAGTCGACTCGGAAAGAAGTTCCCGGTCAATCACCCATCCAAAAATTGTTATAGGCTAAGCACACGAAACCTCAGAGTTCTTTGAGGATTGACTTTCGAAAAAGAAACTGCAACCTCGGAACACCCCCCCCCCCAACCCCAAGTCCTATACTTGTACCCTAGACCATCAGCATTGCCTGCGGTGGCCAAACCACGACGAGGTGGGCGTGGTCGGCTTCTCCACGCTCCAATGACCACTAGCGGTTGTCGTGTTTGGCTACCGGCATGGTAGACGAACACATGGAGCACCAGTGCTAGCCGTGAGAGCACAAGGTCTTCGTCAGGCTCTCCACGTGGCACCTCGTGAGGCTATTCCAAGTGGCATGAGAAAAGTGATTAGATAGAAGGGCAATGATGACGTTTTAGGTAGCAGATACATGTATAAAGAAGAGAAAATGAAGAAAATACACATAATGTTATGAAAATCAAGTGCCTAATGTTGCGAGGTCTATTTTTATAAAGTCTATGTTTGAAACCCTAATTCTGCGAAACGCGTTGTTTGAAGTCTCAAATATATTACAATTTTATCAATTTCAGCATATGCAAGCTACGAAACCTCGCTCCACGACTAGTCGGCTTATTCTTTTGGGCTGAAAATAAGTGCTGATTTTAGCTGATGCTGATTTTGTTCTGAGGAAGAAATACTGTTTTGTGGCTGGAAATAAACGCTGATCGGTCAAACGATTTAAATCACCCTTTTCAAGAGGCGAAAAAGGTCAAGTCAAACGCCATCACAATCTTTCCAAATATACGAAGCGAAACAGGAAACAAAGGAAAGGATATTCATCACGAAATTTTCCGGTTCCAAATAAACGAAACGAAATTAAAGAAGGCGATTTTTTTTGGTTGCGTCTGGACCCGGTTCCAGCGCGGAGAGCGATGGGATACGAACGGAACGGGACCAGAGGTCGTTCCCGGTGCGGAACTGGAGACTGTTGAGCGGCGCAACTTCGCCCTGGCCATCTCTGTGGCAAATCCTTCTCCGGTCGCGCCCTCCCTCCCAGACGCGTCGCAATTCCGCCATAAATACCGGCGGTCGAGGGCCTAGGACAACTCAATCGGCGGTCCAGCGCGGCGGCAGAACCAGGGCAAACCCTTCTCTTCTCAAGACTCTACAGTCTGCGCCTCGATCCCCTCCGGAGGAAGGTATAACTGTGCCGCCGCCGCCGCGTCCCTCTTGCGTTCTAGCCGGGGAATGATTTCTTCCCCTTTTTTCGCGCTTGGTTTCTTTCTTGGGGGATTTCTCCCCCACACCCCCAGACGGGGCTGGTGATTTCGACGTGTTTCTTCTCGGTTTCGACCGCAGCTCTTGTCCTGCGCCGACTAAAACTGTTATTACCGTGTGCCACGTCTTGGAACCGCCCTTGGTATCTCCATGGTGGCCTCGTCGAAGCGAACGAACGATTCTGGCGGGCATTGCTTGTCCTGGCCAATCTCATTGAAATTTCCATGTGTTCAAGTCAAACACGTATTTTAATATATTCTTTTCTGATTTTGTTGTGAACACATTTTTTTCCCTTGCGGCTTACTGTTGCTTGATGGCTTGCCACCGTTGGCAAATTTCGACCTGCGTAGAATACAGGGATGTGGTAAGATAATGTTTAGTTGTCTTCTCGGCCAGATTGGATGATTTTGACCTGCCTAGAGTACAGGGATGGTAAGATTATGTTTAATTGTCTTCGGTGGCTGAGATTGAATGATTGTGACGTGTTTGATTACCCCTACTAGTCGCTAGATAAAGCCTATCGGCCTTTGCATGGACTTGTCGCCGAAATGAATCATTAGCAGCGTCTTGTTGTTTTCGTCCGCGCTGTGGCCAACTTCCAGCATTTGGTTTCTTGGCTTTCGCTGGCATATCAACCTCCCACGTTCTCTTGTGTGGCCACTTGTCTTTAGAATCGACTGTATATACTGTGCCTCTACTCCTATAAGACCAAGAAAGGCCTGAACCTGATAAACCTTGCCTCTCCTCACTTAGCACGTTGACGACGCGTGTAGGTACTTGTTCTTCTTTTCATCTCTCTAGTTCATACTGCAACTTGCTGTTCTGGTTTGTTAATTGTTATTTTGGCGGCTATCTATTTTGTGGAATTGATTTTTAAAAGTCATTCAAGTGTGATTCTTGTGGTTGTACCATGATGATGTCGAGAATTCAGTAGATTTAATTTAAGGACATTTCGTTATCCACCAGAAATTGTTTCTGAGTTCATGTCACATATTTACTTGTGTTTTTGAGTATGATTGTTTGTGATACTATGTCCTTGTGCTCTATGTTGCAATTGGTCGAGCCTTCAGTACGAACAAGTTAGCCAATCTATCCTATCCAGCATACATTTTATATTTACTCATTTATTAATTTTATTCCATTTATGCTACCTATTATTTTTTATAACTATGCCACCTATTTATATCATAAATCGATTGAGATTAATTGGTGGAATCAACATCAACTGTGAGCCTAAGTCAAAGATTGTGCAAATGTGTCGACATGGTAGCATTTGTTCTTTAGCACATGACCTGATAAATTTACTATTCCTTTGTAGATAAGGCATGGGTCAAGCACTTGGCTTAATTCAAGTGGATCAATCAACAGTAGCCATCAAGGAATCTTTTGGGAAGTTTGACGAGATCCTCGAGCCTGGATGCCATTTCTTGCCATGGTGCATAGGGAAGCAAATTGCTGGGTATCTGTCACTGCGTGTGCAGCAGCTTGATGTCCGCTGCGAAACAAAGACAAAGGTATCCCAGAAATTGTTTTTTCTCTGTAATTTGTTAAAATTACTGTGAATGGGTAAAAATGCTATTTGTATAGTTTGCATTTGCATTATATTCAGTTGTTTTTTTTTCATGTTTTTGTTGTTTTCCTGCTTTAGTCATGCTGATGCTGGATACCATGTTCTGAATAATCTACAGGATAATGTCTTCGTCAATGTTGTGGCATCTGTGCAATATCGTGCCCTTGCCGATAAGGCATCCGATGCATTTTACAGGCTTAGTAACACCAGGGAGCAGATCCAGTCATATGTCTTTGATGGTAAGGCTGCTAGCCTGCTACTTGTTTAATTGCAAAATTTATTACTCCGCCACATACATGGATTTATCCAGTCTCCCTTTTTCCCCCATCGCATTATATACTCATGTAATAGTACTGTAGGAGTCACCTGAATATTGTTGGTTCTATTTCATTATCATCCTAATTTCTATTCGATGCTAATACAACTTTGCTCATTTTCAGTCATCAGGGCAAGTGTTCCAAAGATGAACTTGGATGATGCCTTTGAGCAGAAGAATGAAATTGCCAAAGCTGTAGAAGATGAACTTGAAAAGGTCTGTGTTCCTCATTTGTTGGTCTTCTAGAGTTTGGGAGTTTTGGTTTTTTGGCTAACCCTTTTCTTCACTGTATAGGCAATGTCTATGTATGGATATGAGATTGTGCAGACTCTGATTGTTGATATTGAGCCCGATGAACATGTGAAGAGAGCCATGAATGAGATCAATGCAGGCAAGTTCCACTTATTTCTTGTTCATAGTTGAAACATCAACTGCATGTGGATTTATTTGTAAGAACTACCTGTTCAATTTTACAACTTGATATTTGTGCAATGCTATGCATTCCAACTAAATACTCATACTTCATCCGGAAAAGGGAAAATGGGATGGATTTTGTGCCTTAGTGGCATGGCAAGAATGGCCCAGTTTCCTGAGACCTAATGTTGTCAAGTGCAGTAGTATTCCCATCAATATTATGTTCATTGATCATGAAATAAACATGGACGCCAAAACTATCTCCCATATTTCTGGTTTTCTTATACCTCTTAATGTTATCACGATATTTAGAAGGTACTTTCTTGTTTTCTGAAATCATCTGCACTTAGTTTAATTTGTTTGTTGGTGATGAACAAACTTGTTTATATTGATGTTCTCACCGAGTACAAATTAAGTAACTTTCTTTTTGAAGAAAGCAATTAAAGTAACCTCCCATCTGCTTAACTTAAGTACATTTGGAAGAAGGCTGTGCTCCATTATCACTTCACGAAACATTGAGCACGATGTATCTCTGTTTCAGTATTTCTGAACTTTTCCTGTTGTTTAATGAAACAGCTGCCAGGCTAAGGGTGGCTGCTAATGAGAAAGCTGAGGCAGAGAAGATACTGCAGATCAAGAGAGCTGAAGGTGATGCAGAATCCAAGTACTTGGCTGGTCTGGGTATCGCAAGACAGCGCCAGGCTATAGTGGATGGGTTGAGAGACAGCGTTCTTGCTTTCTCTGAGAATGTGCCTGGGACTTCTGCAAAGGATGTCATGGATATGGTTCTCGTCACCCAATATTTCGATACCATGAAAGAGATCGGGGCCTCATCCAAGTCCTCATCGGTCTTCATCCCCCATGGACCAGGTGCTGTCAGAGACATCGCAGCCCAGATCAGGGATGGTCAGCTCCAGGCCAGTCTGCTGTGAGCACGTTGGAAAATGCATGTTTATGACATTCCTATCAGTACAGAAGTACATATACCTCATGAGACAAGTATAAAACTTATTAGGGATAATGTGAGTACTTGCATTGCATATCAGTAGAGCTTTGTTACGTGTGATTATTATTATCGAACTCAATGTTATATAGATTTGCATGGATTGTGCTAGAACAAGGATAAGGATCATTTGCTGTAAAAATTTGTCATGCTGTGGTACTGTTTGCCTAAGGAACTTATTTTGTGATGCCCTGCGTCTCTGTTATCGTGAATGAGAATCTCATCTTCATTTTCCATGCCCAGATCAATTGGAAATTCTGGGATTTAATTACTGACGTGAATGCAACCTCTGTAATTTCTGAGGCAAAAGTGCTTAGGCGTAAGGAAATGATTGCTTGGACGGCCTTTGGTACTATCATTCAGCATAGTCACTGTATCTGTTTTCAGTAATACGGCCGAGTAGCGTTAAGCTCTTTGTTGTGGAGCGCATGCACACGCAACAGCACAATTTCATCCACGGATTAACTTTTGGAAACAATCATCCAATTAACGAACATAGATATCAAACTATTATGAGTTTCAGTAATTGTCAAGATGAGAAAACAGGAATATTTAATCTGTTGCCACCAGAGTAGCATGGAGTGCTTATATTTTTGCCACTGGCCCTACATGTCATCAAATCTCCCCAATATTCAACAATGGGCAACTAAACGAAAATTGCCAACTCTTACAAGTTGCGTTTAATTGCCCATTGTTGAATATTGAGCTAGCGTGGGCCATACTTAGCTGGCAGATTAGGTCTAGCAAGAATTTCAATGTCCTATACAACCGAAGTATATGAATCCTTACTGTTCTTTTTCACTTAATATTTCGGACATCAACGCAGTCTCCAACAAACGTATTTGACTAATACTTTCAAATACCATTTCTTTGCACAACTTTCTACAAATTTAACTATATTTTCATGACAAATCCATTACCAGTACTATTTTCATATATGCCGTGTTCTAATATAGAAGGAGACACTGTTAATAGTTTAATTTGGCTTAGCAAATGTTTTGAAAATGCGATTTGGTGGCCAGTAAACACTAAAATCCCTTGGAAAATAAGAATAAAGACTAGAACTGAAACCATGATGCTTCAAGAAGGCTAAGTATGTGTTTGGTAGGGATCCAGATTTTTTAAAATGTTTCAGACCAAGATTTTCTTAAGAATCGTCTCTAGTGAAGATTTTCTTAAGAATCGTCTCTAGTGATGAATCAGAATCACTTTGTGAAACTATTTGGTTGTTAGACTAGATTCTCATTCAAAAGAATATATATTTTTTATTAAAATCATATAAATAAAGATATTATTCAAAAACAATTTAGAACTTTTTATGAGCAAAGAATAACTTAAATCCAACATATTTTAACTTATTTCACTTTAAAAGGAACTACATAAAAATTTATGGTTGCTAATATAGAACAAGGACAAGGATCAGAATCACAGGAAACCAGCTAGCAGGTGTTTCTCCTTTCTAGGCTTAAAAGTAAGAAACGTTTAGTGATTCTTGACCGAAAGTTCCTCATCTAACTCATTTGTCAATGAGTCTACTGATTCTCGTAAGAATCTAAAAACGTTTCTTGCTAGTAAACGACTAAATGAGGTCTCTCCTCAAAACTGAAAAATAAATAAGATAGTCAGCGCGATGTCTATGGATAAATAACCACGAATCTGTAATGTCTGCCAACAATTTCGATGTCGACGATGTTCACTGGCCGATTATACATTTTTTAGTGCACCACATCAAAATTTGACTAAGATGTTTTAGTTTGGTATTCATTACAATATAAATTATATTTACTTTATTTTATTTCAAGTTAAAACCTCTCTAAGTTTGATTAATAACTTATTTATAAAAGAATACTAGCCTCTACCAATTCAAATTCAAATAAATGCACCACGGAGAATTTAAGAAAAATCTTCGGGATTTGATTTTTTTTTTGGGAGGGGGGGGGGGGGGGGGGAATTTGGAGGTGCGCATGAGGACCTCCCAACTCCCAAGTCCCAAGTGAGAACCGAACCACGGTTCGGGTGGCTAGCGCTGGCGGCGTCTAGGCAGCCCGCACGGGTTCGAGTCTCGCTCGACCCTCGTGTCTCACGGAGTTTTTAACCCTTTTTTCCTTTATCTGTTTTAGGTACTAGAAGTTTACGTCTTGTCTCTACAAGATGCTCTGGATAGATTAGTGACTTTTCGTCACGCACGAAGTCGTTTTTTATGTAAACCTTGTACTTTAATTGTAGGTCTAGCTTATATATTAGAGGTATGCGTGTGTGGTGTGAGTTTAATATTTAAGTTCAGACACTACAACTTGCAATAAAATTTGAGGCTTAAAAAAAAAGGAAAAAACTCCAAGTCCCAAGAGTGATGATCTGCTACCGTTTCCTTCTTCCCTACTGCACCTGTCCCCGTGAAATCTCGGCTACCTCCTCCTTCTGACTTCTAATACCTCGCCGCCGGGGACCCAACTCTGACCCCCACCCCTCCGTACCAAGCTGCCGCGGCTGTGGCTGCAGCGTCAGCATCAGCAATGGTGCTGATCACTCTCGTCCGCGACTACATCGACCGCATGCTCCACGACATCCCGGGCATGAAGGTCCTCGTCCTCGACCCCCAAACCGTACGTGCGCCCCCTCATCCCCCGGGAGACCTCAGCTCCGGCTCGCCGCTTCCCCGATTCTTGACCTGACCAGATCCCGCCCGTGCCCTCCCAGGTTGGGATGGTGAGCGTGGTGTACAGCCAGTCGGATCTGCTGCGGAAGGAGGTCTTCCTCGTCGAGACCATGGACAACGCCTCCAGCTCCAGGGAGTCCATGGCGCACCTCAAGGCCGTCTACTTCCTCCGGCCCTCCGCCGACAACGTCCAGAAGCTCCGTAGGCACCTCGCCATGCCGCGCTTCGCCGAGTACCACCTCTGTGCGTCGTTAGTCATCCGATTTGCTATCGAATTTGGTGTGCTTTTCCTTATTGATCGATTTAGTTCTCTTCCTTTTGTTAATGGTCTGTACCATCGCAGTCTTCTCCAGTATATTAAAGGTCCCGCAGATTCAAATACTTGCTGATTCGGATGAGCAGGAGGTTGTGCAGCAAGTTCAGGTCAATGTTCCATACATTCCGTTTACTTATTGGAATGACAATTTCAAATGCATGCTGAGGATCACATTAGCTTCTGTATATCTATCTTTCAGGAGTTCTATGCTGATTTTTGTGCCATCGACCCATACCATTTCACTCTCAACATACAAAATAACCACATGTACATGCTCCCAACAGTGGTTGATCCTCCTGGTCTGCAGAGCTTCTGTGATCGAGCTGTTGACGGCATTGCTTCTGTCTTCTTGGCTTTGAAGCGCCGCCCTGTTATTAGATATCAGAGGACATCAGATGTTGCAAAAAGGATTGCACAAGAAACTGCGGTGGGTCAACTGTCATTGCAAAACATTGCTATATTCAAGTCCCAAAACTAGATTGACTGTCAACATAAAGTTTCCACATGTTGTGCTCATAGTCATAGATCACAGCTCTTCAGATTTTTCTTACTCCATCACATCTCAAGGTGTTAACTCACATCGGCCTAGTTTAGGTTTTGCTATGTTGCACATGGGAATATAGTTATTATGGAAATTTTGTTAGTTCTAGCAAGGCTTTTCTACTATCGTTCGACCGAAGACGTTTTTGACTAACTGCAATAATAAAAAAACTAGAGAGACACAACTTGTTTGTGATTGTCACCTGTTCTATTATGAATTGGTTATAACACTTGGGTGTTGGGTATTATTATCTCAAAGAAGTTTGTTGAACTGGGAATGGCTGACACTAAAATGTGGAATAGTATAAAAGTAAGAGGTGGGGTCTGTAGTTACATTTTTATTGTTTGGGTGCTTTTTTAGTGTGATAATGAGTTTCTATTTGTGTTATATTCATAAATGCGAGTACCACATAAGTGTTGATATCTTTATTCAGTCCACAAGGGCAAATCATTATCCACTTCTTAAGTTCTTAACCTACAAGTTGCAAGTTCAATTTGTAGAAGTAGAGGAATACCAAAATATCTTATGCCTGTAATTCACTTATTTTTTGCGATAGAAGACCAATAAAAATTGCGATTGTAATATCTATTTGAAATGAAAACTCGTGGAAATTGTTTAAGAACTTATAATTTGGGCTATGCAGAGATTGATGTATGAGCAGGAGAGTGGCCTGTTTGATTTTAGACGAACAGAAAACTCTTCCTTGCTGTTGGTGATCGACAGGAGGGATGATCCTGTTACGCCTTTACTTAACCAGTGGACCTACCAGGTATTCTGAAAAGGCTTTATCTGTTTTTCCTGTTCAAATGTACTTTTCTTAGTCTACAATTGGTCTTATATGGATTGCAGGCAATGGTTCATGAGCTTATTGGAATCGAGAACAACAAGGTGGATCTTAGGGGATTTGCTAATGTACCTAAAGACCAACAGGTTAATAAATGTTGAATTTCTCTTATGTGATACGATGAAACAAAACAATTGCTAAGTATTTTTTTAATGTTGATCCATTTCAAATATACTTACATAGGAGGTGGTTCTATCATCGGTTCAAGATGATTTTTTTAGAGCTAACATGTTTGAGAACTTTGGGGACCTCGGTATGAACCTCAAAAGAATGGTAGATGACTTTCAGCATCTTTCTAAGAACAGCCTTAATCTCCAGAGCATAGGTAATTTAAACTTCATTTTGCGCTATATCCTGTGAAATAAATAAAACGTTCAAAAATGTAATATGCCAATAGGATTTTGCAGAATCTAATGTGTTATTGGTTTTAGGTGACATGGCAAAGTTCGTTAGCAACTATCCAGAATATCGAAAAACACATGGAAATGTAACGAAACATGTCAATTTGGTGAGCGAGCTGAGCAGAATTGTGGAGGAAAGGAAACTTATGCTAGTTTCACAGACAGAACAAGAGCTAGCATGTACTAGTGGACAAGCAGCAGCCTTTGAGGTATGCATTTTTAGTATACCAGCCATCAGTGGCAACTGGTCCTTAGTATTCTAGTGCATTTTCTCACTTTGGACATAGCGCATAGTTATAAAAACTTGAGTGTGCTGATAAGGCTTTTCCTTTCATGTAATGCATTTAGGTTATGTTAACAAATACATTCCATGTTGTAGCCACTCAGTATATTATTATTATTGACACAAATTATTAAATTTTCATTCATTAGCTGACCTATAACTTACTTTCCTGGCAGCTATGAGGTTTATTTAATTCTAGATTACCTTTGAGCACTTGGTCCTTTGACCAGTTGACTTGTGGTGTTGAGTTGGCACCTAAAAATCTCGGTTTAGTGGTCTCTGTCTAGCAAGTCTTAGCCTCTGTCCCTTCCAATTTCGTATTTAACTATGATTTTAAATGATTCTATCCACTCAAATATGTCAAATCAATCCAAGTTACCATAAGAAAACTTCTTACCGGACACATACTGATGAGTTTTCAATGTATTGAACCAATCACACACTTGTGATTCATTGTTACTTGCAAAATGAAGAAAAAAGATTGTGTTGACAGCTGATGAGTAATGAGTTTATGCCTATACAATGTAGCATTGAGGGTCTTGATCTACCAGTTGAAGTACTAACTAACATTGTTCTCTTTAGTGCTAATTACTGATTAGTTTATACAGTTATATTATACCTATGTGTCCAAGGTGGCATTGAGTCTGTAGTCTGTACAGAAGTATACTGACTGAAATTGCCCAAAATTGTTCAGAATCAGAACCCATCTTCATGCTTAGGTTGGATTTCTTATTTAATGTAACTGTGGCCTTCGGAAAGTTGGTTGCAAGTTTCTTAAGTTCATTGCCTAATGATTTGGTGTTGATTTAAACATTAGAATTTACTTTCTTTTGCTTTATTTATACCTCTATGGGTGAAAACTATGCCTCTTCCTACAACTATTGACCTGTTGATTTTCTGCAGGCTGTCACTTCCTTGCTAAACAATGAAAGTGTATCTGATATTGACCGTTTGCGATTAGTAATGCTCTATGCTTTGCGGTATGAAAAAGAGAGTCCCGTTCAATTGATGCAACTTTTCAACAAATTGGCTTCTCATTCTGCCAAATACAAGTCAGGGGTATGTAAATTTCACAAGTTTTTGTGCTAGATCATGCTTTTCTCCTAAGTTTTATTGAGTCACATGGTGCTTTGGTTGTGTTGCTGTTAATTGCCTTTCTAGTACATTTTCCCCCTCTTTTGGAGGAAGATGGTTTTGAAATCCTAAATGTTTCATGTTTGCACTACTGACATAAGCATGCTCTTCCTTCATAGAAATAACATTTTTTTAGCACATCATGGACAGCTTTGCTCGTGGGGTATGGAGTGTGCTGTAATTTGTCTTCTGAAATACATCCTAAGTCTGCTATAATTTGGTTTCTGAAATACATCCTTGATTCTCCGTGATACATTTGTAATACTGATCAGTTGTTGGATCTGCTTACAGCTAATGTTATATTGAGTTTCCTTTGGCTAGTAACCAGGGTTCAGTATTACTTGGTCATAGCTTGAAAGTTAGCTCCGTGAATGGATTGTACCTGTAATAAGTGATTAGTCCTTTTTGGCTAGATATTAAAAGCAATGTCATCGAATTAGCCATTTGAGCTGTGTGAGGCCAGGCCGCCAGGGTAACAAAAATTAAGGATAGGAAAAAAAAAGGCTGATAAGAAAGCCTCTGGAAACTAGCTGATTGTACCTTGTTTCTATCCTTGCACTACCAGTCTAGGTCTATTCTTCTGAGGAGAATTTTTTAATGGAAGCCTGCTCATGGTTGTTATCAGTTGGCTCATGACAAAACCAGACAGCTGTGTGCACGTATTAAGATGTCATGATAGGGTGTTTATGGTTACGATCTCATTTTACAATGGTTCTCCAGATTTGAAATATACATAGTTACTCACTTTTCAGAAAACATAGTTTTTGTAGGCTTTACTGTGTCTCTTATTTGAATTTATTTGGGCTTTTTTTCTCGAACACACAGAAGAGTTCCATATCATTTCAATAAGAGAGAAGAAATTGTACAAAGGGGAGGGAAAGGAGTAGAGACTCCTAGCACCTCAACCCAGAAATACATATCCCACTTGATTACTTACAATTACAAGAAGAAACATAATCGATTTGAGTTTTGAACGCTAGATTTCTATTTTATATTGTTTATTTTCAAGGAATACGAGTTACTGGGGTCTCATTTAATTGACTACCTATTGGCTTTATATTCGAGATGAAAGATGGGGTTTTTTTGCCAGTCCTTCACAAGTCCAATGAGCATTACTATTTTTGTATGCAGCTTGTTCAATTCCTCCTTAAGCAAGCTGGCGTCGATAAGAGAACAGGCGACTTGTATGGGAACCGTGATCTGTTAAATATTGCTCGCAATATGGCTCGTGGGCTTAAGGTTTGCATAAAGTTCTACAAATGAATGTTACATAAAATATTGCTTCTTATAATGCCCTTATTGGTTGCAGGGAGTTGAGAATGTCTACACCCAACACCAGCCTCTTATCTTCCAAACAATGGAAGGAATTGTGAAAGGGAGATTGCGAGATGCTGACTATCCACTTGTTGGCAATCATTTCCAGCAGGGCAGGTTAGTCCGAAATGGGTTGTTCGTGAAAACCCTTCCTTGATCTCCCTGTGAATCAAAGCTAAATCATTTGGTGGGACATTTCAAATCAATAACCTTTAGTTTTCTGGAACCCTTTTCTTTGTCAATAGTGTCTATTTAATTTGAAATGTGTACTTTTACTGTTGTGATTGCTGAGAGTTGCCTTTCACAGGCCTCAAGATGTTGTCATATTCATTGTTGGAGGAACAACTTACGAGGAAGCTAGATCGGTAGCCCTTTACAATGCAGCAAATCCTGGAGTTCGTTTTTTCCTTGGAGGTTCAGTGGTTCTAAATTCAAAGAGGTATTGACTATGCATCCGTGTTTCCTTTGCATTTCATATGATTATTTGGAGGGATTTGCCCAGGGTTTTGGAAACCTTCTTGTTTTTGCACAGATTTTCTCAGATGCCTGATGTATTGCAGATTTCTTGAAGATTTGGGAGAAGCACAAAGGATATCAAAATCAAGCACTATAATATGAGCTGAATGGTACCATAGTATAATAATTGACGGTTGACTCCACTTTTGCACAGAATGAAATTTGTGATAAATCTGTAACATAGTTCTAGGTGCATAGAATCAAATTTCTTGATTTAGCTTCTACCTTCTATATGTTTTCATGGTCATTGTTTTTAACATTATGTAGTTTATAAGCAATGATCTAGATTTTGTTGAATACGTTCTTTTGGTCTCGTTGCGATTGTTGATAGAGGTTGACAGATTGTTCCGTTGGGTCGTATAATTCAAGGATCCTGTATGCAAAGAAAGAATGGGAGTATATTGTACATTTTTGAAGTTTCTGTTCTATCTACGTTGTGAATTGTGGGAGTTCTGTCAGTTGAGCTGAGCATCTCTGAGATTCCGGAGCACCTCCAGCAGCAGAATACTCACCCGAAAAGGAATTTTGAGTGCTGTGGGAGAAGCGTATGGAGAAAAGGCTACAAAAAAGCAAGCGTATCATTTGGATTATAGTTTCAGTTTATTGAAGTCAATTTGAGTCATAAATAATTTATAACCTGTACAGCGCACCGCCATCCTTCTCCTTTCCAGTCCCACCCTCCATCAAGTGGCTACTGTGGCAGTGGATATCACGTGGCCTGGTTATCATTTTGGATGGGTCTCATGAAGGCCCAATATATGAGTTTGACAAGATTTAATTTAAAAGATGGTTCTTAGTTTTGGAAAAAATAAGGTTAGTTTCAAAAAAAGGTTAGGGAAAAACAATTTATGTTATATCATCCAAACTTTTATTACACTATCCACATGAAATTACTTTCAAAAAAACTATCCACATGAAACAAGCTACAGTGGCTGAATTCATTTAGCACAAGCTTCAGCTTTGGTGGGCATAAATCACAAGAACGGCACAATCTAGTCACATGCATTGTGAATGGTAACTTACAAGTTGGACTTTGAACAAAAATGGCACTTCCTCTGTCCACAAAAACTACAACTACGGGTTATGTGTCCGATAAAATAGTTCACGTTTGATCAAGTTTTTAAAAAATAGTATTCGTATTCATGGCTCCAATGGCTATGTTCGGCTAGGTAGATTGTACGGCTGGCTGGCTGATTGTTATGAGAGAAAAACACTGCTGAATGGATGGCTGATGCTAGCTGGTAAGTTCAAGCGAACAGAGACATAATATCTTCATAATTAATCTAATGATATTTATTTGATATTATAAATATTTATATTTTTTATCTATAATTGATCAAACTTGATACACAAAAACATGCTACTGTGCTATAATTATATGTTTTCTTAGACGGAGTGAGTATATCTTATTATAGTCATTAATAGTATTAAAGCCACAAGAAATTTAGCGAACAAAATTAGTTTGAAAAATAAGGGTTTTTATGTTTTGTAAAAAAAAAAAGAGTGCCATCTTTACTAAAGATAACCTAGCTATTAGGAATTGTAATGCTAGTAGTTATGATGTCTTTATGATAAATTAGAAACAATTCAACAACATGAAGGCGGATGGTACTTTCCATTATAAAAAAGGAAATACTATTTTTACCCAAATGGATTTAAGTTTTTGTGGATGTTATTTGGCTTGGTGAGACTTCCACTCTTATCCCCACAACATATGCCCAAATCTATACACAACCCTAATTATAGAAATGCATTGCTCCAACTCACAGTTAAATTTGCCTAGAACATGATAATTTAAGCATGTCACTTTTTTCAGGCTTTGCTTGAATTTCACGGATCCATCGAACAACATTTTGTTTTGAAGACTATTCACACAACGCTTTGTTATCTTGGTGAAGGAAAGTACCGGTTTCCAACACTTAGATTTCTTGTTTGGAAGATGCATTGTTGATGGATACATATACTTTATTTGATTGATGTGTGTATTCAGTTCTAGGATCTTATACTAATATATTTTGTGATTTCTTGTGCTCACAACAATCCAGATGGAAGGAGAAGTTGCAACTCACGACGAGTCAGCAAAGGGGAAGGACAAGGTAATCAATGCAATAGTTTGCCCTTGTATTTAGGCAGCACCGTACTAGACAATCAATTCACAGTTTATTGTCTTGCACTATAATTATTATATCTATGAAACATGGTGAATATCTACTTTTATATTTATTCCTTTTTTTTCAAAATTGAAATGGGCAAGGATCACACAGAAGAGGTGAAACCTGTGAAAGACAAGAAGGAAAAGAAGTCAAAGACGGAAAAGAAAGAGAAGTGCAAGGACAAAGAAAAGGAGAAAGTTGGGGAGATCACTGATGCTGCCAAGCTGAGAACCAAGCTAGAGAAGTTGGATGCAAAGATCGATGACCTAAAGGCCAAGAAGCAAGAGATTGTGGCTCGACTCTTGGAGCTTGAGGGGACATCGCCAGACCGTGGTGCCGCAGTTGCACAACTAGTGACTAGCGGGTGACATGACATGTAGATGATTGGTTGAGACCTTGGAATGAGCTAAGCAACAGTTTTTTAGCTAACAAGTTCATTAGAAGCAGCCACACAAGCCAAATAAATTGACCATTTCATATGTAATTATTACTATAACCACTTGTGCTTTTGTATAGACTATAATCTTAAGCATTAGAAATTCATGGATAACTTTAGCTCCCACAATTAACTAAAATTGTTTGTCTTGGCGCAAGATATCCATATAGATCTATTTATGATCTCTATCTATATAATAGATTTACCAATTACTTAAGTTATGTCATAGATTTGCCCCATTTTGCCTCACATCTCTACGTGTCTATATTATATCTTTTAGTTGAAACCTTATCTCTCTTAAGTTTTAGCAACCCTTATTGTAGCCCATGTGCCGTGAAGTCATAAATATTTTAGCTTTCATTTGACTTATTAGTTACTACTTTTTCATATTTTAAGTTGAAACTCGGTGTTTGTTGTATCTTTTAATTTAAACTCTCCTTTGTATGTTATTAAAAAATAGTCTAGGTCCTGGATTAGTTATTGCAATGGCAAAAAAATCATTTTAGCACTCTAGATGTTGAGTTTCTTTTATCGAAGAATTTTGTGTGCACTAGTTTTTGTGTGTGTGTGAGAATAGAGTAATTACAATGTGGATATGTCCTAATATTTCAATCCAAATGTATAAACTTATATAAAGTACCAATTAGTGTAATTTATGATCATGAGTATTGAATTATTAAAACAATTCAAAATGATTTGTTAGTTGTATTGACATGTTATTCTTTAATAGAATTTTTGTGACTACAAAACCATCGAAACATATATTTACGAACCATACATGCACGCAATTGGTCTGTATGATGGGCATACAATATATGTTTATTTTGAACTACCTTTCTATAAATAAATAATGGTAAAGCTAGTATTTAAAACTAAATATATATAGACATACTTTATTTTTTTCATAATAGTAGAAGCTAGTAAATTTAAGGAGTTATTTATATTATCTTACATAATGACGCAAGTCAAAAATTTGGATGTAGGGGTTTACTTTAAATTATGTTTTTGTAATGACACAATAAGTAATTGTGAATACAAATGTAGGGCTTGCTTTAGATATATTTCATAATGGCACATGTATATAATTTAGTGTGCATTTAGGGTTCATAATGGCATAATGTTAGTAATTTACTGTAAAATGATGGACTATCTTATGTCATTTTTCTTAATGACAAATGCGGCTAATTTTAGAAAGCAAACAAATATTATGACTATAGTTGTTGTTGGTAATTAGAGTCAACGGAATTAATGGTTGTATGGTTATTTTTGTTAGAGTATAGATTTATCATTTTCTTTAGTGCCCAAATGGGGAGTAACATGGACCCACTTGGAATAATAAGACAGTGGTGTCATTATTATCTATAAATAATAGGCTCTGTTTGGATCTCCTAAGAAAAAAGAGAATGAAATAGAAAAATAAGGATGAGATCCAAACCTACTATTTTGGAGATTTTTACTATACCAAGTAATAATCACTATGAAAATGAAATCCAAATGTCCACCATTTCTTTAACAGAATCATGAGATTTTATATTTATTGTCTAGAATCCAGATTCTCACAGAAAATGAGATCCAAACATGTTCTTAGTATTTTTAACTACAAAAATTGAGATGTAAAATATTGCAATCCACATAGCAAGGACGATTGGAGGGACTGAGAGATGAAGTTTAACTAAATAAACAATGTGCCTAGCTTTTAGCTAAAGTTTAGCTGGATTTAACTACAAACTGTTCGAATGCATCGCAATTTAAATTATTCGATTAAAATTTAGCTGGGGCATTTAGTTCTTCTCGTTGGTATAGAGTACTTTCATAGTTTCATGGGAGGCCTAGTGAAAGGTCCTAAATGGCTAGAGGGGGGGTGAATAGCCTATAAAATCTACAAACAACACTTAACAAGCCGATTAGTAACAATAGCAAGCTTTGCAAAGCACTAGCTCTAAACTATGCTATGCAAGCCACCTAGACAAGTATACTACACTATGATCACTAGTTCACACTCAAAAGTTATGTCACAACTATACACTACTCCTAAGTGAGCAACTAACTAACAAGCTACACACGAGAGTAAGTACACAAAGGTAAGGAGAGAAGGAGATTTTAATACCCCCGGTGTAGAGAAGATATGAAGTCCGATATATATAACCAATCAATCAAATATAAGGGAAATCCTCGGTAGAGAGATGACACAAGATTTTTTACCGAGGTTCACTTTCTTGCCGGCAAGCTAGTCCTCGTTGTAGCGATACACCCACTTGGAGGTTCACGCGCTAATTGGCATCACACGCCAAACCCTTCTCAAGGGTGCCGCACAACCAACACAAGATGGGGATCCACCAAGCTACGAGCAATCCACTAAAGATGCCTTTCGCGATCTCCCGCGGGGATAGGCTCAAGAACCCCTCACAATACCTTGATCGGAGGCGGAGACAATCACCAACTCCCTTCAACGATCCTCGCAGCTCCAAGCCATCTAGGAGTCGGCAAACTCCAAGAGTAACAAGAGAAACCGCTGCGAAATACCACTTCCAAGTGCCTCTAGATGATCTCAATCAATGCAATGCACTTGATGCTCTCCAATCTCACCAAATGATGAACACAATCAAGTAGGATGAGTGAGAGTGGAGTGGGAAGGCTCACAAGTATGTTATGATGTTTAGGAGTGCCAAGGGATGCTCCCCAAACCGGCCAAGTCGCTATTTATAAGCCACACACAAAGAACTAGTCGTTTTCATTTCTCTGCGTACCGTCGGACTATCCGACGGTCAGAGCGTCGGACTAATCCGCACGGTCCGACGCCTCGGATGAACGCCACGCGTCACTAGCCGTTTGAAGTCGAACGTTGGATCACAACGGCTAACTTCCCGCGCTAAACGAACCGTCGGACTGTATAATCGTCGGACTAAAACAAACGGTCCGATGCCCTCAGCTGATACCGTCGGACTCAGCGGGACGAAGCCGTCGGACTAACGATCGCGGCCGTCCGACGTTTCCAGAGAGCTCCCCGAGCCCTGAAAACCGTCGGACGTTGGTCCGACGCTCACCGTCGGACTAACGCCGAGAGTCCGACGCTCACCTGCTCTCCACGTGTCACCTCTTCGTCGCTCTGCACCGTCGGACGCTTCGGACAATAGTCCGACGCTCCGAAACTGAGCGTCCGACGCTCTCAGCAGTGTTAGCCGTCGGACTGAGGCTAATGGTCCGACGCTCTGTGACAATACGGTCCGACGCTAGTTTTTCTATTGTAATGTCTCCGAAATTCGCCGAATCCTGCCTCGCAAGCTCGGCAGGAGGAAGAGAGGACCAAACCCTCTCTAACCCTCAAAGTTCACCCCGTTTCTTAAGTCACTAACACTCCAAAGTGTCTCTCACTTAGGTGCACGTGTGTTAGCCTTTTTCAAAGAGTTTTCCACGGGTCAAGTTAGTGTCACTAGCATCTATATGCATATGCAATGATCATGAACACCTAGTGGCACTTGATAACCGTATTTCATCAACGATTTCGCCCCTCTTGATAGTACGACTATCTATCCTAAATATGATCACTCCCTCTATGGAGTCTTGATCACCAAACCAAAAGAGCTCCTATTGGTTATACCTTTGCCTTGAGCTCCCGGTTTCTTATCAACTTCCTTCTCATCTCTTGATGGACCTTGTGGACACCTATGATGATGGACTTATACCATTTGCATGGATGCCGTCAATAGGGCTTTCTCCTTTGTTGATGGACTTACACCATTTTCATGGACGCCGTCATTGCCCTTCACTTGTGACCTCCACCGACCCGGTCCTTTGCTCCATCTTGCCATTTGCTAATCAATTCTCATGAAACACTTAGAGCAATCGTTAGCAAACTAGGTTTCATCAATTACCCAAAACCAAACATGGGCTTTCACCTAGTCCGACGATGGATGTTCTATATGGTAGGAACCAGGAACACCCATATCATCCGGTGGCGGGGTTACCAAGTCAAATCTTGTGGATCACCGGAGCATACGCACGCAAGGTTCAACAAAGGGTGATTCTGTTTAAACATGCAGGTTCTATGAAACAGATCAGATAGACCATGTCCAATATGGGTTGGAACTTGGAATTGGAAGTTGAAAGCGATAGCAAATACCTCCGCCCAAAAAGTGTTACCTTAGTCAAACCGCTTAAAATTCAATTAATCAAAATTCTACATAACCATACATTTGGTAAATCTAAAGATATTTATCTACAGTATAAATATTTAAATTGTTTGTATGAATTGTTAAATTTGCATAGTTTGATTTAACTATAAAGAGTTGCATTTCTTTGAGATCGATAATTATCTTGTAAGCTCTTACGGGTTTAGAGCATATCCTAAAAGTCTTTGTAAAATTTACTCTCTAAATCATTATTTAGAGACATAAAAATCACTTCTAACAGCTTTTCTATAAGTTCTGTGTACTTTAGAGAGTCATTCTCGCTATCTAGAAATCCAAAATAGATAATGGCCAGGGATGAAAACGGATCGGATACGGACATATATCACTGAGATATTATATTTGTTTCATATTTCTACTCAGATTCGGATTCGAATACGGATAGTATACGCTATGTCGGATAGGGTACGATTGGATATCGATATCATAAATATACGATTTGATCATTCAGATACGGATACGATATCGGATGTTGAATATTCGAACTCGGACACGGACAGATAAAACTCCTCTAAATGGATTCGGTCTTGAATACGGTCGAAAAATATCCTTATCGTTTTCATCCATAATAATGGCTATATTTAGATAGCTAATTAAATAAATGTTTAGAGAGTGTTTTTCTACTTGAATATCTATTCCTGATAATTAGAAAAAAATATAATGTCTCTTAATCTCCTAGACTGTTAAGGCAGACCTTATAGGGTTAATGAAGAGGTGGAGACTTGAGAGATAGAACTTGGCAAGGAAAAGACGCAGAAGCTGCGGCCGCCGCCGCCGGCCACCTACTCCGCTTGCCGCCGGCATAGGATGGGTAGGGTGCTGATTATTATTTACTCTATGCCATAGGTTGGGCCAATAATTAAATTTCTCTAAAAGAGAAAGGTTGGGCCAATAAATAAATTCCTCTAAAAGATAAAGGTTGGGCCCATAAATAGGCCGAGAAAGCCTGGCCCGGAAGCAAACCCAGCCCAGCTCTGTCTATACTGGTAAACAAAGCCGATTCACAGAGTCACAGTGTGGTCCCCTGCCTGCCGTGCCGTCGCCGCCAGTCCACCGCCGCGCGCCGCCCGCTCCTCCTTCCTCGCCACCAGCGGCAATGGCGACCTCGCCGGACCAATTCCGGGGCCAGGCGCGCCTCCCGCGCTTCGCGACCCCGCTCCGCTACGACCTCCGCCTCCGCCCGGACCTCGTCGCCTGCACCTTTACGGGCGCCGCGGCCATCGCCGTCGCCGTGTCTGCGCCCACCCGCTTCCTCGTCCTCAACGCCGCCGAGCTCGACGTCGATCGCGCCTCCATCCGCTTCCAGGCGAGCACTCGCGGCCCCCATCTTCTTTCAATCGAGTCTTTTCACACCTTACTGACTTCTGTTTTGTTTTTTTTTTCCTTCAGGATTTGGCGCCTACAGATGTGGCGCGGTTCGAGGAGGATGAAATCCTGGTCATCGGCTTCGACCGGGAGCTGCCCCTTGGAGAGGGCGTGCTCACCATGGACTTCACCGGGACGCTCAACGATCAGATGAGGGGATTCTACAGGAGGTACGCTGCCTCTTACTATACTACTATTTTCTTGTGCATGCCAGACTCCGATTATTCCTAGCTGGTATGTACTCTGGATTGTTAGTTTCAGTGGTGATAAATTCTTGTTTGGGACCGACCAATACAGTTGCTTCACTAGCACGCCAATTGTGTACACCAGGGACATCTGGATGGATTCTTGGAAAAGTGTGAGGTAGTTACAGAGTAGTGATCAATATCTTAGAAAGAATCAGTCTTGATCTGGCAGTCTGATCATCATTTGTCAACTTGAAATTGGTCTTTATTCATTTAAAAAAAAAAAGAGTTCTTTTTTGTTATCCAGAAAACTGTCACACCTCACCAGGGCTTTAGCCCGCATGCTGATCCTGATCCTGATACCCTGCCCAATATGTCATCTGCACCATCTGCTGGTCACCATACTAACATACTAGCAATTACCCTCCCCAATATGTCCCGTACTTGTTCTGTGCCTCCCTCTCTGCCTGGGGTAGCAGCCTGCACTTGTTGCCACCATGCTCCAGTTCACATTTCTCTGTTTTCACATTCCATGACCTTGGATCCACCATGTGCTCTGTGTTGGATCCTTAGCAAGCACTGGTCCTTGCAACTCCTATCTGCTGCCATCCTTGCTGTCTATGGGAGTGTTGGTCATCGTCTTCTCTTTGCAGTCCAGCACTCCTTCGTCCGCTTCCCTGCCACTGGCTCCACATCTGTGGAGATCAAGTTCATGATCCCCTCTTCTTGTGCCTCTTTTCTCTCTCACACACACCCTTTACATGTTCTACCCCTGCAAATGTTGGCGGTGGTGATGGAGGAAGAGGAGTCTGTGATGATGGTTGACAGGCAATGCATACAGTGGATAAGAAGTGGTAGCATAGGGAAGGTTGTTGAATAATTCTTGGCTTCACCTGTAGACTAGGTGCTCTAATCAATGCCCAAGGTAGATAATCATCTGGTCATCAGGCATCTCCTGTTTAGAAGAAGCTCTGATCAAACCATCTGGACAAAAACATTTGTTTGAATTCATATTAGTTGATTCCCTTCTAACTAGATAACTTGTAAACATGTAAATAGACACTGACGGGTACTCTCTAACCTTACCTAATACTAACTGACTAGTACTCTCTAACCTTACCTAATACTAACTAGATAACTTACATATACTAACTTGTCTCTTTCCATAACATGGCTGAGTCAGGTATTATGTTATTGCTGACATATTTAGTGTCAAAGCTAACTAGCACAAGCAGGATGCAGTAAATCTGTGCATAATAACCATGCCATTATGACTAATGTTCTTGGAGGGAGAACATCGGTTTGTAACTATTTCTGGAACCTTTATCCGTGGAATGGTAACAAGCAGTATTGTATTTTTGGGATATTTTGATATATTAGTGGTTGTTGAATGATGCAATTCAAATTTTCTTGAGATTAACATTTTTATGTATGAAGTGACCTCTTCTTTTATTGTTTTCTGGTGGCATTTTCTTGCAGCAAATATGTGTACAATGGAGAGTCAAAAAACATGGCGGTTACACAGTTTGAAGCCGCTGATGCGCGGAGGTGCTTTCCATGTTGGGATGATCCTGCATTTAAGGTGATTATCATGTTCTTAATTTTCTGAACAATGTTTTGATATATTCCTAACTATGAGAATAAACAAGTGAAATCATTTTTTATCGAGTCTTCATACAGGCTAAAGCATCCTCTACTTTGTTTTAGAATTTAAAAATATATGATTCACTCTCTAAAATAACTTTTATCTTTATATTTTTTTATTTTCAGGCTAAGTTCAAGCTAACACTAGAAGTTCCATCTGACCTGGTAGCATTGTCCAACATGCCAGTGGCTAAGGAGACTGTCAGTGGACCTATCAAGACTGTTTATTATGAGGAATCTCCACTTATGTCAACCTATCTTGTGGCTATAGTTGTTGGCATCTTTGCTTACATAGAGAGTTCAACCTCAGAGGGTACAAGATCAGTTTTCACTGTCCATTATTTTGACAATTTCTTTCAAAACACTTTTCTATTGTTTTTTCCCTAATGCCATTTCAATTCATTTGTTTAATTAGGAACGAAATACTTTTCTATTGTTCTTTCCCTAATTCCATTTCAATTCATTTATTTAAATAGGAACCAAAGTCCGTGTCTATACTCAAGTTGGTAAGACTAATCAAGGAAAGTTTGCACTAGATGTTGCTGTAAAGTCGCTGGATTTATATAAAGAGTAAGTCTGAGTCTAGATTTGTTCGATAGTTCGAGTTATTAATGGATGTACACTGGGATCAGGATTACTAATGGCATTTTCTTTCCTAGTTATTTTGCCACTCCTTATCCACTACCTAAGTTAGATATGATTGCTATCCCGGATTTTTCTGCTGGGGCCATGGAGAACTATGGGTTAGTCACTTATCGAGATACAGCTTTGCTGTATGATGAGCTACTATCATCAGCATCCAACAAGCAACAGGTTATAGATATATTTAAATCAAACCCCTTTATTTCATCGGCTAATAATTGATGACTGTTGCCTAGATTGCTTTGCTGCAATTATAACCAACTATATCTCTTCTTTTCCCCTTGATGTCTTCTTTACTTAGGTAGCAATAACTGTTGCACATGAGTTGGCGCACCAATGGTTTGGCAATCTTGTGACCATGGAATGGTGGACTCACTTGTGGCTAAATGAGGGTTTTGCTTCCTGGGTAATCAATCCTTCCACCATTTTTGAGCAATTTATAGCCTATTTCTGTGTAACTCTAATTCCTTTTTGTGACTCCTACGTTTCAACAGGTAAGCTATTTAGCAGTAGAATCTTTATTTCCTGAATGGAATAACTGGACACAATTCCTTGATGAGACGACCTCTGGCCTTAAATTGGATGCACTTGCAGAGTCTCATCCTATTGAGGTATTCATTTTTCTTTATAAAGAGTTATTCTCATTATAGGCCCAGACCTCATGTCCCATCTACCATGTTGGATTTTTTTGCTTCCTGCTGGCTTTGGGTGTCTTCAGCTCTGAGAGGAGCTGACACCTCCGCTGTCGAGTCTTAAATTATACTTTTAGGTACCGTTTGGATAATGGGATAAGATGGGTGGGATAGGGAAATAACGAGAGATGCAGAGCTAATCCGCTGTTTGGATAATGGGAAAGGGAAATATGATGAGATTGGGATAGGGAAATGAGTACCTGATTTCTCACCGATCCTATCCCAATGGGAGGGGTGGGTTACGACCTGGATACGAGCTTCGGTACTGGGGCTTCGAATTGACGAAAGCCGCCTCGCACTGTTACGCCACATCGGAGGTCATGCGGCCATCGCCGCTGTCATCGGAGCTGCAGCCGCATGGGGCCAGGAGGTGCAGCCACCCTTGCCGCCGGCCTCTGCGGGAGCCCCAGCTGCCCTCGCCATGGGTGCTTCGGGAGCCCCAGCCGCCCTCGCCGCGCACGTTGGCCAGAGCAGCAACTCGCACTCATCCGTGGAGCCCTCGTCGGCTCCGGTGTGGATGTGAGTTGCGCGGCTCGGCAGGTAGCAGCACGGGCAGAGGCTTCTCGGCAGGTGGAAACAGCAGAAGCGGTGTCGCTGTCTTTTGCTGGATTGGGTGGAGTATTTTTTAGCATGGCAAAACGATGATATCCTAAACCAAAGCTCCAAAAAGAGGTAAGGGATACAAATCTCATAAGCCAACTCTAACCCAATCCATCGTGACCCACCCATCTTACCCTATCCCTTTCCCAGGCCACGGCCACATCCAAACACCACCTTAGAGAACTTCAGCAATGTGCCAATATATTATCAATTTAAGCATCCCATAGTTTTTCTTATTTCACAGCATTAACATGTCCATCTGTGCTGTTTGTTCAGGTTGAGGTAAACCATGCCAGTGAAATTGATGCAATTTTTGATTCCATAAGCTATGACAAGGGTGCTTCTGTTATTCGTATGCTACAAAGTTACCTTGGTGCAGAGCGTTTTCAGGTATTGTTTCTCCTATTAGTTCTATCCTATTCTGTGTCTTTGCTGGTGGTGGATTGCATCTTATCCTCCCTTGCACATTATTCCTCCCATTTTCTTCATAAATAAAGGGCAAGTACACTGTCACATATTAGCGGTCTCATAGGTTGTTTCCAGCAATGCCATATAGTATTTTAATGACATGGATAAGATGGAGGGAAGCGAGAGAAAGATATCGCTATTTCACGAAGCAACTGTCCTTTAAGCTAAATTTTAGCACTGTATCATTGTACAAATTGTCATTGCAATGCAACTCATATCATTCCATTTGAATGCACAAATTGAAGGGTTGTAGAGTTATTACATGTCTATCTGCAACTCTACAATACAATTCATTGTAGAGGTTGTCTGGTTGTGTTTTTGGGTGTTTTTGGGGATTGGGAGTTTTATCCCTCTCCCTTGTACTTTCCTCTGTTATAAATGCAATTATGTAAGTAGCTCCTGCATGTTTGAGAAAAGAAAAGATCTGTTCTGGTAAGTCGTCTCTAAATTGCGTGTCATTAACTACAAGGCGTCGCTGCAGCTATCCTGATACAGTGCATCTTAGCTAAAGATGTCGTACCAAATTTCTAAGATAGCTTTAATTAATGTTTTTCTTAATACAAGTGAAATGACCATTTGTTATGTTTCTGATTTATTATGTTTCCCTATCTGGCTCTGTTTCTACTTGTATTCTTCTGGTATCCCACTTCTTTTTTTGGCAAATGTTTACTGTTTCAGAAAGCTTTGGCTTCATATATAAAGAAGTATGCCTACTCGAATGCTAAGACTGAAGACCTATGGGCTGTTCTTGAGGAGGAATCTGGGGAGCCTGTTAAGGATTTGATGACTACATGGACTAAGCAACAAGGATATCCTGTTATTTATGCAAAAATCAATGGACATGATTTGGAACTTGAACAGGTTTGCTGAAAAAAACTTTTGTTCTCATATTTGTCTTCAGTAATATATTACTTGTTGGTTTTCAATTTCTATTTTATTTAGCTATATGATGTTGACCTGATCACTTGGTTGTTATTTCTTGTTTCTGGGACCTCTATTTTCTTGGTAGTATTTGTTTGGACCATCAATTAGTTTTTTATAGTCAGATAACATGGAGCTTGTTTTTCATATTGACATCAGGATTGCCAGTTGTTTGACATTGAAAGTTGAAATAATTTTGTTACCGAGCCATATCTGTGATGTCATTTTCTCAGAAGAAAGCCAATCTTTACAGTTTACAACATGAAGCAGCAAAATGCACCTGCTTGTCCATTTCTGTGCTTATGTTATGCTTAAAGGTTGTTACTAAGTCATTTGTCCCCTTACAGGCACAGTTTCTGTCTGATGGATCCTCTGGTCCTGGCATGTGGATTGTTCCTGTAACATCATGCTGTGGCTCATATGATGTACAGAAAAAGTTCTTATTGAAAGATAAAACAGATAAGATAAATATTAAAGAATTTGCTGCCTCTCAAAGTGCTGATGGGGAGAATAATCAAAACATTTGGATCAAATTGAATATTGATCAAACTGGATTTTATAGAGTAAAGTATGATGATGAACTTGCAGCTGGACTTGTAAATGCAATCAAAGCGAAGAAGCTCTCATTAATGGATAAGATTGGTAAGATAAGAAAAATTTAGTGCTATTGGACACTTTTTCAAGGTTTTTGACAAGATGGCACATTCTTCTTGCAGGTATCAGTGGAAGATTCATATGCACTCTCTGTTGCTTGCAAGCAAACACTGACGTCATTGTTGCGACTGCTGAATGCTTATAATGACGAGTCTGATTACACTGTACTTTCACATGTAACCTCTGTAAGTAATCTTGTCCCTCCAGGGGATTCTAAAACCTTGTATCTCCAAATCAATTCTGTAGCATTTTATGTTTCTATTAAATATCAGATTCATGTGTCCTCTTTCTTGGCAGGTATGCTTAAGCATCTCTAAAATAACAGTTGATTCTACTCCTGACTTGAACAAAGATATCAAACAGCTTTTGATCAACCTTCTTCTCCCAGCTGCCATGTATTCCAATAGGCTTCATATTCTACTTGTTTTCATCATGTTTATTTGTGGGTTAACATAAAATTGTGTTAAGTTTCCATGTTTATTTGTTTATGTCTACTTTCTATCCTTGTGCATGTAAACAGAGAACTAGTTTAAGCTTAGTGTTAATTTCTGCTACTACAAACATTCTTTGCTTTTCCCTTGTCGTGAGGCTCGATGTACCTAAATATTGCAGAAAATTAGGCTGGGACCCCAAGGATGGTGAGAGCCATCTTGATGTAATGCTTAGATCACTGCTCTTGATTGCGCTGGTCAGACTTGGACATAATGAAACTATAAATGAAGGAATTCGGCGTTTCCACATCTTCTTCGAAGACCGCAAAACTTCCCTTCTTCCACCAGATACTAGAAAGGTCAAGTCCTCATTGTTTTTCCTTACATACTGTTGCAGTGTTACCTATTTTATGTCTAATATCCAATGTTGTGCAGGCTGCATATCTTGCTGTGATGCGAAATGTTAGCACCTCAAGCAGATCCGGTTATGATGCTCTCCTTAAAATCTACAGAGAAGCATCTGAACCACAGGAGAAATCACGTGTCTTAGGTTTGTGCAGACTTTTTGATTTTCCAGCTAGGCAGCAACATAATTTTTTGTTTCACCATGCGGGTTATCCTGAAAATAATGTTTCTTTGTTTCCAGGCTCCCTGTCTTCATCACCAGATCAGGATATTGTTTTGGAGGCATTGAACTTTATGTTTACTGATGAGGTTAACCTTCTAACCATTTCTGTTTTTACATTCATTATATTCCAAAATTATTCCGAATACTACTGCCTTCAAGTCTGCACCATAATTTTAAAAGCCAACAGTGAGCATTACGTTCAACCACCAGCTTACACAGGCTGCGTTCATGTTCCCATAAAACAGGAATGTAATAGTTTTGATTATTATAGTGAAGAAATAAATTGAGGATTGTTATGCTACACAAGCCAGGCAACCTATTATTGCTCAATTGGTTGTCAAGTGGTTGGAACTCGATCAATCGCCTCCTGCACTTCTCCTGTTCGGTTCCAAGAAGCTGCTTCATTTTCTCCCATTCACTGTAGTGCAGGATGAACGACAGTTTATTGAACCTGGTTTTAGCAATTCCATTGCATTTAGTTTGACCTGACTAGGCCAGGCACTGTTTATAGTTTTTCTAGTGAAATGTTGTCCCTGCTGTTTCTTTAAAACACACAGATTTTAGTTTGACCTGACTAGGCCAGGCACTGATTATAGTTTTTCTAGTGAAATGTTGTCCCAGCTGTTTCTTTATAACACGCTCTTCCCAGGTGTACGTACAAACTTAGATCTAATCTGTTGCTTGATTATTAGGTGCGGAATCAAGATTCATTTTACATCCTTGGTGGTATTAGCTTAGAAGGACGAGAAATTGCATGGACCTGGCTGAAGGTATGTCATATAGTTGCAGGACATCTAGGCTCGGTTTTTGTGACAACATCAGATAAGATATCATATCGTTGATATATTTTAAAGAATAATATCTGATAAGTGATAAGATCTCGTATCATATTCTGATATATTTCAAAACTTTCTTAAGGTCTCTTGAGAAATCAGTGTGGCATGCCATTGATTTTGTGATACATGTATTGAAGTTATTTCTGCATTAATGAATTCAGATATGAATCCACTGCTTCAGAAGTTATGTTCAGAAAAAAATGAATATAACAACTTATTATGGTGCATTATATTCAGATAGCTGCAGGCAGGTTTGCAACCTTCACATAGTAGATTCCATCCACCTGATCTGTTTACTGATTACATTGTGAATAAAGGATATGCCTGTTATGTCGGGCAGCAGGGTATTAGGCCCATTAGTGGTTTAATTGCCCAATTATCCTATATATTTATATTTCCTTAATTAGTTGAGTTAGTTCCTAAAAGATAGCATCTCATAGGCTATATATTTGTAAACATGGATTCATGGAAAGTTAAGCAAGAGCAATCAGATTTGCTCGGCTTCCCTTAGGGAGCCGGGAGACCTCTCTGTGCCCTAGCCGCCGCCTCTGTTCCTCCTCCTCTCGCGATCTCCCTGCACGCGTGCCGCGGCCACGGCCCCTTCTCGCCGCTCGCGACCTCCCCCTTCCCATCCCTAGTCTCTCCGCTCCATCACCGGTAGGATCAGGAATCCTATCAATGCCATCAGCCAAAGATATGCTATGACTGATATTTTGCATATTAAAAGACAACTAGGTCTTATTCATCTGCTATATCAGTGGTCTGTGTTACATTCACTGTGCATCTAAGCCACCTAAAAATACTGAAATTGACTTGTAAATCTAAGCCATCTAAAAAGTAAAGGATGGATCACGAATGTTTGCAGACAAAAAGAAAAGGAAGGGAGGATTCACATTTGCAAGGGCAATGTTGGCTGCACTAGATAGCAGCACACAGACCACTAATATGTTTATTTTTTTCAAATTGTTACTCCCTCTTTTTCCAAAAACATGAGGTATTTTAACTTTGTTCCAAGTAAACTTCTCTAGCTTTGACCAAATATATAGAAAAATGCACCGAATCTGCAACATCAAATTAGTTTCATTAAATTCCACCATGCAACATGTATTGATAGTGCATTTATTTTGCATGGTAGATGTTAATGGTTTTTTTTTTCCAGTAAAGTTGGCTTCAGTTTGGCTGAGGAAAAAACCAAAACACCTTACTTTTTTTTTGGAATGGAGTATCTTGTTGTTTGAGGCACTATAATTGAAAACATTCTAGATATTTATGCCCATATTTGTCCCATTACAGGAAAACTGGGATTACGTGTTGAAGACATGGAAATCAAGTTCACTGATATCAGACTTCATCGAGTCCATTGTGCCACCGGTACACTGGAGACTTCTCTTTGCTGTTCCTCTCCATTCTTTCATCAAGTTAGTAACGTTAGCCCTTTTTGTGTATCTTGTGCTAATCAGTTCACCTCCGAGGAGAAAGCCGCCGAGGTTACCGAGTTCTTTGCTGGCCGCATCAAGCCCTCATTCGACAGGGCACTGAAGCAGAGCCTGGAGAGGGTGCGGATCAGCGCGAGGTGGATCGAGAGCATCAGGAGTGAGCCCAAGCTTGGTCAGACAGTGCAGGAGCTGCTGCAGGCCGGTGCGTAAACATGTGGTGGCCCTTACTCAACTCTCAGTTTGATCATCTCATAGGAGTCCGAATGACGACAGTGTTCTCGAGAAGGGTTCAGTTGGACGTGGTTATTCTACACTTTATTGTCAGTTGCTTGCGTGTGATCTGTTGCGGGGAAAAAAAATTTTACTGATGTAGTGACGTTTGTTTCGAAGAGTGGTGAGCTAAGTCCATGATTATAGCATTTGATTTGATGACAGTATAATAAAGAAACTAAGGGGGTGTTTCTGCAACCCCAGTCGCGGCCCAGCAAAACTGGGAACAAGTTCTCAGAAAGGCCCAGCGAGGCCCAGCTGACACCGCCTCGATTGCCGATTTTTTTTTAAATAATATATTTTTTAATGATTAATTGCAAATCTAGTATTTAGATTGGAAAAAATTACAAAAATAGCATTCTGTCGGCCTTTAGGATAGCCGATAGGTAACCTGTCGGGTGCTGGAGGGCCGACTAGACCCTATCGGCCAGCGAATAACCGATAAGTCTGCAGGCCCAACTGTAGTCGTTCGGTCAGACAGCCAAATCGGACCGACAGACCTATTGGCTGCCCACGACCCGACAGGGTCCTGTCGGCTCCGGCTGACAGAACCTAAATATCTTCGCGGCCCCGTCTTCTTCTTGGCCAAATCCTCGGTCATTCCCTCTCTCTTCCTACTGCCGCTCCAACTTGCCGGGGCCTGCCCACGGCCGGCAAGAGCCAGATCTGGCCGTGGGATGCCGGTGCCCCCCTCTCGTCGGCCACTGCCTCCCTTCTCCTGGCGCTCGCACGCTGCTTGCCTCCCCCGACGTTGCATGTAGGTTTTTTTTTCTTTTTTTTTCGATTTTGTTGTTTTAGTTGAAGCTAGTTGATTTAGTTAGGTTAGGTTATTTAGTTTTTTTTTATTAGGGTTAGTTAGGGGTTAGGTTAGTTTATTTAGTTTTTTTATGGGTTAGTTTTTGTTAGAGTTAGTTTTTTTTATTAGGGTTTGGTTAGTTTATTTAGTTGGTTAGTTTATTTATTTAGTTAGGGTTTAGTTAGTTGATTTAGTTTTTGTTAGGGTTAGTTTATTTGGTTTTTTTATGGGTTAGTTGATTTAGTTAGTGGTTTAGGATTTTAGCATTGGTTATTTACTTTTGTTTTTGTAGTTAGTGTTAGTTTATTTATAGTTTGTTTATGTTTATTTAGTTAGATTTTAGATTATTAGTTATTTTGGATTAGTTTATGTTTTAGATGTTTATTTTGTAACGATCTGCGAGCAACCGGTAGCTAGCTGTATTAGTATATGTAATTAGTTTGTTGTTAGGGTTTAGGGGTTATGGTGGTATTGAACTGGTAGTGTCAGTTTTACGATGGGAGCAGGAATGTCATCCGATTTAGTTCCTTTGAGAGTTTACTATGGCAACGGTGAAATCATAACTGGGGATAGCGGTGTAGACCTTAGTCAGTTCCAGTTCTTTGACACACAACTGAACTCATCGCTAGATCATAGTCGGAGACAAGCATTAGTCTGGCTACATGAATGGTTAGGTTTTCCGCCGTCACAACAATGTTTGAAGATTAGTATGTTAGTGCCCAGGCGACGGGACAATGGATGGAGATAGGAGTCGTACGAGGCTAGTAATATGAATAAATGAAGTTTCTCGTCAGTAAGGCTTTGGAACATGGGTATGACAACATCATGCTTGTTTAGTTCGTCGATGGTGCCATGCAAGGAGAGGGTAGCAGCACAGGTTTAAGAAGTAGAGAACTTAGAGGCTAGAATCCCAGATGAGAGCTATGTTCGTGATTCTCACGATGTTGATTTTAGCACAGAGGATGCAAGAGAACACGAATATAAAGCAAAAGCTGAGCAAACCTTGGTTTCCAATACTGGGGGGTTGAGCATAGGACGGAGGAAGAAGACGAACAAGATTTTCATATATACATGCAAGCTGATGAGGGCGAGGAGGACGAAAGAATCGTCGAGCAGATGGAAGTTGACAATGTGGAGCACCTGGCATTCGTGGATGAAGATGTTGGCAGGAGGTTCAAAGATGAGACCTGTCATCCCCGAGGATTGGACTAAATTCGCAGCAGATGCCATGATAGTGGACGACAACCATCACTCGGCGTGAGAGTATTCAAGGACGGAGGTGCTGCAATGGCAGATGTTCCATGACAAGGTCCATCTGCAGCATGCCGTCCGGCGGTGGGCTTTCAGGGAGAAGAAGCAGTTCAGGGTGGTTATTTCGAACCCCACGACGTGGGACGTTAAGTGCGTCACCCCAGGGTGCACCTGGTGTGTCCATGGTCACATGCCACGAATGGAGAGTAGCTTCATAGCAACTATTGTGCAACCGCATAATTGCTTCTTGGAGGCTACGCTAACTAAGCATCGCAACATGACAGCAGAGTTCGTGGCAAATAAGATGTATGGGGAGGTAATTGAGAAACTTGGCATGTCTCCTTTCCAAATAATGCTTGCTATACAGAACCAATATGGATATGAGATATCTTATGACATGGCTTGGAGAGCGAAACGGTTAGCTTTAGAGAAGAGATTTGGTTCGTACAAGGATTCATATCACCACTTTCCAACTCTCTTAGCTACTCTTCAAGCTAGGAACCCTGGCATTGTATATAATATCGATGACTACATCAATGCCAATGGAGACTGCATCCTTAAGCGAGCCTTTTGGTCGTTTGGGTGCATGATAAGGGCCTTCAAGTATTGTCGACCTTTGCTATGCGTCGACGGTACTTTATTGACCGAGCAATACAGAGGGACTTTGCTAACAGCCATAGGGGTCGACGGTAACAACCAGCTTGTGCCCATTGCTTTTGCACTAGTAGAATCTGGGAACAACGAGAGCTGGCTGTGGTTCTAAAGTGGCTGAAACGAGCTTTGGTGGAAGGAAGGGAGAACGTCTGTGTGATACATGATAGGAATGCCGGTTTATTGAATGCGGTGGAGAAGTTAAGAATGGTGCAGATCCAGAGGTTCAATGGCCAGATATACAAAGCCGTTGGTGCATGAGGCATTTAGCAACCAACTTTTATAAGCAGTTCAAGAGCAAGCGTCTTCAGGACTTGTTGAAGAGGCTATGCAAGCAGAACCAGAAAAAGAAATTTGACTTTATTTGGCAACGCCTAGATGAGCTTACCACTAGCCACATGAAAGAAGTGCGTAGGCACCCTGTTGTGGCAACAGAGGAGGAACCACAAGGCCTTGGTCCACTCCCTAAGGAGCCCAGAAGCAAGACACGTCGACATAAGGGGGGCAGATCATTGACTTGTTTCTCTCAATGGATTCAAGAGGAGGACCCCGAGAAGTGGTCTTTGTTACATGACAAGTACGGTGCATGATATGGTTGCATGACCATGAATCTCGCAGAAGTTTACAATTGGGTGCTTAAAGGCGCACGGTCCCTTCCTTTGGTTGCACTTTTGGAGGGTATCCTGACAGGTACAATGGTTTACCTACGAGAGCGATGTGCAGCGACAACCCTAGTTGCGAGAATCCACTAATGACTTATTCATCGACCATTCATGCATACCTACAAGATAAAAGTGCCAAAGGGTTGATGCACACCGTCTTCTATGTTGGCAATCAGGACCTTGTGTTCAAAGTTAGGTTGTGTGATAAAGGTGGACTTGGCACTGGTCCGAGCGAAATAACTATGGGGTGTCAGCTGTGGCCAGAAGAGAATAAGTGCGAGTGCACATGTAATAAGCCGAAGTACTACCATTATTTATGCTCCCATGTACTTGCTGCTTGTGGGAAAGCCAACATTCTGATGACGTTTGTGTCCCCTTACTTTAGGGAGGAGAATGTGTTCAACACATGGTCTGGCGAGCTATGAGGTTGGAGGGCCGTTGCTAATTTCAGTAAGCGGGTTGAGGATTGCGATCGTTACTGGTCTCCGGATCTTGAGAAAAGGTGGAGACAAAGGGGCGTCGAAAGAGTCGTTGTTTTAGGAATGATATGGACGCTTCTGAAACTGCGGATAGGCATCCATACTGTCTTGCGTGCGGTGGAAATCATTTGAGGAAAAATTGTGATATGTATCCAACACATAGGCTACCGGATGGAACGGAAGTTGGCGTATTCCAAAGCGATGATCTATGCAGCGATATAATTGTTGTAATAATTGACATTTTCAAATGGTGTTGTAAAATTAGCGATATGTATTATTTATGTTTCGGAAGTGTTGTAATATTTGACTTATGAACTAATGTTGTAATTTTTTGTTTTGTACTACTTATGTTTCGGAAGTGTTCTAATATTTATTGTGTTAACATTTTCGAAATCTGTTGCTTTATGTTGTTTTGTATAATGGCAGGTATGGAGCTGATCGACCTCGCTATTGACCAGAGGCACCGCTCTCACTTGGTGGATGAGCAGCTTCCACTAGCCCTACGCCTTCGCACGCACGACGAGTTGTGGCTTCTTGACCCGCGTTGGGTTCCCAGGTAACCGTTGTTCTTTCCTAGTAGGGTGGGTGGCAGGCTCAATTTCATTAATCCATCATATATGTTTGCATACAGGTTGCGTGCAACTGGCTTGCTCACGTTCGCTCGTCTCGTGGAGCGACACTGCCACAGGAGTGCGCGTTTCCCGGTGGACCGTGCCCTGCTCTCTGCTTGGGTAGACCGTTGGAGACCTGAGACGCACACGTTTCACCTTCCAGTTGGTGAGGTCTCTGTCACTTTGGAGGACGTCGCCAAGCTCTTCGGTCTACCACTGGCTGGTGTTTCCGTAGGCCCTGTTGTTGTTTCGGCTGACTGGGAGGAGCAGCTTCTGCAGCGGTTCCAGGGTGTGCTCCACCCTCATGCGGGGGAGGAGCAGTTCGGCTTCCACGACCGCCACGGCCCGCCCAAAGCGTGGCTGTCTCAGTTCCGTGCAGAGAGGCTCACAGACGACGACCCCGAGTGGCGGGTGCAGCGACACCTGGAGGCGTACTTGTTGTGGTTTTTCGGTTGGGTACTCTTCACTAGCTCTCACCACGACACCGTCGACAAGCACTTCGTCCACTATGCGGTGCAGATAGTGTATGCACCACTTGAAAACATCCCCCAGTACAGTTGGGGCTCCGTGGTGATGGCAGGTACGTACCGAGCTCTGTGTGACATGTGCACTCGGAGGACGTCGACAGGCACGTTGGCTGGGTGTCCGTTGTTGCTGATGCTATGGTCCTTCGAGCGGTTTGACATCGGGAGGCCAACCCTGTCGTCATACGAGGCGTACGAGGGTGGGATGTACGTGTTCGACGAGTTTGGTGTGCCCGACGGGCTTGATGCGCCGACGATGGGCACACTTTGGTTATGTCGTGATGTATGTATCCTCCTTTCAGCTTAGTGTTTTGTACTGTGGCGACAAGTCCTAATGGATTTTGTTTTGCAACCGAGGTGGGCAACTGGCACGTACACGGCATACGTAGCCGCGATGGACCAGCTCACACCTAACAGGGTTCGGTGGACTCCCTACACAGCACACGACGTCCAGGCCCGGGCACCACACGGTGTGTCCGAGTTGTGCTACCGTGACCAGGAGCTTTGGTTGACAAGGAAACGATTGGTGTTCGACGTTTACGTCGAGCCGTACTGTCCGGACCGGGTGGCTCGTCAGTTTGGCTGCACGCAGGTGTTCCCCCTTCCTCGGCTTCAGCTTGACGCGTTCCACGGGTAAGTGTTCTGTTACTGCCATCCATTCGTTTCGGTTCTACAATTTTATTCAGTTTATCTTGTTTTGCAGGTGGAGTAAGAAAGGCCAAGGGATAGCATTCGAGCAGTCCTGGGTGGACATGGTGGCGCCCTCGGTGGACGCGTGGGCACAGGCGGCGATCGACGTGCACGAACTAGGTGGGCCCTTCGACGAGGACGACTACTCCCAGTACTTGCCTTGGTTGCACGGAGCTACGCGCGTTCGTTGCTTCCCAGTACCAGTGGACGCTGAGCCACATGAAGCAGAGATCACGGACACCTTCGCCATCAGCTGCGTTCCATACACTGGTAACACTAATTTTTTAAGTAATTCTTCTTGCTATTATTACTTGGGTTATGACTGTCGACAACATTTTAAATGATATAGGACTTGTGTAATACCCCGGGTATTACGGATTTAATTAATCTGCCATGTCATCATATTTAAATTAATCATTTGCATATGATTGTGATTAGGTCCCTAGAGTGATTTGAATTTAATTAGTATTTGTTTGTAGAATTAAATTCCCAAATAAAGGTTTAAAAATTTACTTTTATTAGGGCCAAAACCTAATTCAAAATCTAAAAGGAATTTGGAGATAGTCCCTTAATAAAAGTTTTAGATCTTTTAAAATGGAACAACTTTTATTTTTGGAGATTTCAAAGTTCTGTGGTGGGAATTCAAATTTATTTCAAAACAATGATTTAAAACTTAGTTTTAGATTGGCATTTCAAAAATTGATTGGAATCTGGCAAAACTTCCTAAATAGAAGTTGTAAAGCTCATTGAGTAGAACAACTTTTATTTTGGCAATTTTTCGAGTTGTTGTGTAAAATAAAAAGTAATTTTGAAAATGCAGTTTGAAATTCAAAAACCAAGTTTACCCCTTTTGCTGTAGTTTCAAAAATATTTCGAATTTGGATTTAGTTCCAAAAGCAAAGTTGTTCAGAATTTCAAACCCTACAACTTTTGTTTTTGCAGTTTTTCATGTTGTTATACAAAATCAGTCGAATTTGGTCAAAAACCGACAGCCCTAGGGTCTAGGTGCTACAGTGCTATGCCCCCTCACCCTGTTCGCGAACAGAGCCGGCAGCCACCGTGTCGCGCGCGGGCGCGCGGCGAGCCGTGCCGGCCGGGATCGTGTCCCCGCGACCTCGGCAGATACGGGCGCGCGTGCGCCGCGTCGTCCTGGTTCTGTCCCCCTCGCTCCCGGCCTTTAGAAAGGCGACGAGGCCCTCCCCATCGCCATTTCTTCTCTCCCGGCCACCTTCGAGCTCTCTCGGTCCCCGGCTAAATTCGCCGCGCTCCGTCCATCACCACCCTCTCCATCTCACAGCCAGCTACCTAGCTTCCTTGCGCATCTCCTGCGACCGTCGGCGGGAGCTGTAGAGCTTCGTAACCACCGGAACACCGGTATCTTCCTTCGCGGGCGGGCAGAGCGCCGCCGCGAGCTCCGCCGTCGTCTCGAGCTAGTCTGGGTAAGCTCTAGACCTCGGATTCTTGCGTACCGTGATCTCCGTGACCCCTTGAACCTTACGCGTGCGTCGGCGTGCTCTCTGGTTCCCTAGGTTCGCCGGAACGCGTGTTCGCCGTTGTGCCGAGCCGCCGGGATCCGCCGCCGTCGCCAAGTCGCCTTCTCCGAACCACCTCCGTCTCCACCGACCCCTCGGCCAGCTTCGTGGTGAGCCCCAGATACTCGCGCACCTTTTTCCCCTCTCTTTACCGGCTTGTGCTCGCCGGCGACGTGCTCGCCGCCGCCACCGAGCCGCCGCGTACGTGTCTCCAGGTGCTGCGCGCCTCGGATCTCGTCGTGTCTTAGCTTGGTAGACTCGCCTTGGAGTGTAGAGTCCGTAGGTGCCCTCGGCTTCGTCCCTCGGCTCACCGTCGGCGAGCTAGGGGCGGCGAACCGCCGGCGCCCTCGCCTCTGTCAGAACAGAGGAGAGGCCAGGGGCCTCGGGTTAGAAGATAAGTTTTCCCAGGGGGTTAAGCGCGAAGTTCATGACTCATGTGAATAGTGTAGATCGGACCGCGGGTTGATTTTCAGTTTCCCCAGGGTCTCTTTTGCAAAGTCGTCGGCGCCGGACGCGGGCAGGCCGAGTGGGCCGGCTCGCTCTGGACTTGGGCCGTAGTGGGCTGATTTGGTCTTTTCTTTTTCCAGTGAATTTCAAAATGCTTTTCTTTTATATATTCATGTGAATAGTGCTGATGTTTGTTAATTTCATATGAATTAATCTGCTAGGTGTAAAAATGTGAAAATAATTGTGTATGCTCTCTGAAGTATGTAGTATTTGTTAAAAATATAATATAGGGTGTTCCAGTGCCTTTAATCTGCGGAATAAATCAGTAAAGTAATTAATAAATGCAAGTTTGTGTAATTTTAATTAATTCTCTGTAAATCCAAAAATCATGAAATTTATTGTGGCTCTGTTTGGTGATAAAACCTAGCTGTTGGTAAAGTTTGGTTGCAATTGAAGTTAGTTTGGTCAATTAATAAATATATGTGGAATTAGGGATTAATAAAGTAAATAGAAAAATGAATTTAGGTTTGTTGTGTGAATTTTTGGATTGAATGAAGACCAAGGATCTTTCACTGTGTGATCTTTGGCAATTCGAGAACTTAGTGCTTGATAGTATTCATAAAGCTGTGTAGCGGCTTTCTGTGACCGTTAAAAAGGTCAATAAAACAAAAGTAGGAAACATTACTTTTACCTTCCGTAGATTGTTTGCAACTTTACCGTGAAGGAAAGTTGTACTCAAAGTTGTCAATTACATGTTTGTTCTACATTTTCCATTCATGTCATTCCGCACCATGTAAGCATGCATCATTATTTTACGTATAGAGATCGGGTTCTCGGAAGAATTATTCATCGATAGAAGTCAAGTGATTTCTCGGGTTTTCTGGCGAGAGTGACAGACCTGCAACACAGGCAAGCCCCGGTGCATTCAGCCCCTCTATTACAAAATATTTATAATTCGAGTTAATCTACTGCATTAGGTTGATAGGAGTTGATTGTCACCTATCCAGATGCATTGTCTCAAATAAATACCCTGAAACCTGATTTAAATAAAATGGTTTGAGAAATGCTTAGGCATGCTTAATGAACTTAGCTTTGCATAAAAGAAAAACTATTTTCTGTGCCATGATTATACTTATACGTTGATTGGTGAAGAACTGGTTATCCGCTGGTCGATGTGTATTTGGGTTAGAGTCCCAATGCATGGTCGCTTTCGGAATAATTTGGAATTAGTCGATGTCTTTGGAAACGTGTTTCGTTGGGTGGCCAGCTCATGGGGCGGCGTTCCCTATGTCTCACTCACCCGACAGGCACGATAATAAAAACTGTCGGGTAGTCTTGTACTTGGGTTAGAGTCCCAATGCAGGATTGACGGCAGGAAGGAAATAGGGACCGTTCGTTGTAGGCCTGCTGTGATCATGATGAACAGCCTAGCCACATACCAATGCGGAAAGCCTAGAGTTCGGTGGCGCTATTGCTGGAACCGACAACCACGCACTGGGAGTGGAGAGATGGCGAGAGTAGCTTGTACCCACGTGGCCGGCGTGCCTGGATAAGAGTGGAGTACTGTGCTCTCGGGTGGCGCAGGACCGGTTCCGGGATAGCAAAGCCGTGACGACGGGTTGGTATATGTATGCCGGCGTGCTGCATATGCAGTGTGGTTAGAATCCCCAGCTGGGTACTTTCTGGATTCGAATCGACGTGCTCCTCGGTTATGGAGACTTGATCCTCACACTCTACACCGAAAAGTGGTTCTCAACTAGGTTATCTGAATGAATGAAGTAATTGAAAGAATGATGATACATGAGTCTGAATATTGGAGCTATAAATATGATTATAATAATGACAAAATAAAATATGGATCAGGATAGATTGCTTTTCTGCAAACTCCTCATCCTCTGCTAGCCTTACCCATAGCCTTGCATTCCTGAGTCTCATTTTACACCCTTAGTCGGGTAAGTCTTGCGGAGTACCCCAGTACTCAGGGTTTGTTAACCCCTGTTGCAGGTGAGCTGAAGGTACAGTCATGCTCGGGACCGTGCCGGTTACCGGATAGCGCATGGGTGAAGATATGTATAAGATATAACCCTTGGGCAGGGTGTTTAGTTGTATGTGCTTCTCCACTACGAAACTCTGGTTTGGGATAATGTAATTTATATTTATAATCTAGATTTACGTAATACTTCCGCACCTTATACTCTGATTCAACTTATTTGTGTAAGCTATTGTAATACTTGCAAGGTCCTTACAATGAGATCCTCGGAGAAGTTAGGGTTTCCTAGGGAACCCGGCAGGACACCTAGGTCAAGGAGAACTCGTGCAGACTGATCATGGGTCCTTAGGGACAATGACGGTGCACGTGGGCCCTATGATTAAGGCGGTTCTGTCACAAGTGGTATCAGAGCATGTCATTGTAAAGTACTTGCAGTATTACTTTACAAAAACTTCAAAATGATTTCGAATGAATAGAATTGATGGGGTAGTTTGGTCCGAGTTGTTTCCGAACTTTCCTCACTCATTCTATTGCATCTTTCCTCGATTATTTCCATAGATCTATAAGTAGGACTTGAGTTTAGTAGTGGATTAGTTCACTAAGTATGCCCTATGTTGAAAAATGTTGAGTGTGTGTCACTCTAGTAATTAATTTAATCAGTATGATACGTAATTATCGGAAGTACTCTGAATTGCGTTGGAAAGCTCATGCATCATGACATTACAACTACTAATAATACCCCCGACATGAAATATATCTCTACTTTCTAAAATAAAATCTATTTCCAAATATATTTTGTTAAAAACAAATTCTTACCCTTCTTCTCAGTAGATGGATCCACAAGACCCTTATACCGGAATTGACAACTGCCTGACCATGTTCGGAACCCCTACAAGGATGTGGCAATCACTGCAGGGAGTAGGTAACTCAAGACCACTAAAGTATTTTGTCCCGTACTGTACTCCTTGGTCGGTCGAGATTGGAAATGTCCCTACAGATCCTAGCCAGAGCATTAACAATGAATTAACTACAACTTTACTTTTGAAAACCTCAAAAGATTTTTTTTATATAAATTAAAAATATTTGAAGAAAGCTGATTTAAAAAAAGATTCTTCTAGTCTCTTTGAGCTTGCTGAAAGACCTGGGGATGACTTCCGACAACACGAGTCAAAGAAGGGTTTCGAAAACCAGTTTGATTGCAAAAGCCATGCCGGTTTTGTTTTGAGTAAACAAAAGGAAGCGAAGCTTTGACTTGAAAACTGAACCATTGAGACCATGTTTTAAATTTTTTTTTCAGGAAATACGACATTCAAAAGGGGTTTCGTTTTCAAAACTCATTGATTTGAAAATTATTTTTTTTTAAAAAAAACTGTTCGAATTCGAGAACCTCACAAAAACGCTTCCCAATTTCCAAATAAGGTTTAAATTCAAGGTTTTTGGCAAGTGTACCGTGTTTTCTGCAAAATGGTTCCGACTTCGCATACCACTATTTATTTTTTTTAAAACACTTTTGACCAAAAGTCCATTTCAAAAGGATTATGAAACGTCTGAATTTCTACACATTCAAAGGTCGCCAATACCTTAGAATTTCAAAAGAATGGTCTCCGGAATCATTTAAAAAGGATTTGTTAGAAGGCTCCTTTGTCCTTCTCTTGCTTGGAATATCAAGCTGATGCTAGTACCTCGATGGGATAAGTCGTTCCCGACCTACGGTACCCACGAAACTTGGGGCCCCATGTGGGATGCATCCACATGGCTTGCGGCCGAGCATATGCGGGTATCGTGGTATGATCGTGACCGCCCTCAATGGTGCTGAGCACAACTGAATTTTCAAGTTAGGCTCTGTTCAAAATCTTCTTCCAAAGGAAAAATCGAGTACATTGAAAAGTTACACGTTGTGTATCAAGCTTTTGTCAATCTTTAACAATCTTCGCTCCATAAGTTTCTAGTCTTTGGGAAAACTTCTGGATGCAGTCAATTACTATACCAACTCGACACAAAACTTTGGCTAATCCTTGATTCATTAAATCTACTCATGTAAGATTTTTATCTTCTCCTTTCAAAACACTGCTATTTCCTTCGAAAGCTATTGTAATTGTAGACTATGGGATGTCATGCTCTAAGACCATGACACAGCGTCGAAATCTGGGGTCTCCTATGGATCGCAACCATGGGAAATTACTGCCGGACGCTCGCTGTTGTCAGGGTTGATGATAATGATCCTAGCCTGCAATTAATGTGCTTTCGCTATCATTCAAACTCCCTTACAAAATTTAAATCCATATTTGTTCCTAAATTTCAAAATTCTTTTGCTATTTATAAATATATTAAAACCCACTTTGGGAATTCACATCTGATCTCTCTGAATTCTCAAGATTCTTTGTCTTTACAAGCATCTTAATTTCATCTGATAGAATAACAGGAACCAATTTGGAAATGATACCTAAGATCCAATCGCTTGGAAATGGTATCTGCGATCCGCTGAGGATTTCCTGTTGTTTTATGGATTTCCGGTTATTTATAAATGCCTTGAGATCTATTTTAAAATTCACTTCTTCGGAAACTCTGGGACGCACTTTAATTCACCCACATACTCAAGATGAAAACCTAGCACTAGACCATAACTTTTATCTGCATACGTGTCATGCCTTGACCCGACACGTGTCCCCCACTCAAATCCAACATGTTATTCCAAAATCGTTATGGTTGTGCCTATAGTGGTGTCATGACCTGTGACCACGGTGTCGCGTCGAAACCTAGGGTCTCTCACGTGCCATGGCCACGCTGAGATTCTACTAGGCACGTGCAGGTATCGAGGTTTAAGATTGTGATCTACTATAGCCTTACAACTAAAAAGCGCTATTCCGTTTGCTGTGGTGTAACATGATCTACGGCTGCGATACAATAATAGCAACCCAGAATCTCATGGGACTCGCGACTGCATGAGGTTTTAGAAAAGGCTATATGCTTGTATCAAGGTCCCTGGTCACTTTACATCATAGCCACACTCGATATACTTTCTCTTTCACTGAGGTTATTTTAATTGCGTTCTATGATGGTATCTCGACTCGTGACTATGGTGCTGTGTCAAAACTTGGAATCTTCTGTGGACTGCAGCCACATAAGATCTTACCCGGGTACGCACTGGTATCGTAGTCGATGCTGCCGAACCGTTATGGATCGCAATTAATGTGCCTTCACTCTCCTTGAAACCCACCTTCAAAAGATGTTACACGTAAAGGTTGTTTTTTTTTTCGAAGAAATAAGGTTTCAAGTTTTAGTGTTGAGAGACAACTGATTAGATTAAATAAGAATCTTCTTTATAACAAATTGGAACGGAAGTGTAGCTAGTAGCTTATCAGTTCAAGCATCTGAACACTTGTCAGTTGCGTAGGATATATTTCATGTATCACCACTTGGGAAGCGTCCTCAAGTGCCAGATCGAGTTATTAACTTGGTAGGAGTTGAATTGAACCAGATCTGACACACTCCGCATATCCAATAAGAGTTCGATACCGGAAAAGGTCGTGTTACTCGAAGAACTTCAACAAGGTGGTATAAGTACATTGGCAATCAACCTTTAGGAGGAGAAGGTACCCATGAAATCAAAAAAAAAAAATTACCCCTCTAGAAACTTTCCTAACATCTTTACAACACATTAAATATGACTCTCGCTTTTCAAATTTTATAAAATGTAAACCCCTACTTGCTTTATAGTCAAGTTTGAAAGATGCTTACTTGACACATTTTTTTTCCATTATTAAAGTTAAGGCTTTAGCCACATCTTAAATCTCGAGACGAGATTTATTTTAGGGGGGAAGGCTGTAATACCCCGGGTATTACGGATTTAATTAATCTGCCATGTCATCATATTTAAATTAATCATTTGCATATGATTGTGATTAGGTCCCTAGAGTGATTTGAATGTAATTAGTATTTGTTTGTAGAATTAAATTCCCAATAAAGGTTTAAAAATTTACTTTTATTAGGGCCAAAACCTAATTCAAAATCTAAAAGGAATTTGGAGATAGTCCCTTAATAAAAGTTTTAGATCTTTTAAAATGGAACAACTTTTATTTTTGGAGATTTCAAAGTTCTGTGGTGGGAATTCAAATTTATTTCAAAACAATGATTTAAAACTTAGTTTTAGATTGGCATTTCAAAAATTGATTGGAATCTGGCAAAACTTCCTAAATAGAAGTTGTAAAGCTCATTGAGTAGAACAACTTTTATTTTGGCAATTTTTCGAGTTGTTGTGTAAAATAAAAAGTAATTTTGAAAATGCAGTTTGAAATTCAAAAACCAAGTTTACCCCTTTTGCTGTAGTTTCAAAAATATTTCGAATTTGGATTTAGTTCCAAAAGCAAAGTTGTTCAGAATTTCAAACCCTACAACTTTTGTTTTTGCAGTTTTTCATGTTGTTATACAAAATCAGTCGAATTTGGTCAAAAACCGACAGCCCTAGGGTCTAGGTGCTACAGTGCTATGCCCCCTCACCCTGTTCGCGAACAGAGCCGGCAGCCACCATGTCGCGCACGGGCGCGCGGCGAGCCGTGCCGGCCGGGATCGTGTCCCCGCGACCTCGGCAGATACGGGCGCGCGTGCGCCGCGTCGTCCTGGTTCTGTCCCCCTCGCTCCCGGCCTTTAGAAAGGCGACGAGGCCCTCCCCATCGCCATTTCTTCTCTCCCGGCCACCTTCGAGCTCTCTCGGTCCCCGGCTAAATTCGCCGCGCTCCGTCCATCACCACCCTCTCCATCTCACAGCCAGCTACCTAGCTTCCTTGCGCATCTCCTGCGACCGTCGGCGGGAGCTGTAGAGCTTCGTAACCACCGGAACACCGGTATCTTCCTTCGCGGGCGGGCAGAGCGCCGCCGCGAGCTCCGCCGTCGTCTCGAGCTAGTCTGGGTAAGCTCTAGACCTCGGATTCTTGCGTACCGTGATCTCCGTGACCCCTTGAACCTTACGCGTGCGTCGGCGTGCTCTCTGGTTCCCTAGGTTCGCCGGAACGCGTGTTCGCCGTTGTGCCGAGCCGCCGGGATCCGCCGCCGTCGCCAAGTCGCCTTCTCCGAACCACCTCCGTCTCCACCGACCCCTCGGCCAGCTTCGTGGTGAGCCCCAGATACTCGCGCACCTTTTTCCCCTCTCTTTACCGGCTTGTGCTCGCCGGCGACGTGCTCGCCGCCGCCACCGAGCCGCCGCGTACGTGTCTCCAGGTGCTGCGCGCCTCGGATCTCGTCGTGTCTTAGCTTGGTAGACTCGCCTTGGAGTGTAGAGTCCGTAGGTGCCCTCGGCTTCGTCCCTCGGCTCACCGTCGGCGAGCTAGGGGCGGCGAACCGCCGGCGCCCTCGCCTCTGTCAGAACAGAGGAGAGGCCAGGGGCCTCGGGTTAGAAGATAAGTTTTCCCAGGGGGTTAAGCGCGAAGTTCATGACTCATGTGAATAGTGTAGATCGGACCGCGGGTTGATTTTCAGTTTCCCCAGGGTCTCTTTTGCAAAGTCGTCGGCGCCGGACGCGGGCAGGCCGAGTGGGCCGGCTCGCTCTGGACTTGGGCCGTAGTGGGCTGATTTGGTCTTTTCTTTTTCCAGTGAATTTCAAAATGCTTTTCTTTTATATATTCATGTGAATAGTGCTGATGTTTGTTAATTTCATATGAATTAATCTGCTAGGTGTAAAAATGTGAAAATAATTGTGTATGCTCTCTGAAGTATGTAGTATTTGTTAAAATATAATATAGGGTGTTCCAGTGCCTTTAATCTGCGGAATAAATCAGTAAAGTAATTAATAAATGCAAGTTTGTGTAATTTTAATTAATTCTCTGTAAATCCAAAAATCATGAAATTTATTGTGGCTCTGTTTGGTGATAAAACCTAGCTGTTGGTAAAGTTTGGTTGCAATTGAAGTTAGTTTGGTCAATTAATAAATATATGTGGAATTAGGGATTAATAAAGTAAATAGAAAAATGAATTTAGGTTTGTTGTGTGAATTTTTGGATTGAATGAAGACCAAGGATCTTTCACTGTGTGATCTTTGGCAATTCGAGAACTTAGTGCTTGATAGTATTCATAAAGCTGTGTAGCGGCTTTCTGTGACCGTTAAAAAGGTCAATAAAACAAAAGTAGGAAACATTACTTTTACCTTCCGTAGATTGTTTGCAACTTTACCGTGAAGGAAAGTTGTACTCAAAGTTGTCAATTACATGTTTGTTCTACATTTTCCATTCATGTCATTCCGCACCATGTAAGCATGCATCATTATTTTACGTATAGAGATCGGGTTCTCGGAAGAATTATTCATCGATAGAAGTCAAGTGGATTTCTCGGGTTTTCTGGCGAGAGTGACAGACCTGCAACACAGGCAAGCCCCGGTGCATTCAGCCCCTCTATTACAAAATATTTATAATTCGAGTTAATCTACTGCATTAGGTTGATAGGAGTTGATTGTCACCTATCCAGATGCATTGTCTCAAATAAATACCCTGAAACCTGATTTAAATAAAATGGTTTGAGAAATGCTTAGGCATGCTTAATGAACTTAGCTTTGCATAAAAGAAAAACTATTTTCTGTGCCATGATTATACTTATACGTTGATTGGTGAAGAACTGGTTATCCGCTGGTCGATGTGTATTTGGGTTAGAGTCCCAATGCATGGTCGCTTTCGGAATAATTTGGAATTAGTCGATGTCTTTGGAAACGTGTTTCGTTGGGTGGCCAGCTCATGGGGCGGCGTTCCCTATGTCTCACTCACCCGACAGGCACGATAATAAAAACTGTCGGGTAGTCTTGTACTTGGGTTAGAGTCCCAATGCAGGATTGACGGCAGGAAGGAAATAGGGACCGTTCGTTGTAGGCCTGCTGTGATCATGATGAACAGCCTAGCCACATACCAATGCGGAAAGCCTAGAGTTCGGTGGCGCTATTGCTGGAACCGACAACCACGCACTGGGAGTGGAGAGATGGCGAGAGTAGCTTGTACCCACGTGGCCGGCGTGCCTGGATAAGAGTGGAGTACTGTGCTCTCGGGTGGCGCAGGACCGGTTCCGGGATAGCAAAGCCGTGACGACGGGTTGGTATATGTATGCCGGCGTGCTGCATATGCAGTGTGGTTAGAATCCCCAGCTGGGTACTTTCTGGATTCGAATCGACGTGCTCCTCGGTTATGGAGACTTGATCCTCACACTCTACACCGAAAAGTGGTTCTCAACTAGGTTATCTGAATGAATGAAGTAATTGAAAGAATGATGATACATGAGTCTGAATATTGGAGCTATAAATATGATTATAATAATGACAAAATAAAATATGGATCAGGATAGATTGCTTTTCTGCAAACTCCTCATCCTCTGCTAGCCTTACCCATAGCCTTGCATTCCTGAGTCTCATTTTACACCCTTAGTCGGGTAAGTCTTGCGGAGTACCCCAGTACTCAGGGTTTGTTAACCCCTGTTGCAGGTGAGCTGAAGGTACAGTCATGCTCGGGACCGTGCCGGTTACCGGATAGCGCATGGGTGAAGATATGTATAAGATATAACCCTTGGGCAGGGTGTTTAGTTGTATGTGCTTCTCCACTACGAAACTCTGGTTTGGGATAATGTAATTTATATTTATAATCTAGATTTACGTAATACTTCCGCACCTTATACTCTGATTCAACTTATTTGTGTAAGCTATTGTAATACTTGCAAGGTCCTTACAATGAGATCCTCGGAGAAGTTAGGGTTTCCTAGGGAACCCGGCAGGACACCTAGGTCAAGGAGAACTCGTGCAGACTGATCATGGGTCCTTAGGGACAATGACGGTGCACGTGGGCCCTATGATTAAGGCGGTTCTGTCACAACTTGTTTGCAGACAGATATATGCACGGACATTGGCCACGAGCTTCTGTCGTACGCGCAGTGGTACAAGCAGAACCCTCCATAGGTTGGTAGGCAAGAGTTGGTGGCTGCCCTTCGACGACTAGGGCAATGGTGCTTGGCGGGCGTATGTCCAGCATCGTGCCGGTACACCACGGACGTCGTTGGGCACGACGACCAGGGCCTGCCTGCAGCTACTCCCGTGCCTCCCGGAGCGGTATCCGTACGACGTCCTACACGCCTAGGTATCTCTTCAATGGCCATTTAATAGATTTGTATATTACGTGCACCGCATGCGTTACATGACCACACTTTGGTTGTGCAGGGACACTTGCTTCTGCAAGCGAGTACACAGAGGGGACGAGCAGCTTCGGGAGCTTTGACGTAGGCGGTACTCCGCCTATGCGTCCGGATGAGGTCGGCCCCTCACAGCTTTTTGGTGCACCGTTGCCGACCCAACCGACGCAGCCATCTCAGCCTGTAGACCTGACCCTACCACCACACCATCGTTGCCCTCCAGAGCAATTCACTTTTCCTACAGACCAGGTTCGTCGCCAAGGAGCGCAGGGCACTAAGCGTGGGTGTCGTGCATATTGAGGGCGCATGGATGTATGATCACAAGTTTGCATGGATGTTAAGTAGTAATGCATTACTGTTCCGTCCAGTCGTATTTATCGTTTTCATTGCATTGAATGGAGGCAACGCTCAATACGGTCCGATGCCTGCACATGGATGTTAAGTAGTAATTGCGGACATTTCTTGTTTTGTCAAACATATTACAGAACGAAGCGAACAAGCATAACACATGAAAAGGCATGTGTGGACTCTAACATGCCATCGCAAATTAAAACATACAACGAATACAGGAAATGGCATGTGAGAATCTGAACCAAACAAGGGTTAAGACTCTCTGCACTAGATCTAACATGCCTTAGGTAATTGAAACATGCACGACACACATAGACGGACAATCGGAGAGCCCACTAGTAGTGTTCCCACATATTAGGCTGTGTGGAACCTTCCCCATAATAACCGCCCATTGGCGGAGGTGGTGGCGGTGGCGACTCCGACGGATTGCCATTGTTCTTGTGATGAGGGCAGCGACAGTATGGGTCTGTGCATATTGGCTCATGCGATGCAGCCTCAGTGTTGCCTCCTTCCTCATCCTCGTCCTTGTTGTGGCTCGAGCTGTAATATTAGAGGGTCCACCCACTTAGTGAACCCGCAACTGCCTTCTGCCCATGAGGTCTGCCATGACAAGATTTGTTAAGACGCTTTTATGTTGCAAAATACATTTCAAAAATAAATGACAAAAAACTTTACATATGCATAGGGACACTTGAAGAAACGCCAACCCCCGTCTATCCCCCCTTGGGTGTACATCTGCACAAGGCAGTCCTCACCATGCCTACATTTTGGCCACTCTTCTTTTCCCTACTTCACGTAGTCCCTCAGAGGTCTATGTGGACCATAATCACTCTTGCACTCTTCTGCAAACCTGTCCATGGGTTCCTCGAAGTCCTCGGGACCAAGAGTACCCCCATCATCCCATATTATTGGTGGGCCCTTGCTCTCCACCTTGGCCTTGCCCTTTCCAACCCTAAGTCCCCATTTCTTTGGTCCAGACATCTTGCATTGCTGGTGATGTTCGGCCAACACCGTCCCATATTTATATAGGGAGCCGAGGGGTGACATTGCGTTTCAATAGAACTGAATTAATGTTGAGTTAATTGACCACAACACTTTGAAGTACTCTAAAAAGGCAAGATTCTCGGTCTGACAAAGTCACTGAAGAGGCTAGTCACTGTGCAGTCTCAGTCACTAAAGAGGCCATGAATTGAATTGACAACTCGCTGAAAAGGTTATGCACTGAAAAGCTGTAGGATCACGGACTGGCCTAGAAGGGGGGTTGAATAGGCCTGTGAAAAATCTTCGCGAACAGAGGTTAGTAACAAGCGCGGTAGTGCCGGCCTGTAGAGCGGCACTGCCGGGCTGCCCGGCACTACTTCTCCTAGAGCGGCAGTGCTGGACCTCGCAAAGCAGATTCTACACACTTCAAAAACTACTTGGGGAAATTTAGATCGAAAAAATTACTGATGTTCCCTGGTATGTGTAGAGCCTAGCACACCCCTTCCTTGCAGCTAAAACACCATCAATTCGTAGATGGGGACCAAACCCTACAAATTAAGAAACTCAACAAATAGAGAGTAAAACAAGCAACACAAGTGACACAAGATTTATCCCGTGGTTCAGCTCGCCACAAAGGCTTGCCTACTCCACATTGTTGAGGTTCCACAAAAGAAGCTTGGGGTCACAAAGCCCAATCCTCGTTCTCAAGTCAAGAGAGTTAACTCTTGAAAAGAGCGGGTGATTCCACTAGCTTGTGAGGGTGATTACAAACCTCCCGGGGCTGCCACAAGATTGGCAAGCTTACCGGGCGACGCTCTAGCCGGCTAGGAGCAAGCTCCAAGAGTAACAAATGCAAACCACCGGCTTGAACGCGAACCAAGTGCTTGGAGAAGTTGAAGATCAGTGGGGAGAAGCTTGTTCTTACTGAGATTCAGCTCACACTCTTCTAGATTCAAACTTGGATTCAAACTTGAGAGTGAAGAGCTTGTTGGGAATGAGAGGGAGCAAGAAAGAGGCTTCTCTGGTCTGGGAACTGAGCAAATGGCAGAGATGACCATTGGGGGCGACAGGAGGGAGACTAAGAAGCCCCTCTCGAGTCTAACGGTCAAAACAAGTCGCGGCAGTGCTGGGCTAGGAGCGGCAGTGCCGCTCGACCGGCAGTGCCGCGTTGCCAAACCGGGACAGAAAGATCTGGAATTTGGTGGCTAGCTTTGGCAATGGAAGTGACTGATGTTTGGTGTAAATGATTTGCACTTGGTCACATTTTCAAACCTGTCTTTTGCATCCCCCTTAATAGTACGGCTTTCCTATACTCAAATTTCAAAATAAAACGAATTTAAACCTCCTTTGAGCCGGATGCCGCATCTTTTAAATGTTAGGGGTCCACCTGCATAAGATTACATCCTCCTAATGCTTTTGCCTGTCCATCATCTCGATAAATCTCATTAGTCTTCTAATCGCGTGGTCATTATCACCAAAATCCACTTTAGGGCTTGATTGCACTTATAATCTCCCCCTTTTTGGTGATTGATGACAACACGATTAGAGAGGTAAAAGATAAAGTACAACGAGATTTAAATGAGATTTTGAATGTACTCCCCTGAATGTGTGAGTGGAATTTGAATTTCCAAACTTAGCATAAAAGGCTAAGTTTCACACACTAGAGTGAAATGGGGTCTCCCCCTACATCCATGATCTCTGTGGGGTGCAGCACATAGTGTCATAAAAATAAACGTGATGCGAATGACATGTGAGACAATCAGAGTTAGCTTCTGTTGTCAGATAGGGCGGCACTGCCGCTCCAGGGCACGGCACTGCTGCTCTGCCTGAAGACAGAAGCTTCGCGGAAGCAGAGCACCTACACAGAGTATATATAAAATAAATCTAGTTTACGCACATGCACAAGTTGGTTCTCAAATAAAGTACTAAGGTTCACAATCCAGAGAAAATAGAGACATCGAAGTACTTATTACAAACCAAATGAGTTTGATAAACACTCTCAACTCTACAAATACTACCTCTTACAATATCTAAACATTAAGCTCACGAGCTGAACACTAGTAAAAATGACAAAAAGTTGTTGTACCCCTCTCTAATCCCCTTCTCCCCCTTTGGCAACAAGCACCAAAAAGGAAGAAGAGAGAGAAGAGTGAAGTACAACTACTCATCATCATCCTCACTAGAGGCCTCCTCCTCGTCATCGTTGCCGTCTTGGTCTTCTTCCTTCTCATCATCGTCGTCGGACTCGACAACGGCGCGTCCCTGGCGGTGAGTGGTGGCAGTGAAGCGTACACCGCGGGACGACGTGCCAGGACGGTCCTCCTCCTCACTAGCAAGCTGGTCCCAATCGTCGTCCTCAATGTCGGAGCCAGACATCTCACTGAACACAGGTGGAGGTGTAGGAGGGTCAATCCTTCGCATCCCCAAATGATCACGTATCTCCTTGTTCTCCAAGCGAGCCTTATATGCAGAGTCAGAAGCATGCATACAAGCCCCGAAGATCCTCTTTAGCATGCGGGAGAGATGACTCTTCTTCCTGGGATGCCGCTGGGAGCCAGAACCGGAAGAACTAGGGAATATCTGACGACGGGGCAGCTCGCCTGCTGGAAGACTGGGTGGCCTGCCCTGCTCTCACCGACGCCTGAGTGGTGAGTCTTGTCAACCCGAAACGGCTCATGGGACACATCCTTCTTGAATATAATGCCAGACACGCGCTCAATCATGAACATCAAGTATGGAGCATAAGGTAGGGCCTTCCTGGCATCCTCAGAAGTGATAATCAACTCACTCCAAATGAAGCGAGACACTGAGAAAGACCCACTACCTGGCTGTGTCCTGGCAAGCATGTTCCTCGCTGTCCCATATAGGTTGGAAGCTGAACCAACCTTGGGATGAAGAGTCTGGCGGAATAGATTGTTCAGGATGTAGTACCGACTCTTCAGCCCCTTCACCAAGCCATCTGCCTGACTGGGATGATCATATAGATGGGCCAACTCGCCGTCAGTGAGTGCCCGCTCATCATGAAGATCATAAGCATCCCTGTCCCATTCACCAAAACCAAGGATCCGAGCAAAAGTAGTGAAATCCACTGGGTAGTGGTGAACATCAGTCATCCAGTGCAACTCATCATCCTCTCTGTCAAAGTAACAGGTGGCTAGGAACTGATATAGAATCTCGGTGTTCCAGTCATACCTGAAACCCATCAAGTCATAGATGCCTCTGTTCTTGCAGAAGGCAATGACTTGGCTGCACACTCTGTCATTCTTGCTTGCCAAGTGCTCCTAATCAATATACCTCATCGGAACAATCTTGGGCTTCTTGGAAGCAAAGAGGACGGACTCATAGAAGTCCGACTGAAAGGCAGACCAAAACCTGTAATCAAGCTCAACATCCTTACGCCTAGCATAAGGGTTGACCTGTCTCTGCTCCTGCACAGCCCTGAACTGGTTGTAGTAGCTGATTTTGTGCCTTTGTCTCTTCTCAACTGGAGCACGCACATGGTGATCATGCTCATCCCACCGCAGGTATGCCCCATCAAACATGGAGAGATCATCTGGGGTCTCCGGGCAGGCACCATCTGGAATGGTCCTGCCTGCCTGCTCCAACAACTCAGCAGCACGGAGTGCCTGTCTATCCGTCCTGCCCTCCGGGTTTCGTCCACCTCGACAGGCTGGCTGCTTCGTACGCGGGGACGCGGGTTGCTGGACCCAGCCCCAGCGTCGAAACCACCCTTCGTCCTTGCTTCACGCATTCCTTCATCCGCCATCTACGTAAATGTGTGAAAAATTGTGTCAAAATTAGGAAGGGATGAGTGCTGACCGAATCTCTGGAATGAATAGAACCAATATGGTGATTCAAAGAGTGAGGTGAAATTTGGAGAGCAAAGGCTCACTGCACAGGGCCCGGCACTGCCGTGCCTGCGCAGTGAGGCTGCTCTGCCTCCAAACTTCCTCATCCTTTGAATCAATAGATCGACGATGTCCAACCCATAGACTCGATGCAATACACATCAAACAACCCTAAATGGCACTTTTCTTCAACCAAAAACAACACATTTCATAGATCGGGGAAGTTCTTCGATTAGGGCTTCGCATACCTTGAGAGAGGGAAGGAGAGAGGAGATGCCGTGCCTTCAAGGGACCTGGACGCCGGTGGGAAGAGGAGCACGCCCTCCAACACACGGTGGCAGACCGAGCAGGGGAGGGAGCGCGCGGCAGGGAAGAGCGGCGGTGCTGGGCGGCGCCGTCGCCCCTTTCTCACGGTTTGAACGAAAGAGAGAGAGACCGCGAGAATGAGGGGAGAGAGGGAGAAACAGTCATGGGCTCGAGATAGAGAGAGGAAAACCCGACCATTCTGACTAAGGTGGCCCACGGGCCGTCAAGCTGGCAAGGCGCGGCACTGCCGGGCAAAGGCCCGGCACTGCCGCGGCTTGGAGCGGCACTGCCGCCCTGCCTTCTAACAGATAACCTAGACCTATACTGGTCTTCACCTAGGACAAGGCTACATGATATTATTTGTGCAATCACTTAGTCAGAAAGACTAAGAATTAAAAGCAGTGACCAAGATTGCACAAGCACACGTTCAATATAGTTTTGAAAGACATAATTGAACTTTTTAAATCCTTTTCAAACAACCTAGCTTAAGCAAACAGTTATGTGCTAAGTTTCAAACCACATTTCGAGAATCAAGGATATTTAGTTCACTACGCAAAGCGCAAAACCTTGACTCGTTGAGAGGCTTAGTGAAGATATCGGCTAGTTGCTTTTCGGTGCTCACATGGCGTATTTTGCTATCTCCTTTGGTTTCGTGGTCTCTCAAGAAGTGATGTCGGATGTCAATGTGCTTAGTTCTTGAGTGGCTTATGGGATTGTTTGTAAGCTTTATGGCACTTTCATTGTCACACAATAGTGGGATTTTGGTAAAGTGACATCTGAAATCACGAAGGGTTTGCCTCATCCAAAGTAGTTGCACATAGCATGCACCGGCTGCAACATACTCGGACTCGGCGGTGGAAAGGGCTACACAATTTTGTTTCTTAGAACTCCAAGACACTAGAGACCGTCCAAGGAATTGACACGTCTCCGAAGTGCTTTTTCGATCTACTTTATAACCGGCGTAATCGGAATCCGAATACCCAAGCAAATCGAACTTAGAGCCCTTAGGGTACCACAAGCGAAGGTTTGGAGTGTGCACTAGATATCTCAAGATTCTTTTAACAGTCATCAAATTTCACTCTTTCGGGTTAGCTTGAAATCTAGCACACATGCACACTAAGCATAATATCGGGCCTAGATGCACACAAATAGAGTAGAGAGCCGATCATGGAGCGATATACCTTGATGTCCACGGCTTTTCCTTCCTCATTGAGATCAAGATGTCCGTTGATTGGCATGGGAGTTTTGATAGCCTTTGCATTCGCCATGTCAAACTTCTTGAGCATGTCATGGGTGTACTTGGTTTGACTTATGAAAGTTTCTCCCTTCAATTGGTTGACTTGAAACCCGAGGAAGAACTTGAGCTCACCCATCATGGACATCTGAAATCTCTTTGTCATGGTCCTACTAAATTCCTCACAAAAGACATTGTTAGTACTACCAAATATTATGTCATCGACATATATTTGGCACACAAATAAATCTTTACCAACTTTGTGAGTGAAAAGAGTAGGATCAGCTTTGCCTATTTCAAAGTCTTGTTTGAGCAAGAATTCCTTAAGGCATTCATAGCATGCTCTTGGTGCTTGTTTAAGCCCATAGAGCGCCTTATAGAATTTGTAGACATGGTTTGGGAACTTGGGATCTTCGAAACCCGGTGGCTGCTCCACAAATACCAACTCTTGTATTGGGCCATTAAGAAATGCACTCTTCACATCCATTTGATATAGCTTGAAGTTGTGATGGACAGCATAGGCTAGAAGCATTCGGATTGCCTCTAGTCTTGCTACCGGTGTATATGTTTCTTCAAAGTCCAAGCCCTCTACTTGAGTGAATCCTTGAGCCACCAATCTTGCCTTGTTCCTTGTCACCATTCCATCTTCATCTGGCTTGTTTCTGAAAACCCACTTGGTGCCGATGATGTTGGTGTTGGGTCTTTCAACTAGAGTCCATACTTAGTTTCTCTCGAAGTTGTTCAACTCTTCTTGCATGGCTAACACCCAATTCGGATCACCAAGTGCTTCTTCTACCTTGAGAGGTTCCAAAGAGGAGACAAAAAAGTAAAATTGACAAAAATTTGCCAAATGTGAACGAGTAGTTATCTCCCCTTCGAAGACTCCCAAGGATATTGTCAACGGGATGATCCCGTTGAATAGTTTGACCTAGCCTTGGATGATCAATGGATTCTTGTTCTTCTTCTTCTGGCCAATCATCTTCATCTACTTCAAGAACAGGTGCAAGATCATCCCTCAGAAGCGGTGTTCTCTCAGCTGTTGCAGGAGTTGATGGCTCTGCTGTCTGGGGGAGCGGCACTGCCGGGCCTAAGGTCGGCACTGCCGGGCCCCCTGCAGTAGCAGCTTCTGCAGTGGCCTTCTCTTGAGGTCCTTCCACCTCTGTAGCATTGTCTTCTTGTGGTCTTATATCACCAATTGCTACTTGCTTGATTGCTTCACATGGTGGATCCTCCTTTCCTACAACACTTAAATCAATTTGCTCTACTTGAGAGCCGTTAGATTCATCAAATGTCACGTCCACCACGACTTCAACTCGACCGGTGGTCTTATTGAAGACACGATAGGCATGCTCATTTGATCCATAACCAAGTAAGGAACCCTCATCAACTTTAGGTGCAAACTTAGATGTTTTGGGCCTTTTGTTAAGTATGAAACACTTGCACCCAAACACTCTAAAGTAAGACACCTTTAGTTTGTTACCGGTGAGCAGCTCATATGAGGTTTTCTTCAGCTTCTTGTGTAGGTAGAGACGGTTGATTGCATGACAAGCGGTGTTGACGGCATCACTCCAAAAGAGATCCGACGTCTTGTACTCATCAAGCATTGTTCTTGCCATGTCAATTAGAGTCCGGTTCTTCCGCTCTACTACACCATTTTGTTGAGGGGTGTATGAAACTGAAAACTCATGCTTGATGCCCTCTTCATCAAGGAAGATATCAACTTGGGTGTTCCGGAACTCGGTCCCGTTATCACTTCTTACTTTCTTGATGGGAAGCTCAAAAATCCTTTTGTGCCCTTCTAATGAATGTCTTCACTTTGTCTAGTACCTAGGACTTATCATACAAGAAGAATACCCAAGTGAAACGGGAATAATCATCAACAATAACAAGTCCATATTTACCCCCGATGCTTAAGTAGGCCACCAGTCCAAAGAGATCCATATGAATTAGCTCCAATGGCTTGGTGGTTATCATGATGCTCTTTAGTGGGTGTGGTGCTCCTACTTGCTTTCTGGCTTGGCACGTGCTGCATGTCCTATCTTTCTCAAAATGAACATTCGTTAGTCCAAGGATGTGATTGTCCTTTAGAAGTTTGGCCAAGTTCCTCATCCCAACATGAGCTAGCCGGCGATGCCACAACCAGCCCATGCTAGATTTTGCCACTAAACAAGTCTCAAGGTTAGCTTTACTTTTGTTGAAGTCAACTAGGTAAAGCTTCCGTTTCAAGCGACCCGTAAAAGCAATAGAGGAATCCTCCCTTCTAGTGACTTCCACACCCTTATCCGTAAAGAAACAATTGTAGCCCATCTCACACAATTGTGATATGGATAATAAATTGTAACTCAACGAATCAACATGTAAAACATTAGTAATTGAATGTTCATGAGTTATAGCAATTTTATCAAGACCGATTACTCCTCCCTTTCGAGTTGTCGCCAAAAACTATGTTTTCACTTGGATTCTCGATAGGGGAGTATGAGTTGAACATACTCTTCTCTCCGGTCATGTGACTTGTGCATCCGCTATCAAGTACCCAACTTGATCCACCGGAGGAGTATGCCTGCAAAACAATTTAGTTCCTTGATTTAGGTCCCCATGTAACATTGGGGCCTTGCATGTTAGTCACAAGTATTTTAAGAACCCAAATTGCCCTTCCTATATGCTTGCTGGCCTCTTGACAAACAATCTTAGTAACAACTTTACCACGGTTGTTGCACTTCAACACATAGCAAGATTCCAAACTTTCACGGATGACATTTGGCTTTGGTTGATGCACAAACTTATTTTTGTCACCCATATAGATTCCTGTGGCTTCTGGAAAACCTGCTTCTGTTAGGGGCACCCTTTGGACATGTGCTTTGGAATGATCAGGCTTTAGATTGGTGACCTTCCCTTTCTTGGGGCGCGGCACTGCCGTTCTAGGCCCGGCACTGCCTCGGTATGTGCAGGCCTCTCTGTACCAATCTAAGCTGTCCTCTCAAACCTGACACATTCCACTTCATTTTTCATGTATCTTCCATTGGTCTTACCCCCAGCAACATGGCCTAAGCCACTCTTGATGTGAGGATGCCTTCCATCCTTGTATTGCACCTTTGGTTGCTCTCTAACCTTGCTCTTGCTGTTTTGCACCTGCAAGTTCTTACCCTTACTAGCAGCTAAGGCATTGAGCCTTGCCACTTTTTTCTTCATTGTCTCTAGGTTGGCAAGGTTAGTAGCATAAGCATTTAAATCAAGTTTGGTGCATTGTTCACATACTTGACTAGTGGAAAACCTAGATGCACCTTTGCTTTCGAGGAGGAGTGAGTTACTATCAGCAAGAAGCTTATGTTGATCCTCAAGTTCATTGTGCTTTTACAACAAGCTATTGTATCTTTGGTTGAGATCAACATTAACCTTCTTAGTGATAGTGTGGGCTTTTTGCTCTTTGGCCAATGCCTCTTGCAAAGAGTCCACCTCACTATTCTTCAAAGCAAGAGCTTCTTTGCTAGCAATATAGAGATCTTCTTGTTTGATAAGAGTCTTTTCTCTAGATGCTAATTCAACTTGGGTGCTTTCTAATTCTTCCATTGGTCTAGTAATGAACATTTTAGTTTTGTTATCCAAGTTCTTAGTTAACTTATCAATTTCTTTATCGCTAGATGTTGGTGGTCCTTATGGATAAATTTTATACCACCAACTTAGACTAAAAAGAGGATTAACAATCATATTCTAGCACATATGCCTTTACTACTAACAAGTTCCACTTGTACCCCTAGCATTCATACGCATCAACATGGAGAAAGCGCAAAGTCAAATGACGAATCCAACAAATGCGCAAACAAAGAATACTAAAAAAGCCCACCTTCAAAGCGTTATTGGATCCATCCGTAACCACGGGGGAGGCCTAGGCCCAGGGGACAACCAACCACCCGAAGGCGGCGGCCAAATGGCGCTCCCCAGGGACCGACCGCCCCCTTGGTAGGGCCTCCGGGGCCCATCTTCGGAGGCGGTGCTGATGGCGGTTTGCTGATGGCGGTTTCACCTACTTCCATGTTTAGAACGCCCAAACTGTCATAGTCTCAATATAAATAGAGGGTGCTCCATCCCCTTCAACACACACATCATTTTGGAGTCATCTACCTCACACCTCTCACTTGTATCTTTAGAGTAGTATTAGTAGTTTGTGAGCAAGGCAAGAGCTATCAAGGAGAGCTTGTCTCCTTGAAAGAAAAGGATCATCTTGGTATGAATACAATTCGGTCTTTTTCCATGAGCAAGTTCTTATCATACTTATATGATTATGCATATGAACTAGAGTCTAGTTATGATCTTGTTATGAGCATAGTACATGTAATGTCCCGCCTCCCCGAGGCCGGGCCCGCTTACATTTGGCAGCTTAACTAGGATATAGACTGCCCTCACAGACCAACACCAGTCTTTTCTGCGCACTTTGTCCTCACTCATGCGCACCCGGAAAGAACTTCCCGGTCGGTCACCCATCGCTCAGGGCCAAGCTCGCTTAACCTCGAAGTTCTTTGCAGATGGGCTTCCGGAAATGAAGTTGCAACTTGTTGGTATGAGTATCCTATCAATCCTATTAAGCCCTGGGCCGGGATGTTACAGTACATGAGCTAGAACATAGTTTATGTATCATGTTCTTGACTTGTTCATCATCGTTCTTCATTGTTCATCAAATTAGTATGAATATAGGAAGAACTAGGAATGAGGTGATGGTTCGTCGTGCTGTCATCGTTGCTCTTAACCTAGCCTGTCAATTCGAAGGGTTGGGGTCCGCGGGGGTTAGGAGTTGTTTCCAAGTATGCAAGCATGGAGCTTGGGTATGCGGAGATCGGCGGATATGTCGGTATCCCACGGGCAGAGGGGTAGGTGGACAGGTGGTGACAGCCTTGTTCATCCCGAGCATTCCCCCACGTTCGGATATTGAGTAGGAGTTCGTAAAGTCTCTATCGGCTGGCAGACCAGCTGCGGGGATCTCCCTATCACCCCAGACTTAGTCTTGATACTAGAACTACTAATTAGATGATTTGCTAACAGTTCTTTGCATAATTATATATGACCAATGCCAGCTCAGTTAGATATATTCTTTTATTCTTTATTTTCCTTTTATCCTCGAGGTTGATCCATATGTGTGTCCACTATCTTGAAATCATGTCTTATTCCTGTTTACTCTATGCCTACCAATGCACTCAATAAGTGATCATGTTTACACCACGCTTGATGCATATTGCCCTCCTACGGGAAATTATAAATACGACACCCTACTCACTGGGTTGAAATGCTACAATGATAGTTCTGTGCGCTTGCAGAGTAATCTTATTCCTTATTGAGCTATCGATTGGCGTACCTAAGTACCGTTACTTAAGGATTGTAATTCTTGTTGCACCCCACAGCGCCGTGTCACAGTTTTGCATATCGTAAGTAATGATGGTTAGGAAGGCCAATCCGGCACTTCTAACTGCTATTACCAGACTGCATTATCTAGGCTGGCGCCACTAAGGGCCAAGGTTTACCTTTCTGAAGTAATGGTGGTTGGGAATGTCAACTTATGTTTCTAAGTATTATTATTAAGGACGGACCTTTAGTCTATCTTTAGTAGTAATGCTAAGAAACGCCGACAAGCATTTCTGGCGCCGTTGCTGGGGATGGACTTTTAGTCTATCTTTTGTAACGACGTTAAGAAATGCCAACACTAGATTCATCATCACTAGAGCAATCACTTGAATCACTACTAGAGATGTCACTAGGAGAGGGAGTTTTGGACTTGGATTTGTTTCGTACCTTCTCACCCTTTGCCATGAGACAAAGGTGAGTGGAGTGCTCATCATCGGGCATGTTGTTGAAGAGCTTCGGTGTAGAGGATGGTGCATGAATGGCAATGGTTGCAACCTTCCTATCCTCTTCACTTAAGCTGTCCACGGTTGAGTCCCATTCATGTCCAATGTGAGCCTCTCCTACATCTCTCTTGTATCTTCTCTTGCTGCCCTCTCTATAACTTTTCTTGTCTTGTCTCTTGTCTTTCTTCTCATGAGGACAAACGGCTATGAAGTGCTCCGTGCTGCCACAATTGTAGCACGTTCTCTTTTTCTTGTTTGGGAAGATCCTCTTTACTAACTTGTAACCATTGCTTTTGATTCCCTTCCGAAACCTTCTCATGAACAAAGCAAAGTCATCAATTTTCTCTTGTTGCTGCTCACTATCACTTTCTTCTTCACTAGATGATGAAGTTGTTGGCACTTTTTTCTTCTCTTTCTTGGCTGCCCTTGACTTGAAGGATGCACCTTACTTGTTGCCCTTGGACTTGCTTGAGGTGGGCTGTTTGCTTGCTGCGGGCAGCAAGCCCTTCTTGCTTGCTTTGAGTGCTACATCCTTGATCTTCATGTCTTCAAGTTTTGTTTGCAGCTCCCCAAGCCTTTGCCTTTCAAGTGCTTCATCTCTATGCATTTCATGTGTCAAAAACCTTCCAAGAACATCACTAGGAGTGAATTGCTCAAATCTCTTCTTCTCTCTAATCAAAGTCACAAGGGTCTCATTTCTAGGTGAGAAGGCTTCCAACATTACCCTCACAACATTGTGATCATTCATCTCGGTGCCACCAAGACCTCTAATCTTGCCAACTATTACCGTCAACCTATCAAACATCTCTTGTGGTCTTTCTCCTTCATGAATTGCAAACCGGTTGAGTTGGACATCAATATCTCAATCTTGGATCTTCTCACTTTGTCAACACCCTCATGTGCCATGTGCAAGGTATCCCATATTTCCTTGGCCACCTCCAAACCCATCACCTTGTTGTATTCATCACCATCCAAAGCACTAAGCAAGACACTAGTAGCTTGGGCATTGAGATGAATGTTGCGGAACTCAGCTTGTGTGGGCTTCTTTGGATCAACCGGTGCCTCTAATCCATGATGCACAATCTCCCAAATCCCGAGATGAAGACCTACAAGATAAGTTTTCATCAAGTGCTTTCACTTGGCAAAGTTTGTCCCATCGAAATGAGGCAACTTTCCCACGGGCACATTGATGACACGTCTAGTGTCAAGGTTAGATAAAGATGAATAATCAAAGGATACAGCTCCATAGTCGGTGTAGCCGCTGCCTTTCTTGTTCTTGCTGCTCTTGGTAGGTTGATAAGTGCTATCATCATCTCCATCTTCGGTGCTACTTGAGTCATCATCACTTGAGGCCTTCTTCTTGCTTTTTTCTTCTCTTTTCTTCTTCTCTTCTTCTCTTCTTTTCTTTTCTACTCTTCTCAGCCTTCTCTCTTCTCTTCTTTTTACATTTTCTTCTTTTCTTTTCAGCTCTTCCTTCTCTTTTCTTCTTTCTTCTCTTCTAGCTTCTTTTGCTTCTCTTTTCAATCTTCTTTCTTCTCTTCTTCTAGCTCTTTCTTCTTCGAAGATATCAGCTAGGTGGCAGCATGGATTGGCTTGCCATCGACACGCTGTCACTGCTGCTATCAGGTGGTGTGAAGATCATCACCACCACTACCAATATGAACCTCACGAGCTGTACTCGCCTCTGCTTCACCGTTCTTAGCCATACCTCACGTGGTTAAGCGTAAGCCTGAGGTAACCCGCTCTGATACCACTTGTAGGATCACGGACTGGCCTAGAAGGGGGTTGAATAGGCCTGTGAAAATCTTCATGAACAGAGGTTAGTAACAAGCGCGGCAGTGCCAGCCTGTAGAGCGACACTACCGGGCTACCCGGCATTGCTGCTCCCAGAGCGGCAGTGCTGGACCTCGCAGAGCAGATTCTACACAGTTCAAAAACTACTTGGAGAAATTTAGATCGAACAAATTACTGATGTTCCCTGGTATGTGTAGAGCCTAGCACACCCCTTCCTTGCAGCTAGAACACCATCAATTCGTAGATCGGGACCAAACCCTACAAATCAAGAAACTCAACAAATAGAGAGTAAAACAAGCAACACACGTGACACAAGATTTATCCCGTGGTTCAGCTCACCACAAAGGCTTGCCTACTCCACGTTGTTGAGGTTCCACAAAGGAAGCTTGGGTTCACAAAGCCCAATCCTCGTTCTCAAGTCAAGAGAGTTAAATCTTGAAAAGAGGGGGTGATTCCACTAGTTTGTGAGGGTGATTACAAACCTCCTGGGGCTACCACAAGATTGGCAAGCTCACCGGGCGACGCTCTAGCCGGCTAGGAGCAAGCTCCAAGAGTAACAAATGCAAACCACCGGCTTGAATATGAACCAAGTGCTTGGAGAAGTTGAAGATCAGTGGGGAGAAGCTTGTTCTGACTGAGATTCAGCTCACACTCTTCTAGATTCAAACTTGGATTCAAACTTGAGAGTGGAGAGCTTGTTGGGAGTGAGAGGGAGCAAGAAAGAGGCTTCTCTGGTCTGGGAACCGAGCAAATGGCAGAGATGACCATTGGGGGCGACAGGAGGGAGACTAAGAAGCCTCCTTGAGTCTAACGGTCGAAACAAGTCGTGGCAGTGCCAGGCTTGGAGCGGCAGTGCCGGGCCTAGGGCTGGCACTGCCGCGCTGCCAAACCAGGACAAAAAGATCTGGAATTTTGTGGCTGGCTTTGGCAGTGAAAGTGAGAATATTTGGTGTAAAGATTTGCACTTGGTCACACTTTCAAACCTGTCTTTTGCATCCCCCTTAATAGTACGGCTTTCCTATACTCAATTTCAAAATAAAACGAATTTAAACCTCCTTTGAGCCGGATGCCACATCCTTTAAATGTTAGGGGTCCACCTGCATAAGATTACATCCTCCTAATGTTTTTGCCTATCCATCATCTCGATAAATCTCGTTAGTCTTCTAATGGCTTGATCATTATCACCAAAACCCACTTTAGGGCTTGATTGCACTTACAAAAGCCTATTCGCAAGCCCTCTGAATTGCTGAAAAGGCTAGTCGCTTTTAAATCTGACTGATTGAACGGGCTACGTACTCTTGATTTGCCAAGCCATTGAAAAGGCTACTCGCTGTGTAATCTGAGGTGGGAAACAGGCTACTCGCTACTTGACATGTCACTGAAAAGGCTAGTCGCTTTACAATACGAATCACAATAGTGTACCATGTGTCTTTGTGTCCGTAGTATGGTCTCAGGACCAGTGTGCAATTGTATCCATATTGTACCTTGTTTCAATAAAATTTGTGTTCTACCAAGCACTTAAAAGGCTAGGGTATATGCACTTATTTAAAAAAAAACAAAATCTGTAAAGCCTATAAAGGACTAAGTCTGAAAAGACTAGGATCCATGAATTTACTGCTTTACTCCATGCCTGAAAAGAGACCAGAGTACAATGGTACCTCCTCCGTGGACTATGTCCACTACACCATACCAAACGGCTATTCAAACACATCCGACGAGTTCAGCATACCACACATCTTCTTCTTCAAACCCTCCTCATTCAACTACAATGTCATCATGGACAATTGACCTAACTCAACTACCGGTGTGGCGTGAGCGGCCAAAGTGTCGTTGTGGGTTTGTGACTAGGTTGTGCGTGTGGATGGAGTTGGACCGGCACTATGGGTGTAGGTACTTCAATTGCCCAGATCTGGATGACGACTTCATGTTACTATCAACAACTTCTTCTTTTGTTTCTTGTAAACTATTCACACTTTGATCCTTTAAATCCACATATGTAGCCTTGCAAGTGGATCCAATGGGTGGATCGGGAGATGCCCGCATGTCCACACAGGCGCCCGAAGGAGCTTGAAGACAAAGCTCAATATCTTCTGAGGATGAATGAGGCTCGTGAGGTTGACCACAAAATCAGGGAGGACAAAGAGCGACGGATCAGGGCCGATCAGATCCGTCTCAAAGCTAAGGAGGAAGATCTTGCCAGGAGGAGGGAGGAGTTAAGCTTGCGTGAAGCAGTCATTGTTGGTGGTCCTTAGAGCCTATTTCTTATCGCCAATATGTTACTAAAATAAATAGTAGGTAGGGCTTTAAACTAACATTTCCACAAGTTTTGGTGTGTACTTGACTTGCAGGTGTGACATGTGGAAATGCACAAAAACCATAAAGAAAGCGCATTCCAGAATTCGTATTCAGAAAAGGCGCAAAGAAGAAGAGAAGCCCACCTTCATTAGCATCCTGGGCCCATTCGTAACCACAGGAGAAGTCCAGGCCCAGAGACAAACCGATCATGCGAAGGCGTTGGCCAAACGGACCTACCAGGAGGGCAGCCGGTCCCAGGGACGGCCGGTCCCCTAGTGGGGCCTCTCGGGCCCAGTCTTCTCAGGCGGTGCGTAGGACGGTTCCCTCAAGGCGGTTCCACCTGCTTCTATATTTGTTGGCGCCCGAACCGTCCTTGTTAGACTATAAAAGAGAGGGAGAGCTCCCCTCCAACATATACCATCATTTAGGAGCCATTTACCTCACCTCTCACTTGTATTCTTTAGATTAGTTTTAGTATTAGAGCAAGGCAAGAGCTAGCAAGGAGAGTTTGTATCCTTGGGAGAAGAATGAACACCTCGGTATGAATACAATGCAGTTCTCTTCCAAGTTCAAGTTGTTATCTTAGTTTATATAGCAATGCATATGAACTAGAGTATAGTCTTGGTCATGTTATGATCATGATATATGAACTAGCATATAGTCTATGTGTTATGTTCTTGATATGTTCATCGTTGTTCTTCATCGTTCATCGACTTAGTATGAATAGAGGAAGAACTAGGGATGAGGTGACGGTTCGTCGTGCCTTCTCGGTTGCTCTTAGCCTTGCCTGTCACTCCGAAGGGGTGGGGTCCTAGGGGGTTAGGAGTTGTTTCCAAGTACGCGAGCATGATGCTCGGGTATGCGGAGATCGGCGAATATGTCGGTATCCCACGGGCAGAGGGGTAGGTGGGTAGGTGGTGACAGCCCTGTCCATCCCTAGCACTCCCCCACGTTCGGATATTGGGTAGGAGTTCGTAAAGTCTCTATCGGCTGGTAGACCAGCTGCGGGGATCTCCCTATCATCGCAGACCTAGTCCTAACACTAGACATGCTAGTTAGATGTTTACTAACAGTTCTTTGCATAGTTATATATGACCAATGCCTGCTCAATTAGATATATTCTTTTATTCTTTATTTCTCTTTTATCCTTGAGGTCGGCTCAGATGTGTGTCCACTATCTTTGAACTATGATTTACCCCTGCCTATGCTATGTCTACCTATGCATTCAATAAGTGATCATGTTTATGCCAAAGCTAGATGCATTCGTCCTGCCCTCCTACGGGAAATTATAAATACGACACCCCTGAATACTCACGGGTTGAAATGCTACAATGATAGTTCCGTGCGCTTGCGGATTTATCTATACTGAGCTATCATGATTGGCATACCTAAGTACCATTACCTAAGGACTGTAATTTTTGTTGCATCCCAAGGCGTCGTGCTTCAGTTTTGTATATCGTAAGTAATGATGGTTGGGAAGGCCAATCAGGCACTTCTAACTGTTATTACTAGACTGCATTATCTTGGCCGACGCCGTTAAGGGCCGAGAGTTACCTTTCTAAAGTAATGGTGGTTAGGGATGTCAACACACAGTTTCTAGTATCAGTTGCTAGGGATGGGCTTTTAGTCTATCTTTAGTAATGATGCTAAGAAACGCCAACAAGCATTTCTGGTGCCGTTGCCGGGGAGGGCAAAAGGAAATAAAAACTTCTAGCTTGGCATAGGCATTGATTGCACAATAAGCAAAAGGTGGCCATAGTTTAGGCAGGCTAACTTCTCTTATTTTCTTCCTCTTTTTTGTAGGAAAGAAAACATGATAGTGTATGAGTGGTTTCGACCTGTGGAACAACTTCACCGACAATCCGGAGGCACTCCTAAGGAAGAATAGGTCCCGTACCACTCCTTCTTCTACTACTCCATCGACAGACGAACCATTCACTCCCGCACCATCTGCTACTATCATCATGGCCAAGACACTCCGCGACTACTCCACCCCTACTGTTGCCAACGTGCCCGTTGAGCCCGCTGTCAATATCGGGAATGGAAACTTCGAGCTCCGTACTGTCCTAATCAAGATGGTGCAGGCAAGCCAGTTCTGTAGCTTGCCAAATGAGGACGCAAATGCTCATCTTCAACACTTCCTTGAATTGTGCGACACCATCGTCACCAAAGACATCGCACCAACTAGCATCAAGCTCCGCTTGTTTCCTTTTTCCCTTGCGGGGAAGGCGAAACAGTGGTTCTACCAAAACAAGAAAGCTGTCAACATGTGGGACAAATGTTCCATGGCGTTCCTCGCCAAGTTCATCCCCATGAGCAAAACCATTGCTCTAAGGGGAGAGATATCCAACTTCCACCAGACATCACTCGAGTCCATTCCTCAGGCATGTGAGAGGCTGCAGGACTATGTCCGAGTCTGTCCCCACCATGGAATGGAAGATTGGCTGGTGCTCCAGAAATTTTATGAGGGCCTGACGGCCATGTCAAAAGGGCACCTTGACACCGCAGCTGGAGGGGCATTCCTCTCCCTCACCATCGAGAATGCCACTGCACTCATCGAAAAGATGGTAGCAAACCAAAGCTGGGGAGAAGGAAGAGAAACACAAGAAGGCATGCATACCGTGAAGGAGACGGATTTGCTTGCCACAAAAATAGACCTCCTAATAAAGAGGCTGGACGACCGTGCCACCGAACCCACCACAGGCACCGTCCAAGCCACAGACTCACACATGACATGTGAAGTCTGTGAAAATGTTGGCCATTCGGGGAACAGCTGTCCCGAAACCCAGGAAGAAGTGACCTACGTCAACAACGGGTTTCGCCAACATCAACAACCAGGTAATAATGGGTGGAACAACCATAACCACCCATAAGGTAATTCTTCTAATCTCATTTCAAATTTCAAATTGAATTTCAATCAACCTTCCTCGAGAGATTTTGTTTTAAGGCAAGCTAAGTCTAATGCAGATCGTGCTAGAAAGCTTTCCTTTAATGATAAAATGTTTGAATCTATAAATGCTAAACTTAAAACTCTATCTTTTTTTGTTAAACATCAGCTGAGTTTCAATAAAATGATAGAAAAACAGTTTGCTCAAATTGCTGCTTCTATTCCTGTCAACAATACAGGAAAAATCTCGGGGCAACCCGAGAATTCTCCCAAGTTTGTTCATGAAGCTGCAGAGCAATGAAGAGGAGGAAGTCTTACCAACAGACTATAAATGTTGAGCCCTTGCCGAAGGTCATCGGTAGTTATCTTTCAAAAAAAAGAGAGAAAAAAGGAGAGAGAGAGAGAGAAAAGAAACGGACTCTACTCCTTTAAAACCTTTGCTACCAATAAGACCAAGGTCCATATACACTAGTTGTGTGTGTGATCCGGACTGATGGTTCACCTGAGTTGGAGCCTATATGTACACGCCACCGGTGCAGCATCTTCAAAGAAATCCACATATGCTGCCGGTAGGAACACTCAGGTATGCAAAGGGTAATAAATGTTCACCAACCCCTTCACTCATACTTGTCTCCTTATGATCATTCAAATTCATGCTTCCCTGTTTATGTCATATGCTCTTGTTTGGATGTATTCTCACGAGTAACATCCATAGGCTATTTTCAAATTAAGCATGGTGCTTAGGTTGAAATAGTCTTCTTTAATCATGTTTTGACATGGTGTTGAAATTTGATTAATGAACCTTGAGTTGTTTTCATAAACAATGGCAGTAATCTGATATGGGGATAAGTCTTGGCTATGTTTTCGTTGCATCTTTTATATCAGCCTTATTTGAGCTCTAATAAAAGTTGGTTGAACAAGTTCCTAATAAAATAAAAATAACTAAATAATAAAATTTTGTTTCCTTGATCTTTTAGCCAATAAGACCCTTGCCTGTTGTAGACCCTCTTGTTTTGTTTTCTTTGTTATAACAAAAGCAGGTACAAAAAATAAGTGTGGGGGAGATCTCTCAAGCATAACTACAACAAATTCGAGATCTCCCTAACACATTGCACAAACATCGAGCAACCCATCAAACAAAAGGACGAGACAAACAACTTCCATTAGTACCTTCATCTTCAACGATGGTTTGTGCAACTCTACCCCCGCTCTTTTCAAATTTTTGAAATTTAACTTTGAACACTTTTGAAAAGACAAAACTTTTGATGCTTCATCTCCATGGCATCCTGTGATTAAAGTTTGCATACTCTTTATTCCTTGCCAATATTCCTATTACTTGTGAACACTTATCCTGTGATTAAAGTTTGCATACTCTTTATTCCTTGCCAGTATTCCTATTACTTGTGAACACTTATCATAGGGACCACATTTTATCTAAGTGATTGACGAATGAGATATAGTAGGATGACATGATGCCTGCTCATTTCTTGCAAAGAACTTGGGATTTATTTTTACAAAACAAAAATCAATATAGCATGTTCCTTGAATGATTGCAAATACCTACCAAGGCCATACATGATCTTTCATGACAAAACCTTCCACATATGCATCTTACTTTGTGTTGAGTTTGGTCAAGTTTTGTGACCCCTGTTGAGAGAAATTTCATGCTCCCAAGATCAGATTTCCCGCACCCACAAATAAGGTTGCCAACTCTTACAAGAGTTGCGCACAACATTCATCCATCCACCAAATAATTGCACTACGCCTACCTTGGAGTAGGCACAAAATATACCTTCCACTTTGATCCACCCAAAATGTTCTACTCCTACACTAGGGGTGAACCAAAAATATACTTATTAGGTCCCAACCAAATAAATGCTCTGAATCTTTGTTCTCATCTCCCTTAAAGTTTTTGTTGCAAATAAAAGCATGAGGCTATCTTCCAAAAGGTGAAAAAAGGGTAGAGAAGAAAAAAAATGAAAAAAGAAGAAAAAAAGTGAAGAAAAGAAGAAGAAGAAGAGAAATATATATATATATATAAAGAAGAGAGAGAATAAGGATAACTCATGCCCTCATAAAAGATTTTTCTAAGTCCTGATAAGGAGTGAGATGTGTTTCAAAGAGCATAATGGAATTAGGTTAGACACCAATAAAACCCACCATATTCTTTCCACGCACATGCACATTCTGATCTAAGAGTATGACGCTTCCCTCCGGTGCGGTCCAGGGTTTGACTTGACAATACATGCAAGGTAAGTATACCTTAGTATTTTCCTTCCTACCTAAAGCTCCAGATAAACTTTTTAGAGGCAGGGTGATCAAGTGAAGGCAATCCCTATATATGCCTTGGTGAAGAACCACATACAAATAAGTGACTTGAGAGAATCATTCAAGGAACAAGTACTATCTTTTTGTTTTCAAAACTTCACAAAAACCCAAGTTTCTGAGTAGGGATACGAGTAAGAAGATTTGAATCCAGGCTATTCCATTTTTCAATTACCCAAGATGACTTGGTAAATACTTGGAAGTTCATAGGTTTAGGTGAAGCTTGGAATAACTTGTACGAAGATTTCAAATCAAGTAGATAAACCCGCTTAGTCCTTCAAACCTTTACTCGAGGACGAGCAAAGGACTAAGTGTGGGGGAGTTGTTGGCGGTCCTTAGAGCCTATTTCTTACCGCCAATATGTTACTAAAATAAATAGTAGGTAGGGCTTTAAACTAACATTTCCACAAGTTTTGGTGTGTACTTGACTTGCAGGTGTGACATGTGAAATGTACAAAAACCATAAAGAAAGCACATTCCAGAATTCGTATTCAGAAAAGGTGCAAAGAAGAAGAGAAGCCCACCTTCATTAGCATTTTGGGCCCATTCGTAACCATAGGAGAAGTCCAGGCCCAGAGACAAACCGATCACGCGAAGGCGGTGGCCAAACGGACCCACCAGGGGGGCGGCCGGTCCCCTAGTGGGGCCTCTCGGGCCCAGTCTTCTCAGGCGGTGCGTAGGACGGTTCTCTCAAGGCGGTTCCACCTGCTTCCATATTTGTTCGCGCCCGAACTGTCCTTGTTAGACTATAAAAGAGAGGAAGAGCTCCCCTCCAACATATACCATCATTTGGAGCCATTTACCTCACCTCTCACTTGTATTCTTTAGATTAGTTTTAGTATTAGAGCAAGGCAAGAGCTAGCAAGGAGAGTTTGTATCCTTGGGAGAAGAAGGAACACCTCGGTATGAATACAATGCAGTTCTCTTCCAAGTTCAAGTTGTTATCTTGTTTATATAGCAATGCATATGAACTAGAGTATAGTCTTGGTCATGTTATGATCATGATATATGAACTAGCATATACTTTATGTGTTATGTTCTTGATATGTTCATCGTTGTTCTTCATCGTTCATCGACTTAGTATGAATAGAGGAAGAACTAGGGATGAGGTGACGGTTCGTCGTGCCTTTTCGGTTGCTCTTAGCTTAGTCTGTCACTCCGAAGGGGTGGGGTCCTAGGGGGTTAGGAGTTGTTTCCAAGTACGCGAGCATGGTGCTCGGGTATGCGGAGATCGGCGAATATGTCGGTATCCCACGGGCAGAGGGGTAGGTGGGCAGGTGGTGACAGCCCTGTCCATCCCTAGCACTCCCCCACGTTCGGATATTGGGTAGGAGTTCGTAATGTCTCTATCGGCTGGCAGACCAGCTGCGGGGATCTCCCTGTCATCGTAGACCTAGTCCTGACACTAGACATGCTAGTTAGATGTTTACTAACAGTTCGTTGCATAGTTATATATGACCAATGCCTACTCAATTAGATATATTTTTTATTCTTTATTTCTCTTTTATCCTTGAGGTCGGCTTAGATGTGTGTCCACTATCTTTGAACTATGATTTACCCCTGCCTATGCTATGTCTACCTATGCATTCAATAAGTGATCATGTTTATGCCAAAGCTAGATGCATTCGTCCTGCCCTCCTACGGGAAATTATAAATACGACACCCCTGAATACTCACGGGTTGAAATGCTACAATGATAGTTCCGTGCGCTTGCGGATTTATCTATACTGAGCTATCATGATTGGCATACCTAAGTACCATTACCTAAGGACTATAATTCTTGTTTCACCACAAGGCGTCGTGCTTCAGTTTTGCATATCGTAAGTAATGATGGTTGGAAAGGCCAATCAGGCACTTCTAACTGTTATTACCAGAATGCATTATCTTGGCCGGCGCCGTTAAGGGCCGAGAGTTACCTTTCTGAAGTAATGGTGGTTAGGGATGTCAACCACGTTTCTAGTATCGTTGCTAGGAATGGGTTTTTAGTCTATCTTTGGTAATGACGCTAAAAAACGCCAACAGTCTTCAAGCATCAAGAGGAAGAGCTTAAAGCTCGAGAGGCAGGTCTCAAGAACAAGAGGGATGCAGCAGCACCGTCTTCATGGCACGACAACAAAGGCAAACAACCACGCTACACCCAGTAGAACAATGTAATAGACCTAACAAGTTAAATTCACTAAGGCATGTTTACAATAGTCGGTGGCCTCTTAGTAGAGTCGCACACATGCTATTGTAAACCACCATTGTGTTCATTTTCCCTAAGACATGTTAGGATTAGGCTTGGTACAACCTAGTGTACCAGACATGCCACGCACCGCTCATTTCATGTATCGCTGGGTAATTCTTCTAAATTTAACATGTGTTGTTTTAATTACATAACTTAATTTTATTCTATTTCTAATACATCACGTAGTTTGCAACACACTTAATTTGTAGAACAAACCTTACAACAGTCTTCAAAGACGGAAGTAAGTTTTCGGATCGAACCGTGTAGCGAATATGAAATAAACATGAAAATGAACATCAAAATGAAAAAGCACATGAAATAAAGGCCTGTCGGCTAACCGTAAGCCGACAAGCCTATCGGCTACCCGAGGGCCGACTGAACTTGTCGGCTGTTGGACGGTCGATAGGTATGCTATCGGCGCCGATATCCGCTGCCGTCGGTTGTCGGCTGTGAGGCAGGTGACACGTCATCCTATCGGCTGCTGGATAGCCGATAGGTCCCCTGTTGAATACTGGGTTCCCGACAAGATGCTATTTTTATAATTCTTCCAATCCAAACACTAGATTTGCAATTAATCATTAAAAATACTATTAAAAAATTCCTCGATTTTCCTCGTGTAGTGGTGTCTCACGTCTCCCGGCACGGCATCCCTTTTTCGATTATTCCACTGGCTGAGGGGGAGTTTAGACTATAGCAATATGTTAATTTTTTGTAATAAGTGTTAGATTATGATCTAATTAGACTTAAAAGATTCGTCTTGCAACTTTTTTCGAAGCTGTCAAAATAGTTTTAGTTTTCATCAACAGTTAATGCTTTATACATGTGTCTAAACATTGATGTAACAAATTTTTTGAAATTTAGGTGTGGCTTTGAGCGACTGACTCCCTGCTCAAGCGTGGCTGGATGGCCCACAGCCCCTGTAGTAGACCCTTGCCCTAGGCTAGTGCCTAGGTGTCCAAGAGTCGCCACTTGTCAGGAGCCAGGATAGCATTGCTAGGTTCGACTCTTCTTATTTCTGCTTACTATCTGCACTCATCATTCTCTATATCTATCTTCTAAACGGGATATTCCGTCCTAGTCATTCCTCTACAGTACTTTCTTTCGCACCCATCCATCCTCTATACCTCTAGTGAGGCCCACCTTCTTTTTTTATTTACCTCCCTCCCCTACTCTCTCTCTCCACCCTCTCTCCCTGCGCCCTTCGTCCCTCCCCACGCCCTTTCTCCCCAACGACCTCCCTCCCTGTGTTCTCTCTCTTCCAACGGTGAGCGCACGACGACCTTCAGCCCTCTTCTCCGGTCTCCCCGTGGACTGAGGGGGAGCTCACGGCCCTCCTCTCTAGTCTCCCGAGGAGCCGCGATGTCAAGCTCCTGTGGCTCCTCGCGTGGCGACGGCGGGCTACAGAGGAGCTAGGCGACGACGGGCCGAGGAGGAGCTCACGATCCTCCTCTCCGGTCTCCCGAGGAGCCGCGGCGGCGAGCACCCGGGGCTCCTCGCGTGGCGGCGGTGGGCCGCGGAAGAGCTCGGCGACGGCGGGCCAAGGAGGAGCTCACGGCCCTCCTCTCCGATCTCCCGAGGAGCTCGCGCCCCTACAGCGGAGTTCCCGCTCGTGGCCGACGGAGCCCGCGGTGGTGCTCATGTTCGCGCTTCGAGCGGCGGAGCTCCAGCTCGCTGGCCCGCGCCCCATGGCGGTGTTCGTGCTCGCGCCCCGAGCGGCGGAGCTCCCGCTCGCGACCGGCGGCGACGGGCGGATCTAGGGTTGCCACGGCGCACTCCTTCCTCCCCCACTCTCTCTCTCTCTCTCCCGGTCTCCCTCTCCGTGCCTCCGCGCGCGGCAGCGTCAGCCCTTGGGCCCCACGCCCAATAGCAGACGCCCGCTACTTCACTGTATTAGGCGGACACCGATTCCATAGCGGACTGCATGCAGGTTCCGCTGCAGTTCGTCCTGTCCGGTAAAATCTCCTCCTGGATGCCGATACCGGACGCGGTGCAGATAGTCTTAGATAAACTCCTTGCTTTTTGTTTAGGTAAGTGTTAAGCAAGTTGAACATGTAGATTATACTGGATTTGGTGGAAAGGAATTCAGAAGCTTAGGAATGTGTAGATTGTGCTAAAATATCCTCAAACAGATTCTTTTTTATTTACATCTTTACATGTTCAGATGGACTTGTTTCCGGTTACTATATGATCCTAATTTTTTGTAGTTACTTGAAAGCCCTATTGATCTACAAATTGTTCTGTTGGAAACTGTTTTGGAGATGGAAGAAATCTCTACATTTTCATCTATCAACACTTGACGTGCAATTTTCTTATCAGGTTTATATTGGTTGTGTTAGTGCTAGGTCTACGGATGAAAACGATATGGATATTTTTCGACCGTATTCGAGACCGAATCCGTTTAGAGAAGTTTTTATTCGTCCGTTTCCGAGTCCCGATATTCAACATCCAATATCATATCTGTATCCGAATGGTTAAATTGTATATTTATGATGTCAATATGCAATTGTATCCTATCTGACGTAGCCAATATTATCCGTACTTGAATCCGAACCAAAGTAGAAATGTAAAAATAGATAAAATATCAAAGATATTGGTCCGTATCTCACTTTAGACACTTTTACTATTTCTGGCACTGCTTGGTCTGTGGACGCGCTTGTTTTAGGAGCCAGCGCACATCACCTTTTTTTTTTCTTTTTGGATTTATTACCCACGTCAAAGTGAAAGTGAAAAGAAAAGGTAGTACATGCACGTAGTACCGTGCAGTCAAAATGGGGTCCCCGGGGGGGGGGGGAGTAGAGTGTGGACGGGAGCAGTGTGATTGCACGGCATTTCCAAATTCAGTGCCCAATCATGCTTTAGTTTCAATGCAGTAGCGACACATCAGTACAGTACTAGTACATGTGAAGAATCCCCCAAAACCCCAATCGCCTCCACCGCCTTGCCGAAGTTGCCGTCGGTGGTCGGTCGTCGTCCTCCGCGGCGGATCGAGAGGTGATCTGATCTGATCTGCGGTTCGCTTCTAGCTGCGGCTCGTCTCCACGCTCCAGCCTCTCTCGCTTTCAGTTCGGTCCGTGATCGTGCGGTGTGGGAGTGGGAATGAGCTTCTACTTGGCCAGGCTCGAAGCCGCGCGGGCCGCGGCGCACGCCCCCGCCCCCGCCCACGCCCCCGCCCCGCGCGTGTGGCCTCCTCCTTACCAGCACGCCGGTCTTCTTCCTCGCCCGGTTCCTCCTCTTCCTCCTCCTCTTCATGCCGGTAGCAGGGTCGACACGTGGCGCGGCGGCGGCAGCGTGGCGAGGCGCGACGACGGTGCGCCGCCGTCGCGCGCGGGTTGTGAGCCACTCGACGACGGCGCGCGGCGGGGTGGCGGGGCCGGTTCGGCGGCGGCGCGGGAGGAGACGGGCGGTGGCGGCGACCTGCGGAGCAAGAGGCCGTTGCCACCGACGCCGCGGCCGCCACCCAAGCGGAGGGCCGTGCCAGTGGCCAGGCGCCTGTTCCCGTCCGGCTGCGGGAGGGACGCGGCGCTCCCGCTCGCCAGCGCCGACGATGGCGCGGACGCTTCGCGATCCGTAGCTCCGCGCGGCGACGGCGGCGGCAGCGGCGGCTTTGGCGCGCCGTACAAGTCGTTTCTTCCTCCTCCTGCTCTCGCCTGCGCCAGCATCCTTTTCGAAGCAGCATCGTCACCCAGTGCCGCTGCTGCTGCTGCTGTTGGTTCGATCAGTGCGCTGGAGAAGGTGTCTGCTTCCGGTGGTGATGCCGGCGTAACGACGGACGACGGTGTGCCTGCCGCCGCCGGTGCTCTCATGGACGCCGATTCACAAGGCGCTGCAGGGCCGGCGAGTGGTAAACTGTTGAAGTCCAAGGACTGTTTGGTGCCATCCCTGCGTTTGCTACCAAAGCCGACGACGGTTTCTGCCAACCGTCGCTTCCCGCCTGGCTGCCGGAGGCATGGAGCGCCGCTCGCTGCTGCTACTAACCAACTAGCGCGTCTGCCGTCGCCGCTGGAGGAGGTGGTGGTTACAGAACGAGATGACACATGGAATTTATGTCTCGTCCTGGCATTGGTGCTGCAGATGGAGCAGCACACAACGAAGGATCGCAGGATGGTACCTCACCAGAGCTCCAAGAATCATCCAGCGTTACTCTGCGCGAGGCTACAGATTTCAGGCATGGTGCTTCTGTTCCTGATTGTGCTGCCACCACATCTTCGGTTTCTGCTGCTGGAATGTCTGACGAAGGTGCGGTGGCGAGAAACAAGGTCATGCATACACCTCGAAAATCAGTCAGGCCTACCAGATTGATTCAGAAATCTCTTCCCAACGCTCAGCTTAGACACTTCTCCAAGGAAATCGAGAGGTAAACTGAACTTCGACGGAGTGTGGCCATGAATGATATTGATGAGGACACTGGTGGGTTTACCAAAGATCGAGCTATTTCGGATCCCATGTCAGCAAACAAGTGCTCCTGGACAAAGGGAAAGGAGGCTGCCTTCTTCGGTCCCAAGAAGAGGGTGAACAAGAAGAAGCTGAACAAAAGGAGGGTTACTACTGTAAAAGGCCCTGCCTCTGCGCGTCCATTGGATGACAAGGAGATCTTGGAAGACGATGAAGGTCCTATTCGCTTCGTCTAAATAGCGCTTATTTTTTAACTCTAAAACAGTGTTTTCCTCTCATAAAAAATCAGCAACAGCCGAAATCAGGTCAGCTTATCAGCTCCAGCGAACAGAGCCGAAATTTTCAAGGCCCTGGCTGCTCATGAAACAAAGTTCGAGTATGGGACACAAAGTGCAGATGCTAGGAGCAAAGTCAAGATAATGTGCACTAGGTTCGAGTCTATCTGCAGGGCTATAGTGCAAGCTGCGGGGCATCGGTCGGTGAAGGTCAGAAGAATTGACCTCGCAGCAGATAAACTGATCAGGAAACTGCCAGGATTCACCAAGCAGGGGCCAGTAATTGGGAGCGTTCCTGGAGTCCAAGTTGGCGATGAGTTTCTGTACAGGGTTCAGCTCGCCCTCGTTGGTCTCCACCGTCCGTACCAGGGAGGCATTGACTCCACCAGGCATGAAACCGGTGTGCGGATTGCTATAAGCGTCGTCGCTTCAGGCGGATATCCTGATGAACTGTCATGCTCAGGCGAGCTGGTATATACAGGTTCTGGCAAGAAGGATAGTGGGGATCAGAAGCTTGAGAATGGGAACCTTGCCTTGAAGAATTGCACCGAGATGAAGACTCCTGTCCGGGTGATTCATGCATTCAAAGATCGGAACAGAGAGGAAGGCGGCCATTCAAGGGCCAGAGAGATCTCGACGTTCACCTATGATGGGTTGTATCATGTGGTAGACTGCTGGAGAGAAGGTTCACCTGGTTCGAAGGTGTTTAAGTACAAGCTGCAAAGGATCCCTGGGCAGCCACAGCTTTCCCTGCACATGGCTAAAGCCGTGGTAAAGAACAGTATGCCAATAATCTTCTTGTCTATTATTTGTTTCTTCGAGCACCTTACCATATTTAATTACGACAATTTTATTTTTTTTTAAGTTCCCGTATGTGCATATGCTTCTGCATTTCTCACTTGTGTCTCCTTATTCATGTAACCAGTGTACAGTGGTTTACTTTCTTACAGCTTTCAGTTTGCTGCAAGGTTTTTTGTTTTATTTTCTTGTGGTAATTAAATTTAAAGCCCCTTATGCGTCTTGATATTTTCAGGAAATTAGGATCGGACTGCAAGAGCACATTTGGATGTAATGCAAGTACGTTGTCGAGAGCCATATTTAAATGGAATTTTGGAAAGTTAAACCCAATAATTATTAAAAACTTCCTTGTCATGCAGTGTATGGGCTTCGCCACATGTCTTTCAACACCCAGCGTGTTGAAACCGAAGGACTATGACGATCTATTCGACGGTAAGCTGACCGCTTCCAATGTCGAAGCACTCGACGCGCTCCTCAACGACGTCAAAAGGGTCATGCATATAGCAGAGGAGATGCAAGGCCACCTTGCAAATCGCATTGCTGCGGTACTTCGGTAGTAAACAATGTGTAATATTGAAACATGAACTCGTACGGCAGGATGGTTTAGTAGCTTCAGTTATTCCTGTAGATCTTCTAGGGCGCTAGCAAGAAACAATTGTTTGTATTGTTACATTATTTTACTTATTTAATTGTAACGATGCGTAAATCTTTTGCGTATTCTAAGAAAAAAAATCATTAATGTATTGTATGTAACTCCTTAAAGGAAATCCGCATGTGATGATATACATATCTTAGATAATTGTTATACATAAATTATGATGTGCATTGTCTCGTACACTATTTTAAAAAGCAAATTGGATTCTAAATACATACGATATGGTTTCTGCATATTATTCTAAGTACAATGGATTTTTTTATCTCTATAGTTAAGTTTAGGCGGCAATATGTATGTTTATTATTTGAGAAAAAATTGAAAATAGTTTGACGTCCTATTATTATTGGTCTTTTAATTTTAGTAGTTGTGGTAGTATTATCGCTAGTCATGGCCTCTCATTTCAGATACCAATTCCACCTACATTATCGTTCCTGACATGTGCAGAAAATGATTTTTGGTGCCCTTCAATTATGCACCAAAATTTTAGTAATGGAATTATTGTATGGCCATAGTAAGAGCATCTCCAAGAGAAGCCTAATAATGCCCCCAAACTGATATTCGTGTGGCCTACCTAGAAAACCCCTGTCCAACAGTTCCCAAATCATCCCCTGTTATTTACTCGCTCTGAAAAATCAAGGCTGCGCCCCACATATCTGCGGAAGGCTTGCGCCTCCCCAATCTTTCTCCCGCGCTCGTCCTCCCATGCTCGCGCCATTTTTTTAGTGCTTGGCGCGATTTCTAGCTCCACCCGCATCGAAGTGGCCTCCCATCTTCTTCCATTGAGGTGCGGTGAATAACTGAAGATGGCACCAGGCAGAGCTGTCAGTTCCATCCAGGGGCATCACGCGCATGGCAGTGGCCAGCTACGGCGGCCCTTGTCCAGCGGCGCCCAGATGCCGCCGCCCCTTCTCGTCGATGCGCAAATGAGGCAACCCGCGACCATCGACGCACCGGTGCCGGCACCCCCAAACAGCGATGTGCAGATGCGGCCATTCTTGTCCGTCGATGCGCAGCAGCGGCAACCATCCCGGTCCGTCGCCACTTTCATGCAGCCTTCGTCCACGACCGTGCAGAAGCGGCTAGCACAGTCCGCTGGTGGGCATATTCTTCAGGCTAGCAGATTTGGTGACCCTGTGGATTCCCAACAGATGGAGGCCTACGAGAACTCGTTCCCTGCTGCATCCTTTGAAGATATGCCCAACAACGACATGTTTGTCGGTATGATTGAAACCACTTTTCATTGCTATAACAATGGCTCATTATACTTGGAGTTCACGGTTGCAGTAAAGTAGATTTAGACATGTATGCGCTAATGTTTAGTACAGAGAGTAGATGCATGCTCAGATGTGTATTTTATTGCGGGATTCAGTTATGTGTGTGCTACTGAATATTTCAGAGAAGGTTTCAGTTCAGTACCACTTATTTGTATAGTTTTCTCAACTTTTATTACTGAACCATTTCAGAGAAGATTTCAGTTCAGTACCACTTTATTCAGGTTTCAGATATTGTTGGTCTTTAGTAGCTCTCTGATTTATTAGGCACCTGTCACCTGCTGTCTTTATTTTTTAGATACTCTAGAAGACTATTAACCAGCTGCTACCCTCTATGAATCAGGTGTTCGTCTTTTTTTTTTTAATTTTGAAATGTGATATTCTGGTGTTGTCTTCATGAATGGTAGTGACATTTTTGCTTGATTGGAGTCTCTATGTGAGCCAATCTAGTTTCAGAGTGGAAAGTAGTCGTGCCATGATATCAATGTTAGGGCATACATCAATAATTAAACTTAATATTCTTCTGAGTTTTATAGGATCTATGGCTGCAAACGGAAATTATTATACGAGCATGATGAATGAGGACACTCTTCCAGTGGATTTGGAATATTTAGGAACCCCTTGTGATGAGCAACCATCACAGAAAGTTCAAGTGACTCCATCAGCCTCCTCTGCACGACCAAATCACAAGAGATCAAAGAATTTCAATGAGAAGGAAGATGAAATTTTGGTTTCTGCGTGGCTGAATGTAAGCTTGGATCCAGTCACCGGAACAAATCAAACACATAAATCGTATTGGACTAGAATTCATGATTACTTCCATGAAAACTTGGGCTTCCCTGCTGACCGCTCGCCAAATTCTCTTATGCACCGTTGGTCTACTATACAAGACAGCGTGAATAAGTTTACAGGCATGTCTCTCCAGAATTGAGTGTAGGCGACAGAGTGGTGCTACAATTGAAGATAAGGTACTGATCAGCTATGTACATGCATCAGTTTTTTCCTCTTACGCATAAATTAAATCTAATGACTCTGATTCATGTGTTGTGCGAGTGCAGATTGAGGACGCACGTGCTTTGTTCAAATCCGAAGACAGGCAAAACAAATCATTTCAGTTTATGGACTGCTGGAAACATTTGAGAGGAAAAGCAAAATGGATGGCTAAACTAGACGAAATGGCTGCTGCAAAATCATCTAGTAAGAAGCAAAAGAAATCTTCCAATTCGGCTACACCTTTGGTCACTACTAGTACAGCAGGTCATGAAGTTGCTGCTCCAGAGGATAATACATTGTCAAGACCAATGGACCACAAGAAGGCCAAAAGAGCACTATATCAAGGTGGCAAAAAAGGTTGTACAGAAGCTTTAGAAAATTTGTGGGCGAAGAAAAAAGAATTTGATACATGTGTTGTCGGTCTAAGATCATGAGCCGTCACCTTAGTAACTAATTAAAGATTTTAAATTCAATTCCTTTTCATGTTTAAATCAAACCTTGCATTGTACAGTATACATGTGTAAGTGTCAGAACTATGTGCTTTGTTTTAGCAGACATGTGTAAGTGTCAGAACTATGTGCTTTGTATCAGCATACGTGAATCAGATTTATGTGAATCTTAAATATTTGCAAAACTATATATTATCCAATGAAACGAAGTGGTTTTACAAAAATTATTGCCATGATAATTTGTAATTAAAATTCTAGAAAACAGTAAAGTAAAACCATATAAAAACAATTATATGAGTTTATACAGGTCCGGATGATTCTGCCAAAGGTGCTCAACTAGATCATCTTTAAGCTGCACATGAATTCCTTGATCCTGAATATTCTTGTACTTCTGAATAAACTCCTCAAGTTCAGGTGTATTGTCATGGGAAATTTTCACATTTTCTCCCACCACGTCATAATTGAAATCATCTTCTTCATCTCGCTCATCCTCAATTATCATGTTGTGCATAATGACACAAGCCCTCATAATTAGGCTAAGCGTATCATCATCCCAAAAACAAGCTGGCCCTCGAACGATAGAAAACCGAGCTTGTAGAACTCCAAAAGCTCGTTCAACATCCTTCCTACAAGCTTCTTGGGCTAGGGCAAAATATTTCTTCTTATTACCTTGTGGCTCTGGTATGGTCTTTACGAATGTGGCCCAAGAAGGATATATGCCATCTGCAAGATAATAACCCATTGTATAATCATATCCATTAATGGTATAGTTTACCTCTAGAGCTTGACCTTCAGCTAGCCTTGCAAATAGAGGTGACCGTTGCAAAACGTTGATGTCATTGTGTGAACCTGGCATCCCAAAGAAAGCATGCCAGATCCACAGATCTTTTGAAGCAACAGCTTCTAATATAATTGTAGGCTCATGAACATGCCCTTTATACATGCCTTGCCATTCATAAGGACAATTTTTTCACCTCCAGTGCATACAATCTATGGACCCAAGCATATTAGGAAAACCTCTTCTTTCTCCAACTACAAGTAATCTGGCCGTATCATCTTCATTAGGCGATCTCAAGTACTCGTCTCCAAAAACTTCTACAACAGCGGTGACAAACCTTTTGAGACTTTCAATTGCAGTACTCTCACCGATACGGACATAGTCATCCATCGCATCAGCTGCTACTCCATAAGCTAACATCCGAAATGCTGCTGTAATCTTTTGCAAACTAGATAGACCAAGTGTGCCGGCAGCATTCCTTTTTTGCACAAAGTATTTGTCGTGTTGTTCTACAGCTTGCAATAAGCGTATAAATAATGTACGCCCCATTCGAAACCTGCACTATAAAATAATTAAATAAGCACATATATAATCATTTTTTTCTTCAAAATGTGTTGCATCGCATACTGAAACGACCTCGATTTCCGCGAAGGGAAATCCACAGGCTCGAATTGTAATTCAACAGATTGCTTGGGACAATCCATGAAATTACCCATATCTCAGTTGACACCAGGATCCATACAACGGTAATTAAGTCTTACATAAACATTTATTACATCGCCACATTGGCGGAATCAACATTCAGAGAAGCTTTAGAAGATGCGGAAGCGATTCATCCTTCACGGCCAACTTGAGTGTAGCACGTGACCCTATTCCTCGTCATCATCTCCCTCGAAGTCGTACTTATTCTCGTCACCTGACAGCAAATTTATCAGTACGATTTGTACTGGCCACGGAGCCCACCTATGCAGCATTTGCTTTGTGGAAAGTGGATGCAAGGCTATACAAGCAGACCTATAGGCTGAGGTTTTCCTATGCAGCCGTAATCAATGTTTAATTAGTCAAGTTTTATCACCAGTTAACACCATCATCCCTTTTCCCATCACCACACCTCACATACCCACACCTCACTCTCATTCGACAGGCCCAACTCCCTCTCGGGCCTATCTCAGCGACACACTACCACAACGGGTACACTGCCGGAAAAATGTTATCCAGGGGGAGAAAAGAATATGCTCTCATCTAATAGTGGTTGCAGAAACATTAGGAAAGGTCCATAACCATCGAGTTGGCTTATGTATCGATCGATCAACCATACACTCTGCAGAGGTTTTACTACTCACAAGATTAGCCATCATCGATGCTGTACAATCATCTAGGCAGAATTCCGGGTGCTTGCTTGCCTAGGTCGGTACCACCCTACCACTCAGCCCTGGGATATTCCGGATCCAACACCGTCATGCTGAGACTGGGAGACGCAGTACCGGGCCCCATCAGTGGTACTGCGCATCTAGAACGGTACGGGAATCTGCCATCCGTCACCGTCCACCCTTATCACCTCTCAACCTAGCAGTAGTGGCACCGCCCTACCAAGTAGTCCAGCCGTCTCCCGCCCATCAGAAGCGAGTGAGTAGCAAGGGAATCCAGATGTTTCCGGTCACTAGTCAGATCCTAGGTTGTGACCAAGCAGGCATCTCCACTTAGGGGATACTCTCCCCGTGCCATCACGGCACCTCCGCTCACGGGACTTCAATGCACATCCCGGAACCACCTCATAAGTCATTACCCGCCACAGGTATCTCTCGTGGGGATGCCCAGGTTGCACCCCCGGCACGACTTGCCCCACGGGCTTGTCTCACATCCCACTTGGTCGACATCAACCCTTACCACGCACCCAAGACGCACGCAGCACTCTCTCCCAGTGGTTATAATCAGATATACACCGTCCCAATTCCACCATATAGCATATAGCAAGTAGTAAGTAGTGGAAGAGTAACAGTAAATTAAGCAGCAGCTAACCTAACAGCGGATAGCAGGGTATAGTCTTATCAAGGCAGGGAATTCAAACATACTATCATGCAACCAATCCATGCATAATCATAAAGCAATAGCAACAATGTCATTTGCAATGCGTAAATAGGATCTAAGGATTTGGTGGGACGTGGCACCTTCGTAGTCGTCTCCTAGCTCCTGAAAGTACTCGTGGTCGTCTTCCTTAGTCAGATCCTCCTCCGGCTCTGAAATCGAACACGAAATAGTCGCGTCAGCGACTCCTATAGAGTATTTCAGAAAAATCCAATAAAATAAAGAGCCAAATGCACACAAACATAGTCTTAGATTGTAGATCTCATTTTTCTGAGAATTTTGATATATGGTGCGCAATTTTTGGACATCGAATGAATAAGTTATGAATTTCCGAAGATTATCCTATTTTTTGAAAATGGGAAAATTGGTCGTTAATCAGGGGCAGCTCGGGATTGGTCCACGTGGCGCGTGGGTCCAGTAGTGCGGCATGTGGCGCCTCATCAGAACACAGACCTGATGGTCGCCCACCAGGTGTTCGATGCTGGTTCCCAGAGAGTCGCTGGCGTCGGCGTAGCTCGGCGTAGCTCTGCGGAGCTCGGCGGTGGTCGGGGGTAGCTTGGCAGATCTCGGCGTAGTTCGGCGGTGGTCGGGGGTAGCTCGGCGGAGCTTGGCGTAGCTCGGCATAGCTCGGCGTAGCTCGGTGGGGCTCGGCGTAGCTCGGCGGGGCTTGGCGGGGCTCGGCGTAGCTCGACGGAGCTCGGCGTAGCTCGGCGGGGCTCGGCGGAGCTCGGCATACCTCGGCGTTCCTCGGCGTACCTCGGCGTAGCTCGGGCGAATCGGACATTCGGGCGCCGAGGGTGCCGCTCTCCCGAGCTCTCCCGGGGAGGCTCGGGCGAATCGGAGATTTGGTGCGCCGAGGGTGCCGCTCTCCCGAGCTCTCCCAGGGAGGCTCGGGCGAATCGGAGATTTGGTGCTAGCAGGGTTCCAGGGCGTCTGTTCAAGGCGGCGGTGTCTCTCCGGTGCGGCGGACGATGACAGGGCGGCGATGGCCATATTTCGGCAAGACAGGGCTCGGCTTTCCCCAATTGGCGTGCTCAGGCAGTCGTCCGACTAGATGGTGGCGGGTTAGAGTCGTGGTATGGCCTCCTTCTCTCCCTCGGCATACGGCGGTTCTCCGACGAGGTGGAGGCGCACGTAGCCAAGGCGACAGACATGATTCGGGGCTCGGCTATCTACGCGGCGGTGCTGAGGCAGACTTGGCGAACCTCGTCGGCCTCTCTCCGCAGCGCGAGGCGATCGGGGGTACTCGAAACGGATTTAGGCGAGGCGGATCGTGTCGGCGGTGATCACGTTTCCCCGAGAACGCACCTCGCGGTGTTCCGGGCTATGGAGGTTCGATCTTCCGCAACTAAGCTTGTCCGAGGTGGTCGGTGAGTTGGTGTTCATGTTCCTTGGCGACGAGGGTTCGACCTCCAATTTTGGCTACCGAGGCTCCCAAGGTGCTTGGTTGTGGCGGCGGCGTGATGCCGGCGGCGGCTGACGACGGCAAGGTGATTAGGTCTCATTTTCGGCATAACCGGACGTGGTTCAGTCAAATTGGCGTGACTACACGGGCATACGTCTGCTTAGTGGTGAACTAGTGACAGGGCAGGGCCTCCTTTTGGCTCCGGTCCGCGGCGGCGCTCCGGCGAGGTCGCGGCGCACTGCGGACGAGGCTTCCTCTAGCGCTTAGATCCGCGTAGCTAGCTCAAGGGGTCGTGGCGGTGCTCCACGACGCTCTAACCTATACGGGTGCTAGTCGGATTGCTCGGAACGGGTGATTCGGCGTCGGAACGCGTCGGTGGTGAGCGCGCTCCGCCGAGAACGCGTCGTGCTGCGTTCTCGGTCTAGCAAGCTTGTAGTCCGGGGGTTTCGGCCGGTCGCATGAGTGCATGGTGCAGGTGATCTTCCTGAGCCGGTAAAGGCTCGTGCCTGCGCGTCCCGTGGGCGGAACGCCATGGCAAAAGCAGGGCGAGGTTCGGACATGGCGTGCGATGGCTCACCGTGGTGTCGGTGAAGCTAGGATGGCGGTGCAGTGGCGAGTCGAAGCCGTGCAGAGCGATCGCAGTGCCGTGCCGCTCCTCGTCCGCAGCTCGGGCTTCTCCTCCGTGCCCGGCTCCGGCGTGCTCCGCGGCGGCAGCGCTTCGGCGGTGCTCTCCTCTCTCTGCTCCGCCCTTCTTCCTTCTCCCTCTCTCACACGGTGTGGTGTTGTGGCTTGTGGAGCCGCAGCGTGGCGGCTGCGAGTGGGAATGGGCTAGGGTTCCTCGGGTGCTCCAATTTATAGCGGAGCTCGGGTGGCTACCTATGGCGGGCGGCTCTGATCTGCTCGGGCTGATCGGAGGGCTGTGGCTTGCGCGAGCTAGGGTTCTGGTGGTGCGCGCGGGCTCGCTTGGCGGCCAAGAAAGGAGGGGACAGGCGAGGGACAGTGGGGTCAGGGCTCTGCCATGCGTGGCGCTGTCGGTCACGCCATTCGCATGACCCTGTCGGCCACCGTCTTCACGGAGAAGAGAAACAGGGGAAAGAAAGAGTGACTGACAAGCGGGTCCCGGTTGGCAGCGGCTGCGAGAGGCGCTGCGCGCGTGCGGGGTGGTTTGGCTGCGAGATGGGCCGGCTGGCTAGGCCGAATCTGCTCATCCTCTTTCTCTCTTCTTTTTCTATTTTCACTTAAGTGTATAAATACATATATTACCCATTTTAAATATCGAGTAAATACAAACATAAATTGCAATAAATCCCAAATGATGCATAAGTTATTATTCTATGTGAATGGAATTAAAATGCAAGCTATACTCCTTTATTACCAAATTCATAATGAAACCTATATGCTTGCACAAGAAAAATGGGTTTTCACAATAAATAAATGAAAAATTTTAATTGGTTGGGATTTTTAGGTTGTGTGGATTTTTTTTGGGTTGTTACAGTACTCCCCCCTCATTAGGATCTCGACCTCGAGATTCAGAGATAACGTACCCATCGAAGAGGTAAGGAAACATAATCCGCAAGTCCGATTCTTTCTCCCACGTAGCTTCCCTTTCAGTGTGATTGCTCCATTGTACCTTGCACATCAGAATGGTCTTGTTCCGCGTCTCCTTGGTATCCCGTGCCAAGATCTTGATCGGATGTTCCTTGTATTCAAGCGTGTCTTGCAGATCTAGTGCATCCGTAGGAACTTGCTCCTCGGGAAGCTTCAAACACTTCCTTAATTGTGAGACATGGAACACAGGGTGTACTCCAAATAATTCCTCCGGTAGTTCTAGCTTGTAAGCAAGCTTCCCAATCCTTTTACAGATCTTGTATGGCCCAACATATCTTGGCGCCAATTTCCCCTTCACGTGGAATCTGACAGTGCCACGAAGTGGAGATACCTTGAGGTAGACATAATCCCCAACCTTGAACTCAAGCTCTCTACGTCTTCTATCTGCATAGCTCTTTTGCCTACTCTGTGCAATTCTCAAATTTTCTCTGACCTGTGCTACGCCTTCCTCTGCTTCTACAATCTTAGCAGGGCCAAAGAAGGCCCTCTCTCCGGGTTCTGACCACATTAGCGGGGTCCTGCAGGGTCTCCCATACAATGCCTCAAACGGTGACATCTTGAGGCTTGTTTGATAGCTGTTGTTGTACGAGAATTCAGCGTGGGGTAAGCAGCTTTCCCAACTGGTCTTGTATTTTATCACACAAGCTCGGAGCATATCTTCGAGAATTTGGTTCACTCTTTCTGTTTGACCGTCAGTTTGTGGGTGATAAGCCGTGCTATAGTCCAGCTTGGTTCCGATGGATTTGTGCAAGGCCTGCCAGAATCGAGACGTGAATTGTGAGCCTCGATCAGATATTATGCTTGTGGGTGCCCCGTGTAGTCTCAGAATGTGGGTTATGTATAAATCCGCCAGCTCGTTCGGCCTCGTAGCCAATGCTGATGGGAATGAAGTGAGCGACTTTGGTCAAACGGTCGACTATCACCCAAATCGAATCGTGTTTCTTCTCGGTGCGGGGTAACCCAACGATAAAATCCATCGAAATGCATTCCCATTTCCATTCTGGAATTGCGAGGGGTTGTAGTAGGCCGGCTGGTCGTTGATGTTCGGCCTTGATTCTGCTGCAAGTGTCACATCGGGCTACATGCCCTGCAATGTCTGCCTTCATATTCTCCCACCAGAAGTGCTTCCTTAGATCATGGTACATCTTGGCTGACCCTGGGTGAATGCAATATTTGGAGTCATGCCCTTCTGACATAATCTCTTCTCGTATCGCTGAATCCGTCGGTACGCAGATTCTATCTTTGTACCATACAGTTCTCTGCTCATCTTCTCGGTATTTGGGGCCTCTTCCCAGCTTCATCAAACCACGGATATAGTCTATCTCAGGACAGTTCTTTTGCGCTTCACGGATCCGTGAGGTGAGATTGTACTCGACGCGAAGCTCATTTAGCATGCCATAGGAGATTACCTCGAGCTGGAATGCGTCAAACTCTCTCCTGAGCTCAGACGGCATAGACTTGGTGATGAGGGTATGGCAGTAGCTTTTGCGGCTAAGTGCATCAGCGACTACGTTAGCCTTCCCTGGGTGGTAATGGATCTCAAGATCATAGTCCTTGATGAGTTCTAGCCATCTGCGCTGCCTCATATTCAGATCTTCCTGTGTGAAGTAGTACTTCAGGCTCTTGTGGTCGGTGTATATGTCACACTTGTTGCTCATCAGATAGTGTCTCCAAATCTTGAGTGCATGTACCACGGCTGCAAGTTCTAGGTCATGAGTCGGGTATCGCTGCTCATGTTCCTTCAACTGTCTTGAGGCATAAGCTATCACTCTTCCTTCTTGCATTAGTACACAGCCCAAACCTTGCCGAGAGGCGTCACAATATACAACAAAATCTTTGTGAATGTCGGGTAGGGCTAGTACAGGTGTAGTAGTGAGCTTCTCCTTCAAGGTCTGGAAACTCTTCTCACATTCAGGAGTCCATATAAACTTGTTCTCTTTCTTCAGCAAGTTGGTCATGGGTCTTGCAATCTTGGAGAAATTCTCAATAAATCTGCGATAGTATCCTGCAAGTCCCAAAAAGCTTCTGATTTCTGACACATTACAGGGTTGTTCCCACTCTTTCACAGCTTCAATCTTGGCTGGGTCTACCGCGACTCCTTCTCCTGACAGTACGTGTCCAAGGAAAGCAACTTCCTCAAGCCAGAATTTGCACTTGGAGAATTTGGCGTATAGCTGGTTGCGAGACAACCTCTCCAATACGGTCCTCAGATGATGTTCATGTTCCTCTTTTGTGGCTGAATAAACCAATATATCATCAATAAATACCACTACAAACTTGTCTAGCTCATTCATGAAAATCTTGTTCATCATGTTCATGAAGTATGCTGGAGCATTAGTGAGTCCAAATGAGACTACTGTGCACTCATACTGTCCATATCTAGTGACAAATGCAGTCTTCGGGATATCCTCTTCCCTGATCTTCATCTGATGGTACCCTGATCGGAGATCGATCTTCGAGAAGTACTTGGCCTTACTCAGTTGATCTAACAGATCATCAATGCGGGGCAGTGGGTACTTATTCTTGACTGTGACCGCATTCAGATTCCGGTAGTCAATGCACATCCTCATCGTGTCATCCTTCTTCTTGACAAACAAAATGGGAGATCCCCAGGGCGAAGCACTAGGCCTAATGAAGCCCTTCTCCAGTAATTCTCCCAGCTGCTTCTTGAGTTCCTTCAACTCATCAGCCGACATTCTGTAGGGTCTTTTGGCAATCGGTGCAGTCCCTGGCATCAGCTCTATAACAAACTCCACATCTCTATCTGGTGGCATTCCTGGCAACTCCTCTGGAAATACGTCATTGAACTCACAGACCACTGGCACATCTCTGAATGTCAGCTCTGTCTTATCTGCTTTAGTCTCCAGGGCACATAGGAGGGCTTGGACTCTCTCGGTTTGGGGTACACATCGGACAGCTGTTCCCCAAGGGTGGGTTACCTGAACATATCTAGGTGAACAAGATATCACTCCCCGGTGTTTGGTTAGCCAGTCCATGCCTAAGATGACATCTAAGCTATTGGAGGGTAGTAGGATTAGGTCAGCTCGGAAGTCAAGTCCCTCGATTGTGATTATCACTCCCCTACATATGTGAACGCTTCTGAAGGTTCCTAAGGGCGAGCTAGTTAGGATGGGGTTTGCTCTCGGGGTTACAGGTATGTTATGCTTTCGTGCATATGCAGATGAAATGTATGAACATGTAGCTCCCGAATCGAACAGAACTGTAGCCATGTTACCCTGAACTAGGAACGTACCGTACACAGCATCAGGTGCAGCTTTAGCTTCCTCAGCGGTCATGTGGTTCAGTCTTCCTCGGGTAGCAGATCCCCGGTTCGGTGTGCCCTGTGCAGCTGCTGGTGCACGGTTGAGGTCGGGGCACATAGCCACACGGTGTCCAGGCCTTCCGCATCCGAAGCAAGTGGAGGGCGCACTGCCTGCTGCGGTTGTCGCAGGAGCCTTCCAGTTGCTTGTCCTCGGTGTGTTGGTAGCCGGGACGGGTGTGTTCTGCACAGCTCGAGTCGGCGCAGGGTAGGTCTGAGCGGGGTGGTGGTAGTTGCTGTTGTTGGTACCACCACGGCTCGTTCCCGAAGAAGGTCCCTGGCGAGTTCGGAAAGGCGGGGGTGCACCCGTTCGCTGTCTCTGGGGTGGAGCAGTGCGAGCGGGTCCCTCAGAGCGGCGCTTCTTTCCCTTGTTCTGGGCCTCGAACTCCAGACGTGCTTCTATGCGATCCTTCTCGATCTCAATACAGCGGTCAATCAGCTCACGCAGAGTGTAGCTCTTGTTCCCTGACAGAGCCAACCTGATTTTGGTCTGAAGTCCCTTCCTGTAGTAGTACATCTTTTCCTTCTCGGAACTCACGCAAGACGCAGGCGCGTAGCGGAGCAAGCAGTTGAAGCGGGTGGTGTACTCGTGGATCCGGTCAGCTCCCTGGGAGATGTTGCGAAACTCGTTTTCCTTGGCCTCCATGACTCCCTCAGGAATGTGGTGGTCACGGAAAGCCTCGGTGAACTCATCCCAGTCAATGCGGGCTGGGTCCTCGTGAGCGCTGGTGTAGTTGTCCCACCATGCTCGTGCAACACCGGTCAGCTGGTGGCTAGCAATCCCAACACACTCCTCGTCGGAGCAAGTGGTCAGGTCCAGCTTCTTCTCCATCTCTTTAAGCCAATCGTCGGCAGCGAGGGGATCGCTGTCGGTCCCGTCGAAGGTGGGTGGCCTCAGCTTCAGGAAACCCTCCAGTTTCCTTTGGAAGTCATTCTGGGGTGGCCCATGGTGCCTGTTCATCCCAGTAGCTATGGCATTCAGCAGCTGGGTCTGCTGTGCCATTACTTCCGCCAACGTTGGTGGCGGCGGCGGCGGCGGTGGCGGAGGCACATTCTCGCCCTGTGGTGGCGGATCGTTCACCGGCGGTGCATCCTCTGCCCTGCGCAGCTCTTCTTCCAAGTTAACTCTAGCTCGCCTGCCAGCTGGGCGTCCACGGTTGCGACCACGCCCGCATCCTGGCGCAGGTGCGGGGGAGGGCTGGCGGTTCTCCAGGCGCGCAGAACGTCTCATTGACATCTGAAGTTATTAGGTACGTGCTCAGTGCAGTAATAATCTTGTAGTGGTTTAAGTAGGAGTTAGATGTTTTCACCGATTTAAATGAATTAAAACATTTTTCATGCTATCCTACACTCAACCAAAGAAGCATAGAGATCCATAAGAAGCATAAGATCCAAATGTCACTCATCACATGGTTATTATTATATAAAGGATGTTCCTAGCTGCTAAGAAGATCGTGCTATGCGCAGATAGCCAATGACAGGACAACTCATGGTATCACTAGTCTAAAGGCTACGCAGGGTCCCATAAGCTACTGGTGCATAAGGTCAATAGCCATTTGATCGGGATCTCAATAGTGCCATCGCGCAGTGGACTGAAGTGGTGGTCCAAGGCTGGTCATCTGCAAATTTTTTTCAAGAAACGGATTAGCAGGTCCTTGTATTAGATAAGCCATTGCATAAAAAGTGAATGCAAGGTTGGCAATATAACCGAAAGAGAGTCTGGCTTCCTATTCTAACGTCCATTTTCTATGGGTCTCGTCCTACAGTCAAGTATGGCTCTGATACCAACTGAAACGACCTCGATTTCCGTGAAGGGAAATCCACAGGCTCGAATTGTAATTCAACAGTTTGCTTGGGACAATCCATGAAATTACCCATATCTCAGTTGACACCAGGATCCATACAACGGTAATTAAGTCTTACATAAACATTTATTACATCGCCACATTGGCGGAATCAACATTCAGAGAAGCTTTAGAAGATGCGGAAGCGATTCATCCTTCACGGCCAACTTGAGTGTAGCACGTGACCCTATTCCTCGTCATCATCTCCCTCGAAGTCGTACTCATTCTCGTCACCTGACAGCAAATTTATCAGTACGATTTGTACTGGCCACGGAGCCCACCTATGCAGCATTTGCTTTGTGGAAAGTGGATGCAAGGCTATACAAGCAGACCTATAGGCTGAGGTTTTCCTGTGCAGCCGTAATCAATGTTTAATTAGTCAAGTTTTATCACCAGTTAACACCATCATCCCTTTTCCCATCACCACACCTCACATACCCACACCTCACTCTCATTCGACAGGCCCAACTCCCTCTCGGGCCTATCTCAGCGGCACACTACCACAACGGGTACACTAGCCGGAAAAATGTTATCCAGGGGGAGAAAAGAATATGCTCTCATCTAATAGTGGTTGCAGAAACATTAGGAAAGGTCCATAGCCATCGAGTTGGCTTATGTATCGATCGATCAACCATACACTCTGCAGAGGTTTTACTACTCACAAGATTAGCCATCATCGATGCTGTACAATCATCTAGGCAGAATTCCGGGTGCTTGCTTGCCTAGGTCGGTACCACCCTACCACTCAGCCCTGGGATATTCCGGATCCAACACCGTCATGCTGAGACTGGGAGACGCAGTACCGGGCCCCATCAGTGGTACTGCGCATCTAGAACGGTACGGGAATCTGCCATCCGTCACCGTCCACCCTTATCACCTCTCAACCTAGCAGTAGTGGCACCGCCCTACCAAGTAGTCCAGCCGTCTCCCGCCCATCAGAAGCGAGTGAGTAGCAAGGGAATCCAGATGTTTCCGGTCACTAGTCAGATCCTAGGTTGTGACCAAGCAGGCATCTCCACTTAGGGGATACTCTCCCCGTGCCATCACGGCACCTCCGCTCACGGGACTTCAATGCACATCCCGGAACCACCTCATAAGTCATTACCCGCCACAGGTATCTCTCGTGGGGATGCCCAGGTTGCACCCCCGGCACGACTTGCCCCACGGGCTTGTCTCACATCCCACTTGGTCGACATCAACCCTTACCACGCACCTAAGACGCACGCAGCACTCTCTCCCAGTGGTTATAATCAGATATACACCGTCCCAATTCCACCATATAGCATATAGCAAGTAGTAAGTAGTGGAAGAGTAACAGTAAATTAAGCAGCAGCTAACCTAACAGCGGATAGCAGGGTATAGTCTTATCAAGGCAGGGAATTCAAACATACTATCATGCAACCAATCCATGCATAATCATAAAGCAATAGCAACAATGTCATTTGCAATGCGTAAATAGGATCTAAGGATTTGGTGGGACGTGGCACCTTCGTAGTCGTCTCCTAGCTCCTGAAAGTACTCGTGGTCGTCTTCCTTAGTCAGATCCTCCTCCGGCTCTGAAATCGAACACGAAATAGTCGCGTCAGCGACTCCTATAGAGTATTTCAGAAAAATCTAATAAAATAAAGAGCCAAATGCACACAAACATAGTCTTAGATTGTAGATCTCATTTTTCTGAGAATTTTGATATATGGTGCGCAATTTTTGGACATCGAATGAATAAGTTATGAATTTCCGAAGATTATCCTATTTTCTGAAAATGGGAAAATTGGTCGGTTAATCAGGGGCAGCTCGGGATTGGTCCACGTGGCGCGCGGGTCCAGTAGTGCGGCATGTGGCGCCTCATCAGAACACAGACCCGATGGTCGCCCACCAGGTGTTCGATGCTGGTTCCCAGAGAGTCGCTGGCGTCGGCGTAGCTTGGCGTAGCTCTGCGGAGTTCGGCGGAGCTCGGCGGTGGTCGGGGGTAGCTCGGCGGAGCTCGGCGTAGTTCGGCGGTGGTCGGGGGTAGCTCGGCGGAGCTCGGCGGGGCTCGGCGGGGCTCGGCGGGGCTCGGCGGGGCTCGGCGTAGCTCGGCCGGGCTCGGCGGGGCTCGGCGTAGCTCGGCGTAGCTCGGCGGGGCTCGGCGGAGCTCGGCGTACCTCGGCGTTCCTCGGCATACCTCGGCGTAGCTCGGGCGAATCGGACATTCGGGCGCCGAGGGTGCCGCTCTCCCGAGCTCTCCCGGGGAGGCTCGGGCGAATGGGAGATTTGGTGCGCCGAGGGTGCCGCTCTCCCGAGCTCTCCCGGGGAGGCTCGGGCGAATCGGAGATTTGGTGCTAGCAGGGTTCCAGGGCGTCTGTTCAAGGCGGCGGTGTCTCTCCGGTGCGGCAGGACGATGACAGGGCGGCGATGACCATATTTCGGCAAGACAGGGCTCGGCTTTCCCCAATTGGCGTGCTCAGGCAGTCGTCCGACCAGATGGTGGCGGGTTAGAGTCGTGGTATGGCCTCCTTCTCTCCCTCGGCATACGGCGGTTCTCCGACGAGGTGGAGGCGCACGTAGCCAAGGCGACAGACATGATTCGGGGCTCGGCTATCTACGCGGCGGTGCTGAGGCAGACTTGGCGAACCTCGTCGGCCTCTCTCCGCAGCGCGAGGCGATCGGGGGTACTCGAAACGGATTTAGGCGAGGCGGATCGTGTCGGCGGTGATCACGTTTCCCCGAGAACGCACCTCGCGGTGTTCCGGGCTATGGAGGTTCGATCTTCCGTAACTAAGCTTGTCCGAGGTGGTCGGTGAGTTGGTGTTCATGTTCCTTGGCGACGAGGGTTCGACCTCCAATTTTGGCTACCGAGGCTCCCAAGGTGCTTGGTTGTGGCGGCGGCGTGATGCCGGCGGCGGCTGACGACGGCAAGGTGATTACGGTCTCGTTTTCGGCATAACCGGACGTGGTTCAGTCAAATTGGCGTGACTAAACGGGCATACGTCCGCTTAGTGGTGAACTAGTGACAGGGCAGGGCCTCCTTTTGGCTCCGGTCCGCGGCGGCGCTCCGGCGAGGTCGCGGCGCACTGCGGACGAGGCTTCCTCTAGCGCTTAGATCCGCGTAGCTAGCTCAAGGGGTCATGGCGGTGCTCCACGACGCTCTAACCTATACGGGTGCTAGTCGGATTGCTCGGAACGGGTGATTCGGCGTCGGAACACGTCGGTGGTGAGCGCGCTCCGCCGAGAACGTGTCGTGCTGCGTTCTCAGTCTAGCAAGCTTGTAGTCCGGGGGTTTCGGCCGGTCGCATGAGTGCATGGTGCAGGTGATCTTCCTGAGCCGGTAAAGGCTCGTGCCTGCGCGTCCCGTGGGCGGAACGCCATGGCAAAAGCAGGGCGAGGTTCGGACATGGCGTGCGATGGCTCACCGTGGTGTCGGTGAAGCTAGGATGGCGGTGCAGTGGTGAGTCAAAGCCGTGCAGAGCGATCGCAGTGCCGTGCCGCTCCTCGTCCGCAGCTCGGGCTTCTCCTCCGTGCCTGGCTCTGGCGTGCTCCGCGGCGGCAGCGCTTCGGCGGTGCTCTCCTCTCTCTGCTCCGCCCTTCTTCCTTCTCCCTCTCTCACACGGTGTGGTGTTGTGGCTTGTGGAGCCGCAGCGTGGCGGCTGCGAGTGGGAATGGGCTAGGGTTCCTCGGGTGCTCCAATTTATAGCGGAGCTCGGGTGGCTACCTATGGCGGGCGGCTCTGATCTGCTCGGGCTGATCGGAGGGCTATGGCTTGCGCGAGCTAGGGTTCTGGTGGTGCGCGCGGGCTCGCTTGGCGGCCAAGAAAGGAGGGGACAGGCGAGGGACAGCGGGGTCAGGGCTCTGCCATGCGTGGCGCTGTCGGTCACGCCATTCGCATGACCCTGTCGGCCACCGTCTTCACGGAGAAGAGAAACAGGGGAAAAGAAAGAGTGACTGACAAGCGGGTCCCGGTTGGCAGCGGCTGCGAGAGGCGCTGCGCGCGTGCGGGGTGGTTTGGCTGCGAGATGGGCCGGCTGGCTGGGCCGAATCTGCTCATCCTCTTTCTCTCTTCTTTTTCTATTTTCACTTAAGTGTATAAATACATATATTACCCATTTTAAGTATCGAGTAAATACAAACATAAATTGCAATAAATCCCAAATGATGCATAAGTTATTATTCTATGTGAATGGAATTAAAATGCAAGCTATACTCCTTTATTACCAAATTCATAATGAAACCTATATGCTTGCACAAGAAAAATGGGTTTTCACAATAAATAAATGAAAAATTTTAATTGGTTGGGATTTTTAGGTTGTGTGGATTTTTTTTTGGTTGTTACACATACCTTCGTCGGAAATAATTTGGCGCGTACGTAGGATTGTCGGCAAAATAATCTTGGTACAACCTCTGATGTCCCGCCTGTCTATCGCGCTGAAGCACTCGATGCCCATGAACAGAACCACGACGTTTTGGCTCTTCATCAGACTCGTCCCCACTAATTGTCCGCATGAACGACATCAAAAAAGAAATCATCATCATCGCCAGATGACGATGAATCATCTGACATCTGGTTCATGAGAAAGCTATGTTGATCCATGGCAACGCGAACTGAAACCAGATGATATTAGAAAAGCTATGTGATGTCGTAACAAGTCGACAAGAGGAGCTGCGCTAGCAGAGAACAGGCAAGGCCATGGTATGAGCACAAGGCAGTCGATGGCGATGAGCAAGGTTGATGGCGGTGGTACCTTTATCTGGAGATCAGCCTGTTCACGGACGTGTACTGCCAGCCTGCATACTACCAGAAGCCAGGAACGATTGAGTGGAGGGAAAAGGTCAAGAGGCCAAGAGCTAGGGATCATGAATAGATGGAACAAGTCACGTCCATAGAAAATTTAGGATCCAACTAATTTTCTTTGTCGTCCATCCTCATCCAACTACCTGATGATGTGGCAAGTAAAAAATATTTTTGGGTGCCAAGTATTGGGGAGTTGCTGTGGAGGAAACTATTTTTTGGGAAACAACTATTTAAGAGAGCCCCTAATATAGAATTTTGGGGTTATATTTTTAGGGAACTCTTGAAGTTGCTCTAAGGCCCTGTTTAGATTCACCACTAAATATCAAAAGTTTCGTTACATTAATGTTTAGACACATGTATGAAACATTAAATGTTGATGAAAACTAAAATTAATTTGACAGTTTCGCAAAATGTTGTGAGACGAATCTTTTAAACATACTTGAACCATGATTGGATATAGGGATATTTATTGTAAAAGTTAGCGCGTTGCTGTAGTAATTTTTTTTTTTTTTGCAAAATCGCAATCTAAACACACCCTAAACCGACGTCCCTCTATCAAGCATCAAAATTAAAGTGGTGCAACTAGTGCATCAAAATTAATCAATGTTCCCTGCAATTTAGGACAAATTTAAATACTAGAATTTCGTGTACTTTCGGAATTGGGACAGAGGCACTCTCACCTACTCCCTCTGTCCCATTGAGATTGTCGTTTTAGACTCCATGCCATTTGGTTTAACCGTTCGTCTTATTCAAAATTTTTTATATAAATATTATTTATTTTGTTATGACTTATTTAATCATTAGAGATATTTAATAATATTTTAATAATTTTATTATTCGCATAAAATTTTAAATAAAACGAACGATCAAACAAAAGTTCAAAAGTCAAAAACAACAGTCTCAATGGGACGGGGGGAGTATAGGCCATGTTTACTTGGTGAGAAATGGGGTGAAAAGTCACTGTAGCACGTAAAGAATCTTTTCTAATAAGTGTGTAATAATGGTCCCAAGTAGACTTAAAAGATTCATCTCGAGATGGTCAGGCTAAAAGTACAAACGTGCAATAGCTGCTACTTCATTTAATATTCCATGCATACGTAAAAAACAATCGATGTGATGGAGAATGAGAAAAGTGTTCTTTTAAGTAAACAGGGCCATAGTACACCCAATCTCTGCAACCTCTTTAATTACGTCAACACTCGTTTTTAGTCGTTTTTGCTTGATTGAATAGTTTCGGCCGGTCTGTTTATTTGTGGTACTTTTGTTGGTAGTTGTGATGATTTGTAAGCTAGCCGATCAGTGCCCGTTTGCATCCTCAGGCGTCCAATCGTCGCTTTGCTCTAGCACGCTACATCTACATCCCTAGACGGGCAAGTGCAGCAAATGCAGTAGGAGCTCCCCTCGTCCCTCCCTCCACCACCGTCGACTGCATGAATCAGTTTGCACAAAAGGTATCGAAAGGTTTGCAGCTCCGCTGTACCAAACCAAATTTTGTCGTAGCAGTCAGCAGGCATGGCTGAATTTTGGCTCAAGCGGTGAGGTTTGATTACAATCATATACCAAAATAAATACTCTTAGCCGTGTGTATGACAACCTCTATACATGACATTAGAGCATTTTCAGCGGACTACCTAAATAGACTAATTCCCCAATTTAGGTAGCAGAGACAAAAGAAATCACTCTAACCTGCTATTTACTTGAACCAATAGATTTGTTAGCTACCCAAATCCTCCCTCCCACTAGCTATTCTTGTTGCCAACACATGGCTATCTATTTTTCTCCTTCGCCGTTTCCATGCCCGCGCATGACGGTTTCTTCCCTGCCTCTCCCATCCACCGTCGCAAGGAAGCCAACACGGCCCTCCTCGGAGCCCCATCCCTCCTCGCCAGCCCTCCACGGCGGCACCCCACCTCGGATCTGGCACTGCCCCGGCGGTGGCACGGATGACGCGGCTGCGGAGGGCCTCACGGTGCAGGTGCGACGGGCCTCCCTATGGCTCTATGTAACAGAACCGCCTTAATCATAGGTTTCACGTGCACCGTCATTGTCCCTAAGGACCCACGATCAGTCTGCACGAGTTCCCCTTAACCTAGGTGGCCTGCCGGGTTCCCTAGAAAACCCTACCTCCCGAGGATCTCATTGTAAGCATTGCAGTATTACAACAATTTACACAAATAAAATGAATCAGAGTAAAGAGTGCGAAAGAATTACAAAAACATAGGTTTACAATTATAAATGATATTATCCCAAACCAGAGTTTCGTAGTGGAGAAGCATCATAACTAGACACCCTGCCCAAGGGTTATACACATCTTCATCCATGCACGATCCGTCAACCGGCACGGTCCCACGTAGAACTGTATACTCAACTCACCTGCAACAACAGGGAGTTAACAAACCCTGAGTACTGGGGTACTCCACAAGACTTACTCGACTAAAGAAAAGGGACTGAGACTCAGGAATGCGGGCTGAGGGTATTCAAGGTAAGCTTTAGTAAGAGTCAAGATATTTTGCGGAAAGAGCATTACTAATCGTGCTTTCAGTATTTAACTCAATATTATTATAATCAACATCAATGGTTCTCAGTTCTTTCACATATAACCTTCAAATCCAATTACTTATTCATTCTCAAAAACATCCTGGTTGCGAACCACTTTTCGGGGTAAGTCAGTGGATCAAGTCTCCATTAACCGAGGAGCAACGATGATTCGAATCGATTAATACCCAGCTAGGGATCTCTATCCACACTGCATATGTAGCAACTAAGCTTGCATATGCCAACCCCATCTACCACGGCTTTTCTATCCCTGAACCGGTCCTGCGCCACCCGAGAGCACAGTACCCCTCTCGTCTCCAGGCATGACGGCCACAAGGGTACACGCTACTCTCACCATCTCTCCACTCCCAGTGCGTGATTGTCGGTTCAAGCAATAGAGCCCCCAGAGATAGGGCTTTCCGTAGTATGTGGCTAGTTGCAAAGTCTCGCTCCAGCAGGCCTACAACGAACGGTCCCTAATTTCTTTTCCGTCGGCAACCAGGCATTGGGACTCTAACCCAAGTATAAAGTTACCCAACGGTTTCCAAATCCATGCTTGCCGGATGACAAGACATGGGGATCGCCGCCCCATGTGCACATCAACCGAGTGAAACATTTCCCTTTTCCATTAGTGGTCAAACCTTGGGACTCTAACCCAAGAGATATAACGACCAACAGAAACATCCTCTCTCATCAGTGACGATGTACTGATCAGGTGCATAGCCACCGAACGAGAAAATTACCAATTCCCTTTTTCATGAATTATTCAATAATGTATATCACAATAGCTCAAAAATAACATTTGTGCAAATCTAAATTATTCAAGCAGAGCTAACCATTTTCCAAACATTTTATTTTAAAATGGTTTCTGGATATTTCAGTGGTCAAGGTTGGTAATGCATCAACTGGGTTATCAATCAACTCTTATAAACCTAATGCAGTAGATTTAACTCAAGTTATAAACATTTCGTAAATTACAAGGAAGGGGCTGAATGCACCGGGGCTTGCCTGTTGCCTTGAAGTAGATAGAACCCTAAAGTCAATCACCGAGAAGGATCCACGTCCACCGAGTGAAGACCTTTCTTGGGACACGCTTCAGATACTAATCCCTGCGCGTTCACTACACGAAATACAACACTTAACATGATGGTATGTATGCCATGATGCAGAAGATGCACAAAATTACCGATCAGTAGAAAGTAAACTTAATTTGAAAGTTGAGTACACCTTTCCTTCACGATAAAGTTGTAAGCTAACTAAACCAACTTGTTGCTTACAGTCATGATTTCATTTTAACATTTAATTGTTTTATCAAGTAAGTCATTCTATGTTTTCATATTAAAGGACTAATGAAATCCTAATATAATAATCATATCTAACTAAGTTGTCATGGACCAACAGTGGTGGAAGTGTTCCATGGTCTTCATTCAGCTCCCAAAGTTTCACCTAGGGTTATTTCAATACTTGTGTTGATAATTTGGTAATTATCGACTAATAATCAAAGCATACAATTAAGGGTATAATTAAACATCACCAAATAGATCTCAAAATGTTTGGTGAAGCTTACTCTGAGCATAAAACAGTGGAAAAATAAACTTCCTGAATTTTGGATAATTATTTTGGGCTATAAAAATCATAGAAGTGTCATTCATTAATTAATATTCATATTTTTATCAGATACATAAAGTGCTCAAAATGCATATTTCATATTTTTACTGTGATTAGTACATCTCAGAGAGACTCAACCAATTTTTACAGGAATTTAGGAGCTCTGGTTATTTGCTTAAAAAATAACAAAGTCAGCTTTTTATAGAACATGTTTAAACCGGAAAAAGGAAAAATACTCTGGGTCCCAAATCCAACAGCTTGGCCCTGCTGTAAACAGGCCGGCCCAGCTGGCCCAGCTCGGCCTCCTCCCTCCTCCTGCTTCCCATAAACCAGAGAGCAGCACCAAGCAGAGCCTGCTCGGCTCGGTCGGCGCCGGCTAACCACCGGCGACCTCACCGACAATGGGAAACGTACCTGCGCACTATGCAAGCGAACACACATCGATCTTAGTACCTAGGCGGGGACCTCCGGCTTGACTGCGAGCTCGCCGGCATCCATGGCGGACGACCGTGGCGGCGCTCGGCGCCCCGACGACGTGGATGTGGTAGGGATTAAATTTAATGATATAGATCGGCTCTCCAGCTCACCCTGGTCCTGATGCGCGTGATTGTTCAGATGGAGGGTGACCGGAGATGAAGTTGAGGGAGTAGGCAGCTTTTTTGACGTGAACACGGCAGCACGCTCCGTTCCGGTGGCTCCGATGCGCCTCTGTCAAAACAGAAAGGCCTAAGAGCATCAGCGTTCCTACCTGGGCACAAAACATAATATGAATTGAATAGAGAGCTACTCGAGACGGCCGGCAACGGTGAGGCCCTCCACGGCGGCGCTCTGGCCGGAGCTGAGGAGGACTGAGGGCCGTTCCTGCACGCCCCTGCGGTTAGAGTCAGTTCGGGTGGATCAAAATGATGCACTAGGAGGTAGAGGAGCTAGGTACGTGGCCAATTTGGAACGAGAGCGAGCCAGGGGCGACGAATTTCTCTATGAACCGAAGCTCGGCGGCGGCGGCAATAGAGGAGAAAGAAGAGGAAGCACGGCGGCTTGAGGGCCTTATATAGGACCGCGGCGGAATTAGGGCATGTCCGGGGTCCCCACGACCTCAACCCCGTCGGTGACACGCGGGCGACTGGCCCCGGGCATGGCCGGCGACCAGCGCGCGCACTGCGCGGCTTTGCCCGTGAGCAGAGCAGCCGGACCCCCCCCTCAAGTACTGTAGTAGCTCTAGGGTCAACAGATACAATTACTCCTGATTTTACATGGCAACTCAAAAATTTGCTTTAATAGAAGTTGTGGTAAACTCTGTGATGAACAAGTTTGGTTCTTGGGACATATTCAAATTTTGAATGGATTTTGAACAATCCAAAAGGGGGTAAATGAGACTTTTAAAATTCATTTGCAGTTCATTTATTTTCTCCAGATTTTTCTGAACAACATGAAAATCTTCAAAAATAAAAGTTGCCCTATTTGTAAATATCTACAACTTTCATTAATAGAGTTTGGATAGATTCTTCATAGTTTTTAAAATGGCATTTCAAATCTAAATTTTAAGACACTCATTAGGGGTTAATTTGAAATCTCAATGTATAAGATCAAAGTCCTCAAATATAAAAGTTGTTCAACTTGAAAAGCCTTACAACTTTAATTAAAGAAGTTTGTCCAAATTCTAGATAGTTTTTGAAATGGCATTTTAAATTTGAAGCAACAAACACTAATTAGGGTTTAATTTAAATTTACTCTGGTAAACTTCCAAATCTCCAAAAATGAAAGTTGTCCATTTTAAAAGATCTTTAATTTTTATTAAATCACTTTCATCAAGTTCCTTTTAGTTTTGAATTTGTATTTCAAATTTAAACTTTAAAACATAGGTTAGGGTTTTGTTTGAAATTCTTTTTGATAACTTCAAAATTTCCCAAAATAGAAGTTGCTCAACTTTTAAAGATTTACAACTTTTGTTTAAGGCTCAACCCTTAATTCTATTTAGTTTTTGATTTAGAATTTTGGGTCTGATTAGAGTTTTTAATTGTTTTTCCTTTTTTATTTTCCATTCGGACTTAAAGGTATACACACAAACAAATATTTAAATCATGAAGTCACTCAAATGTACCTAAGCACAATCACATGCGAAAATAAAAAAATTGTCTCAGTGATGCACAGTAACAATGAGTTTATGCGGGATGACTTACATGAAATCATGATGACATGGCCGATTTTAGTCACCAGGGGTGTTTCATTCTTCCCCCTTAAAATAAATCTCGTCTCGAGATTTAGGATACGGCTAAAGCCTTAATTTTAGTAATGGAAAAGAAAATGTGTCAAGTGAACATCTTTCAAACTTAACTATAGAGTAAGTAGGGGTTTTATATTTTGTAAGACCTGAAAGTGATAAATTATTTTTAAATGGTAGCAAGGAACTTAGGAAAGTTTTCAGATGAGAAATTCTCTGATTTCTCGGGTAGCTTCTTCTCCTGAAGACTGGTTCCATAGTACTTGTGCATCCTCCTGTTGAAGTCCTTTGAGTACACGATCTCTCTTTGGTTTATGACTCACACTGGATATTTGGAGGGCGTCGGATCTGGCTCAATTCAACTCTTACCAAGTCAATAACTCGTTTTGACACTTGAACATACTTCTCGAGTGGGGATACCTGAAATACAGCCTACGCAACTGATAAGTGTTTAGACGCTTGGGTTGATAAGCTACTAGCCCACACCTCTCTTCCTATCTGTTATGATGAAGATTCTTATTTGACCTAATCAGTTGTCTCTCAACTCTAAAACTTGAAACCTTATTTCTTCAAAATACAACCTTTACGTTACAAGGAGAGTGAGGGCACATTAATTGCGAGCTACGATGATTCAGGAGTACCGACTACGATTCCAGTGTGTACCTAAGTAAGGTCTTATATGACTGCAGTTCACAGAAGATTCCAGGTTTTGACATGGCACCATAGTCACGGGTCGAGATACCATCATAGAACACAATTAAAGTAACCTTAGTAAACAAAAGAAAGTATATCAATTGTGGCTATGATGTAAAACGACCACGGACCTTGATACGAGCATATACCGTTCAAAATCTCTTGTGATTGTGAGTTACAGGAGATCCCGGGTTGCTATATTGTATCGCAATCGTAGATCATGTCACACCATAGCAAACGGAATAGAGATTATTAGTCGTGAAGCTATAGTAGATCACAACCTTAAACCTCGATACCAGCACGTGCCTAGTAGTATACTGTGTGGCCATGGCACTGCAAGAGACCCTAGGTTTCGACACGGCACCGTGGTCTCAGGTCATGGCACCACTATAGGGCACAACCATAAAGACTCTCGAATAACCTGTTGAATTTGACTGAGCTGTACGCGTTGGATCGAGGCATGACACGTATGCAGATAAAAAGTCATGGTCTAGTGCAAGGTTCTCATACTGAGTCTGTAGGCGAATTTAAGTGCGTCCTAAAGTTTCTGAAGAGGTGAATTTTCAAATAGATCTCAAGGCATTTATAAATAACCAGAATTCCATAAAACAACAGGGAATCCTCAGCGGACCGTAGATACCGTTTCCAAGTGATTGGATCTTAGGTATCATTTTCAAATCGGTTCCCGTTATTTTATCAGATGAGATTAGGATGATTTCAAGGACAAAGAATTTTAGGGAATTCAGAGAGATCAGATGTGAATTCTCAAAGTAGGTTTTAATATAGTTATAATTAGCAAAAGAATTTTGAAATTCAGTGAAGAAATATGGATATGAATTTTGTGAAAGGTATTTGAAAGAGAGTGAAAGCACATTAATTGCAAGCTAGGATCATGACCATCAACCCTGATAACAGCGAGCGTCCAGCAGTAACTTCCTATGGTCATAAGCCATAAGAGACCCCGGATTTTGACGCTACAATCATGGTCAGAGATCATGATATCCCATAGACTGCAGTTACAATAGCTTTCAACCAACACCTGTCGATTGGCGGTTTCAAGGAAATAGCATGTGTCGTAAAAGGAGAAATTCAAGGCTGATACATACGTAGATTTAGATAGCCAAAGATTTATCGAGTTTTGGTGTCGAGTTGACTGCATCCAGAAGTTCCCCAAGGGCTGAAAACTTTCGGAGCGAAGATTAACGGGGATTGGTAAAAACCTAGTCTTATGGCAAAATTCACCAACTTTTGAACACACCTAACACTCATAAGCTTAAGTAGGGAATTATTTGACAGATGACAAAGGATTATCCGAGGTTCACACATTAGTTCACATTGACTACTAGCTTAGGTCGACTTGCTACCCTTACACCGATCTCCAACTGATCCCAGGGTTTTATAGTACAAAAGAAACTTGACCTTAGGTTGGACCTGACCTAACACTGGGTCTAAGAAACCAGCTATCTGTTGACGATGGATATACCCTAAAATTCCACATTCAAACACGTCAACAGGCCTCGGATTCAAGGGAAGATAAACATATCATGGGCATATTTTATCAATAACTAGTTCCACATGTACTCTTAGCTTATGACTGCAGGAAACACTAAAGCAGTGCAAAAGTGAGCAGCTAGGGGCTAACTACATGGTTCGGCCGAACCATGATATGTTGCCCCAAGCCACCACCTTTCAACATATTGCATACAACATCAAATGGAGGAGACCAGAGCCAAGGGGGGCCCACCCATGGGTCGGCCGAACTGCCCATGGGGCCCCGTGCCTCTGGTGATGTGGCAGGATCCGTGTGACACTCCAATCAAGTTATTTCATCCATCATATCAACCTGTGCTTTCATTCAACGGTGGTATTAGTCTAGTGTGGGAGTTAGATTCGAGTCGAGCTGCGCTCGGAGTTTCCGGAGTCGTCTACCGGAGAGTCTGGTATAGCTCTTGTACCTTTTCTTCTGTAAGACTTTCTCTTTATTAATATATATAATCTTTACTTTACTTCACTAAGTTCTTACTTAGTCTTTACTATTCTTTATAGTATTGTTGTGTCTTGTCTTATTTTATACTTGTCTTATACTTGATAGTGATCTTGTCCCAACTCAACGTGTGTTAGTTCATCGCCTGTCATAGGGTGTTCTAGTTGTTGGTACGCGGCTAGAATAGTGAGACTTAGTGTAAGCGTGGTGCTTAGACTAGATCTTGCCTTTGATTACCGCTTGTCACATGGATTGTTTGTGGGTGCTACCAGGTGGTGACAGCCCTGTCTAGTCTTAGTATCCCTCCACGTGTTTTAGGCAAGTTCTTAAAAGGTAGGCTCCCATAAGAGTGTAGGCGCTTCGGGTAGAAGTTTTGTCCTCTATTGTCTCGCACTACCCCCTGCACACCGGTAGTAAGGTACTATCTTGGTATAAGTCATCTATTTGATAGGATATGTCATAAAAGTAAAGTAAGTGTCATAGGAGTCTTATACAAACTCGTTGTCCTCCCACCTAGCTATACTCTACTAGTTATCTTTTAGTTATCTTAATACTTGTTGTGTGTTGGTGTCATTACCCTTTCCTCTATTTATCGATTTACCCCCCTACCACTAGTTGGTACTAAGTTGGTATAGACTTAAGGATCACTCTCTTTTTATTAATTATTCCTAGCAACGGCTTTCCCGTGGGATAAAAATAAATAACGATACCTTTGAATACTCCCGGGTGAAGCGCTACAGCTGTATATTCTGTGCGCTTGTGGAATTATCCAATAGACATAAGAAATACCCTTAGGGCACTTCTGTCGCCGTTATCAGAGATAGCCTAACACCCTGTCTCTGGTGGCTGCGCTAAGAAGTGTCAACAAACATTTCTGGTGCCGTTGCCGGGGAAAGCATCAGTCTAGGAATATTAATAAAAAAATTGAATCCGGAGTCTATTATCAATTTAGTTATCGATTAGTGTTAGGGGCTTACCCCTGTCTGTGTTTCTCGTTATCGTGAAGCTAGACAGTGCATGAACGGTTTCCAATTGCCGTCAAATTATATTGAAGATCCCGAGCAATTGTTGAGAAGAACTAGACGCCGTCAAGTTCCACCTCAAAGGTTCAGCTCAAACCTGAATCAGTTCGAGGAAAGAGGCTCCGTATTATCAACTGAGGAAGCTATGGCCCAAAAGACCATCTCCGAGTTCTCTGCGCCGTCCGCTGACGACATTGCCACCGGACCGCGGCTCAACTTTGGAGATGCTACCTTTGAGCTCAAGCCTGCACTCATCAATATGGTGCAAGCTAATCCATTCTGTGGAAAGTCACACGAAGACGCCAATGCTCATCTCTAGCACTTTCTAGAGGTGTGTGGGACTTTCACCATCAAGAACGTCTCAGGCTGACGCCATCCGTCTTCGCCTGTTCCCATTCTTACTACTTGGGAAGGCAAAGCAATGGTTCTATGCCAACAAGAGTGAAGTCACCACCTGGGAGAAGTGTGCCAACGCTTTTCTCAAGAAGTTCTTCCCAATGGGCAAAACAAGTGCTCTCCGTGGCAAAATTTCAAGCTTCCAAAAACAAGCGGACGAGACGATTCCCGAAGCATGGGAACGTCTTCAGGAGTACATTCGTGCCTATCCTCATCATGGGATTGAAGAATGGCTCTTAATTCAAGGTTTCTACCATGGGCTGACTGGACTAGCCCGTAGTCACCTTGATGCTGCAGCCGGAGGAGCATTTCTACAACACAATGTCAAGGATGCTAAGGACCTCATTGAGAAAATGGTTATCAACCAAGGATGGAATAAGGAACGCCTTCAGCCCAAGAAAAGGGGTATGCACACCGTTCATGAGGTGGACATGCTCTCAGCAAAAATGGACCTCTTGATGAAAAAGATCGAGAAAAGTTCCAAGAAGGAACAAGAGGCCATTAGACCCACTGCCACCGCACGAGCAATCGAAGTTGATCCATGATGCGAGGTATGTGGTGGAGAAGATTATTCAGGGCAACAACTATCCCGAGACGAAGGAGGAAGTGAGCTTCATCAACAACAGCAACAACAATGGGTATCGACCCCAGCAACAAGGAGGATGGAACTCGCGCCCTTCTACCAAGGAAATCAAGGTAATGGTTACAAGCAATAATTTCAATAATTCTTATGGTAATCAACCTTATCTTAAAGATCTTGTCTTAGGCCAATCTAAAATTAATGATAGCATAAACAAGAAAATAATGGCTAATGATAAGATTCTTGAAAATATTAGTGAGAAAATGGATAGCTTTAACACTGCTATGAAAAATCAATTGAGCTTTAATAAAATGTTAGAAACCCAATTAGCTCAAATAGCAGCAGCTGTCCCATCATTTGAACAAGGTAAGATCCCTGGGAAACCTGAGGAACCAATTGAAGGTGTTAAGTTAATTTCCACGAGGTTTGGTAAGCCTCCGGTTAGGCAAAACCCAGGTTGTCTTCTTGATCCGCCATTCATGGCCAAGAAGAGTGACCCTGGCCATCCTACCATCACCTGCGAGATTGGGTCACACACCTTCAACAACGCCTTCTGCGACCTTGGATCCGGTGTAAACATCATGTCCAAGGTAATGTACAAGAACTTGATAGGGGGACCCTTGTACCCCACTTTTGTCAAATTGCAGATAGCCGATCAATCAATCCGGTTCCCCGAGGTATTGGCAAGAGACATCCTTGTCAAAGTTCAAGATGAGTACATTCCCACCGACTTCATCATTCTTGACATGGGGGCCGATGACGAAGTCCCCGTCATTCTGGGAAGACCGTTCCTCAACACCTGTGAATGCTATCATCTACGTGGGATCCGGCCAAGTCCACTTCCAACTCCCAGGTAAGAGAATTAAATGTCCTTTCAATGGCTATAAATCGATGCAACAGGCAAGGAAGAATCTGTGGAGAAACAAGCCACAAAATGCACCCCGCCGAAAGAATCAACCGCCAAGGTCAAAAAAGGCCGAAGTGGTAAGTAAGGCTGATGTGATAAACAAGGCTGACTTCGCCGAATCACAAGCATCAACCAAGAAGGAATGGCGGAAGAAAGAGGTGCGATCATCACGGTCTCCGTCTCCGAGACCGATCGAAGCACCCGAAGAATGAACCTGAACTGGAGAGGTCCTGCTCTACGGACCTAAAACATGGAGCCCTTGCTGGTAAGGTAAATCAGTATTTATCCCATATTTTTGCATTTCAATTTTTTTTCTTCATTGCATTTCATGTTTAATTTTGGCAATTTATTTCGACAAAAAAAATAAGTAGATGAATAAAACTTGAAAAAGATCATTTCTGCTCACACCTGAGGTGGTGGGACCACCTAGGTGGGGTCGGCCGACCCCACCATGGGCCCACCCACCTCTGGTGGTGTTGGCCTAGGTGTCCTGAGCATGTTCCCAAAATTTGAACACCAGCTCCTTTTGAGTTTTGGTCGATCATTCTTTTGTCATGACCATTCCCACATGCTTCAAGGAGAATCTAACACCCACATCAATCCAAATTCCAAAAAGTGGACACTTTGGCATGCATGAGTGCTCCCGTGGTCCATGGAAGTCACTTTAAACATGTCTCCACTTTTGTCATACACCTTTTACCTTCACAAAACACTAGACAAGGGAATCTCTGAAAATTTCAAAACTTTTGGTCCACCACTAGTCTCTACTTTCATGGACACATTGTTTAAAGCTGAAAGGGGACAAACCCTAGTTTGGCCGAACCAAGATTTGGCTCCTTTCAAGAAAGTGGAGTTTGAATTCAAATAGATTCCCTGTCCAAATGTAAAAGCAACTCTGATCCTGTAATTATTGGTTCGGCCGACCCATCAATAAAGCCCTGTCGGCAAATTTGAATTTGAAAATCACCTAGGTTCCATGTCCAAGGGAGAAAGTAACAAAAACCAAACCATGGGGGGTCGGCCGAACTGGGCCTAGTGGCCTGGCCACCAGCCCTTCTCCCCCTATAAATACCCTTCCAATGTGTGCTCAAATTCACATTCAAACCAGCTGATTTCTGCCGAGCACACAATCTCCCTTCTTCTCTCCATTTGAGCAAGATCTTTCTCAAGTTTAGCTTAAGTTTAGCCACTCAACCAAAAACCTAAAAATATTATAGTAGTAGAAGCTTGTCCCACTCTCATCTTTGCTCTCAAAATCTTATTGGTGGAGGTAGCCATACCCCGTAAGGACTACTAACAGTGGAATAGCTAACGCTAACGCTAACGCTAATCCCTGCTGTCGTAGTGTGTTCTTGTGTTAGCTCATTGTTGCAGGATGAAGAAGTTCTCCTCCGCACTCAAGAAGGCCAAGAGTGTCGTAGGGAGTTCCTCCTAACGACTCCCGCCATGATGAAGATGAAGGAAGAGAAGCTCCACCAAGAAGGAGCTTCGGAGTGCCTTCCGAGAGGACGTTCGACCCCAAGAGCGGCCTCATGCTAAATCAAGAAGAGTACCAAAAGTACACCTCCATCTGACACCGAGGGTATGAACATACTGGCATCATCGACCCTGTCCTTTTGGACAGCACAGGAATAACCGCGGAATTCAATACTATTTTCAATACAATCGGTTGGGGAAGTTTTTGGGAAATGCAAGAACTTGGAATAGAAAAACTCACCATTGAATTTCTATGCTCTTTACAAGCCACTGAAAATAATGTCTACTTCCGCATGTTTAACCAAGACTATAATTTAACATGGGGAGTTTTTAGCATGGCACTTGGTTTTGATAATGACTGTCATCTAGATCTTGTCAATGCAACAAGAAGATTTGATAAAGCTGAATTTGGAAAGCTATAACAGGATCTAATGATTGCTCTGGCCCTAAAACCGATAAAATTCATAATCCTACTTTGCGCTTGATCCGATACTGGATGGCTATAACTTTTCTTCCTGGCTCTAATGTGCAAGTTCTTTACAATGATGAATTAAGACTGCTCTATGCCATGACAAAGAAAATAAAAGTTTCACCTGCTAAAATGTTAGTGCACTTTTGGCTTGGTATTTTCCATAGAAGCGAGCCCATATTCTTCACTTCTTTTATCACTCGCATTGCGGAAACAATGGACTTGCTAGATGGAAAACATTACTTTGAATACATTGCCTCTCCTAGAGATGTTGTAACCGAAGATTTCTTCATAAGTGCTCAAGTCCTTAAAAGAAATGAAAATGGTGATATAAAAATGATTTATCCCGGCCATACAGCCGAAATCTCTCTCCCTTGTGAGAGGCGTCGGTTGTATGCGCTGCGCACGCTAACCATAAATTGGGACCGAGAGGCAAGAAGCCAAAATGTTGTAGGACCAAGAAGGGTGACAAGGAGCATGTCACAAGCCGCTTAATTTGAGCAAGGCGGCACATCACGAGCTGCATGGAGATATGAAGAAGAAGGCAATGAGGCAAGTTCCATGGACATTTCAGGGTCCACGGAACGGCCTCAACAGCACACTCCAATAGTGCGCACTCCCCATCCGTCCACACGGGCGAGGGGTCAGTCGAAGCCGAGGATTGGAAATGGACCAACTCATCAATGACATGGGCGCAATGCAAGTTGAGCAAGATGCAACCTTGAATATGGCAAAACAAAATGTTCAACTATTGCAAGCTATCCAAGACGAAGAAGCATAACGCTGGGCGGGATGGTTCTAATACTACCCGCCACCACAATGAGCAAAAGGACAAGCTTGGGGGAGATCCTCTCCCCCACCAAGGTAAGTATCATATCCTATCTATTTACATTATTTTAATTTATTGCATTTAAAAAAATGCATAATATAAAAATATCAAAAAAATTTCCCTTATTCCCATATGTTTCATGAATATTTATCCTCCTCATGAAAATGATGAATAGTTGCTCTGTTAATGTTTCTTTAATGCCTACTTTACAACTTAGTATTTCTTTGAGTATGGATCACTTGGCTCATATCATCATGAACCTGAAAACTTTGTGGATGCTAAATGCTAGAACTAAGTCTAAGTTATTGTGAGATATGATATAGTGAAACAAGAGCTACTATAATATTGTTCTAAGCATGTAAGATTACTGGAGATTTATTTCTAAATCAAACAAAAGCTTATTGTTCCTCAATGATGAAAAATTCCTACCACAGCCATATATGTTATACATGTCTAAAACCCTCCACTTAAGCTACTTGCTTTGTATTGAGTGTTGTCAAGTCTTGTTGACCCTTATTGAGAGTCTTATCATGCTCCCAAGATCAAGATCACGTACACACCATATATACATGCTGCTTCTACACTGGAAGTACGCAATCACATGCCTTTCGTTTCCACTAAGTAAATGCTCCATGTGTTAAAGACATAGAAAATCTCTCTTAGTCATTATGGTAGTAGAGACAAAAGGCTATGCAAAATGAAAATAAAAAGAAAGAAAGATGGACACAAGAAAGTCCATGGAAAAGAAAAGAAAAAGATTTGAGCAAGTCTAGGCTCATAAATAAAAGAAAAATGATAGCCATGTCTCTAAAATTTATTAGAGAGAGATACAATTCAAATAGAGGAGCATTATATTCCATCATTATCCACACACTTGCACATCTTGATCTAAGGGCATGACACTTTTCTCTTTGGATCAAAGCTTTGACTCTATAACATATGCAAAGTAAGTATGTTATATTCTGTCATACCTACCTTAAGCTCCACATAAGCCATTTTTAGAAGTAGGATGATAAGGAGAAGGCAACATTTACTTTATGCCTTGGTAAGGAATCATACACCATTAGAGCGACATGAGAGAACCATATGAGGAACATTAAGTTGTCTTTTGTAAAACATTGCTAAAACCTCTAGTATGAAACTTGCAAAGAATGAGAAAAGTAGTGCTCAAGTTAAACTGTTCTGTCTCTCAACCACCTAAGGCAAAGGGAAAGTCATTAGCCCCATAAAGGACTAAGGTAAATTGGGTGAATTTCTATAGCCAATTTTTCCATTCAAAAGAGAAGTATTTAGTTGTACACATGGTATTATTGAAACATGAACATTGTAGCAACTCCTGATCCACCGAGGCTAAGTTTAATTATTTGCTCGGGACGAGCAAAGGTTAAGCTTGGGGGATCTTGTTGACGGTGGATATACCCTAAAATTTCACATTTAAACACCGTCAACAGGCCTCGGATTCAAGGGAAGATAAACATATCATGAGCATATTTTATCAATAACTAGTTCCACATGTACTTTTAGCTTGTGACTGCATGAAACACTAAATCAGTGCAAAAGTGAGCAGCTAGGGGCTAACTACATGGTTCGACCGAACCATGATATGTTGCCCTAGGCCACCACCTTTCAACATATTGCATACAACATCAAATGGAGGAGACCAGAGCCTAGGGGGGCCCACCCATGGGTTGGCCGAACTGCCCATGGGGCCCACCTGGCTCTGGTGACGTGGCAGGATCCGTGTGACACTTCAACCAAGTTATTTCACCCATCAGATCAACTTGTGCTTTCATTCAACGGTGGAGATCAAAGGCACACTGGATTGAGGCATGAAACGAAGCAACCAAGACAGAACCAACATATGGGGAGAGTCTATGACAGATGGGGACCACGCTGGTGGGCCCAGCCCACCAGGAGTGGGTCGGTCGAACCATAGAAAGTGGGCCCAAGCCACCTGCACACTCCCTGACTGGTGGGGACAGCTTCTAGAAGATCCTGGCTGGGCCCTACCAGTCATAGGGGGTCGGCCGAACCCCCCTGGTGCCCAGCCAGGTCGGTTGGCATCCACCGACTCCAAGCATGCTTCCCATGTGCTCAAATTGCCACAAGCCGTCAATCTTATGGCGGTTACAAGGTGGTGGATCCAAGGATGGAGAGTTGAGGAGCACACGGATCGCTGACGTGGCATCCCTCCACTCTCCACTATAAATAGAGGCTGCCCACTCCTCTTCAAGACACACCATACACCATACAACTCAAGGAGCAAGCTAGAGTTCTACTCTTTAGTAGTAGTATTAGTCTAGTGTGGGAGTTAGAGTCGAGTCGAGCTGCGCTCGGAGTCTCCGGAGTCGTCTACTGGGGAGTCTGGTATAGCTCTTGTACCTTTCCTTCTGTAAGACTTTCTCTTTATTAATATATATAATCTTTACTTTACTTCACTAAGTTCTTACTTAGTCTTTACTATTCTTTATAGTATTGTTGTGTCTTGTCTTATTTTATACTTGTCTTATACTTGATAGTGATCTTGTCCCAACTCAACGTGTGTTAGTTCATCGCCTGTCATAGGGTGTTCTAGTTGTTGGTACGCAGCTAGAATAGTGAGACTTAGTATAAGCGTGGTGCTTAGACTAGATCTTGCCTTTGATTACCTGCTTGTCGCACGGATTGTTTGTGGGTGTTAGCAGGTGGTGACAGCCCTGTCTAGTCTTAGTATCCCTCCACGTGTTTTAGGCAAGTTCTTAAAAGGTAGGCTCCCATAAGAGTGTAGGCGCTTCGGGTAGAGGTTTTGTCCTCTATTGTCTCGCACTACCCCCTGCACACCGGTAGTAAGGTACTATCTTGGTATAAGTCATCTATTTGATAGGATAAGTCATAAGAGTAAAGTAAGTGTCATAGGAGTCTTATACTCACTCGTTGTCCTCCCAGCTAGCTATACTCTACTATTTATCTTTTAGTTATCTTAATACTTGTTGTGTGTTGGTGTCATTACCATTTCCTCTATTTATCGATTTACCTCCCTACCACTAGTTGGTACTAAGTTGGTATAGACTTAAGGATCTCCCTCTTTTTATTAATTATTCCTAGCAACCGCTTTCCCTTGGGATAAAAATAAATAACGATACCTTGGAATACTCCCGGGTGAAGTACTACAGCGGTATATTCTGTGCGCTTGCGAAATTATCCAATAGACATAAGAAATACCCTCAGGGCACTTCTGGCGCCATTATCAGAGATAGCCTAACACCCAGTCTCTGGTGGTTGTGCTAAGAAGTGTCAACACTATCTTCATAAGCTAATCGACCTGACCACTCATTACTTCAGACTCTGAGTCATTCGCTGCTTCCTCTAATTCTTCATCTGCATTCTCTGCTGATCCAGACTCTTCTTGATTGTCGGCTTCTGTAAACCCCATTTCTGGCATTGGATCATTCATGGCGTGGAGCATTTGCACTTCTCGTTGCAGATCGGCGATATTCTGATGGGCTGCCTAGAGTTGTTGCTGATAGGTGTTATGCAGGCCCCAAAACATCGCATCCTTATGCTGCAAATATCCAACGGTCTCTCTAAGACCTTCCCTAGCCATTACGGCATAAGAATGAGCTTCTTCACACTGCTGGATGAGAAGTCCTGTCTGAAGATGAAGACTATCCACCAGACTTTCCAGCTCTTCTATGTGGTGCTGGTCTGCTTATCGCTGTGCTTCGAGTGCTTCTACCTGGACGTCCAGACCAATCTTTTCCACATCATTGATCTGAGCAGCCTCTTGCCACTTTAGGGCTTTCTTGCTAGCCTTCTCCTTCTTGAGTTCTGTACTCTTGAGTGCTTCATAACATTCAGAGTAAAGTTTCTGCCACTCCTCGCGTCCTCGCTCATGGGTCAGATGGAGGTTAAGGACGGCTAGCATAGCTCGAATAGTGGCTACCAATATGGGATCCTATTGAGCTGAGTTTTCTTCCAGTTGCTTGGCTTGGTGTTGAAGACCGTCGTAGTTTCCTGGTGCCTCAGCCGGAAACATTCTTAAAGTAGAGACTCTGACCTCTTTCTGACACCTGAAGCAGATCTTCCTCAGGACTTGCAATGCTGTAGCCTGAGCTCCTTCCCAGGGACTCATACCTTCAGCCTGTGCTTCCCAAGCTGGCCAAAATGGAGCGGTGGTACAAGCTGAGATCCGAAGGGACACTTCGTACCACGGCCGACCAAGGAGAATAGTACGGGACCAATGACACTTGGGTGGTTCTGAGTAGCCTACTTCCTGTAGTAACTGCCACAACACCATAGGAGTTCCGAACATAGCCAGGCATTCGTCGATTCCAGTGGCAGGGTCTTGCGGATCCATCTATTGAGAAGAAGGGTAAGAATTTGTTTTTAACAAAAATATATTTGGAAACAGGTTTTATTTTAGAAAGTGGAGATATACTTCATATCAGAGGGTATTATTAATAGTTGTAATGTCATGATGCATGAACGTTCCAACACAAACCAGAATACTCTGATATATACATGTCATACTGGGTAAATTAGTTAGTAGAGTGACATGCACTTGATGTTTTGCAGTATAGGGCATACCTAAAGTGCTAATCCACTACTAAGCTCAAAGCCTGACTAGAGATCTATAGAAATACTCAAGGAAAGATTGCATAGAATGAATGAGGAAAGTTCAGAAACAACTCGGACCAAACTACCCCATTAATTTTATTCATCCAAAATCATTTTGAAGTTTTTTAAAGTAATACTGCAAGTACTTTACAATGAAATACTCTGATACCACTTGTAACAGAACCGCCTTAATCATAGGGCCCACGTGCACCGTCATCGTCCCTAAGGACCCACGATCAGTCTACACGAGTTCCCCTTGACCTAGGTGGCCTGCCGGGTTCCCTAGGAAACCCTACCTCCCGAGGATCTCATTGTAAGCATTGCAGTATTACAACAGTTTACACAAATAAAATGAAACAGAGTAAAGAGTGCGGAAGAATTACATAAACATAGGTTTACAATTATAAATGACATTATCCCAAACCAAAGTTTCGTAGTGGAGAAGCATCATAAGTAGACACCCTGCCCAAGGGTTATGCACATCTTCATCCATGCACGATCCGTCGACCGGCACGGTCCCATGTAGAACTGTACACTCAACTCACCTGCAACAGGAGGTTAACAAACCCTGAGTACTGGGGTAGTATGTGGCTAGTTGCAAAGTCTCGATCTAGCAGGTCTACAACGAACAGTCCCTAATTTCTTTTCTGCCGGCAACCAAGCATTGGGACTCTAACCCAAGTACAAAGTTACCCAACGATTTATAAATCCATGCTTGCCGGATGACATGACATGGGGATTGCCGCCCCATGTGCACATCAACCGAGCGAAACATTTCCCTTTTCCATTGGTGGTCAAACCTTGGGACTCTAACCCAAGAGATATAACCACCCAACAGAAACATCCCCTCCCGTCGGTGACGATGTACTGATCAGGTGCACAGCCACCGAACGAGAACATACCAATTCCCTTTTTCATGAATTTTTCAATAATGTATATCACAATAGCTCAAAAATAGCATTTGTGCAAATATAAATTATTAAAGCAGAGCTAAGCATTTTCCAAACATTTTATTTTAAAATGGTTTCCGGATATTTCAGTGGTCAAGGTTGGTAATGCATCAATTGGGTTATCAATCAACTCTTATAAACCTAATGCAGTAGATTTAACTCAAGTTATAAACATTTTGTAAATCACAAGGAATGGGCTGAATGCACCGGGGCTTGCCTGTTGCTTGAAGTAGATAGAACCTTGAAGTCAATCACTGAGAAGGATCCACATCCACCGAGTGAAGACCTTTCTCGGGACATGCTTCAGATACTAATCCCTGCGCGTTCACTACACGAAATACAACACTTAACATGATGGTATGTAAGCCATGATGCAGAAGATGCACAAAATCACCGATTAATAGAAAGTAAACTTAATTTGAAAGTTGAGTACAACTTTCCTTCACGATAAAGTTGTAAGCCAACTAAACCAACTTGTAGCTTACAGTCAGGATTTCATTTTAACATTTAATTGTTTTATCAAGCAAGTCATTCTATGTTTTCATATTAAAGGACTAATGAAATCCTAATATAAGAATCATATCTAACTAAGTTGTCATGGACCAACAGTGGTGGAAGTGTTCCATGGTCTTCATTCAACTCCCAAAGTTTCACCTAGAGTTATTTCAATACTTGTGTTGATAATTTGGTAATTATCGACTAATAATCAAAGCATACAATTAAGGGTATAATTAAACATCACCAAATAGATCTCAAAATTTTTGGTGAAGCTTACTGTGAGCATAAAACAGTGGAAAAATAAACTTCTTGAATTTTGGATAATTATTTTGGGCTATAAAAATCATAGAAGTGTCATTCATTAATTAATATTCACATTTTTATCAGATACATAAAGTGCTCAAAATGCATATTTCATATTTTTACTGTGATTAGTACATCTCAGAGAGACTCAACCAATTTTTACAAGAATTTAGGAGCTCTGGTTATTTACTTAAAAAAATAACAAAGTCAGCTTTTTATTGAACATGTTTAAACCGGAAAAAGGAAAAACACTCTGGGCCCCAAATCCATCAGCTTGGCCCTGCTGTAAACAGGCCGGCCCAGCTGGCCTAGCTCGGCCTCCTCCCTCCTCCTGCTTCCCATAAACCAGAGAGCAGCACCGAGCAGAGCCTCCTCGGCTCAGGTCGGCGCCGGCTAACCACCGGCAACCTCACCGACAAGGGGAAACGTACCCGCGCACTATGCAAGCGAACACACATCAATCTTAGTACCTAGGCGGGGACCTCCGGCTTGACTGCGAGCTCGCCGGCGTCCATGGCGGACGACCGTGGCGGCGCTCGGCGCCCTGACGACGTGGATGTGATAGGGATTAAATTTAATGATATAGATCGGCTTTTCATCTCACCCTGGTCCTGATGCGCGTGATTGTTCAGACGGAGGGTGACCGGAGATGAAGTTGAGGAAGTAGGCAGCTTTTGCGACGTGAACACGGCAGCACGCTCCGTTCTGGTGGCTCTGGTGCGCCTCTGTCAAAACAGAAAGGTCTAAGAGCATCAGCGTTCGTACGTGGGCACAAAACATAATATGAATTGAATAGAGAGCTACCCGAGACGGTCGGCAACGGTGAGGCCCTCCAGGTGGCGCTCTGGCCGGAGCTGAGGAGGACGAGGGCCGTTCCTGCACGCCCCTGCGGTTAGAGTCGGTTCGGGTGGATCAAAATGATGCACTAGGAGGTGGAGGAGCTAGGTACGCGGCCAATTTGGAATGAGAGCGAGCAGGGGCGACAAATTTCTCTACGAGCTGAAGCTCAGCGGCGACGGCAATGGAGGAGAAAGAAGAGGAGCACGGCGGCTTGAGGGCCTTATATTGGACCGCGGCGGAACTAGGGCATGTTCGGGGTCCCCACGACCTCGACCCCGTCGGTGACACGCGGGCGACCGGCCCCGGGCATAGCCGGCGGCCAGCGTGCGCACGCGTGGCTCTGCCCGTGAGCAGAGCAGCCGGACCCCCCTCCCCTCAAGTACTGTAGTAGCTCTAGGGTCAACAGCTAGTTGATACAATTACTCCTGATTTTACATGGCAACTCAAAAATTTGCTTTAATAGAAGTTGTGGTAAACTCTGTGATGAACAAGTTTGGTTTTTGGGACATATTCAAATTTTGAATGGATTTTGAACAATCCAAAAGGGGGTAAATGAGCCTTTTAAAATTCATTTGCAGTTCATTTATTTTCTCTAGATTTTTCTTAACAACATGAAAATCTTCAAAAATAAAAGTTGTCCTATTTGTCAATATCTACAACTTTCATTAATAGAGTTTGGGCAGATTCTTCATAGTTTTTAGAATGGCATTTTAAATCTAAATTTTAAAACACTCATTAGGGCTTAATTTGAAATCTCAATGTATAAGATCAAAATCCTCAAATATAAAAGTTGTTCAACATGAAAAGGCTTACAACTTTAATTAAAGGAGTTTGTCCAAATTCTAGATAGTTTTTGAAATGACATTTTAAATTTGAAGCAACAAACACTAATTGGGGTTTAATTTAAATTTCCTCTGGTAAACTTCCAAATCTCCAAAAATAAAAGTTTTCCCATTTTAAAAGATCTTTAATTTTTATTAAATCACTTTCATCAGATTCCTTTTAGTTTTTGAATTTGTATTTCAAATTTAAGCTTTAAAACATAGGTTAGGGTTTTGTTTGAAATTCTTTTTGATAACTTCAAAATTTCTCAAAATAGAAGTTGCTCAACTTTTAAATATTTACAACTTTTGTTTAAGGCTCAACCCTTGATTCTATTTACTTTTTGATTTAGGATTTTGGGTCTGATTAGAGTTTTTAATTGTTTTCCCTTTTTTATTTTCCATTCGGACTTAATGGCATACACTCAAACAAATATTTAAATCATGAAGTCACTCAAAGGTACCTAAACACAATCACATGCGAAAATACAAAATTTTGTCTCAGTGATGCACAGTAACAATGAGTTTATGCGGGATGACTCACATGAAGTCATGATGACATGGCTGATTTTAGTCATCGTAACACCAGGGGTGTTACACTCTATGACTCTATTCCTGACGCGGCGGTGCATGCACTCCACACTGGCGGGTGGCCCTCCCCTGTCTGCCCTGCATGTGCTTCTCGCCAACAGGCAGTCCTCCCCCCGATAGGCGGCCCTCCCCAGCGTGCCCTCCTCGCCAGTGGGCGGCCCTCCCTAGCGCGCGCTCCTCACTGGCCGGTGCCCCTCCGCGACAGCATGTTCCTCTCCAGCACCACCCCGGCGAACGAGCCCTCCGTTGCTCCTCTGTTCCCCTTTAGTGGCACTTGATGTGTAGAAAAAGACATAAGAGAGGATGACATGTGGGTCCCACGTGTCATTCTTTGTTAGAATGAGTTTGGATAGCTTGTTTTAGATAGTCCTGCCAGAGTTTACAGGAAAATACAAGTACTATGAATATAGGTGGTTCCCCAAAAAGGTAAATATGTGCCCTGTTTTATGTAATATTGATGAAGATGCTCCAAGTTTTTGCACCAAATTATATTAACCATGGATCTTGATACGTCAATATAATTATAATGATTAATATGATGCAAACAGACTATAATTGAATCAAGTTTTCGGTTGGTAGAAAAGAGACGCTGATTTTAGCTGATTTTGATTTGTAGCGAGAGAAAAATATTATTCTATGGTTGAAAAGGAGTGTTGATTTTGGGAGATAAGCTCAAGCGAATAAGGTGACCTGTTTGGCTGGTAACTGAAATTTGGCACGCCTAACTTTTGGCAAACCGTGGGTGCCATAGAAAGTGTGACATGTCATACCTTGGGCACTGAACCAAATAGTTGCCGAAAAAGTGTGGTAACATTTAAGTTTATGACATGTGGGATAGAAAGTGTGGCATGCTATGGTTTGGCTAGTGAACAAAACAGTTACAGAAGAAACTGTGACATGACTAGCTTCTTGAACCATCCTAAGGAGGTGTTTAGTATCCAAAACTTTTAGAATTTTGATCTAACACGCGTGCTAAATTTTGCAATAAGTGTCCAATCAAGACTTAAGTAGGCTAAAACAATTCGTCTCATGATTTCCATGCAAACTGTGCAAACATGCAAAATACTCATCTACATTTAATTCTTTATGCATATGTCTAAATATTTGATGTGATGGTAGTTTTTGATTTTGGAAATGCATCTAAACAAAATTTGTAAATATAGAAGTGTATCTAAACAAAATTTGTGAAAATGGAAGTGCATCTAAACAAAAATTTGTGAATAGATAATAAATGGGCTTGATGCCAACCTTGAGATAGCAATCAAACACATTCTATTTTTTCATATATTCTCCCCGTCCATAAATATATGTCATTTACGCTTTTCAAGAATAAACTTTGATTAAATATATATTAAAAATAATAATATGCATAATACATTATTAGTATAATTGGAAAGATTTTTAATCTAAATTTGTAATAAATTTGTTATGAGATATAAATATTGTATGTATTTTTTATAAATCGAGTTAAATTTGTGGGTTGCGGTAAGTATACCAAGATCGACAGATAAAAAGGTAAGGAAAAAAAAAGATGGATGGATCGTCGAGCCAAGCTCCAGCTGAGCTCCGCTAGCCGTGCTCCAGCTAGCCGTTGCGTTGCTCCAAGTCCAAGCGAGGAACCGACGCGAGCGGGCGCCGTCCGACCTGAGCCGTGGCTCTGGCTCTGGCCCGGCTCACCACGTCCCATCCCATCAGAGACCAGAGCAGGCGCAGCACGGCGGGCAAGCCCAGGCGTGACTCCTGGCCTGAACGCAGCCTTTTCTCCTCTCCTCCTCCCAGGCTCACCACGTGCTCGTCGCCTTGCGCAGACGCACGGGAACCAACCAACACGCCACCTCGCCGTCGCCGGCTCCGAAGACGACAGGTCGGTCGGTCCTTGCCTCGTCTCCTGCTCCTGCTTCCGTTTCCGTTCTGTCTTGCGGTTTTTTTGTTTGGAAAAATGCTGGGCTCTTGATTAGTGCCGTGGGGTTTGGTTGTGGTTTTGTGCTCAGGTTCGCAGACTTGCACGGAGGCGGGGGCGATCGACCCGGCCGATCAGGGGTCCGGGACGGGATGGACTTGCACGCGGCGAGGCTTCAGCTTCACCCCGCGCGCCAGCGGGTGCCTACAAGGCCGCCGCCGACCTCCGCCGCGCAGGGGCAGCCCCGGTCCCAGCAGCTCGGCGTCGGCGACCGCGACCGCGACCGCTGCCTCCCTCCTCGCCCTCGCCCTCCGCCTTCTAGAGCAGAGACCGGCGGCAGCGGCAGCGGCGGCGTGGGCAAGGCGGACGAGGTGCGGGGTACTCGGGACACGTGCCGCGGCGTGGCGACGCGCGACGCGGCGCCGGTGGCCGCGGGCGACAGCGCTAGCGCGCCCGCGGTAGCGCGAGACGGCAAGGGGAAGGGAGTCGCCGGTCTCGACTCGGCGGAGGACAAGGGACGTGGCGACGGCGACGCGGGGAGAAAGAGGGGCCTGGGCTCGGCCGCCGCGTACCCGCCGCCCAAGCGGAGGCCACTGTCGGCCGCTCGCCGTTTCCCGCCCGGCACAGTCTCCGGGAGGGACGCTGCCGCGGACGACGCCGACGGTGCTTCTGGTGCACAGAAGAAGACGGCTTCTCCTCTTTCGGTCGACAATGCTGGTTCGAGCGTCATGCAGGTAGAGTCGTCTGCTGCGGTTGTTTCCGCTCCCGTTGCTGACAGCGGTCATCTTGGTCTCGAGGCTGAGCTGAAGAGGTCATCGGAGCCTTCATGCCGGAGCGGCGTGCCTAGTGCAAATGGTTTGCTTGGCACCGATTCACAGGGCCATGCTGGATTCGTGTTGGTCCCAGCCACACGGCGTTTGCTACCCAAGCCAAGGATGGTTTCTGCCGTTCGCCGCTACCCGCCTGGTTGCGGGAGGGCCAGAGCGTCTCTAGTTGCTGGAGGAGGCAGCGCTGAGGTGCGTTTGCCATTGCCAGAGAAGGTGGTGGCTACAGATGGCCCTACTTTTGCAGCAGACCGACAGGTCATGCAGATTGCAGCTGTTCCATGCCATGCAACTATTACTGATCGAGCAGCACACAAGGAGCAATTAGTGGAAGGCGAGGTTGGCGCACCCAAGATACAGAATCAAGGATCTCAAAGGTCTACCCATGCACACAAGGAGCAATTTGTGGAAGGTGAGGTTGGCGCACCCAAGATACAGAATCAAGGATCTCAAAGGTCTACCCATGTTACTCTGCATGAATCTGCAGCTTGTAGAGATGGGCCTTCAGTTCCGGCAACCAGTTTTCCATGTAAGGAGAAGAGACCATCGTGTGTGGTTGCCAAAGATATCAAGGTGGTGATCAAATCTGCTGGGAGTTCCTCCAGTGATCTTGCTCAATCATTGGCTCAAGGTCCTTCCAAAGAACATGTGTTCAGTGCTAAGATGGACAGGGCAATTTCTGGTGTTGCGCCGGGCACGTCTGGTCAAGGTTCTATGAAGAGAGACAAGGTCATGTCGACACCTCGAAAAGAAGTTAGTCCTGCCAAATTGATTCAGAAATCTGCTCCAGACTCTCAGCCTAGTCCATTTTCCAAGATCAAGAAGAAGGAGACTGAACATGGAAGGCGTGTGACCACGAATGGTTCTGAGGACACGGCTGGCTTTGCCAAACATCAAGATGTGCAGGCTTCCACATCTGGGAACAAGTGCCTCCGGACAGATAGAGAGGCTGCTCCCACAATTGGGAACTCATTCGGTCCCAAGAAGAAGGGAATTGTAAAACAGAAATCTATGGTGCCATCTGATGTGGAAGATGACATTCTGAAGGCACTAGCTGCTCGTGAAGAAAAATATGCCGTCCGGAATGTGGATGCTCGTAGCAAGGTCAAGATGATGTGCATGAGGTTCGAGTTTATACTCAGGGCTGTAACACGGGCTGTGAAACGGCACTCATTTAAGGTACCTAGAAATAGAATTGACCTTGCAGCTGGTGAGCTAATCAAGAAAACGCCAGGATTTACCCAGCATGAGCCTACTATTGGAAATGTGCCTGGAATTGAAGTTGGTGATGAGTTTGTCTACAGAGTTGAGTTGAACATTGTTGGTCTCCACCGCCCATACCAGGGAGGCATAGACACCACAAGAGATAAACATAATATGCTTATCGCAATTAGTGTCGTTGCTTCTGGAGGTTATCCTGATCAGCTATCCAGGTCGGGTGAATTGGTATACACCGGTTCTGGAGGAAAGATTTCTGGTAAGGGTGAGGGGGATCAAAAGCTTGAGAAGGGTAACCTAGCCTTGAAGAACTGCATCCGAACGAAAACTCCTGTCCGAGTGATTCACAGATTTAAAGGTCTAAACAGAGAGGGATCCAATCATTCGAGGGCCAAAGAAACCTCAATGTTCACGTATGATGGGCTATATAATGTTGTGGAGTGCTGGAGAGAAGGCCAACCAGGCTCCAAGGTGTTCAAGTACAAGTTACAGAGGATTCCTGGGCAAGCCGAACTGAACTACGGTAGTAAAACTTCCCACAGAAGTAAAGCTGGGATCACGGGCTGAATGCTTGGCCATCGAGCTCACTCATACCACTATTTCAAACACCGTGACTCCATTAGTTTCACAGATACACTGGATCGTATTGCCCTGTAAATAAGCTAGTACTAGTAGTGTTATTGTTGGTTGCATATTCAGTTCACCTTACAAGAACAAAGCTGATGAAGTATCCCCGGAGTTTTTTTTGTTAGTCGTTAAACCTGCTGAAGGTTGTCCATGTCCTTTGTCAATCGGATCTAGTCGTTGTTTCAGGGTGCACTGAAGCAGAGTGAGAGGGTGTGGTTCATCTCAGACAGTTAACGAGCTTCTGCAGCACAAGGTGTAAAGGCGTCTTGCTACAGAAAGTGATCATCTCAAGATGAGTACTCATGTTCTGCTCGACTGGGGTGTGGTTCTTGACTTGTGTGTACTTCTGGTAGTGGCATAGCCTGTACGTTGTCATTGGCCTGTGTTTGAAAAAGAACGAGGGAAGCCATAACGTTTGTGTTAGCTTCGAGAGGCCATTTGGATCCTTTTATTCGGAGAAAATGAAATCTAGTTAACAATTTAGGCTATTTCATTTAGAATATGACATTTCACCACTTTTTAAAGTTCACATATTAACCTACCTTAAATTTATAGGGTGAGAGATGAAATTTGATTCTATATATCACCGTGTTATATTTCTACTTTATAATTTATAGTATGTTCTTCAACTCGTTTTCACACAGTAAAAAAATAGAACAAATAAGTATGTCTCTCGTGTAGCTGATAATAATATACTAATATAATCTATATACTATCATATTAATTTAATTAATATGTGCAAATTATGATTATTAAAATAAATTAGGATCAAACGGGGCTCAGTGAATTGTGTAGGCTACTGCTATGCCCAGACTGCAAGACAAACAGCAGTTACTGTACACAAGTAATTAACCTTTATATGGCCAAAAAAGTCAGTAAAAACACTGTACAATACACTTCACAAAAATAACGTTATAGGTAAAACATAAGAGACCAGCTGTCGGTAAACGCAGAGGTTTTTTCTTTTCTTTTTTTTTTTTTTTTTGTATGCATGATAGATGTCTATCTATAATAACGCATTGTCCTATACCTAACCAAACATGCGGATGTCTTTCGAGGTTTAAAGATCTGGATCGCACATTACGTCTGCAGGTAAATTTTACCCTCCCAATGGAATCTCAAACCTTGTATCCCTTCTGCTGTTCGTGTTGGTGCTTTCGGCGGTTAGCAGGTACCTGATCCGCCACGAACAAAAGGAACATAGCAGCTTTTGATTCATGGAATGGTGTGTTCCAAGTTCCCAAGTACAGGATTGTCATAAGAGGAATAATAAAGCAAAATGGGTTATTGTACAGAACTGAATCGTTCTCGCAAGAAACACATACAGTACATATCAGCATAGGGAATACGTTCTGTACAAACATAACAGATGAGCCACTTCTCAATACAAGCTTCCATCGGTGTCACATACTGCTCTATGACTACGACTACCCAAATATGCACGCGTAGGAGTACTAGTAAACCCTCAAAATTCTTGTTAACACATTTTCAGTCACTGATGACGTTGAAGGAGAACTTGGACAGTACATTCGGAATGCCGGATATAATTGGACCATAAACCTGCAGATGGCGACCATTTGGACGTTTAGAGAGGAAGTTTAGCCCTGAAGTATACATATAAAACCTTTTAGCCGTGGCGTGGAACCCTGCATACCTGAGCATTGCCATGAATCTGGGATAAGGGCACGGCCAGGAGCTTCATGTTCCTGGGCACGATGAACTGCCGAGACATCGGCAGCCTGATCAGGAACAGCTTGATGCACTCCTTCAGCGCGAGACAGGACTCACACGCTCAGGTCGGCAAAATTGTGACGAAATGAAAACTAACTAGAGGATTCTGCTCTAGGTATGCCAAAATTCGTACCTTTGGTGAACGGAAGCTTGGAGGCATGTAAGGAAATGGGGCAGCCTCAAATTCAGATCTCCACCACAACCCGATGCACTCCCCAACCTAGTCAACCATCAACGTGTGTAAAAAAGGATCCAAACTTGTCATAAGATCTATAGTAGTTCAGTAGTTGATATATCACTGAACAATTGGTAGCATTTCTGTACTGTACATACAGCATGGTGGTTACCTGCCAGTCATCCTTTTCTTCAATGGTGCGGTCATCATCGACAGAGGAGAGCTTGCTGGAGAGTTTGCGCTTGAGCCCTTGGATCTCTGAAGAGCATTCAGCATACGAACAAGAACAAACCTGTCAGCGTCCCTCCAGTGCAGGAAATTTCAGGGTACACAGTAGACAAATTCTTGAAAATTGCGAATATATATTTTTTCTAGATAATGAAAATTGCGAATACATGGAATGGAAGAGTACACACGAGTGTATGAACACGCCTACAGTACCTTCCTCGCCAGGCCTGAGGCGGCCTCCGGGGAGCAGGAAGGAGGAGTTCCGGACCTGCAGCAGCAGCACGTGCGGGTGATCCAACAGCTCCACCTGCAACCAAATTAACCAGCGGCCAAAATTCAGAACATGGCCCGCTTGCTCTTGTTTGCTGCTGGTGTACGGCCATATATCATGATCATGCGAGGTAGTACGAACGATCGAGGCCTCCAAAAATTGCTTAGAGCTAATCAGGAGTACTGCAGAGGCAGAGATGGCGGAGGTACGTACCAGGAGGACGCCGTGCACGCTGGTGCGGAGCCCGTGCGCCGCGAAGCTGCATACACAACGAGGATTATTATCCTTTTTTCAGTAATTAATCACGATCAGTTATCAGCGGTTACTCAATTCGGCGAAATCAGGACCGCCAATCGCGTTGCCAAGACACAGGGAGCGGGGGAGGGCGGGCACACACTCACTTTGCCTTGAGCCGTAGCGCGCGGTCGGCGGCGGTCTCCAGGCCGCGGGGCACGCCGGCGGCGGCGGCGTCCCTGGCGCCGAAGTAGTAGCGGCTGAGCGGGTAGATATCCACCCCGTGCTGCTCCCTCGCTGCCGCAGGCGCAGCCGTAGCAGGACCAGCCTCAGCAGACACGACCTCCATCTCGAGCCCCATGGACCTGCCTGGGTCGTCGACTCGAATCTCACCGGAGCGCGCGGAAGGCCGGCGCGGGTTATATAATAATACCCTCCGGGAGCGCGCCGCAAAGGTAGAGAAGCGCGGCGAGGCGCGGGAAGCGGCTGGATTGAGGTGGGAGGCGCGAGAAGGGAGGGGGCGGAGGGGAGAGGATTTGGGAAGCTTCTGCCGTTGCGCTGCTGCTGCCGCCGGGACCGCGGGTTCGGGGTTGGTGATGGTGAGTGGTGAACTGGTCACTGGTGTTGGGGTGTTCAGGCCTCAGGGGAGAGCGAGGTGGAGATTGGAGAAGAGTCAGGAGCTCAACGTGGCCACCGGAACCACGTGGCGTGGCGCGGAGGGGGCCAGGGAGAGGGAGGTGACGGCGGCGGGCCCCGCCCGTGCGCCTCGCTTTCGGTCTTGCGTCTTGCGGTCCTCGCTACTCGCTAGTCTTCTCTTGACGAGGACGCGGAGTGGACGGGGCCGTTTGGTCGGTGAATGTTGTGAACTGTATTTTTTTTTAAAAAAAAAACCTTTTCTGAAATGAATTTATAAGAGCATCTCCAAGTGAAGCTATTTTATCTTTCTTCTCATAAAAGGATAAGTTGACATGAATCTTAAAAAAAAGTAGGTTATCCTATTTCTCTCTCCCAAACATATATAGAGTTACCAGTAAAACTATTTTATCAAATAATATTCTCAAAGAGCCTAGTTTCAAAAAAAATTCCTCATAAAACCATTTTGTAGAAAAAATAGTCCCATTGTGAAGCTGAGCTGTGCTAAATTGACCTTTAATATTTATGGCACATAATTATTACCATTAGATACATCGTTTAATATATTTTCATAATAAATATATCTAAAAATATAAATGTTGATAATATTTTTATAAATCTAGTCGAATTAATAAAATTTAATGAGCACAAATCTTATAGTGACTCTTTTTATGAGGTTGAGGAGTAGGTTGGGGAGTAAACAAATAAATATACCATAAAAATAAGTGCAGGCTTGCGGACCCAAGTGGAAGACTTGGTTCGGATTATGATGAGTGATTGTCAACGGAGTTCACTTGGCATATTGGTCGGTTTGTGATGTGCATGTGTTGGGCTCGGAGGCAGTGGCGGATGACGGAGTGAAGGTCAAGTAAGCGGACCGTACCGATGGATTGGGAGCGGTGAAGGACGGACGCGGGACTTGGGCCGAGGGACTTGGACGCCGGAGCGCCAGCTGTGGTGGCGGACACTGCGACATCGACAGATGCGATCGAGCATGGTCGTGGGACTCGGAGCGGTACGTGGGTCGGCGGGACGCGGTCCAGGATGGTTTTCGGGTTTGGGCCTCAAAACCCGGGCGGAGCTGCTTCCAGCGGGAAGCGGGGCGACACGCGGCGGAATCTTCGAGGTTGCGTTAAGGCGACAGCACCTCGAGCATGAAGTGGGGTCGTCCGATCACATTCGCAGAGACAGGCTGTTCCAGAATGTCTTAGGGCTAGCTGGCTTGCATGAGTAGCAGTAGTTAGTGGTTAGGGGTTAAATCGCAAAATTGTAATAAGAGTACTTGAAGGGGTATGCAGCCCCTTCTCTCTCTATCTCTCTCACCCTCTCTCATTTCATCCCCTTCACTTAAGGTTAAGACTAGTGCTTAGGGAGAGACCCTCCACTTGTTTATGGTGGTGTAAAACTTGCGTTTGAGCTGGAAAATCGAGGCCTTAATCTCGTGTCGTCTCCAGGATTTGGAGTAAGCTCTTGTGTTCTTGATGTGTTCTTCGCGTTTCTCTTGTTGTGTGGCTTGATTCGCTCTCGCTAATATGTTTCGCTTCGTTCTTTTTGTGTGTGCTTGTTGTTTACCATGTGAAGAACCTTTCCACCGAAGGAAATCTCTTGATTCTAATCCTACACGTAGATCGGGCGTGTTCTTCATCATGGGCGATTTCAAGGGCACATTTAGGGACGATTCGATTTGCCGGTAATTTGCTTCGAACTGGGTCTTGATCTTTTAGGAGTTGATTCTTGACTACCTTGTGACCTTATGGCCAAAAAATCGTGGTAGTTCATCTCCGTTTGATCGAGCTCTCTTCGATTCTTGCTCATGGCGAGTTTGGTTCACAGCGCTCTGTCCAGTCGTGGACAGTTCGCGGGTCACCCCTGGACAGTCCGGGAATCGGGCCCGAGCACAGCCTGCTCGGTTGGCAGTCGTGGACAGTCCGTCTCTTGGTCGCAAACAGTCCGAGACTGTGTCCCGAGGGTGACCAGTGAGTTTTCCAAAAGTTTGTTTTTGGGAATTTTGCCAGCGGACAGTTCGACCCCTGGTGCGGACAGTCCGGGCTTGTGTTCCCAACATCAGCAGAAATTTCTCAGTCTCTGGTTTTTCTCTGGACCTCAACACCGGACAGTCCGCCCCTACCCCGCGGACAGTCCGCCGTTGTATTGTCCGATAGTGAACAGTGACTGTCCAGTGCACTGTTGCCTGACAGTTTTTTGCCGCCGGACAGTCTGCGGTCTGGGTCCGGACAGTCCGAGGCAGTGAGCCGAACAGTCCGCCCCTGGTCTGTGTAGAGAGCTTCTGAGTGTGTTCTGCTTCCGCGTCTTCTCCAGTGTTTTCGAGTATCCTGCTGTGACCTTGTGTCATCCAACCTCTCGTAGGTTCGTGGATATGTCGTGAGTGTTTGATTGCATCTTGGGATAGTGTTTAGGGACAGTGGCCTTTCGAATATTTCGGAAGAAATTTTTGAGGCTCCTATTCACCCCCCTAGTTGCCTATGTGGTCCTTCAATTGGTATCATAGCCGGTTAAGGATCACTCCACCTTAATCGGTCTGTGATCCGCGAAGGTGACATGGATCGTGGTTCCGGCAAACCACCTCCTTTCGATGGGTCGAACTATGCCTATTGGAAGATCCGCATGTCCGCGTATCTTCAAGGCCTCGACTATACCATTTGGGAGATCATCGAGAACGAGGCTTACGTTGTGTTGGCTCCAGCGGCACAGATCACTCAAGAACAAAAGGACCAACACAACGCTAACTCTCGTGCTCGGAGTGTTCTTTTCTCTAGCTTGTCGATCTCGGAGTTTGAGCGTGTCTCGGATTGTGCGACAGCTCGTGAGATATGGCAGAGGCTTCAAGCCTATCACGAGGGCACCACCCAAGTGAAAGACCATCTCTACGAAACGTACAAACGAGAGTACGAGAATTTAAATCAGCTAGATGGAGAGTCGATCGATTTCTTGTTTTCACATTTTCAAACCGTGATAAACAAGATAAGGGCCAACAAAGCGCAACTTCCCCACGATGATCATGAGAGAGCCCTTAAGCTTCTTCGTGCCTTAGATCCTAGAATTTAGGGCATGCGAGTGACAGCCATTACCAAGTCCGCTTCCTATAGCACCCTCACGGTAGATGAGCTATTTAGTAAGCTCAAAGCTGCAGAAATAGATCAAGCTACTCATGCAAGGATCCGGAACACCTCTTCACCGTCCATGGCTTTGGTGTCAGGTAATGGAGGTAATGGCACACTTTCTTCTTCTAACCCTGCAAAATTGTCTTTTGCCTTGTCCTCTCTTGTGACTGTGACAGAGGAGCAGCTGGAGGTGCTTGGTGACGATGAGCTTGCTCTCATCATCAATCGGTTCTCCCGGTTTCACAACAACTGGATGAACTACCGGTGTGGAGGTCGCAAGGAAGAATGCTTCGAGTGCGGGGACTTGGACCACTTCATCACCAATTGTCCTAAGAGGGGCAAGTCTTCATCCAAATACGACCACTCCAAGCGGCGGGACAAGGAGTACCCCTCCGACAAGCACAAGGCGAAGATCTTCGACAAGGAGTACAAGAAAAAGTTCCAGAAGAAGATGCGGGCCAAGCAGTGAGCCTTCCTCGCCTCCCTCAGCGACATCGACGACAACTCCGGTGATGATCATGACTCTTCCTCGAGTGATGATGAAGCCACCAAGAAGGTGGAGGACAAGCTCAATGGCTTTTGCTTCGTCGCCACCTCCAACCTTGGGGGGCTTTGCACCATGGCGATCGAGGACGCCGAGTTGGAGTCCGGGAAGGGCAAGGCGCTTGAGGACGACACTATATTGCAGGTATCGCTCAATTCCGATGACCTTGTTGCTGAAATTGATGTCTTAAATTCCACACTAGTTAGCCAAGATAAGTTGTTGAAACGCGCTGCTCGTGAGAGAAATGAGTTCAAGGAGAAGTGGGAGGTAGTGGTGAAAGAACTTGAGTTGGCTAAGTCTAATGTGGTGGTCATCGATGAGCTTGATTGTGCTGAGTGTGTTGTGCATATGGGGAACTTGGGTAACATGCAGTCCAAGTATGCCCGGGTTCTAGAGGAGCTTGCCGAGGTAAAAGAGAGACCGGTTCTCTTGGGTGCGTGCAAGTCTTGCTCAGGATTGCAAACCGAGTTGGCAGAGAAGAATGCCAAAATTGGCTTGCTAGAGAAGGCCAACTCGGTTAGCGCTAGTGAAGGAAAATGTGCTTTGTGTGAAGCTTTGGAGATCGAGCTTGGAAATTGCAGGCATACTAAGAAGCATGTTGAGTAGGAAAACACTTACCTCCGTACCATCTTGAGTTGGATCTCTTGCAATGAGCCTCAATTGGGCATGATGGTTGTTGACGGTCGATAACGTCAACTTTTATTAGAACTTTAGACACAAAAGGGCACATGAAAACATACTAGTTTAGGGTTTTAACTGACAATTTCCACGAGTTTTGCATGTTCTGTATTTTCCAGGGGTTATTCCAGAAAAGCATAAAAGGGGGAATAAAGTGCATAATTATCACGAAACATAACCTGCGAAGGAAACATCATCATCGGAATACTAGAAGCCTCTGGAACACACTCGAGGCGACCGGGGCCCGCACCCTACTAGGGTGGGGCCGGCCGGCACCCCCTCGGCTAGGGTTCGGCCCTGCCTTCTGGAGTCTTCTTCCGCCACCTCTTAGGAGTCATCTCAGCCCTATGTTTAAGTCGGTTTGATCGTACGGCGCACGTTCATCCCACCAGGCTATAAATAAAGAGGCAGACTCCCCTGGAGGCATCAATCAATCATTCATCAAAGGCAACAAGTCTTCAAGCCATCAAGAGACTACTAGTTCATCGAGAGCCTTCTAGTTCATAGTTCTAGCCTAGTTAGATTAGAGAGTAGAGGAGATCTAGTTCTTCGGCGGGATCTGGAGCCTCGGCATCCGTCTGGAGCGCAGAGTTCAGTATAGTTCTGGTTCTTTCTCTATTATTGTATTCTTCATTATGATTAGGGAAATATTGTTCTTAATAGTTCATATGTTCTTGATTGCATTAGTCTTTGTCTACTTTAATTATATGTCTAGTATAGTTGGTTTGATCTTATTGAATTCATGTAATAGCTCGTATAGCGTTTATCCAAACGATCGTTGGATAGATGATGAACAATGTGTAGACGTGGTGTCTAGATATTTCATTTATCTAGCGAGTGCACCCTCATGTGGCGGGTCGTGTGGTAGTTCGCGTAGGTGATAGCTACGTTGATTCCTCTGTAGTCCACCCCTCGTATGTAGGCAAGCAGGCACGGTCGCGAAGTTGGGTGATGACTCTATTTCACATCCTTCCTAAATGATGCCCTTTGCATGTGATCATGATATAGGACTAATCTGACAATGATTTCTTGATGTAATTGCACTAGTTAGAGTTATTCATTGACGTAGTTATAGAATTACCTTAGATATTAATTTCTTAGTTTATCCATTGGCTAGCTATTACTATGACTAGAAAGTGCTCTAATGTTTATCTTTATTAATTATGCTTGATCATACTTATCACCCTATTTATCTTTATTATCTTGTGACCTCTACCTGTTATGAGTAGACTATATGACATCGGTAACATCACTTATTCAGTTGTATGCATATAGTTGTTATCAATATAATAGATTGTAGTTTAACCAAATCCTTCCCAGTGGTATAAATATAAATCGAGAACCTGGTAGAACTCCTAGGTAAAATGCTATAATGGTATAATTATCTGTCCGCTTGCAGAATTGTTCTTAGTTTATATTTATTTATATTTCTGCCTAGTCACATGGAATAATATATAAAACCTTTATTTATTCTTAGCATATATAATTAGGATTGACAACCCAGTTCATGCTAAAGACTGTTGGTAATAGATAAGTGGCTAGTTGCTAATGATCAGTTAGTTAACTATCATACATCTTCTAATCTTGTCTCTAGTGTTAAAGGTTATAAAGTTAAATTGGGCGATGTTAGTAGATGTCAACAAGCATTTTTGGCGCCGTTGCCAGGGAAGGCACATTAAACTTAGTAAATATTGATAACATATATGCATCATGGATAAGATTGTATTACCGATTGATCTCTAACTCAAACAAGCACACCCCTATTTTTTATCATTTACTTATCTTATGCAGGGTGATGAATGAATGGTTTTTCTCTTCCAAACAATTTCACTGACGATCCAGAGAAACTCCTGAGAAGAAAGAAGTTTGTAGAGGCGAGGGACAATTTTGAGTCACCATCGAGAACACCCATCGTTTCTCGAGCTAGTTCATCAAAGGAGCCAGCTCCAACATTGGAAGAAGTACACTTAGGAGAAGCCTTAGCTTCTACGTTTGAAGACATGGCTAAGAAGACACTGCGCGAGTTCTCTGCCCCAACGACTGAAAACATCCAGACTGGACCAGCAGTCAACATGGGGGAGAATGGATTCGAGCTCATGCATGCTCTTATCACCATGATTCAAGTCAGCCAGTTTTGTGGAAAAGCTCATGAAGATGCAAGTGCACACTTACAACACTTTTTAGAGATATGCAGCACCTTCACGATCAGAGGAGTACCAAGAGATGCTATTTTACTCCGTCTTTTCCTATTTTCACCTTTGGGAAAAGCTAAGCAGTGGTTCTACACCAACAAAGACAAGAACACTAGATGGGACCGATGCTCAACTGCTTTCCTGGCAAAGTTCTTTCCTACAGGCAAAACAAATGCTTTGCGTGGGAAAATCTCAAGCTTTCAACAGCAACATGACGAATCATTCACTGAAGCATGGGAGAGATTCCAAGATTACATTGAAGACTGTCCTCATCATGGGATAGAGGATTGGCTACTGATGTAGACCTTCTACCACGGGCTTATCTCAAGCACCCTGTGAGTTCATAGATGCTGCAGCTGGAGGAGCTTTCCTGTCACTGAAGCTTCTAGAACCTCAAGCACTTGTGGAGAAGATGGCCATAAATCCGAGCTGTAATGAAGAACGTACTCAACCTCGCAAGAGAGGAGGAGGCATCCATCATTTGAAGGAGACCGACATGGTCACTGCCAAGCTAGACCTCATCATAAGAAACTCGACATAGAGAAGAAGGAAGTCATGCATATTGATGATTTCCGCATTTCCTGAAGGCGTGGTGAGGGACGTAATGGTAAGAATTCAAGATAAATATATACCCGCAGATTTTGTAGTTCTTGACATGCAGGAAGACAACGAATCACCTATTCTTTTGGGAAGACCGTTCCTCTACACCGCCAATGCTATCATCTACATCGGGTCTGGACAGATCCACTTCAACCTACCCACTGGAAAGGTACGCTGTCAATTTAGAACACATCTTAACCATGAGTAGAATAGGAAGCAATGCAACAGGAGGAGACGCCAAGCCCGCCGTCAGGCTGCCCAGCCTCACTGTGGATGGGAGGTATTCCCTGGTAAGATTGTGAAGTATGAAGACTGCTACAAGGAGCAAGAAGAAGCCGTACAAGCACCACAGCTGGAGTGATTGGGAAGCAGGAGCTGAGAGGATGGACCAAATTGCTAAGGCAGAGAAAGAAGAGATCCAGGCACAAGTAGAGGAATGGATGAAGAGAGATGAAGAATCAAGAAAAGCAACCCCAAGAGATGTGACAAGGAAGAGCTGGAGCTAGAAAAGAGAGAAGCAGAAGAGACAGAAAAGAGATGGAAGGAGAAAGAAGAAGCACCTGCTACACCACTGCAAAATGGGGAATTGACTGAGGTAACCTCAGAAGATGAACCTACTAAGTACTCTCCTCTATCTAAGTCCTGTTGGTAGACTTTAAATTCCGTACCCTAGCCATAAGGTTAGAATGGTAGTTATCTAATTAAGTTAGCATTCATTAATAATTTTACTTTAACACATTTATCATAATCATTTTTGCATATTAAAAATAAAACAACAAAAATATTTACTGTTTATTTACTGCATCTTAAATATTAAAGCCCCATGTGAATGAACCTATGGTAACCCTGTAGGCATATTTACTATGGTGGCATAAAAATAAAATTAAAAATAACAATCTATATTTACTTTGTTGCATTATGAAAATCCTAAGCCCCATGGGAATGAATATTCCCTGTGGTGGCATAAAAAACATATATAGCATGCATATGTTTTCTGATTGCTGCATAAGAAACTTAGAAAAACCCCCAAAAGAGAATCTTGTTAGAATCTTGCTAAAATCTATTAATTAAAATCAACTCAAAGAATAATCAAAGTGCTCATTGGCTGACCGCTAACCCCTTGATAAATAAAGCCTCGAGTTTCGGTTTTCTTGTTGGAGTATAACTATGTAGGAATAATATTATGACTAAGGAGAGAGTCTATTAGTGGCATCTATCAAGACTACTACTAGCTCACTCTGAGAAACATTCAAGCACCAAGTATTGCAAACATCAAGCTTGGGGGAGGAGCATCCTAAGTTATCAGGTAATTATACCTATGCGCTTATTAAGTCTACTTTATACAAGCACAAAATACCAAAAATATGTGAACACATGAAGGTCTACACCTTTTAGAAAAAACTCGAAAATATGTGGGCACATGAAGGTCAACTCAGTTAGAAGTTTCTGCTAGAAATATAAAATCAATCACTTACCATGGAGTGGTACTAAACCTAACCCCTCTCCATAAGATTTGGTATCTTTGTTGGCAATTGAGTTTCATGGAAAAAATATAAGATCAAAAAGCTAGTTAACCTGACACCCTTACACTGCCGAGACACCTGCTTCCAGAAGGATCACTCAATTTACAACATCAAAGACCCTGTCAAACGTCAAGCTTGGGGGATGTCACACCCAATTTTAAGGATAGAATGGGATGCATAAACTTATGTGCGCCCAGAGATCAGTCACACACACAAGCCAACAAATTGCATAAATTGTATCATAACCAATGTTTATTGCATAGCGAATAATATCAACGTCATTACATAGCGGAAAATAAAGACAACTCTCGTGGATGCTTCATAGCACAGGGACGTCGACTGGTGAAGCACAAGCCTAGTAGTCCTCTGGGTAGTCCTCATCACTATCACCATCTGTTACCCATCCGGGATTTTTAACCAAGTATTGAAAAATAAACAAGCGTAAGTACATGTCGTACTCAAAAAGACTAGCATGGGTTCATGAGGCTCAAAAGGTTGACACGGGTTTAACAGCTGTTTGCTTTTAATTAATCACCTTTTATGCAATTGAATAGCAAACAAGTGAATAAGCCCATTCTCATGATCATAAGTAAACGTAATTAATGAATAGCAATAAATAAATTAGCAACGAGTAAACATCACCCCAAAAAGATAACTACTTCCGTGAGTTTTTCAGGCCACTCGTGACCATGAGCGCGGCTAGTATACCAGTTTTACACTCTGCAGAGGTTGTGCACTTTCACTATGAGCCTGTGTTTCCCATTTGCTCGGGTTAATTACTCCCATAACACTACCAAGGTGAGAGAGCAGGGTTTCACTATGAAGTCTTTCAAAGTTCTCCATCTAACAAGTTAGGGCCGCTAGGAACCCGGCAAGCAGATGTAGAGCCCCCCTTCGTCGTGGCACAAGGTCACACAGGTTATACACAATCGGACAGGAGCCGCACTATACCCGAGTCGGCAGGTCCCGTCACGCCTTTCGGTAACCTCTAACAAGCTAGAAAAAGGACCTATACTTGACTAAAACCAGAGCCATATAGCCCTCATAGTTGCACTGTAAGTTCCAGCTTTTGCTGACAAATCATTACCAAGGGGGAAGGATATAGAGCATCACAAAACTATGTTCCAATCCCCTAGTTCCATGTTGCTAAAAAGACATCTTTTAAACTTATTGCATATCCAGTTAATCAGTTTACATGATCATGATTCCAGTAGTGCACTAGCATCAATTACCCAATGCATAAACCCATAGGTGAAAAGGAATAAGGTAACAACACTAGGTAGCATCTATGGTGAACAAGGTAGACACATGCATATGTAATTATTTAATTGGTGAATAGGACAACAAGGATGGTCCATGCCAATACTTGCCTTGATCAACAAACTCCTGGTGATCCGGGTCGTCGAAGTACTGATCTTGGTCACCAACGTAAGGCTCACCGTCTATACTCGATCATCCAATCACCACACAAACATCGGCAATCATACACGAAGCAAACAAAGGAAAAATAATTAGAACAGTACACCAACAGAATGAAAACAATTTGAAAATGATATAAAACTATTCTACTCGTTCCAATGATCACATCGATATAAAGTACGCGCAAATCGGGCTTAAAACGGTGAAGTTATGAATTAAATAAGGTTTATAATAGATAAATAATATATTAAATATAATCTCAAAATTTTACAGTGAGTATTATATAAAACAGTGGTGCCATTAGATAGATTATAAAATTACGAATCTAAAGCAATTTGAATCGCTCGAATCAGAGCTAAAACGTGGAAATTATAAACGAAACAGTTTTAATTTCAAAACCGAAAATCAGAAAACACATTTTGTATTATACCGAGGGAAAATACGCTTTTTGAACTAGAAAGCGTAGACTAGAAAAGGCGCAAAGGACCACGGGTTCATACATTAAAACTAGCAGGGTCTCTTTTGTAAAAGAACGGCCGAAGGGGTATCTTCTATTTTGGGCCGTTGATCTCAGATCGGGCGGTGCAGAACAGATCGGGGGAGGGCTCGTCGGCACTCTGGCCGAAAACAGAGCCGGCGCGGTGGCGCCATGGCCGGCGGCTCGCCGGAGAAGGTGAACTCGGCCTTCGGTGCATGAAATAGATCGGGAAGGGTACCGGGAGAAAGAGCAGAGCATCGCGAGCTCACCTAGGGTGATGGGAAGGTCGGAAATCGACTCGGAGATGGCTCGCGGCTTGACCCGGCGGACGGTGGCTCTCTGCAACGGCGGCGGAGGCGTGTCAGTGCACAAACCGAAGGGGGAAAGGGCACGGGGACTTCACAAGATCACAGCGAAGCTCCTCGAAGGCTTACCGGGAGGAAATTGGCGGCGAATCGAGCTAATTGCTCGCGGCGGCGGCGGCGGCTGCTCGGTTCTCGCGGGAGCTCAGCAATGGCGGCGAGAAGAGGCGGCTAGGGTTGTGTGGCGGCTGCGAGGTGCGGCCTCGACTTAAGTAGTCCCGGGGCAAGGCTAGATTGCAGGGGATCGAATCAGAGACGAATCCTCCGACGAACTCGGCTCGGTTTGTTTTCTTTCCTCGGCGGACTCTGCGCGGCCACGAGGAAACAGGGGAGGGGAGGCTGTCCGGTGGGGCCAGCATGACAGCGGCACTGGCGTGGGGTCGGGCTATCAGCCTCGAAGGGAGAACCCCCTGCGCGCATGTGCTCGGAGTGCGGCGGTGCTCTGCCTCTCGTCCATGGAAGAAACAGAGGGGGAGGGAGAAGGGACTGCGCGGTGGGGCCTGGCCGTCAGCCGCAGAGAGGAGAGGGGAGCACTGCGCCGCTGCCCAGTTGGGCCGGCCTGGGCATCGGCCCAAGACAGAGAAGGGAAGGGGGAGGGAGCAGGCCGAGGGGAGAGGGAGTTGGGCCCTCGGGCCAGAAACAGCAGGGGGAGGTTTTCCCTTTTCTAATTTCCTTTTCTATTTTCCAAACCATTTTTCAAATAGAATTTGAATAGCCATTTTGAATATTTGAAGGATTCAAATATACTCAAACAGGACAAGGAAAAATAATGCACCAGCATGAATGCACCATACATGTGGTTAAACCCTAGGTTGATTTTATATTTGTGAAAAATTATCATTTCCCTAAATTAAATGATTATGCAATACCACAATTAAATTGTTTTCCTCTATTTTAAATTGATGCAAATTTTTGGGTGTTACAGGGGAGGGCGGCCTCCATTTTAAGTCTAGCTAAGTATTAGTTTCCCACACTATTATTCTTATCATTATTACTATATCGCTTTTTCGCGTAAGTTAGCTAGTAAGATAAAATTTGAAAACCAAATAAATATTTAGCTATATATTAGAGTTTGTTTAGAGTTAGTCTAGGCTAGAATAAATTAAATATTGATGAACACTAAAATGTTGTTATGGAGATGATGAATAGTTTCTCTGCCATAATTCATTTCAAGTGCTCGAGCTAAGTTTAGGTAATTGATTGATATGATTCATGAAGGTTGAGCTACTATTTATCTTATTCCTAGCATTACTAAATTCTAGAGATTTATTTTTGAAAACTAAAAATCTACATGATGAGCTCTTGTATGACAAAATGTGAATTCCTACCAAAGCCATATATTATACATTTAGAGATAGAAAACTTTTGCACATTCATGCTGCTTGCTTTGCATTGAGTTTAGTCAACCTTTGTTGAATACCATATGAGAGTCTTGTCATGCTTTTAAAACCAAGATCACATACACATTTCAGCACATGCATTATTCCTACCGAGGGAGTAATCGCAACCATTTCCACTTTCATCTATGTTCGTCATAAAAATGTTTTCTCCTGCACTGGGAGTGAACACCAAAAATATATAAACCCCATAGGACAGCCCTGTTATAAATGCTCTAAGTTTTCACTATGGTTATCTCTCCAAATCATGTATTGGATGCATGTGGCTATGCAAAAGTATGAAAAAAAGGGAGTAAAAGATGGACAAGTGTCCCAGCATTAAAACAATGGGTACTAGATGCCCGCCTCCCGAATGAAAAAAAGAAAAAAAAGGGAGAGAGAAGAGAAAGAGTAAGAATAAATATAGCCCATGTGTTTCTCAAAGTTCAAAGGAGAGTGAATCATTTCCAAAGAGCATAAGTAGAATTATAGTTAGCCACTAAATACCACATATACACCTATCCACCATATTCCATACACATGCACATCTTGATTTGATTGTATGCCTCGATTCTCTGTGGATCCATCGTTTGACTTTACAACATATGAATTGCAAGTATGCTTAAACCTTATTATTGCCACTCCTATGAGCCCCATTATAATCTTTAGTTATAGGAAGGCATAACATTAATGCCTTAAGTGAGATCCACAAATACCATATATACTGAGAGATTTGAGGGTGTCATACAATTAAGCTATGAGTTTTATTTCGAAAACTTGCAAAACTCCGGAATACTGGTACTGTGAAGAATTTGAGACATAGTGCTTGACTTAATTGTTCTATCTTTCAATTGTTCAAGACTTATGTGAGGGTTGTAAAGCTCCATAGTTAAAGGTAAAACGAGTAAGTCTGAAGGTTAGAGCAGTTATTGTCTAATCTGGAAGAGAATTTCTGTTTGAAAGCATGTGTACTTGGAAAGAATGAAAGCATTGTAGCAACTCCTTGATCCAAATACATTAGTAATTAGGCTTAGTTTGTTTGCCAAGGGACTGGCAAAAGGTAAGCTTGGGGGAGTTGTTGACGGTCGATAACGTCAACTTTTATTAGAACTTTAGACACAAAAGGGCACATGAAAACATACTAGTCTAGTGATTTTAACTGACAATTTCCATGAGTTTTGCATGTTCTGTATTTTCCAGGGGTTATTCCAGAAAAGCATAAAAGACGGATTAAAGTGCATAATTATCACGAAACGTAACAGCGAAGGAAACATCATCATCGGAACACTAGAAACCTTTGGAACACACCCGAAGCGATCGGGGCCCGCAACCTGCCAGGTTGGGGCCAGTCGGCGCCAGGGTAGGGCCGACCGGCGCCCCCCGGCTAGGGTTCGGCCCCGCCTTCTGGAGTCTTCTTCCTGCCGCCTCTTAGAAGTCATCTCGGCCCTATGTTTATGTCGGTTTGATCCTACAGGAGCACGTTCATCCCACTAGGCTATAAATAAAGAGGCAGACCCCCCTGGAGGCATCAATCAATCATTCATAGAGGGCAACTAGTCTTTAAGCCATCAAGAGCCTACTAGTTCATCAAGATCCTTCTAGTTCATAGTTCTAGCCTAGTTAGATTAGAGAGTAGAGGAGATCTAGTTCTTCGGCGGGATCTGGAGCCCCGGCATCCGTCTGGAGCGCAGAGTTCGGTATAGTTCTGGTTCTTTCTCTATTATTGTATTCTTCATTATGATTAGGGAAACATTGTTCTTAATAGTTCATATGTTCTTGATTACATTAGTCTTTGTCTACTTTAATTATATGTCTAGTATAGTTGGTTTGATCTTATTGAATTCATGTAATTGCTCGTATAGCATTTATCCAAACGATCGTTGGGTTAATGATGAACGATGTGTAGACGTGGTGTCTAGATATTTCGTTTATCTGCGAGTGCACCCTGATGTGCCGGGTCGTGTGGTAGTTCGCGTAGGTGACAGCTACGTTGGTTCCTCTGTAGTCCACCCCCCGTATGTAGGCAAGCAGGCACGGTCACGAAGTTGGGTGATGACTCTGTTTCACATCCTTCCTAGATGATGCCCTTTGCATGTGATCATGATATAGGACTAATCTGATAATGATTGTTAGATGTAATTGCACTAGTTAGAGTTATTCATTGACGTAGTTATAGAATTACCTTAGATATTAATTCCTTAGTTTATCCATTGGCTATATATTACTATGACTAGAAAGTGCTCTGATGTTTATCTTTATTAATGATGCTTGATCATACTTATCACCCTATTTATCTTTATTATCTTGTGACCTCTACACCTGTTATGAGTAGAGTATATGACATCGGTAACATCACTTATTCATTGTATGCATATAGTTGATAATAGATTGTAGTTTAACCAAGTCCTTCCCAGTGGTATAAATATAAATATACAACCTGGCAGAACTCCTAGGTAAAATGCTACAATGGTATAATTGTCTATTCTCTTGCAGAATTATTCTTAGTTTATATTTATTTATATTTCTGCCTAGTCACATAGAATAATATATAAAACCCTTATTTTTCTTAGCATATATAATTAGGATTGACAACCCAGTTCATGCTAAAGAATGTTGGTAATAGATAAGTGGCTAGTTGCTAATGATCAGTTAATTAATTACCATACATCTTCTAATCTCGTCTGTAGTGTTAAAGGTTATAAGTTATATTGGGTGACGTTAGTAGACTGTCAACAATGGTGAGCCAATTCCTGTAGGGGAACGGATGGCTCGGGTTTAGGCTTTGCGCTAGGTGGGAAAGATGGGAATGCCTTTGGGAAGGTTGGTGAAGCTAGTAGTATGACTCCTAGTGAGAAAAATCCTATTCCACCCAAGCTCACCATGTTCACCCCACTCTAAGCCACCACAACCCATTGCCGGAGATGGAGTGATTGTTGAACCTCCAAAAGCTCCTCCGGCCAAGCAAGTTTGGGCTCCAAAGCTGAATCACCTCCGAAACTCACTTGACAGCCCAACGTCCCTAAGGAACCCCTTCCTAAAGTTCAACCTCCACCTAGAGTGAACCAAAACCACAAGAATGTGAACCCACCACCCAAGGTGAGGTATCATTGTGAGTATTGCAAGAGAGATGGTCGCCTAGTTGAGTTTTTCTTTAGGAGGAAGAGGGATGAGAGGCATGAGTTTGAGGTGAACAACCGAAACACATATCGCCAACCCCATGGTGTACATGTGCCACCAGTTGAGAGGCGCTTCGCTAGGCCGAGAGGTGCAATGCCTCTAGGTTCTAGGCCTTTGGTTGCGAGACCACGAGGTGGTTGTGCCCACCATGGTCATGATCGATATGGCTATGGACCTCGCGGTGGTGGTTTCTCGTGCTATCCTTCTAGCGGACCATGTTTCTTCTCTAGTGGTGATCGCTTTCCTTCTTCTTTAGGATATGGATAGTTTGGTGCTTTTGCTAGCATTTCTCCTAAGCGATTGGGACAACACTGGTATCCTTCCTATGCTACTAACCCCAGTGTTGCACCATATGCTTATTCCATGTCTTATCTTTGATGACAGGACGAAGGCTTGGAGAACACTGTGGCTCATCGATTCTGGTTGCTCACACCATATGACCGGAAATCCTAAGTGGTTCTCCAGTCTTGACCCCGTGGATGTCAAGGAGTACATCACTTTCGAGGATAATAGCAGGGGTAAGGTTCTCTCTCGAGGTACCATTCGAGTGAATGATAGCTTTGTCTTGAAGGATGTTGCTTTGGTGTCTAATTTGCATTTTAACTTGCTTTTCGGTTTCGCAACTCCTTCAAGACAGTTTCAAAGTGCGTTTTAAGACCGGTTGTTCTAGAGTGCTTGATCCTCCGAGTGATCTTGTTTGTCGGATCACTCTGTTTGGCCATGTCTTTCGAGCCGATTTCTCTCGCTCATTTGGTTTTTCTGGGTGTTTGATTGCTGGATCCTCCTCTGATCTTTGGAAGTGGCATAGGAGACTTTGGACATTTGAGCTTTGATCTACTTGTGAGGTTGAGTTCACTTGGACTAATCCATGGATTGCCTAAGCTCAAATTTGAGAAGGGTCTAGTTTGCCAGCCCTTGTCGCCACAAGGAAGATGGTAGCCGCTTCACATTCCCCCATTAATTCAAATCATGACCAAGAAACCCGGGGAACTCATACACATGGACACGGTTGGTCCATCTCGGGTTAGGTCGGAAGGTGATAAGTGGTATGTTCTTGTGATGGATGACTTTTTGCGCTACTCTTGGGTGTTCTTCTTGGTGGGAAAGGATGAGGCATTTTCTTGCACTCAGGACTTGATTTTGCAGTCTTCAAAATGAGTTACCAAAGAATGCCATGAGAGCGATTCGCAGTGACAATAGCACGGAATTAAAGAATAATCAATTTGAGACGCTTTGTGCTTCTTTGAGTCTTGAGCATTAGTTTTCCTCACCCTGTGTCCCTCCTCAAAATGGTGTTGTTGAGCTGCAAAAATCGGACCCTTGTTGAGATGGCTAAGACGATGCTTGATGAGCATAGGACTCCTAGAAGGATTGGGCCGAAGCAATCAACACAGCTTGCTATGCTTCCAATCGCATCTTTCTTCGGGCTTTCACTAAGAAGACATTATATGAGCTACGATTTGGAAGACCACCCAAGGTAAGCCACTTAAGGGTGTTTGGGTGTAGATGTTTCTTCCTCAAATAAGGTAATTTGGACAAGTTTGAGTCCAGGTCTTCAGACGGTATCTTTCTTGGTTATGCCTACTCACTCTCGTGCATATCGTGTACTTAACCTTGAGACTAACCGTGTGATGGAGACCTGTGAGGTCACATTCGATGAAACCATACCTTGTTCTTCTCCTGTCCTTCAGCGTGCAGGTGATGATGAGTTTGAGGAGACCATCTTTGTGGAGGATGGAGAGGAAGACGCCGATTGGGGTGATCCCGAGCCGCCTCCACCGGCTGCTGTTGACGGTGGATAACGTCAACTTTTATTAGAAATTTAGACACAAAAGGATATATGAATACACACTAGCCTAGGGTTTTAACTGACAATTTCCATGAGTTTTGCATATTCTGTATTTTCCGGGGATTATTCCAGAAAAGCATAAAAGAAGGATTAAAGTGCATAAAAGACACGAAACTTAACCGCGAAGGCAACATCGTCATCAGGACCCTAGAAGCATCCAGAGAACACCTGAAGCAACCGGGGCCCCACCACCTGACAGGTGGGGCCGGCCGGTGCCAAGGGGGGCCGGGCGGCGCCTCCCTAGGGTTTGGCCCTCCATCTTCTGGAGTTTTCTTCCACCGCCTTTGAGGAGTCATCTCGGCCCTTGGTTAAGTCGGTTTGATCCTACGGCGCACGTTCATCCCACCAGGCTATAACTAAAGGGGCAGACCCCCCTGGAGCATCCAATCATTCATCCAAGGCATCAAGTCTTCGGTCAAGCCATCAAGAGCCTCCTAGTTCATCAAGAGCCTTCTAGTTCATAGTTCTAGCCTAGTTAGATTAGAAGTAGAGGACTTCTAGTTCTTCGGCGGGATCTGGAGCCTCGGCATCTGTCTGGAGCGCGGAGTTCAGTATAGTTCTAGTTCTTTCTCTATTATTGTATCCTTCAATATGATTAGGGAACCATTGTTCTTAATAGTTCATATGTTCTTGATTACAATAGTCTTTGTCTACTTTGATTATATGTCTAGTATAGTTGGTTTGATCTTATTGAATTCATGTAATTGCTCGTATAGCGTTTATTGATACGATAGATGGGTAGATGATGAACGATATGTAGACGTGGTGTATAGATATTCTGTTTATCTGCGAGTGCACCCTGATGTGCCGGGTCCTGTGGTAGATCGCGTAGGTGACAGCTACATTGAGTCCTTTGTAGTCCGCCCCCCAGTATGTAGGCAAGCAGGCACGGTCGCGAAGTTGGGTGATGACTCTGTTTCACATCCTTCCTAGATGATGCCCTTTACATGTGATCATGGTATAAGACTAATCTAACAATGATTGCTAGATGTAGTTGTGCTAATTAGAGTTATTCATTGATGTAGTTATAGAATTACCTTAGATATTAATTCCTTAGTTTATCCATTGGCTAGCTATTACTATGATTAGAAAGTGCTCTGATGTTTATCCATTATTTATGATGCTTGATCATACTTATCACCTTCATTTATCTTTATCATCTTGTGAACCTCTACCTGTTATGAGTAGAGTAAATGACATCGATAACATTGCTTATTCATTGTATATAGTTGATATCAATATAATAGATTAAAGTTTATCCAGTCCTTCCCAGTGGTATAAATATAAATCGATAACCTGGTAGACTCTAGGTAAAATGCTACAATGGTATAATTATCTGTCCACTTGCAGAATTGTTCTTAGTTTATATTTATATATTTCTGCCTAGTCACATTGAACAATATATGGAACCTTTATTTATTCTTAGCATATATAATTTGGGATGACAACCTAGTCCATGCATAAGAATGTTGGTGATAGATAAGTGGCTAGTTGCTAATGACCAGTTAATTAATTACCATACATCTCTAATCTCGTCTCTAGTATTAAAAGTTATATAGTTATATTTGGCGACGTTAGTAGATGTTAACAAGCATTTTTGGCGCCGTTGCCGGGGAAGGCACATTAAACTTGGGAAATATTGATAACATATATACATAATGGATAAGATTGTATTACCTGATTGATCTCTAACTCAAACAGGCATACCCTTATTTTTTATCATTTGCTTATCTTATGCAGGGTGATGAATGAATGGTTTTTCTCTTCCAAACAACTTCACTGACGGACCCAGAGAAACTCCTTAGAAAGAAGAAGTTTGTAGAGGCGAGGGACAATTTCAAGTTACCATAAAAAATACCCATCGCTACTCAAGCTAGTCCATCAGAGGAGCCAGCTTCTAACATTGGAAGAAGAACACTTAGGAGAAGATTTAGCTTCTGCGTTTGAAGACATGGCTAAGAAGACACTGCGCGAGTTCTCTGCCCCAACAACAGAAAACATTCGGACTGGACCAGCAGTCAATACTGGGGAGAATGGATTCGAGCTCAAACCTGCTCTTATCACCATGGTTCAAGCCAGTCCATTTTATGGAAAAGCTCATGAAGATGCAAGTGCACACTTACAACACTTTCTAGAGATCTACAGCACCTTCACGATCAGAGGAGTACCAAGAGATGCTAGTTTACTCCATCTTTCCCATTTTCACTTTTGGGGAAAGCTAAGCAGTGGTTCTATGCCAACAAAGCAAAGAACACTACATGGGACCGATGCTCAACTGCTTTCTTGGCAAAATTCTTTCCTACAGGCAAGACGAATGCTCTGCGTGGGAAAATTTTAAGCTTTCAATAGCAACATGATGAATGATTCACTGAAGCATGGGAAAGATTTCAAGATTATATTGAAGACTGTCCTCATCATGGGATAGAGGATTGGCTATTGATGTAGATCTTCTACCACGGGCTTATTTCTAGCACCCGTGAGTCCATAGATGCTGCAGCAGGAGGAGCTTTCCTGTCATTCAAGCTCCTAGAAGGTAAAGCACATGTTGAGAAGATGGCCTCAAATCCAAGCTGTAATGAAGAACGTACTCAACCTCGCAAGAGAGGAGGAGGCATCCATCATCTCAAGGAAACTGACATGGTCACTGCCAAGCTAGACCTCATCATGAAGAAGCTCGATATAGAGAAGAAGGAAGTCATGCATATTAATGATTCTCGCATGACCTGTGAAGAATGTGGAGATTATGGACATTCAGCTGTCAACTGCCCTACGTTGCAAGAGGATGTGAACTTCATCAACAATAACACCTACTATCGTCCTCAGCAAGGTCAAGGATGGAACCATCCAAATCAAGGATGGAATCAGCAACCTCGACAAGGTAACTACCAAGGTAATAATTACAATAATTACAATCTTTCACCTTTAAGAGATTTAGTTGCTGGTCAATCTAAATTTCAAGAAAGGTAGCCTCTAATGATAAAGCTTTAGAAAATATTAATACTAGAATGGATACCTTTGCTTCTGCTATAAAGAATCAGCACAGCTTTAATAAAATGTTAGAATCACAATTAGCTCAGCTAGCTGCTGCTGTCCCTCCATTTGAGAAAGGTAAGATTCTGAGCCAGCCAGGAAGATTTAGAAACTACTAACCTTGTTGATATTCCCAATGCAACCCAATACCATATTGAGCCCGCAGATATACAGTGGATTGATCACTCACTCCATGAGTAGATGGGAGACCCTGGGAGACCTGTCATTCCTATCTCCATAGGATGTCACAGTTTTCCAGAGGCTATCTGCGATTTCAGCGCAAGTGTCAACAAAATGCCCAAATTAATTTATGAGAAAATATTAGGTGATCCTTTGTTGTACACAGATATGTGTTTGCAGCTTGCAGATCAGTCCATTTGTACCCCGAGGGAGTGCTAGAAGAAGCTGTCATCAGAGTGGGGCAATCATATGTCCCAGTTGACTTCGTGATCATGGAGACAGGCGGAGATAAGAAGGCACCCATTATCTTAGGCATGACCATTCTTGTGCACAACCAAAGACATCATCTATGCGCAACATGCTAAGATTGTCCTCTCTATCAAGGACAAGAAAGAGAGATTCTCGTTTAAGAACCTCATCTGAAAGACTCCTGATGTCCCGAAGCAATTTCATCAACAAGAAGAGCAACAACAAATAGCACCCAAGAAGAAGAACAATAGAAGATTGGAGGAAGAACAAGCCCAGCGTGTACCTGAAGAAACTGCTCAACTAATCACCGCTCTTAACATAGAAAATGATCATATGCTCCCCCAACCATTTCCAACAAAGAAAGGTGACCCAGGTGTACCAATCATTGAATGCACAATCAGAGACACCACTTTTGCCGACACCATCTGCGACATTGGATCAGGCGTCAACGTAATGTCCAAAAGGGTATATGATGATTTATTTAATGATTTACCTCTACACCCAACATATATTCAGTTGTAGATGGCAGACCAATCACTAAGATTTACTGAAGGCGTGGTGAAGGACGTTATGGTAAGAATTCAAGATAAATATATACCCACAGATTTTCTAGTCCTTGACATGTAGTGAGACGATGAATCACCTATTCTTTTGGGAAGACCATTCCTCTACACCGCCAATGCTATTATATACATCGGTTCTGGACAGATCCACTTCAACCTACCCATGGGAAAGGTACGCTGTCAGTTTAGAATACTTGTTAACCGTGAGCAGAACAGGAAGCAACGCAATAGGGGAAGACGCCAAGGCCGCCGTCAGGCTGCCCAGCCTCACTGTGAATGGAAGGAATTCCCTGGCAAGATTGTGAAATATGAAGACTGCTACAAGGAGCAAGAGGAAGCCGTACAAGCACCACGCTGGAGTGAGTGGGAAGCGGAAGATGAAAGGATGGATCAGATTGCTAAAGCAGAGAAAGAAGAGATCCATGCACAATTAGAAGAATGGATGAAGAGAGATGAAGAATCAAGAGAAGCACACCTGAAGGAGTGTAACAAGGAAGAGCTGGAGCTAGAAAAGAGAGAAGCAGAAGAGACAGAAATGAGATGGAAGGAGAAAGAAGAAGCACCTACTACACCACTGCAAAATGGGGAATTGACTGAGGTAACCTCAGACGATGAACCTGCTGAGTAAGTACTCTCCTCTATCTAAGTCTTGTCGGTAGACTTTAAATTCCGTACCATAGCCATAAGGTTAGAATGGTAGTTATCGAATTAAGTTAACATGCATTAGTAATTTTTCTTTAACACATTTATTAGTACAATCACTTTTGCACATCAAATATAAAACATCAAAAAAATTACTGCTTTATTTACTGCATCATAAATACTAAGGCCCCATGTGAATAAACTTATTGTAAACCCTGTAGGAATATTTACTGTGGTGGCATAAAAAAATTATTATTAAATGATAATAGCGTCTGTATTTACTTTGTTGCATTATGAAAATCCTAAGCTCCATGAGAGTAAATATTCTCTGTGGTGGCATAAAAATATAGCATGCATACATATTTGATTACTGCATAAGAAAAATAGAAAACCCTAAAAAGATAATCCTGTTAGAATCCTACTAGAATCTGTCAATTAAAATCAACCCAGAGAATAATCAATTGCTCTTTGGCTGACCGCTAACCCCTTGTTAAATTCGAGCCTCGAGTTTTGGTTTTCTTGTTGGAGTATAATTATGCAGGAACAATATTATGACTAAGGAGAGAGTCTATTAGTGGCACCCACCAGGACTCCTACTGGCTAGATCACTCTGAAGATCATTCAACACCAAGTATTGCCAACATCTAGCTTGGGGGAGGAGCATCCCCTAGTTATCAGGTAATTATACCTAGGCGATTATTGAGTCTGTTTTATATAGTCATAAAAATACCAAAAAAATGTGAGCACATGAAGGTTCACCATAGTATCATAGGAAAATCTAAAAATACCAAAAATATGTGGGTACATAAAGGTCCACAAATCATAAAGTCTTTTTTGAGTCCAATAAAAAATAACTAAAAAGGTGCATAATCATTAAAACCAAATAAACACTTAGCTACATATTAGAATATGTTTGGAGTCAGTCTAGGCTAGAAACAATTAAAATTGATGAACACAAATTTTATCTTGGAGATGATGAATAGTTGCTCTGTTGTCATTCATTTCAAGTGCCTAGCTTTCAACCTCAAATTCTCCCGAGTTTTAGATACTACTGTTTTGACTTGAGAATATACTCTGATCCTGAAACTTGTGGAGGCATATATTTGAGCTAAGTCTAGGTGATTGATTTATATGATTCATGAAGGATGAGTTGCTATTTATCTTATTCCTAGCATTACTAAGTTCTGGAGATTTATTTTGAAAACTTAAATCTACATGATGAGCTCTTGTATGAGAAAGTGTGAATTCCTACCAAAGCCATATATGATATATTTAGAGATAGGAAACCTTTGCACATTTATGCTGCTTGCTTTACATTGAGTTTAGTCAACCTTTGTTGTATACCTCATGAGAGTCTTGTCATGCTTTTAAAACCAAGATCACTTACACACGCCAGCCACATATGCATTATTCCTACCCTGAGAGTAATCGCAACCATTTCTACTTTCATCTATGTTGATCATAAAAATGTTTTCTCCTACACTGGGAGGAAAATACCAAAAATATACCCCATAGGACAACCCCTGTTTAGTTGCTCTAAGTTCTTATCATTATCTCTCAAATTATTTATATTCAAAGGATGCATGTAGCTATGCAAAAGAATTGAAAAAAAAGAGAGAAGAAAAGAGAGTAAAAGATGGACAAGTGTCCCAGCAATTAAAATAATGGGTACTAGATGCCCGCCTCCCTAATGAAAAAAAGAGAGAGAAGAAAAGAATAAAGATAGCCCATGTTTTCCTGCGAGTCCTAAAGAGAGATTTATTTTCAAAAGAGCATAAGTAGAATTAGAACTAGCCACAAAATACCACATATACACCTATCCACCATATTCCATACACATGCACATCTTGGTTTGATTGTATGCCTCGATTCTCTGTGGATCCATTGTTTGACTTTATAATATATGAATTGCAAGCATGCTTATCCTTATCATTACTACTCCTATGAGCTCCACTATATATCCTTAGCTATAGAGAGGAATGACATCGATAATGCCTAAGTGAGATCCATAAATACCACATATATTGAGGGACTTGTGGGTGTCTTTTGACACTTCTTAGCGCAACCACTAGAGACAGGTTGTTAGGCTATCTCTGATAACGGCGCCAGAAGTGCCCTGAGGGGTATTTCTTATGTCTATTAGATAATTCCGCAAGCGCACAGAATATACCGCTGTAGCACTTCACCCGGGAGTATTCCAAGGTATCGTTATTTATTTTATCCCAAGAGAAAGCGGTTGCTAGGAATAACTAATAAAAGAGAGAGATCCTTAAGTCTATAGCAACTTAGTATCAACTAGTGATAGGGGGGGTAAATCGATAAATAGAGGAAAGGGTAATGACACCTAGACACGACAAGGTTTTAGGATAACTAAGGATAACTAGTAGAGTATAGCTAGGTGGGAGGACAACGAGTGAGTATAAGACTCCTATGACTCTTACTTTACTCTTGTGAACTATCTTATCAAATGGATGAATTACACTAAGACAGCTACCTTACTTCCGGTGTGTAGGGGGTAGTGCGAAACAATAGAGGATATAACCTCTACCCGAAGCACCTACTCTCTTATGGGAGCCTACCTTTTAAGAACTTGCCTAAAACACGTGGAGGGATACTAAGACTACATAGGGCTGTCACCACCTGCTAGCACCCGCTAACAATCCGTACGACAAGCGGCATTCAAGGGTAAGATCTAGCCTACGCACCACGCTTACACTAATTCTCACTACTCTAGCTGGGTACCAAACAGCTAAAGCACCCTATGTCAGGCAATGAACTACACACGTGAGCTGGTTACAGGATCACTATCTAGTATGACTCAACTATAAGGTAAGACAAAACACAACAATACTACAATGAATAGTAAAGCACTAAGTAAAGACTTAGTAAAGTAAAGTAAAGATATTATATTGATAAAAATAAAGTCTTACAGAAGGAATGGTACAAGAGCTATACCAGACTCTCCAACAGACGACTCCGGAGACTCCGAGCGTAGCTCGACTCGACTCTAACTCCCACACTACTACTAATACTACTACTAATGAGTGGAACTCTAGCTTCTCTTGTCTCTTGTGTATCTTGTGTGTCTTGAAGAGGGTGATGGCAGCCTCTATTTATAGGGGAGAGTTGAGGGGCGCCACGTTAGCGATCCGTGTGCCTTTCCACCTTGGCCCTTGGATGAACCGCCTCAAAACCGCCATAGGATGGACGACAGTGGTGAATTCATCACGTGGAAGGCATGCAGGAAGGCGGTGGAGGCCAACCGACCTGGCTGGGCACCATGGTGGGGTCGGCCGACCCCTATGACAGGTGGGCCTGGCCAAGTATGGTCCCTACCAGTCATAGAGTGTCGTCTTGTGCTGGTTCTGTCTTGATTGTGTTGTTTCACATCTTGATCCTTGTGCTTTAATTCTCCACCGTTGAATGGAAACACATGTTGATCTGATGGTTGAAATGAGCTGGGTGGAGTGTCACATGGATCCTGCCACATCACCAGAGCCAGGTGGGCCCCATGGTAGGTGTCGGCTGACCCACACATAGGCCCACTCTGAGCTCTCCTCTCTTCTACTTGATGTGTAGAGTCATTTGTTGAATTGTGATGGCTTGGTGCCCATACAAGTGGTTCGGCCGACCCACTTAATTGAGCTCCAGGTGTTCATTTCTACTCTGTTTTGATCTTCCCTGCATTCACAAGTTAAGAGTACAAGTGGAACTAGTTATTGATAAAATATGTTCATGTTATGCTTATTCTCCCTTGAATCCGAAGCCTGTTGACGGTGTTTAAATGTGGATTTTCATGGTATATCCACCGTCAACAAGATCCCCCAAGCTTAACCTTTGCTTGTCTCGAGCAAATAATTAAACTTAGCCTCGGTGGATCAGGAGTTGCTACAATGTTTATGTTTCAATAGTACCAAGTGCACAACAAAATATTTCTATTTTGAATGGAAAAATTGGCTATGAAAATTCACCCATATTAGCTTAGTCCTTTATGGGGCTAATGACCTTTCCTTTGCCTTAGGTGGTTGAGAGATAGAACAGTTTAACTTGAGCACTAATTTTCTCGTTCTTTGCAAGTTTCATACTGGAGGTTTTAGCAATATTTTTTGCAAAAGAAAACTTAATGTTCCTCATATGGTTCTCTCATGTCGCTCAAATGGTGTATGATTCCTTACCAAGGTACAAAGTAAAGGTTGCCTTCTCTTTATCATCCTACTTCTAAAAATGGCTTATGTGGAGTTTAAGGTAGGAATGAAAGGGTATAGCATACTTACTTTGCATGTATTGTAGAGTCAAAGCTTGGATCCAAAGAAAGAAGTGTCATGCCCTTAGATCAAGATGTGCAAGTGTGTGAAAAAGTGGACTATAATGCTCCTCTATTTGAAATTGTATCTCTCTCTAATGAATTTCTAGAGACATGGCTATCATTTTTCCCTTTTTTATTCATGAGCCTAGACTTTGCTCATATATTTTTCTTTTCTTTTCTATGGACTTCCCTTGTCCATCTTTCTTCTTTTTATTTTCATTTTGCATAGCCTTTTCTCTCTTCTACCATAATAGCTAAGAGAGATTTTCTATGATTTTAACACATGGAGCATTTATTTAGTGAAAATAAAAGGCATGTGGTTGCGTACTTCCAGTGTAGAAGCAGCATATATATGTGGTGTGTACGTGATCTTAATCTTGGGAGCATGATAAGACTCTCAATAAGGGTCAACAAGACTTGACAAAACTCAATACAAAGCAAATAGCTTATGTGGAAGGGCTAAGACATGTGTAGCATATTTGGCTGTGGTAGGAATTTATCACCATTGAGGAACAATAAGGTTTTGATTGTTTAAGAAATAAATCTCTAGTAACCATGCATGCTTAGAATAATATTATAGCAGCTCTTGTTTCACTATATCATATCTCACAACAACTTAGGCTTAGTTCTAGCACTTAGCATCCATAAAGTTTTCAGGTTCATGATGATTTTAAATGAGCCAAGTGATCCATACTCAAAGAAATACTAAGTTGTAAACTAGGCATTAAAGAAACATTAACAGAGCAACTATTCATCATTTCCATGAGAAAGATAAACATTTATGAAACATATGGGAATAAGGGAAATATTTTTGGTATTTTTATCTTATGCATTTTTTTAAATACAATAAATTAAAATAATGTAAATAGGTAGGATAGAATACTTACCTTGGTGGGAAAATGATCTCCCCCAAGCTTGTCTTTTTGCTCATTGTGGCGGCGGATAGTATTGGAACCATCCCGCCTAGCGTTGTGCTTCTTCATCTTGTATGGCTTGCAATAATTGGGCATTTTGTTGTGCCATACTTAGAGTTGCATCTTGTTCAACTTGCATTGCGCCCATGTCGTTGATGAGTTGATCCATTTCCGATCCTTGGTTCCGACGACCCCTCGCCCGTGTGGACGGACGGGGAGTGCGCACTCTTGGAGTGTGCTGTTGAGGCCGTTCCATGGATCCTGAAATGTCCATGGAACTTGCCTCATCGCCTTCTTCTTCATATCCCCCTTAGCTCGTGATGTGCCGCCTTGCTCAAATTGAGCGGCCTGTGACATGCTCCTTGTCACCCTTCTTATTCCTGCAACATTTTAGCTTCTTGCCTCTCGGTCCCAATTTATGGTTAGTGTACGCAGCGCATATAACTGACGCCTCTCACATGGGAGAGAGATTTTGGCTGTATGGCGTGGATAAATCATTTTAAGATCACCATTTTCGTCTCTTTTTAGGACTTGAGCACTTATGAAGAAATCTTTAGTTATAACATCTCTAGGAGAAGCAATATATTCAAAGTAGTGTTTTCTATTTAGCAAGTCTATTGTTTCAGCAATGCGAGTGATAAAATAGGTAAAGAATATAGGCTCGCTTCTATGGAAAATACCAAGACAAAAGCGGACTAAAATTTTAGCAGGTGATAATTTTATTTTCTTGGTCTGGCATAAAGCAGTCTTAGTTCATCATTAAGAAGGATTTACACATTGGAGCCAGGAAGAAGAGTTATGGCCATCCAATAGCGGAGCAAGCGCAAAGTGGGATTATGGATTTCATCAATTTTAGGCTTAGAGCAATCATTGGATCCAGTTATGGCTTTCCAAAATTCAGCTTTATCAAATTTTCTTGTGGCATTAGCAAGATCTAGATGACAGTTATCAAAGCCAAGTGCCATACTAAAAACTCCCCAAGTTAAATTATACTCTTGATTGAACATGCGAAAGTAGACATTATCATCAGTGACTTGTAAAGAGCATAGAAATTCCATGGTGAGTTTTTCAATTCCAAGTTCTTGCACTTCCCAAAAGCTTCCCCACCCAATTGTATTGAAAATAGTATTAAACTCTGCGGTCATACCTGTGTTGTCCAAAAGGACAGGGTCGATGGTGCCGGCTTGTTCATAACCGTGGTGTCGGATGGAGAGGTACCTTTGGTACTCTTCTTGGTTCAGCATGAGGCAGCTCTCGGGGTCGAGCGTCCTCTCGGGAGGCACTCCAAAGCTTTGTCTCGGTGGAGCTTCTTTTCCTTCATCTTCGTCATGGCGGGGTCATCGGGAGGAACTCCCTATGATACTCTTGGCCTTCTTGAATGCGGAGGAGAACTTCTTCATCTTCTTGCAGTAATGAGACAACACAAGAACACACTAGGACAATAAGGATTAGCGTTAGCGTTAGCTATCTCAATGTTAGTAGTCCTTGCGGGGTATGGATACCTCCACAAACCGCTCTTGTGGGTAGGAGTACTCCACAAACAAGATGTTGAGAGCAAAGATGAGAGTAAGACAAGCTTCTACTACTACAATATTTTTGGGTTTTTGGTTTGAGTGGCTAACTACAACTAAACTTGAGAAAGAATTTGCTCAAATGGAGAGAAGAAGAGAGATTGTGTGCTTGAGATGATTCAGTTGGTTTGGGTGTGGGATTGAGCACACAATGCAAGGGTATTTATACGAGGTGAAGGGCTGGTGGCCAGGCCACTAGGGCCAGGTCGGCCGACCCCACAATGGCAGTGTCAGAGCTGCTTTCACCTTTGGACAGGGAATCTATTTGAATTCAAACACAATTTTGCAGACAGGACTTTAAACGTGGGTCGGCCGACCCATGTTTGGTCTCCTTTTCAGGTTTAAACAGTGTGTTTCACTTTGTCCAGTAAAGTAAAGACTAGTGGTGGACCAAAAGTAGAGAAGTTTTCAGAGATTCCCTTGTCTAGTGTTTTGTGAAAGAGAAAGGTGTATGACAAAAGTGGGGACATGCTTTAAAGTGATTTCCATGGATCATGGGAGCACTAATGCATGCCAAAGTGTCCACTTTTTAGAATTTTGATGGTGGTGAATGTTGGATTCTTATTGGAGCATGTGAAAGTGGTCATGACCAAAAGTTGTCGACCAAATTCAAAATTAGCTGGTGATTAATGTTGAGACAGTGATCAGGACACCAGACCAACATCACCAGAGGTGAGTGGGCCCCATGGTGGGGTCGGCCGACCCCACCTTGGGTGGTCCCGCCACCTCAGGTGTAAGCAACACAGTTCTACTCAAGTTTTATGTATCTAATTATTTTATTCAGTCGAAATAAATTATTTCAAAATTTAAATATGAAATGCAATGCAAAAATGCAAGAATTGAAATGTGAAAAGTAAATATGAGATAAATACTGATTTACCTTACCAGTAAGGGCTCCATGTTTTAGGTCCATAGAGCAGGACCTCTCCTTTTCGGGTTCATTCTTTGGGTGCATCGATTGGTCCCAGAGATGGGGATCGTGATGATCGCATCTCTTTCCTCCGCCATTCCTTCTTGGTTGATGCTTGTCCCTTAGTAGAGTCAGCCTTGTTCACCACCTCCGCTTTACTTACCAGTTCAGCCTTTTTGGTCTTCGGTGGTTGATTCTTTCGGCGGGGTGCATGTTGTGGCTTGTTTCTCCACAGGTTCTTCCTTGCCTGTTGCATCGATTTATAACCATTGAAAGGACATTTAATTCTCTTACCAGGGAGTTGGAAGTGGACTTGGTCAGATCCCATGTAGATGATGGCGTTCGCGGTGTTGAGAAACGGCCTTCCCAGGATGACGGGGACTTCGTCATCGGCCCCCATATCAAGAATGATGAAGTCGGCAGGGATGTATTCGTCTTGAATGTTGACAAGGATGTCCCTTACCAATCCCTCGGGGAACCGAATGGATTGATCGGACATCTGCAGTCTGACAAAAGTGGGGTACAAAGGTTCCCCTAACAAATTTTCATACATTACCTTAGACATGATGTTGACTCCAGATCCAAGGTCGCAGAAAGCGTTGTTGAAGGTGTGCGGCCCGATCTCGCAGGTGATTGTAGGATGGCCGGGGTCAGTCTTCTTGTCCATGAATGGCGGGTCAAGAAGCCAACCCTGGTTTGGCCTAACAGGAGGCTTACCAAACCCTGGGATCTTACCTTGTTCGAAGGATAGGACAGCTGCTGCTATTTGAGCTAATTGTGTTTCTAGGAATATTAATAAAAAATTGAATCTGGAGTCTACTATCAATTTAGTTATCAACCAAGGATGGAATGAGGAGCGTCTCTAGCCCAAGAAAAGGGGTATGCACACCGTTCATGAGGTGTACATGCTCTCAGCAAAAATGGACCTCTTGATAAAAAAAATTAAGCAAGGTTTCAAGAAGGAACAAGAGGCCATGCGAACCACTACCACCGTACGAGCAATCGAAGCTGATCCATGGTGCGAGGTACGTGGTGAGAAGATCACTCGGGCAACAATTGTCCCGAGACGAAGGAGGAAGTGAGCTTCATCAACAACAACAACAATGGGTATCGACCCCAGCAACAAGGAGGATGGAACTCGTGCCCCTTCTACCAAGGAAATCAAGGTAATGGTTACAGTAATAATTTCAATAATTCTTATGGTAATCAACCTTCTCTTAAAGATCTTGTCTTAGTCCAATCTAAAATTAATGATAGCATAAACAAGAAAATAATGGCTAATGATGAGATTCTTAGAAATCTTAATGAGAAAATGGATAGCTTTACACTGCTATGAAAAATCAATTGAGCTTTAATAAAATGTTAGAAACCAATTAGCTCAAATAGCAGCAGCTGTTCCATCATTCGAACAAGGTAAGATCCCAAGGAAACTTAAGGAACCAATTGAGGATGTTAAGTTAATTTCCACGAGGTTTGGTAAGCCTCCGGTTAGGCAAAACCTGGGCTGTCTTCTTGATCCGCCATTCATGGCTAAGAAGAGTGACCCCGGCCGTCCTACCATCACCTGCAAGATCGGGCCACACACCTTCAACAACGCCTTCTGCGACCTTGGATCTGGAGTGAACATCATGTCCAAGGTAATGTACGAGAACTTGCTAGGGGGACCTTTGTACCCCACTTTTGTCAAATTGCAGATGGCCGATCAATCAATCCGGTTCCCTGAGGGATTGGCAAGGGACATCCTTGTCAAAGTTCAAGATGAATACATTCCCGCCGACTTCATCATTCTTGACATGGGAGCCGATGATGAAGTCCCCGTCATCCTGGGAAGGCCGTTCCTCAACACTGTGAACGCCATCATCTACGTCGGATCCGGCCAAGTCCACTTCCAACTCCTAGGTAAGAGAATTAAATGTCCTTTCAATGGTTATAAATCGATGCAACAGGTAAGGAAGAACCTGTGGAGAAACAAGTCACAATATGCACCCCGCCGGAAGAATCAACCGCCAAGGTCCAAAAAGGCCGAACTGGTAAGTAAGGATGAGGTGGTAAACAAGGCTAATTCCGCTGAATCACAAGCATCAACCAAGAAGGAATGGTGGAAGAAAGAGGTGCTATCACCACGGTCTCCAACTCCGGGACTGATCGAAGCACCCGAAGAATAAACCCGAAATGGAGAGGTCCTGCTCTATGGACCTAAAACATAGAGCCCTTGCTGGTAAGGTAAATCAGTATTTATCTCATATTTAATTCCTGCATTTCAATTTTTGTATTTTCTTCATTGCATTTCATATTTAAATTTTGCAAAAATTTATTTCGACAAAATAAAATATTCAAATGAATAAAACTTGAGAATGAACAGTAGTGCTCACACCCGAGGTGGTGGGACCACCTTGGTGGGGTCGGCCGACCCCACCATGGGGCCCACCCACCTCTGGTAGTGTTGGCCTGGTGTAGTGATTCATTTCCTGAAATTTGAACACCAGCTCCTTCTTGAATTTGGTCATGACAACTTCCAAGGAAAATCCAACATCCACTACCATCCAATTCTGAAAAGTGGACACTTTGGCATGCATTAGTGTTCCCATGGTCCATGTGAATCACTTTAAACATGTCCCCACTTTTGTCATACACATTTTACCTTCACAAAACACTAGACAAGGGAATCTCTAAAAATTTCAAAACTTTTGGTCCACCACTAGTCTCTACTTTTCTGGACACACTGTTTAAAGCTGAAAGAGGGACAAACCCTGGTTCGGCCGAACCATGTTTTGGATCCTTTCAAGAAGGTGGAGTTTGAATTCAAATAGATTCCCTGTGCAAAGGTAAAAACAACACTGAACCTGTCATAACTGGTTCGGTCGACCCATTAATGAGGTCCTGTCTGCAGAGTTGCGTTTGAATTCAAATAGATTCCCTGTCCAAAGGCAAAAGCAACTCTGAATCATGTCATAATAGGGTTCGGCTGACCCATCAATTGAGAGCTGTCAGCAAAGTCAAGTTTGAATTCGAATAGATTCCCTGTCCAAAGTTGAAAACAACAAAAACCTGGCCTAGGGGGGGTCGGCCGAACTGGCCATGGTGGCCTGGCCACCAGCCCTTCTCCCCCTATAAATACCCTTGCATTGTGTACTCAAATCCACACCCAAACCAGCTAATTTCTGCCGAGCACACAATCTCTCTTTGTCTCTCCATTTGAGCAAGTTCTTTCTCAAGTTTAGTTTAAGCTTAGCCACTCAAACCAAAAACCCAAAAATATTGTAGTAGTAGAAGTTTGTCTCACTCTCATCTTTGCTCTCAAATTCTTGTTTGTGGAGGTAACCATACCTCGCAAGGACTACTAACAGTGGGATAGCTAACGCTAACGCTAACGCTAATCCCTGTTGTTGTAGTGTGTTCTTGTGTTAGCTCATTGTTGCAGGATGAAGAAGTTCTCCTTCCACACTCAAGAAGGCCAAGAGTGTCGTAGGGAGTTCCTCTCCGACAACCCCGCCATGATGAAGATGAAGGAAGAGAAGCTCCACCAAGATGAAGCTTTGGAGTGCCTTCTGAGAGTACGTTCGACCCCGAGAGCAGCCTCATGCTAAATCAAGAAGGGTACCAAAGGTACACCTCCATCCGACAGCGAGGGTATGAACATATCGGCATCATCGACCCTGTCCTCTTGGACAGCATAGGTATGACCAGCGGAATTCAATACTATTTTCAATACAATCGGTTGGGGAAGTTTTTGGGAAGTGCAAGAACTTGGAATAGAAAAGCTCACCATTGAATTTCTATGCTCTTTACAAGCCACTAAAAATAATGTCTACTTTCGCATGTTTAACCAAGAGTATAATTTAACATGGGGAGTTTTTAGCATGGCACTTAGTTTTGATAATGACTGTCATCTAGACCTTGTTAATGCAACAAGAAGATTTGATAAAGCTGAATTTTGGAAAGCTATAACAGGATCTAATGATTGCTCTGATCCTAAAACCGATGAAATCCATAATCCTACTTTGCTCTTGATCCACTATTGGATGGCTATAACTTTTCTTTCTAGCTCTAATGTGCAAGTTCTTTATAATGATGAATTAATACTGCTCTATGCCATGACAAAGAAAATAAAAGTTTCACCTGCTAAGATGTTAGTCGACTTTTGGCTTGGTATTTTCCATAGAAGCTAGCCCATATTCTTCACTTCTTTTATCACGTGCATTGCTGAAACAATGGACTTGCTAGATGGAAAACATTACTTTGAATACATTGCCTCTCCTAGAGATATTGTAACCAAAGATTTCTTCATAAGTGCTCAAGTCCTTAAAAGAAATGAAAATGGTGATATAAAAATGATTTATCTCGGCTATACAGCCGAAATCTCTCTCCCTTGTGAGAGGCGTCGGTTGTATGCGCTGCGCACACTAACCATAAATTGGGACCGAGAGGCAAGAGGCTAAAATATTGCAGGATCAAGAAGGGTGACAAGGAGCATGTCACAAGCCGCCCAATTTGAGCAAGGACGGCACATCACGAGCTGCAAGGAGATATGAAGAAGAAGGTGATGAGGCAAGTTCCATGGACATTTCAAGGTTCACGGAACGGCCTCAACAGCACACTCCAATGAGTGCGCACTCCCCGTCCGTCCGCACGGGCGAGGGAGTCAGTCGAAGCCAAGGATCAGAAATGGACCAACTCATCAATGACATGGGTGCAATGCAAGTAGAGCAAGATGCAACTCTGAATATGGCATAACAAAATGCTCAACTATTGCAAGCTATCCAAGACGAAGAAACACAACGCTGGGCGGGATGGTTCCAATACTACCCGCCACCACAATGAGCAAAAGGACAAGCTTGGGGGAGATCCTCTCCCCCAACAAGGTAAGTATTCTATCCTAGCTATTTATATTATTTTAATTTATTGCACTTAAAAAATGCATAAGATAAAAATACCAAAAATATTTCCCTTATTTCCATATGTCTCATGAATATTTATCTTCCTCATGGAAATGATGAATAGTTTCTCTGTTAATGTTTCTTTAACGCCTAGTTTTATAACTTAGTATTTCTTTAAGTATGGATTACTTGGCTCATTTAAATCATCATGAACTTGAAAACTTTATGGATGCTAAGTGTTAGAACTAAGTCTAAGTTGTTGTGAGATACGATATAGTGAAACAAGAGCTACTATAATATTGTTCTAAGCATGCATGATTACTGGAGATTTATATCTTAATCAACCAAAACCTTATTGTTCCAAAATGGTGATCAATTCCTACCACAGCCATATATGCTATACATGTCTAAAACCTTCCACATAAGCTATTTGCTTTGTGTTGAGTATTGTCAAGTCTTGTTGACCCTTATTGAGAGTTCTATCATGCTCCCAAGATCAAGATCACGTACACACCACATATTTATGCTACTTCTACACTGGAAGTACGCAACCACATGCCTTCCATTTCCACCAAATTCTCCATGTGTTAAAGTCATAGAAAATTTCTCTTAGTTGTTATGGTAGTAGAGACAAAGGGCTATGCAAAATGAAAATAAAAAGAAAGAAAGATGGACATAAGAAAGTCCATAGAAAAGAAAAGAAAAATGTTTGAGCAAGTCTAGGCTCATAAATAAAAGGAAAATAATAGCCATGTCTCTAAAATTTGTTAGAGAGAGATACAATTCAAATAGAGGAGCACTATAGTTTATATTTTCCACACACTTGCACATCTTGATCTAAGGGCATGACACTTCTCTCTTTGGATCCAAGCTTTGACTCTACAACATATGCAAAGTAAGTATGCTATATTCTTTCATTCCTACCTTAAGCTCCATATAAGCCATTTTTAGAAGTAGGATGATAAAAACAAGGCAACATTTACTGTATGCCTTGGTAAGGAATCATACATCATTTGAGCAACATGGGAGAACCATATGAGGAACATTAAGTTGTCTCTTGCAAAAGATTGCTAAAATCTCCAGTATGAAACTTGCAAAGAATGAGAAAAATAGTGCTCAAGTTAAACTGTTCTGTCTCTCAACCACCTAAGGCAAAGGAAAAGTCATTAGCTCCATAAAGGACTAAGGTGAAATGGGTGAATTTTTATAGCCAATTTTTCCATTCAAAAGAGAAGTATTTAGTTGTATACATGGTATTACTGAAATATGAACATTGTAGCAACTCCTGATCCACCGAGGCTAAGTTTAACTATTTGCTCGGGACGAGCAAAAGTTAAGCTTGGGGGATCTTGTTGATGGTGGATATACCATAAAATTCCACATTCAAACACCGTCAACAGGCCTCGGATTCAAGGGAAGATAAACATATCATGGGCATATTTTATCAATAACGAGTTCCACTTTTACTCTTAGCTTGTGATTGCAGGGAACACCAAAACAGTGCAAAAGTGAGCAGCTAGGGGCTAACTACATGGTTCGGCCGAACCATGTCATGTTGCCCCAGGCCACCACCTTTCAACACAGTGCATACAACATCAAATGAAAGAGATCAGAGCCAAGGGTGGGCCCAGCCATGGGTCGGCCGAACTGCCCATGGGCCCACCTTGCTCTGGTGATGTGGCAGGATTCGTGTGACACTCCAACCAAGTCATTTCATCCATCGGATCAACTTGTGCTTTCATTCAACGGAGGAGATCAAAGGCACACGGATTGAGGCATGAAATGAAGCAATCAAGACAGGACAAGTACCAGGGGAGACCCTATGACTGGTGGGGACCACACCTAGCCCGGCCCCACCCATCATAGGGGTCAGCCGAACCAGTTGGTGTGGGCCCCGGCCACCGACCTTCCCCACCGACTCCAATGCATGCTTCCCATGTACTCAAATTGCCAAGATCCGTCCATTTTGAGGCGGTTACAAGGTGGTGGATCCAAGGGTGGAGGGTTGAGGAGCACACGGATCGCTGACCTGGCATCCCTCCACTCTCCACTATAAATAGAGACTGCCCACTCCTCTTCAAGAGACACTACAAGACACAAGAGAGACAAGAGTCACAAGTCACAAGAGTTCTACTCTTTAGTAGTAGTATTAGTCTAGTGTGGGAGTTAGAGTCGAGTTGAGCTATGCTTGGAGTCTCCGGAGTCGTCTACTGGAGAGTCTAGGTATAGCTCTTGTACCTTTCCTTCTGTAAGACTTTACCTTTATCAATATATTATCTTTACTTTACTTTACTAAGTCTCTACTTAGTGCATTACTATTCTTTATAGTATTGTTGTGTTTTGTCTTAACTTATAGTTGAGTTATATTGGATAGTGATCCTGTAACCAGCTCACGTGTGTAGTTCATCGCCTGTCATAGGGTGCTTTAGTTGTTGGTACGCAACTAAAGTAGTAAGGTTTAGTGTAAGCGTGGTGCTTAGACTAGATCTTGCCTTTGAATGCTGCTTGTCGCACGGATTGTTTGTGGGTGCTAGCAGGTGGTGATAGCCCTGTCTAGTCTTAGTAACCCTCCACGTGTTTTAGGCAAGTTCTTAAAAGGTAGGCTCCCATAAGAGAATAGCCACCTCGGCTAGAGGTTATATCCCCTACTGTCTCGCCTATCCCCTACACACCGGAAGTAAGGTTGCTGTCTTGATATACTTCATCTATTTGATAAGATAGTTCACAAGAGTAAAGTAAGTGTCATAGGAGTCTTATACTCACTCGTTGTCCTCCCACCTAGCTATACTCTACTAGTTATCTTTAGTTATCTCAAAACCTTGTCATGTCTTGGTGTCATTACCCTTTCCTCTATATATCAATTTACCCCCTATCACTGGTTGATACTAAGTTGCTATAGACTTAAGGATCTCTCTCTTTTTATTAATTATTCCTAGCAACCGCTTTCCCTTGGGATAAAAATAAATAACGATACCTTGGAATACTCCCGGGTGAAGTGCTACAGCGGTATATTCTGTGCGCTTGCAGGAATTATCCAATAGACATAAGAAATACCCCTAGGCACTTCTGGCGCCGTTATCAGACATAGCCTAACACCCTGTCTCCGGTGGTTGCGCTAAGAAGTGTCAACACTTATCTTGGTATGTTAAGACATGTTTAGGCTCTCTTTGATCTTTTAAACCTTATGTTGAGCTAAACATGACTTTTTCTGTGAACTTGATTAATATTGATGAAGTCTGAAAACATGTTCACCATTGAGTTTGGCGACTGGTATGTATAGGCTTGTTGAGACCTCTTATGCTATCACTTATATGCTTGGTTGCTATGGCTCATACTTTGAATCATTCACTTGCTTAGACCAATCATGACCACTTTGTGCTAAAACTTTGAATTCTAAGTTAAGTGATGATGAAAAGATCGAGATGGATATGTATTGTCCCACCTCAAGGTATCTTGACTGCCTCCTATTGCACATTTGGATGAACTAGAGCCTTGTAGTGGATGACCAAAACCATTGCTTTTAGCTAATCATTGTCTTTGACATAGGCTACGCATGGTTGGAAAGTTAGGCAAGATAATACATATAACCTCTCGCACCCACATGTCTTGACTAATATTTGTGAGACTCCTAATATAGAGAAATTGATTGAATTGAAAACTTCACAAACGTTAGGTTCGTCTATGACATATTGTGTGATCTTTGCTTGGGATAGTTCACCTTGTATACATTTGCTTAGCACTTGATTGATCTCCAACTTATATGTGCTATATGCTATCCTTGGTGGTGAACATTCTATGTTTTTAGTATCAAATTGCTCACTATGCTTCTCTCATATGGTTGTTCTTTTGATCATCTTGAGCATCTACTAAGCCTTACCAATGATGAACATTTTTGTCAAACTAATGGCTATACTCCTGAAGCTTCTGCATTCATGCTTGAGGGGAGAGGGTTTTGTGAACCTTGATGTGTGCATGTGTCAACAAGGGGGAGAAATTTCACACACATTTTTTAGTTGAGCATAGTTTCAGGGGTGGGAGCTAGTTGTGTTGAGCCTCGCCTCTTTCTGGAGGAACTAGCATGTCTTTGCGTTTGTGCTTGCTTAATGACCATGTGGTTGCTTGTTATTGCTTTTGTGGTCTTTTGAGCAGTTTTTTCTTTCCCTTCCTTCTTCTTCCTCTTACTCTCACTATATCATGATTATATGTGTTGGTGTTGACAATGCACTCATCAAGGGGGAGATTGAGAACCCAAGTGGGAGACTTGGTCCGGATTGTGATGAGTGATTGTCAACGGAGTTCACTTGGCATGTTGGTCAGTTTGTGATGTGCATGTGTTGGGCTTGGAGGCAGTGGCGGATGGCGAAGTGAAGGTCAAGTAAGCGGGCCGTACCGATGGACTGGGAGCGGTGAAAGACGGACGCGGGACTTGGGCTGAGGGACTTGGACGCCAGAGCGCCAGCTGCGGTGGCGGACACTGCGACATTGACAGACGCGATCGAGCACGGTCGAGGGACTCGTAGCGGTACGCGGGCTGACGGGACGCGGTCCAGGATGTTTTTCGGGTTTGGGCCTCAAAACCCGGGCGGAGCTGCTTCCGGCGGGAAGCGGGGTGACATACGGCGAAATCTCCAAGGTTGCGTCAAGGCGATGGCGACTCGAGCATGAAGCGGGGTCGTCCGATCACATTCACAGAGACAGGCTGTTCCAGAATGTACTAGGGCTAGCTGGCTCGCCTGAGTAGCAGTAGTTAGTGGTTAGGGGGTAAAACGCAAAATTGTAATAAGAGTACTTGAAGGTGCTGAAAGTCCCTAGTTTGGTTTTGGAAATTGATGAAACCTAGCCACTAACCTAAGTGTTAAGTGTGTGTAGCCTAAAAGAGGTTAGTGGTGTGGAGGAAGTTGACATGAGCTAAGAAGTGGAGATCAAGTGAAGAAAAAGGGAAAAAGCAAAGGATCAAAGAGCTAGAGGCAAAGGTATAAGTTAGGGCTCTTTGGTTTGGTGATCAAGGCACTTAGTGAGTGCGATCACATTTAGGATAGTTGGCCGGACTATTAAGAGGAGAATTATTTCATGAACCCGGTCGGCAAGTGCTCTACTTGCATATTAGTTGCATACACTTGATCTAACCTAGAGGGACTAACTCCACCTTGCAATTGTGCTTAAAATTTGCTAACATACGTGCCTAAAAGTGTGAAACACTTAGTTGTTAGCATCTAGAAGCAAGGTAGTTGGAGAGAGAGTGAAAACAGCTCTCAGAGGAGCACCGGACGCTGGCTGCGTCCGGTGGGAGCTCACCGGACGCGTCCGGTGTGCATTTGACCTCTCTAGAACATCTCTGTGAAAGCATCTGACGCTGGGAACAGTAACTCTAGCGCGTCCGATGACTTGTTTCGTGCGTCCGGTTATAAGGTTGAGAAACTGACTCAGTAAGAGCACCGGACGCTGGGAGCGTCCGGTGACCTAACAACAGGACACGTTCGGTGCCAAATTTGAGCTATCTGGATGCTCTCTGTTGGTGCACCGGACACGGGCGTCGGAGCATCCGGTGTGACTTGCTCCACGTCCGGTGCTAGCACGCACAGTGATAAAATTCAAACGGCTAGTACACGTGTCAGCGGGACGATACACCGGACAACCACCGGACGCGTCCGGTGTGAACTTAAGCAGCGTTCGGTGTGCCCGATTTCAGAGTAAAACGGCTAGATCTTTGAGCACCCTTATAAATAGGAGTGTGGCTGGCTTGGGGCATCTCTTTTGCGTATTTTGATCTTCCTAAGCCTCTTGTGAGCCTAGCACACTCCCTCCAACTCTCTCCCTTCGATTCAACTCATGATTTTGATTGAGAGAGAGTGAATCAAGTGTAGTGATCATCATCTTGCATCCTAGTGCACTTGGTGGCAGGAGTAATTCTTGTTACTCTTGGTGATTGCCGTCACCTAGCCGGTTTGGAGGTGGAGAAGGTGTGGAGAAGCTAGGTAACTCTAGTAAATTTCTCGTGTCATTGAGTTACTTCCTCCGTGGTAGGTCCTTGTAGCGCCTTGTGTAGGCTCGGTGTGTGAAACCGATTAGCCACCGGACCACCGGTTGAAGTCGACACAGCAGGGGACGTAGCGTGCCGGCAAGCACAGTGAACCCCGAGGATAAATCTTGGTGCTCATATTGATTTCATCATCTTCGAGTGAGTGATTGTGTTTATCTCGGTGGTTGGCTTAATGTCAAGGCAAAGGTATAATTCCAAGCACATCTCCTTTACCTTTGTACAAAGAAGCTTTGTTCTCTAGTTAGCTTGTCTTGTGTAGTTGTGTAGTTGTTTTGCTTGTGCTAGTTAGCTTGTGTGATTTAGGGTTTAGTGATAGCTAGAATTGTGTAGGTGGCTTGCTTAGCTTAGTCATTGCTCTAGCATTGCGATTATAGCCCCTTATAGTTCTAATCACTTGTTCTAATGGTTTGTAGAATTTTAATTTAGGCTATTCACCCCCTCTAGCGAACTCGGACCTTTCAAGTGTTATCAGAGCCGTGGTCACCGTTTAGTCAAGGCTTAACATCCTTCGGTGCATTGAAATGGCTCATATCATGTTCAATCATGTTGGGGGCAAACCACCTCACTTTGATGGCACAAGCTCATTTGATTATTGGAATAGGAAGATGATGATGTATCTTGGCTCAATTCATGAGAATGTGTGGGAGGTCACCGAAAAGGAGTACATTGTGCTTGATCCCGCAAGCCCTACACCTAGAGAGCAAGAGAATAACCAATGCAACACAATGACTCTCAACACCATTTACAATGGCATTGATTCAAAGGTGTTTGAGCAAATCAAGGATTTGGATAGAGCAAGTGAAGTATGGACAAGATTAGAGCAAACATATGAGGGCACTTCAATGGTAAAAGTGCCAAGTTGTACATGCTCAAGGACAAGCTCTCAAACTTCAAGATGGAAGATAGAGAAAGCATTCCGGAGATGTTCTATAGGCTTCAAGTGATTGTCAATGATCTCAAGGCCTTGGATGAGAAAACAAGTGATGAGGACTTCTCTCATAAGTTTCTCATGTGCTTGCCCAAGAGGTTCAAGACCTTGAGGACTATCATCTTCCGAGGTGGCTTGAAGGGTGTCACTCCAAATGAGGATCTTGGTGATGTTATGACTGAGGATCAATATAATGAGAAGAGTGAAAGTGAAGAAGTGAAGGAGGATGACAAGAGCAAGAAGACCGTGGCATTCAAATCCACCACCTCTTCTTCCAAGTGCAAGGGCAAGGGTAAGAAAGTGCAATCTAGTGATGATGATGATGCATCTAGCCTTGATAGTGATGATGAGGCACTAGCTCTCTTTGTGCGCAAGTTTGGAAGATTCATGAAAAAGAAGGGCTATGGTGCTAGGAAGAGAAGGGACAACTTCAAGGGCAAAGATGTAGTGATGAAGTGCTACAATTATAAGAGCACGGATCATCTTGTGGCAGATTGTCTAAATGCTAGTGATGATGAAGATGATCACAAGAAGAGAAGCAAGAAGGATAAGAAGGACAAGGTGGAAAAGAAAGACAAGAAGAAGTTCAACTTCTCCAAGAAGAAGGGTGGATCCTATGTGGTGACATGGGATAGTGATGCTTCCTCTGATGATGATGACTCTAGTGATGATGATGAGAGGAAGACATCCAAGAAGAAGGCTATGGCTTCCATTGCTATCAACAAGAGGCCTTCATCATTTCATTCATCATGCTTCATGGCAAAGTCCACCAAGATAAAATTCGATGACTCAAGTGATGATGATAAAAATAATAATGATAGTGATAGTGATGATGATGAGCCTAGTGTAGCACAACTCATGGACATGTTAGAGCAAGCCGAATACTTGGTTAGCTCTAAGTCTAAGAAGTGCAAGGAATTGATCAAGAAGGTAAAAGATCTTGAGAAATCCCTTGATGAGCTAAATGCTTCTCATGAGTGTCTAAAGGAAGACCATGAGGATCTAAAACTAGCTCACACCAAGCTTGAGGAAGCTCACTCCTCATTCTTAGAGCTAAGCAAGCTTGAGGATGTTGCTATAACATGTGATGTGGTGTAACTTGTGACTTAATGAATTAATCAACTAATGAACCACTTGTTGCAACCACACCTAACAACACTAGCTCTTCATCATCATCCACTTCTACTTCTATCTTCACAACTAGTGTTGACCCAACACTAAAAGTTAAAAATGAGAAATTGAAGAAGGAAGTGGACAAACTAACCCGCGCATTAGGCAATGCCTATGGTGGGGAATGCTCGCTTGCTACAATGCTTGGGTAACCAAAGATATAGTAACTCTAAGGAGGGACTTGGCTATACTCCCAAGAAAGGCAAGGCGGCCTTTGCAACTCCAAAGCCTAGCTTTGTGAGAAGCAATAGTCGAGTTTGCTACAAGTGTAAGCAAATAGAGCATATTGAGGCAAATTGCATCACTAATAACAAGAACAAGCAAATAAAATTTGCAAGTGCTAAATCTATTAGGCTTAATTCTTGTTACATGCTTACTAAGGGTGAGAAAGGTGTCAAAGTCAAATACATTGGTACACCTAAAGAGAGCCCAAGGTTGTAGGCTATTTGGGTACCAAAGGCTTTGGTTGCTAACCTCCAAGGACCCAAACAAGCATGGGTACCTAAAAAGCATTGATTTGTTTTGTAGGTGAATTATAAAGCCAGAGGGAGGCATTGGGTTCTTGATAGTAGGGTGTTCTCAACACATGACCGGTGATGCAAGAATATTCAACCAAATAAATTCTAGTGGTAATGAGTATGATAGTATCACTTTTGGGGACAATAGCAAAGGCAAGGTCAAATGGCTTGGTAAGATTGCAATAAATGACTTAAGCATTTCCAATGTGCTATTGGTAGAGAGCTTGAACTTCAATCTATTGTCGGTGGCTCAACTTTGTGATTTTGGTTTCAAATGCATATTTGGTGTTGATGATGTGAAAATCATAAGTGTGGATGGTTCAAATTTGATATTCAAAGGATTTAGATATGAGAACATCTACTTAGTGGATTTTGGTGCTAGAGAGTCTCAATTGTCAACATGCTTACTCTCTAAGTCAAGTATGGGTTGGTTATGGCATAGAAGGCTTGGTCATGATGGAATGAAGCAATTGAACAAACTTGTGAAGCATAATTTGGTTAGAGGCCTTAAATATGTTGAGTTTGAGAAGGATAAGTTATGTAGTGCATGTCAAGCCAGGAAAACAAGTTGGCAACACTCATCCCAAGAAGAGCATGATGAGCACATGCAAACCATTTGAGTTATTGCACATGGATTTATTTGGTCCAACCACTTATACAATCATTGGTGGCAACAATTATGGTTTGGTGATTGTAGATGATTTCTCTAGATGCACATGGGTTTTCTTTATGATTGACAAGAGTGATGTGCATGCTACCTTCAAATCTTTTGTCAAGAGAAGTTGCAATGAGTTTGAAAACCACTATCAAGAGGGTGAGAACTGATAATGGTAGTGAGTTCAAGAACACAAGAGTTGATGAGATATGTGATGAATATGGAATCAAACATCAATTCTCGGCCAAGTATACACCTTAATCAAATGGTCTAGTTGAGAGGAAGAATAGAACTCCTATTGACATGGCAAGATCAATGCTTAGTGAGTATAATATGAGTCAATCCTTTTGGGCCAAAGCAATCAACATGGCATGCTACTACTCAAATAGACTCTATTGCCATCCTATGTTGGAGATGACCCCATATGAGATTTTGAATGGAAGAAAGCCAAATATTGCATACTTTCGGGTCTTTGGTTGCAAATGCTACATATTGAAGAAGGGTGCAAGATTGAGCAAGTTTGAAAAGAAATTTGATGAGGGATTCTTGCTTGGATATTCCACCACTAGTAAAGCTTATAGAGTTTGGAATTTGGGAAGTGGTCAATTTGAGGAAGTCTATGATGTTGAATTTGATGAAACCAATGGGTCACAAGATCAAGATGAGAATCTAGATGATGTGAGTGGACCTCAATTGGCAAAGGCTATGCAAGAGATGGACATTGGTGATGTTAGGCCAACTTAAGTGGTTGACATAGAAGATGACAAAGATCAAGTGCAAGTTCCATCCAATGATCAAGCTAGTTGCTCTCAAGTGCAATATCAAGATCAAGCTAGTTCATCTCAAGAAAATCAATCTAATGCTCAACCAAGCTCAAGCAATCAACCTCAAGTGCTCCAACCATCAAATGTTGCAAGAGATCATCCTTTAGATCAAATTATTGGTGATATTCAAAAGGGTGTGCAAACAAGATCGAGACTAGCATCATTTTGTGCTCACTATTCATTGGTGTCATTTGAAGAGCTGGAAAACATTGTGACGGCCTTGTAAGATAGTGATTGGATGAATGCTATGCATGAAGAGCTCAACAACTTTCAAAGAAATGAGTTTGGGAATTGGTAGAAAGGCCATGAAACTACAATGTCATTGGAACAAAATGGGTATTTAGAAACAAGCAAGATCAAGATGGTGTTGTAGTAAGGAACAAAGCAAGATTAGTGGCACAAGGGTACACTCAAGTGGAAGGATTGGACTTCGGAGAGACTAATGCTCTGGTTGCAAGATTGGAGGCAATAAGGATTCTTCTAGCATATGCTTGTGCTCACAACATCAAGCTCTACCAAATGGATGTGAAGAGTGCATTTATCAATGGCTTCATCAATGAGCTAGTATATGTTGAACAACCACCCGATTTCGAAGATGAGAAGAAACCCAACCATGTGTACAAGCTAAAGAAGGCACTCTATGGATTGAAACAAGCACCAAGAGCATGGTATGAGAGGCTAAGGGATTTTCTCCTCTCTAAAGGGTTCAAGATGGGCAAAGTTGACACCACTCTATTCACCAAAATGGTTGATGGTGACTTGATGATCATGCAAATCTATGTGGATGACATTATCTTTGGATCAACAAGTCAAGCTTTGTGTGCGAAGTTTGAAAGAATAATGGCAAAGGAATTGGAAATGTCTATGATGGGTGAACTCACATACTTGCTTGGACTTCAAACCAAGCAATTGAAGAATGGCACATTCATTAGTCAACGAAAGTACACAAGGGACATGATCAAGAAGTTTGGAATGCAAGATGCAAAATCAATTAGCACTCCCATGGGCACTAGTGGAAACTTGGATGAGGACAAATGTGGCAATATGGTTGATCAAAAGGCATATCGGTCTCTAATTGGAAGTTTGCTCTATGTCACCGCATCAAAGACCGGATGTCATATTTAGTGTGTGCATGTGTGCTAGATATCAAGCATCTCCTAGAGAGAGTCATATGAAGGTCGCAAAGAGAATATTGAGATATTTGAAGCACAATCAAGATGTTGGATTGTGGTATCCCAAGGGTGCAAAGTTTGAGTTGATTGGATATGCCGATGCGGATTGTGCCGGTTGCAAAATCAATAGAAAGAGTACATCGGGCACACGTCAACTCTTGGGAAGATCTCTTGTCTCATGGTCATCTAAGAAGCAAAATAGCATATCACTCTCCACTGCCGAGGCTGAATACATTAGTGCGGCAAGTTATTGTGCTCAAATATTATGGAATGAAGGCAACTTTGAGAGATTATGGAATCAATTTCAAGAAAGTGCCATTGCTATGTGACAATGAGAGCGCCGTCAAGCTAACTCAAAACCCGGTTCAACATCAAAGAACCAAGCATATTGATGTGAGGCACCACTTTATTTGGGATCATCAACAAAAGGGTGACATTGACATTCAAAGCATTGGAACCGATGATCAATTGGCCGACATACTCACCAAAGCCACTAGATGAGAAGAGGTTTTGCAAGTTGAGGAATGAATTGAATATTCTTGATTTATCAAATATGAGTTGAGACCACCCCACATATATGACATGCGTCTACTCCGACAAAGCAAGGTAAAATTGTTTGACATGACATTCATAATTGCTAGGACATGATTAGAGCATATAGATATACTCACAACTTAGGATCATTCATAGAAATAAAATGTTTTGATGTACATATGCTACCACTATTGTTTTTCTTGCTTGTACGAATTAGTGGTAACATATGACATGCATATGTGCTTAATCCCCTAGTGTTCAATCTATTTCATGAATCTATAGGTGTATAACTTTAACATAGGCAAGATAACCCCTAGTGGCATGAAGAAGTTTGTCCTTGGATCAAAGTTAGTTATATATCCTAGGCAAGTGCACTAGATTGAGCCAAAGTGAAATAAACTCTCTTTCGAAATCAAATGAACTTGACCAACTTCTCTCCACTAAAATTAACCTTTTTGAGAAATTGTTGAGAAAGGGGGAGATAAAGTTACAAAAGAAAGAGAATGCACGATGAACCATCATTAGGCCGATGATGGGAGAGCATTTAGGCCAAAAGAAAGGGGTAGCAATTAGGCCAAAAGAAAGGGGTAATCAAAATTTTGAAGCACACAAGTAGGGGGAGCAATCACATATGCAAGTTGTTGCATTTGGATGTGCATTAATCATATGATTGCTCATTGCATTTGTACTTACTTTCATATACATGTTTGTGTGGTGTATTTCTAGTAGTAGGACTTGAATGATGATTTGAACAACTAGCATGTGTAGGAGTAACTAGGTTGGTCTTGTACTTTTAAGTGGTAACTAGAGCTTGTTTATAATGTGATCTCACGGTATGCTCTAGTATTTGTGATCTTCTAGTTACTAAGGTGCTAAGGATGGTGTACATGGCTACTCCGATGGTATCATGCTTCAAAGGTCCATTCTATACACCTTAGCACAATTTTGGTAGAATTACACTCCACTTGAATACATATGTGCTAGCTTTCAATCCAAACTCGATGCACATATGTAGGGGAAGCTAATGCTACCAAAATAGAACTTTTGATGGTTGTGCAAATCCTTTCATGATCTACTTATGGACAAGCATGATAAGTTCAAAAATCTTAATGCATATTTCTTTTGTAAAAGGGTTGTCCATCAATTACCAAAAAGGGAGAGAATGAAAGTCCCTAGTTTGGTTTTAGAAATTGATGAAACCTAGCTACTAACCTAAGTGCTAAGTGTGTGTAGCCTAAAAGAGGTTAGTGGTGTGGAGGAAGTTGACATGCGCTAAGAAGTGGAGATCAAGTGAAGAAAAAGGGAAAAAGCAAAGGATCAAAGAGCTAGAGGCAAAGGTATAAGTTAGGGCTATTTGGTTTGGTGATCAAGGCACTTAGTGAGTGTGATCACATTTAGGATATTTGGACGGACTATTATGAGGAGAATTATTTCGTGAACCCGGTCGGCAAGTGCTCTAGTTGCATATTAGTTGCATACACTTGATCTAACTTAGAGTGACTAACTCCACCTTGCAATTGCGCTTAAAATCTGCTAACATACGTGCCCAAAAGTGTAAAACACTTAGTTGTTAGCATCTAGAAGCAAGGTAGTTGGAGAGAGGGTGAAAACAGCTCTCGGAGGAGCACCGGACGCATCCGGTGTGCATTTGACTTCTTTGAAACCTCTCTGTGAAAGCATCGGACACTGGAGTCATGAGTCCGGTGATAAAGTTGAGAAACTGACTCGGTGAGAGCTCCGAACGCTGGGAGCGTCCGTTGACCTAACAGCGGACGCGTCCGGTGCCAAATTTGAGCTCTCTTGATGCTCTCTGTTGGTGCACCGAACACGGGCGTCTGAGCGTCCGGTGTGACTGCTCCGCGTCCGGTGCTAGCGCGCGCAGTGATAAAATTCAAACGACTAGTACACGTGTCAGCGGGCAATACACCAGACAACCACCGGACGCGTCTGGTGTGAACTTAAGCAGCGTCCGGTGTGCCCGATTTCAGAGTAAAATAGCTAGATCTTTGAGCACGGTTATAAATAGGAGTGTGTCTGGCTTGGGACATCTCTCTTGCGCATTTTGATCTTCCTAAGCCTCTTGTGAGCCTAGCACACTCCCTCCAACTCTCTCCCATTGATTCAACTCAAGATTTTGATTGAGAGAGAGTGAATCAAGTGTAGTGATCATCATCTTGCATCCTAGTGCACTTGGTGGCTTGGTGACTGTTGACGGTCGATAACGTCAACTTTTATTAGAACTTTAGACACAAAAGGATACATTTAAACATACTAGTCTAAGGTCTTAACTGACAGTTTCCATGAGTTTTGCATGTTCTGTATTTTCCAGGGACTATTCCAGAAAAGCATAAAAGAAGGGTTAAAAAGCATAAAAGACAAGAAACGTAACCGCGAAGGAAACATCATCACGAGAACACTAGAAGCATCTGGAACACACCCGAGCAATCAAGGCCCGAACCCTGGCCAGGTGGGGCCGGCTGGCCCTGGGATGGGGCCAGGCGGCGCCCCCCTAGGGTTTCACCGCTGCCTTCTGGAGTCTTCTTCCACCGCCTTTTAGGAGTCATCTCGGCCCTTGTTTCGAGTCGGTTTGATCCTACAGCACACGTTCATCCCACCGGGTTATAAATAAAGGGGCAGACCCCCCTGGGGGCATCAATCAATCATTCACCGAAGGCAACAAGTCTTCAAGCCATCAAGAGCCTACTAGTTCATCAAGAGCCTTCTAGTTCATAGTTCTAGCCTAGTTAGATTAGAGAGTAGAGGAGATCTAGTTCTTCGGCGGGATCTGGAGCCCCGGCGATCGTCTGGAGCGCAGAGTTCGGTATAATTCTAGTTCTTTCTCTATTATTGTATTCTTTATTATGATTAGGGAAACATTGTTCTTAATAGTTCATATGCTCTTGATTACATTAGTCTTTGTCTACTTTAATTATATGTCTAGTATAGTTGGTTTGATCTTATTGAATTCATGTAATTGCTCGTATAGCGTTTATCCAAACGATCGTTGGGTAGATGATGAACAATGTGTAGACGTGGTGTCTAGATATTTCGTTTATCTACGAGTGCACCCTGATGTGACGGGTCGTGTGGTAGTTCGCGTAGGTGACAGCTACGTTGATTCCTCTGTAGTCCACCCCCCGTATGTAGGCAAGCAGGCACGGTCGCGAAGTTGGGTGATGACTCTGTTTCACACCTTTCCTAGATGATGCCTTTTGCATGTGATCATGATATAGGACTAATCTGACAATGATTGCTAGATGTAATTGCACTAGTTAGAGTTATTCATTGACGTAGTTATAGAATTACCTTAGATATTAATTCCTTAGTTTATCCATTGGCTAGCTATTACTATGACTAGAAAGTGCTCTGATGTTTATCTTTATTAATGATGCTTGATCATACTTATCACCCTATTTATCTTTATTATCTTATGACCTCTACCTATTATGAGTAGAGTATATGGCATTGGTAATTTCACTTATTCATTGTATATGGTTGTTATCAATATAATAGATTGTAGTTTATCCTAGTCCTTCCCAGTGGTATAAATATAAATCGACAACCTGGTATAACTCCTATGTAAAATGCTACAATGGTATTATTATCTGTCCGCTTGCAGAATTGTTCTTAGTTTATATTTATTTATATTTCTGCCTAGTCACATGGAATAATATGTAAAACCTTTATTTATTCTTAGCATATATAATTAGGATTGACAACCCAGTTCATGCTAAAGAATGTTGGTAATAGATGAGTGGCTAGTTGCTAATGATCAGTTAATTAAATACCATACATCTTCTAATCTCGTCTCTAGAGTTAAAGGTTATAAAGTTATTTTGGGCGACGTTAGTAGATGTCAAGAAGCATTTTTGGCGTCGTTGTCGGGGAAGGCACATTAAACTTAGGAAATATTGATAACACATATGCATCATGGATAAGATTGTATTACCGATTGATCTCTAACTCAAACAGACACACCCCTGTTTTTTATCATTTACTTATCTTATGCAAGGTGATGAATGAATGGTTTTTCTCTTCCAAATAATTTTACTGACGATCCAGAGAAACTCCTGAGAAGAAAGAAGTTTGTAGAGGCGAGGGACAATTTCAATCTACCATCAAGAACACCCGTCGCTGCTCAAGTTAATTCATCAAAGGAGCCAGCTCTAACATTGGAAGAAGAACACTTAGGAGAAGATTTATCTCCTGTGTTTGAAGACATGGCTGAGAAGACACTGCGTGAGTTCTCTGCCCCAACAATAGAAAACATCCAGACTGGACCAGCAGTCAACACGGGGGAGAATGGATTCGAGCTCAAGCCTGCTCTTATCACCATGGTTCAAGGTAGCTAGTTTTGTGGAAAAGCTCATGAAGATGTAAGTGCACACTTACAACACTTTTTAGAGATCTGCAGCACCTTCACGATCAGAGGAGTACCAAGAGATGCTATTTTACTCCATAACACTACATGGGATCGATGCTCAACTGCTTTCCTGGCAAAGTTCTTTCCTACAGGCAAAACAAATGCTTTGCGCGGGAAAATCTCAAGTTTTCAACAGCAACATTACGAATCATTCACTGAAGGAGGGGAGAGATTCCAAGATTACATTGAAGATTGTCCTCATCATGGGATAGAGGATTGGCTACTAATGCAGACCTTCTACCACGGGCTTATCTCAAGCACTCGTGAGTCCATAGATGCTGCAGCTGGAGGAGCTTTCCTGTCACTGAAGCTTCTAGAAGCTCAAGCACTTGTTGAGAAGATGGCCTCAAATCCGAGCTGTATTGAAGAACGTACTCAACCTCGCAAGAGAGGAGGAGGCATCCATCATTTGAAGAAGACCGACATGGTCACTGCCAAGCTAGACCTCATCATGAAGAAACTCCACATAGAGAAGAAGAAAGTCATGCAGATTGATGATTCCCGCATGACCTGTGAAGAATGTGGAGATTACGAGCATTCAGCTGTCAACTGCCCTACGTTGCAAGAGGATGTGAACTTCATCAACAACAACACCTACTATTGTCCTCAGCAAGGTCAAGGATGGAACAAGCCAAACCAAGGATGGAATCAGCAACCTCGACAAGGTAATTAGCAAGGTAACAACCAAGGTAATAATTACAATAATTATAACCTTCCACCTTTAAGAGATTTAGTTGCTCGTCAATCTAAATTAATAGATCAAATATCTAGAAAGGTAGCCTCGAATGATAAAGCTTTAGAAAACATAAATACTGGAATGGATACCTTTGCTTCTGCTATAAAGAATCAGCACAGTTTTAATAAAATGTTAGAATCACAATTAGCTCAGTTAGCTGTTGCTGTCCCTCCATTTGAGAAAGGTAAGATTCCGGGCCAGCTGCAAGATTTGGAAACTGCTAACCTTGTTGATATTCATAATGCAACACAATACCAAATTGAGCCTGCAGATATACAGTGGATAGATCACTCACTACCTGAGTAGATGGGAGACCCTGGAAGACCTGTCATTCCAGAAGCTATCTGCGATTTCGGCGCAAGTGTCAACATAATTCCTAAGGTAATCTATGAGAAAATATTAGGTGATCCTTTGTTATACACAGATATGCATTTGCATCTTGCAGATCAGTCTATTTGCTACCCCAAGGGAGTACTAGAAGAAGCTGTTATCAGAGTGGGGCAATCATATGTCCCAATTGACTTTGTGATCATGGATACCGGAGGAGATGAAAAGGCACCCATTATCTTGGGATGACCATTCATATGCACAACCAAAGCTATCATCTATGCGGAACACGCCAAGATTGTCCTCTCCATCAAGGACAAGAAGGAGAGATTCTCGTTCAAGAACCGCATCCCGAAGGATCCAGCAGTCCCGAAGCAATTCCATCAACAAGAAGAGCAAAAACAACCTGTAATACCCAAGAAGAAGAACAATAGAAGATGGAGGAAGAACAAGCCCCGATATGTACCTGAAGAAACCGCTCAACTAATCAATGCTATCAACACAGAAAATGATCATATGCTCCCGAAACCATTCCCAATAAAGAAAGGTGACCCAAGTGTACCAATCATTGAATGCACAATTAGAGACATCACTTTTCCCGACACCGTCTGCGACACTGGATCAGGCATCAACGTAATGTCCAAAAAGGTATATGATGAATTATTTGATGACTTACCATTATACCCAACATATATTCAATTGCAGATGGCAGACCAATCACTGAGATTCCCTGAAGGCATAGTTAAGGACGTCATGGTAAGAATTCAAGACAAATATATACCCACAGATTTTCTAGTTCTTGACATGCAGGAAGACAACGAATCACCTATTCTTTTGGAAAGACCGTTCCTCTACACCGCCAATGCTATCATCTACATCGGGTCTGGACAGATCCACTTCAACCTACCCACGAGAAAGGCACGCTGTCAATTTAGAACACTTGTTAACCATGAGCAGAACAGGAAGCAACGCAACAGGAGAAGACGCCAAGCCCGCCGTCAGGCTGCCCAGCCTCACTGTGGATGGGAGGGGTTCCCTTGTAAGATTGTGAAGTATGAAGACTGTCACAACGAGCAAGAAGAAGCCGTACAAGCACCATGCTGGAGTGAGTGGGAAGCAGAAGCTGAGAGGATGGACCAGATTGCTAAGGCAGAGAAAGAAGAGATCCAGGCACAGGTAGAAGAATGGATGAAGAGAGACGAAGAATCAAAAGAAGCATACAAAGAAGAGCTGGAGCTAGAAAAGAGAGAAGCAGAAGAGACAGAAAAGAGATGGAAGGAGAAAGAAGAAGCACCTGCTACACCACCGCAAAATGGGGAATTGACTGAGGTAACCTCAGACGATGAACCTACTGAGTAAGTACTCTCCTCTATCTAAGTCCTGTTGGTGGACTTTAAATTCCGTACCCTAGCCATAAGGTTAGAATGGTAGTTATCTAATTAAGTTAGCATTCATTAGTAATTTTACTTTAACACATTTAGTACAATCATTTTTTTCATATTAAAAATAAACCAACAAAAATATTTACTGCTTTATTTACTGCATCATAAATATTAAAGCCCCATGTGAATACACCTATGGTAACCCTGTAGGCATATTTACTGTGGTGGCATAAAAATAAAAATAAAAATAACAATCTATATTTACTTTGTTGCATTATGAAAATCCTAAGCCCCATGGGAATGAATATTCCCTGTGGTGGCATGAAAAAACCAAAACATATAGCATGCATACATTTTTGATTGCTGCATAAGAAACTTAGAAAAAACCCCAAAAAGAGAATCCTGTCAGAATCCTGCTAAAATCTATTAATTAAAATGAACTCAAAGAATAATCAAAGTGCTCATTCGCTGACCGCTAACCCCTTGATAATTCGAGCCTCGAGTTTTGGTTTTCTTGTTGGAGTATAATTATGTAGGAATAATATTATGACTAAGGAGAGAGTCTGTTAGTGGCACCCACCAGGACTACTACTAGCTCACTCTGAGGATCATTTAAGCATCAAGTATTGCAAACATCAAGCTTGGGGAGGAGCATCCCCTAGTTATTAGGTAATTATACCTATGCGCTTATTGAGTCTGCTTTATACAAGCACAAAATACCAAAAATATGTGAACACATGAAGGTTCACCATAGTATCATAGGAAAATCTAAAAATGCCAAAAATATGTGGGCACATGAAGGTCCACACTGTTGACACATGTTATCATCCAAATTTTATTATCAATTATCCCTGCATTAAACATGAATATCCAGTAGAATAGGGTTATTACTGACAATTCCACAAGTTTTGGTGAATTGTCTATTTCCCAGGGGATTTTCCAGAAAAGCTTAAAAGAAGGATTAAAGAGCCTGGAAACATCATCACGAAGACCCTGGAAGAGTCCAGAACACACCCGAAGCAACTGGGGCCCGAACCCCATAGGGTGGGGCCGGCCGGCGCTCCCCCTAGGATTTCCTCCCCGCCACCTTCTAGAGTCTTCTACCACCGCCTATTTGGAGTCATCTGGGCCCTTGGTTAAGTCGGTTTGATCTAACGGCGCGTGTGCATCCCACCGGCCTATAAATAGAGGGCCAGACCCCCTGGAGGAGAACCAGATCAAGAGATGAAGACCATGAAGCATTAGATAGATATCCACTAGATTTAGGCTAGCAATCAAGAGAAAGATTAGAGAGATAGAGTAGATGAATAGAGATTCGGAGGAGTCCCGGCCTGTCGGAGCTTCTTCGTAGTTGTGTTCGTCTGGATTCAGCTCCCTCGTCAGGAGTTGCGTTCTGAGGTACTTTTGTATTCAACATCCTCATTCATATAAGCATTTGTTCTAATTTGTTCTTAAGTTTACAACTCTATTTGAGTGCTTTGATCTTGGTAGCTCCTTGGTTGAAGTAGTAGTTTGTAATGTAGACATGGTGTCTGGGCTATAATTACTTGTGAATGTCCCCTGATTGGCTGGATAGTGGTAGATCGCGTAGGTGACAGCTGCGTTGAGTCCTCTGTAGTCCACTTCCCGTTGATAGGATCGATAGGTGTATAAGTGTCTGGTAGGAGGGAACTCTGATTTCGCCTCTTATTCATTTCACTGCCCGATTAGAACGATATTATTCAAAGTTTACCGGTTGTCGGATCTAGATAATCATTTATTGTTTCCTCATTCTTGATATTCTCTGTATTGATTGTGTTATCGGGTTAAGAGCCAATAGACTTAGTCAGTATCACCTACTGTTCCATTGGGTTCGATATTAAAACTGGGATTGTCTGGTGAAGTGCTACATCGGTGTTTTATCTGTGCGCTTGCGGATACCTTGATATTAATAATCTTTAATAGAGTGCAGTTAATTTATACCAACAAGCATTTCTGGTGCCGTTGCTGGGGAACGGTTTGCTGATTTTGGCTTAGTCTATCTTAATCTTGTATTATATTTTTATCTTTTATATTTTACCTTTTAAAGTATGGAACCCACGTCCCAATTTATATCAATATGAAGCACCATCGGGACCGTATCTCCAGCTAAAAAAATCATCTTTACCCATCACATCATCTGGCTATGAGTTACGCCCGGGATTAATTAAGTTAGTTCAGGATCACATTTTTTCTGGTAGTTCTAGTGAAAACCCCTATTCCCATTTAGCTGATTTGAGCAGACATGTTCATGTTTGCACATTAAGGGAATGGCAGATGAAACTTTAAGACGAAAACTCTTTCCGTTTTCATTAACAAAAAAAGCAAAGAAATGGTATAATCGCCATGTTGGGAGTAGCCAAGGATATTGGGAAGTATTGCGTGCTAATTTTTGTCTTAAATTTTTCCCTATCGAAAAGGTCTCTAAACTTCGTTTTGAAATTATTGGATTTAAACAATTAGATAACGAATCATTAGGCAAGGCTTGGGAACGCTTTGATAGATTTATAAATTCTGGACCTAATCTTTCTTTGCCAGAACCTATGCTTTTGCAATATTTCTTTTTAGGCCTTGATGATAAAAATAAAGAATACCTTAATTTGGCCGCAGGAGGAGCATTTATGCATATTACTGCTTCACATGCTAAAACTATTCTTACTAATATCTTAATTGATCTTCCTGAAGAAAAAAAAAAGTTGTTAGAAGATGAAATTTTGTCATTTGATTCTAAACTTTTGTCTGATTCATCTCAACCTTTACCTGAACTATCTAATGAGAAGGAGACAATTCCAATTTCTGATTTTATGCTTGAATTTGAGGATGAACTTTTTGATGATTATGGAAACACCTCACGCTATCATAAAATTATGAAACCACAAGAATCTATGAAATTTAAAAGTTTTAATATTTCATATCCTGCTGATTTAAAATTCCTTAGAGAGATAACAAGAGAATTAATTTTTGTTATGAGTAATGAGTGGTTGATAGAATCTGAGCTCTCAAATGATATAATTCGTTTAAATTCTCCTGCCATTACTATTAAATATCAAATTGATGCATATCCTTTTGATGCCTTTTATAATCCAGTAGTAGGTGTCAATATCATGTCTCTTACATTTGCTGAAAAATTCTTGAAAGGTATGCCGTTAATTCCTACAAATAAATTATTGAAAAATCATTCAGGACATATTATTCCTAGTTCAGGTGTTTTATGTTCTCTTCCTATTGTGATTAATGAATTCCGAATTTTGCAGAATTTTTATATCTTTTATGTTTGGGATATTGAAGTAATGATTGGATTACCAATAGGAAAACTTTTGTGAGAAGGTAGTGCAGGCAATTTAGATATTAAACTTGGGAAGGGATTTAATCTCTCAGTGCCTATAACTCATGCATTAAAAGCTAAGGCAGAGCCACCTCCTGAGTTAGATCCGATAGAAGAAGTTAAGGCGGTGTCATATGAGGAATTTATTGAACCTAATTTAGAGGATGATACCCAGTTCTTCATTAATGAAGAGGAGGAGGATCCGATTGATCCTGAACCTCTGGATGAATTACTAGAACCACCAAGGCCTTCTATTGAGCTTAAACAACTACCTTCTAGTCTTAAATATGTCTTTCTGAATGATGATCAAAATTCTCCCGTGATTATTAGTGATAAACTTTCTGATGAAGAGTCTTTTAGATTAATAATTGTCTTAGAAAAACATCGTGCTGCTTTTGGTTATTCACTCTAAGACCTTAAAGGGATTAGTCCTGTTTTATGCACCCATCATATTCCAACCAACCCAGAGATTACACGTTCTAGAGAGCCCTTGAGAAAAGTTGTTAAGAAAGAGGTTTTGAAACTTTTGCATGCTGGGATTATTTATCCTGTTCTGCATAGTGAGTGGGTAAGCCCTGTTCAAGTTGTACCTAAAAAGGGTGGTATGACCGTAGTTAAAAATTATAAAATTGAATTGATACCTCAGAGAACTGTTACAGGATGGCGAATGTGTATAGATTATAGGAAACTCAATAAAGCAGCCAAGAAAGATCATTTTCTGCTGCCCTTCATTGATGAGATGTTAGAGCGTTTGGCAAATAATTTTTTCTTTTGTTTCCTTGATGGTTATTCTGGATATCACCAAATTCCTATCCACCCTGATTGTAACAACCCTAAAAATCCACACAATCTAAAAATCCCAACCAATTAAAATTTTTTATTTATTTATTATGAAAACCCATTTTTCTTGTGCAAGCATATAGGTTTCATTATGAATTTGGTAAATAAAGGAGTATAGTTTGCATTTTAATTCCATTCACATAGAATAATAACTTATGCATCATATTTGGGATTTATTGCAATTTATGTTTGTATTTACTCAATATTTAAAATGGGCAATATATGTATTTATACACTAAAATGAAAAAAGAAAAAGGAGAGAGAGTTAGGCCAGCCAATCGGCCCAACCGACCTGCTTGGCCTCACCCGCGCGCGTGCTCTACCCCGCCTCCCCGCACTGGACCGGCCCAACACCGCGCGCACGCGCGATGCCGACCGCACGCGCGCAACCGTTTCACCCGTTACCCCGCAGCCGCTGACAACCCGGCTCCGCCTGTCAGCCGCTCTCGCCCCCCCACTGTTCTTCTTCCTCGCAGAGGCGACGGGGACGAGTGCACGCAATTCACGTGACCCCGGACCCATGGCCGACAGCACCACGCCCCGCAGAAGCTGTCCCCCTCCTGTCCCCTTCTTTCTTGGCCGCCAAGCGAACCCGCGCCCATCCGGAGCCCTAGATCCACTCGAGCCACGGCCCTTCGATCGGTCGAGCGCGATCAGGACCGTTCGCCATTGGAGCTGGCCAAGCTCGCCTATAAAAAGGAGCACACCCCGAAGCCCTGCCCTCATTTCCCCTCGCCGCCACCGCAGCACAGACCGGCACACTACACCAGACCGAGAGAGAGAGCGTAGGAGAAGGGCGGAGCAGAGGAGGAGAAGCTGCCGGAGCGCCGCCGCCGCGGAGCACGCCGGAGCCGGACACGGAGGAGAAGCCCGAGCTGCGGACGAGGAGCGGCACGGCACTGCGATCGCTCTGCATGGCTCCGACTCGCCACTGCACCGCCATCCTAGCTTCACCGATACCACGGTGAGCCACCGCACGCTATGTCCGAACCTTGCCCTGCTTTTGCCATGGCGTTCCGCCCACGGGACGCGCAGGCACGAGCCTTTACCGGCTCGGGAAGATCACCTGCACCATGCACTCATTCGACCGGCCGAAACCCCCGGACTACAAGCTTGCTAGACCGAGAACGCAGCACGACGCGTTCTCGGCGGAGCGCGCTCACCACCGACGCGTTCCGACGCCGAATCACCCGTTCCGAGCAATCCGACTAGCACCCGTATAGGTTAGAGCGTCGTGGAGCACCGCCACGACCCCTTGAGCTAGCTACGCGGATCTAAGCGCTAGAGGAAGCCTGAATCGCCTTGGCCGCGTGCGCCGCGACCTTACCGGAGCGCCGCCGCGAGCCGTCGCCAAAAGAAGGTCATGCCATGGCTAAAGTTCGCCACCAGAGTGTTGTATGCTTCTCTGGCCTCACCAATTTGACAAGACCGCATTCGATTGAACCAATACTTGGTCGTAGCCGCGTTGCCGCCTTCCGCCGTCGTCGGCGACACGCCGCCGCCACAACCGAGCACCTTGGGAATCTCGGTAGCCAAAATTGGTAGTTGGTATACCATCGCCATAGACCCTGGACGCGTATACATCTCCTAGAAGACCTCCTTAGCCCCGCCGGAACCTCACAGTCGCGGCGACATCGCCGCCGACACGTTCCGCCTCGCCTAAAATCCGTTCCGAGTACCCCGGTCGCCTCGCGCTGCGGAGAAAGGCCGCCGAGGTTCGCCAAGTCTGCCTCGGCACCGCCGCAAGATAGCCGAGCCCCGAATCACGACTGTCGCCTTGGCTACGTGCGCCTCCACCTCGTCGGAGAACCACCGTATGCCGAGGGAGAGAAGGAAGCCATACCACGACTCTAACCCGCCACCTTCTGGTCGGACGACTGCCTGAACACGCCAATTTAGGAAAGCCGAGCCCTGTCTTGCCGAAATATGGACATCGCCGCCCTATCATCGTCCGCCGCACCGGAGAGACACCGCCGCCTTGAACAGACGCCCTGCAACCCTGCTAGCACCAAATCTCCGATTCGCCCGACCCTCCCCAGGAGAGCTCGGGAGAGCAGCCCCCTTCGGCGCACCAAATCTCCGATTCGCCCGAGCCTCCCCAGGAGAGCTCGGGAGAGCAGCCCCCTTCGGCACCCAAATCTCCGATTCGCCCGAGCCTCCCCAGGAGAGCTCGGGAGAGCGGCCCCCTTTGGCGCCCAAATTTCCGATTCGCCCGAGCCTCCCCGGTAGACCTCGGGAGAGCGGCACCCTCGGCGCCCAAATGTCCGATTCGCCCGAGCCTCCCCGGTAGACCTCGGGAGAGCGGCACCCTCGGCGCCCAAATGTCCGATTCGCCCGAGCCTCCCCGGTAGACCTCGGGAGAGCGGCCCCCTCGGCGCCCGAATTTCCGATTCGCCCGAGCCCCGCCGAGGTACGCCGAACTCCGCCGAGCTACGCCGACACCGGCGACTCTCTGGGAACCAGCATCGAACACCTGGTAGGCGACCATCGGGTTTGTGTTCTGATGAGGCGCCACGTGCCGCACTACTGGACCCGCGCGCCACGTGGACCAATCCCGAGCTGCCCCTGATTAATCGGCCATTTTCCATTTTCAGAAAATAGGATAATCTTCGGAAATTCATAACTTATTCATTCGATGTCCAAAAATTGCGCACCATATATCAAAATTCTCAGAAAAATGAGATCTACAATCTAAGACTATGTTTGTGTGCATTTGGCTCTTTATTTTATTGGATTTTTCTGAAATACTCTATAGGAGTCGCTAACGCGACTATTTCGTGTTCGATTTTAGAGCCGGAGGAGGATCTGACTAAGGAAGACGACCACGAGTACTTTCAGGAGCTAGGAGACGACTACGAAGGTGCCACGTCCCACCAAATCCTTAGATCCTATTTACACATTGCAAATGACATTGTTGCTATTGCTTTATGATTATGTATGGATTGGTTGCATGGTAGTATATTTGAATTCCCTGCCTTGATAAGACTTTACCCTGCTATCCGCTGTTAGGTTAGCTGCTGCTTAATTTACTGTTACTCTTCCATTACTTACTACATGCTATATGCTATGTGGTGGAATTGGGACGGTGCATAACTGATTATAACCACTGGGAGAGAGTGCTGCGTGCGTCTTGGGTGCATGGTAAGGGTTGATGTCGACCAAGTGGGATGTGAGACAAGCCCATGGGGCAAGTCGTGCCGGGGGTGCAACCTGGGCATCCCCAAGTGAGATACCTGTGGCGGGTAAAGTTGTTGAGGAGGTTTCGGGTGGGATAGCCTTGGTGGTTTGAAGCCCGTGGACGGAGGTGCTGCGATGGCACGGGGAGAGTATCCCCTAAGTGGAGATACCTTCTTGGTCACAACCTAGGATCTGACTAGTGACCGGAAACATCTGGATTCCCTTGCTACTCGCTCGCTTCTGATGGGCGGGAGACGGCTGGACTACTTGGTAGGGCGGTGCCACTACTGCTAGGTTGAGAGGTGATAAGGGTGGACGGTGATGGATGGCAGATTCCCGTACCGTTCTAGATGCGCAGTACCACTGATGGGGCCCGGTACTGCGTCTCCCAGTCTCAGTGTGATGGTGTTGGATCCGGAATGTCCCAGGACTGAGTGGCAGGGTGGCATCGACCTAGGCAAGCAAGCACCCGGAATTCTGCCTAGATGATTGTATAGCATCGATGATGGCTAATCTTGTGAGTAGTAAAACCTCTGCAGAGTGTATGGTTGATCGATCGATACATAAGCCAACTCGTTGGCTATGGACCTTTCCTAATGTTTCTGCAACCACTATTAGATGAGAGCATATTCTTTTCTCCCCCTGGATGATGTTTTCCGGCAGTGTACCCGTTGTGGTAGTGTGCCGCTGAGATAGGCCCGAGAGGGAGTTGGGCCTATCGAATGAGAGTGAGGTGTGGGTATGTGAGGTGTGGTGATGGGAAAAGGGATAATGGTGTTAACTGGTGATAAAACTTGACTAATTAAACATTGATTACAGCTGCATAGGAAAACCTCAGCCTATAGGTCTGCTTGTATAGCCTTGCATCCACTTTCCACAAAGCAAATGCTGCATAGGTGGGCTCCGTGGCCAGTACAAATCGTACTGATAAATTTGCTGTCAGGTGACGAGAATGAGTACGACTTCGAGGGAGATGATGACGAGGAATAGGGTCACGTGCTACACTCAAGTTGGCCGTGAAGGATGAATCGTTTCCGTATCTTCTAAAGCTTCTCTGATTGTTGATTCCGCCAGTGTGGCGATGTAATAAGTGTTTATGTAAGACTTAATTACCGTTGTATGGATCCTGGTGTCAACTGAGATATGGGTAATTTCATGGATTGTCCCAAGCAATCTGTTGAATTACAATTCGAGCCTGTGGATTTCCCTTCGTGGAAATCGAGGTCGTTTCACTGATGATCAAAGCAAAAGCACTTTTACATGTCCTATGGAACTTATGCTTATCGTAAAATGTCTTTTGGATTATGTAATGCACCTGCTTCTTTTCAAAGATGTATGATGTCTATATTTTCTGAAATGATAGAAGAAATCAAGGAAGTTTTGATGGATGATTTTTTAGTTTATGGAAAAACTTTTGATGATTGTCTAGAAAATCTAGATAAGGTTTTGCAGAGATGCGAAGAAAAGCACTTAGTCCTTAATTGGGAAAATGTCATTTTATGGTTAGAGAAGGAATAGTGCTAGGACATTTAGTGTCTGAAAGAGGTATAGAGGTAGACAAGGCAAAAATTGAAGTAATTAAACAACTACCTCCACCTGTTAATATAAAAGGAATCCGAAGTTTTCTTGGTCACTGTGCTTTTTATCGCAGATTTATAAAAGATTTTTCACATATTGCTAGACCACTGACTAACTTGCTAGCTAAGGATGTTCCTTTTGAATTTGATGATGCATGTTTAAAATCTTTTAATATTCTTAAAGAAGCACTTACATCAGCACCAATCATTCAACCCCTGATTGGTCTTTACCTTTTGAAATTATGTGTGATGCTAGTGATTATGTTGTAGGGGCAGTATTAGGACAAACAAAAGATAAGAAGCATCATGCAATTACTTATGCTAGTAAAACGATGATAGGAGCACAACTAAATTATGCAATAACTGAAAAAGAACTCCTGGTTGTTGTTTTTGCTATTGATAAATTTAGATCTTACATAGTAGGAGCAAAAGTAATTGTTTATTCTGATCATGCGGCTTTAAAATATTTACTCACTAAGAAAGATGCTAAACCTCGTTTGATAAGATGGATTTTGTTACTACAAGAATTTGACTTAGAAATTAAAGATAGAAAAGGAATAGAAAATCCAGTTCCTGATCACTTGTTTAGAATACACTTTGAGAAACCTCAGGAATTGCCTATTAATGACTCATTGAGAGATGACATGTTGTTTAAAGTGACCAAGTTAGACCCTTGGTACGCGAATATTGTCAACTTTATGGTTGCAGGTTATGTACCACCAAGAGAAAATAAAAAGAAGCTCATTTATGAAAGTCATCTCCACATATGGGATCCACCATACCTCTTCAGAATTTGTTCAGATAAATTATTTAGAAGATGTGTACCAGTAGAAGAGGGCATGCAGATCATTCAGAAATGCCACGCATCACCATATGGAGGTCATTATGGAGCATTCCGCGCTCATGCTAAAATCTGGCAGAGTGGGTTCTTTTGGCCAACTATGTATGAAGACACCAAAGGTTTTGTCCGGAGATGTGGATCATGTCAGAGGCACGGAAATATCAATGCAAGAGATGCTATGCCACTCACCAACAATCTCCAGATCGAGCTCTTTGATGTATGGGGAATTGATTACATGGGACCATTTGTGAAATCAAGAAATTATGAATACATTCTGGTGGCAGTTGACTATGTATCCAAGTGGGTAGAAGCTATGCCATGCTTGAATGCTGATTGCAAACATTCAAAGAAAATTTCGAAGAGATTATATTTCCAAGGTTTGGAACACCAGGAATGGTCATTAGCGACGGAGGGACACACTTCACTGATAAAAAGTTTCACCGATACTTGCAAGCTCATGGCATCCGTCATAATGTTGCTACACCATACCATCCTCAGACAAGTGGCCAGGCAGAAACATCAAACAAACAAAGAATATTCTACAGAAAACAGTAAATGAAATGGGTACTGCATGGAAGGACCGATTACCCGAAGCACTTTGGGCATATCGGACCGCATACAAGACACCTTTGGGTATGTCACCTTACCAGCTAGTATATGGTAAGACCTGTCATTTACCAGTGGAGTTAGAGCATAAAGCTCACTGGGCTATTAAGAGATGGAATATGGACTTTGAAGCTGCTGGAGAAAAGAGGAAAATACAATTATCAGAATTAGAAGAATGGAGAGAAAACGCTTATCACAATTCAAAGATCTATAAAGAAAGAACAAAAAGATGGCATGACAAGAGGATCAAGAAGAAAGAGTTTGCACCAGGAGATAAGGAATTACTTTTTAATTCCAGGTTCAAATTATTCGGGCTTGGAAAACTACGAAGCAAATGGGAAGGGCCATTTACGGTCGTGAATGCATCGCCACATGGAGCGGTAACTCTACAATCACACGAAGGTACGTTATTCAAGGTAAATGGTCACCGGCTTAAATTATTTTTAGAACCATTTAATTCAGAAGTTGTTGACAGGCTGGACTTTGTGAGTCTAGAAGCTTCAAGAGCTCGGCCACCCAGGGAAGACACCTGGTGGGGCCAGCCGGCGCCATCATGGGGTCGGGCGGCACCCCCCTGTCCCCTCTTGTCCCGACTCAAGTTTCCTTTTCTTTCCCTATCTTTTCTAAACACAATCCCATAGATTCCCGATGCGTACGGATAATCTTTCGTACGAATCCTGTAGAACCTAGATTTGATCTTATCCTGTCTCCTGAAAACCCATATAAATACGCACCTATACCGCCCTCAAATACCATCCCATCATCATTGCCTTCCTCTCCTCCAAAGAAACTCTCTAGTTTAGATCTAGTAGCAATGGCAGGCGAAGCGGTCGTCGGCGCTGACTCCAGTAAGATCCAAGGCGATGACTCGAAGGCCATCGTCCTCGCGCAGCCGAAGCCCCTTGCCATCGTGCCACCGAAGCACCTTGTCATCGTGCCACCGAAGCATCTTACTACGGTGCCCCAGCAGTTCGAGCAAGTCTACTACACGCATACTCAGCCTGCTCTGCCATCGCCACCTAAAAGACTGCTGCTAGAAGATGGTACCAGGGGAAACAGATCGCTATTCCCCGGGGCACCCCACTTCTTCCACCTAGAGATAATGAGCGACTCCTGTCGGTCAAGACCGACAAGAACGGAACGCTGGTATGTGCGAAGTACACCACTGCTCGCCCTGCCATCCAAGGAGTTCGTGCACGTCCAGGCCAAGTCCGCTACACCGAGTTCAAACCACCTCCGCCCAAGAGACAGTGGGCTACATCTACATCAGCGCTAGAGAAAGTCCCTAGACAGCCACCGCTCTCTCTACGAATCCTTAATGAGAAGATGGAAGCTCTCTCTAACACCGTTAGGGGTATAGAGAGGAATGAAGACTTGAGGAGCAAGATTATGAGCGACATGACTAAGCAGATAGAAGTCAATGTCAAGTTAATTCGCAGTGTCAAGTGTGAAAAAGATCAGCTAAAAGAAGAGATTGTTGAGCTTAAGGAAGAAATTAGGAAGATCGCAAAGCAGGGGCAGCCTTAAGTTGCCCTCGTTATCTATGTAATAAGGCACAAGTGTGTTAGATTTGGTTATATTATCGAGTGTGCTAGGTTTGATTTATAATATTAAGTGTGTTAGGTAAGCCTATTGAGCTAGGGCAGTCGTTAACCCAGTCAGTTATCAGAGTTATATAGTATCGTTAATGAATAAAGTGCCTTATTCTTTTTTATCAATATTAATGTTTTAATCTACTCTACTCTCTATATTTTTGGTACGCATGTTATCTCCACATGTTGCGCAGAAAAGTATGCAGGAAAATAAGTGTGGGGGAGGCACATCGCGACTATGGAAATCAATTCGCTCGGGAAAATCACGTAATTCGGAAGATAATCGAACTAGGACCTCGCGCACCGAAGTGAACCCCGTGGGACCATAGAGGCACGCCGCCCGGCGCCCTACCTGGGCCGGCCGGTGCCCCCTCTGCACCCTCTGCATCCCCTTCTCGGTCATGGTCAGGTTTGATCCCTATACAATATAATTGCATATGTTTCAATTTATGTTTCGATCCGAATTAAAATTCACATGCTAAATTACTTTTAAAAGAGAAGAAGAGATTGTATAATTCATAACTTAAGAATAAATTATATAACACTTTTCTAGGAATCATGTTACTATTAGAAACTATTTATAGGGACCCCATGATTGCTTAAGTCGTTGTGAAACATGATATAGTTGAATAATGAGAACCCAATCCCTGATGTTTTGTCTTTGGAGATTTTATTTCAAAAATTTGAATGATTAGTTATACCTCTCCTTTGTGGTAAAAATATTGTCCTACCAGAGCCATATATATGATAGAAGCCTGCTACATATAATACTTGTCTTTGTATTGAGTTTGGTCAACCTTTGTAACCCTTTGAAGAAATCTGTCATATTTTTGAATCAAATGCCAATTCCACATAAGCATTACTCTAATCCGAAGTAATAGCAAGTTATGCTATTAAAAATGTTTCTCTCCTAGACTGGGAGAAAACACCAAAAATAATTATATAGCATAGTCACCAAATAATTGCTCCATATTTTGTTAAAGTCTCTCAACTACTAAATTCAAAAGAGGTATGAGCTATGTAAAAGAAGAAGGGAGTATAAAAAAATGGACAAGTGTCCGAAGAAATTAAAACAATGGGTAGTTAGATACTCGCCTCCCTTATTATTAAAAAAAGAGAAGAAAGAGATAGCTCATACTCTCTGATTAAGCTCAGTTGTATAAAAGAGAGATTTATTTTTCTCAAGGAGCAAGGTAGAATTAGGTTCCACCAAATAAAGCTTGATTCGATTATATGCCTCATTTCTCTGTGGATTCATTGTTTGACTTTACAATAAATACAATGCAAGTATGTTTTCACATTTTACCTACCTGAGGTCCACATAAGCTTTTTAGAAGTAGGATAAAGAAGGCAATTTCACTAATGCCTTGATAAGGATACAAAAATACCAGATATATCAGTGATTCGAGAGTACTACAAAAGGAGAAGGTAAAGCTAAGTTTATTTGCAAAATTATATACCCTCCAATTGACTTAAATAAAGGAAGAGAGTGATTTGTTTTCAAGCTATTCTGTTCTTCAACTACTCAGATTCATGGTAGACACTTTGAATTCCACAGAACATGCATGACTAGACTAGTTTTATATAATGCACTCTCAAGTTATGTTTTAAATGCTCCATTCTCCCTAAGAATCTTACATATTAAAACCAACCTTTTTCTCGGGACGAGCAAAAGCCTAAGTGTGGGGGTAATTGTTGACACTTGTTATCATCCAAATTTTATTATCAATTATCCCTGCATTAAACATGAATATCCAGTAGAATAGGGTTATTACTGACAAATTCCACGAGTTTTGGTGAATTGTCTATTTCCCAGGGGATTTTCCAGAAAAGCTTAAAAGAAGGATTAAAGAGCATAATTACCACGAAACTTGCACGCAAAGGAAACATCATCACGAAGACCCTGGAAGAGTCCAGAACACACCCGAAGCAACCGGGACTTGAACCCCACAGGGTGGGGCTGGCCGGCGCCCCCTAGGGTTTCCTCCCCGCCGTCTTCTGGAGTCTTCTACCACCGCCTATTAGGAGTCATCTGGGCCCTTGGTTAAGTTGGTTTGATCTAACGGCGCGTGTGCATCCCACCGGCCTATAAATAGAGGGCCAGACCCCCTGGAAGAGAGGCAGATCAAGAGATGAAGACCCTAAAGCATTAGATAGATATCCACTAGATCTAGGCTAGCAATCAAGAGAGAGATTAGAGAGATAGAGTAGAAGTGCTCATCTGGATTCAGCTCCCTCGCTTGGAGTTGCGTTCTGAGGTATTTTTGTATTCAACATCCTGATTCAAGTAAGCATTTGTTCTTATTCGTTCTTAAGTTTACAACTCTATTTGAGTGCTTTGATCTTGGTAGCTCCTTGGTTGAAGTAGTAGTTTGTAGTGTAGACGTGGTGTCTGGGCTATAATTACTTGTGAAGTCCCCTGATTGGCCGGATCGTGGTAGATCGCGTAGGTGACAGCTGCGTTGAGTCCTCTGTGGTCTATTTCCCGTTGATAGGATCGATAGGTGTATAAGTGTCTGGTAGGAGGGAACTCTGGTTTCACCTCTTATTCATTTCATTGCCCGATTAGAACGATATTATTCAAAGTTTACCGGTTGTCGGATCTAGATAATCATTTGTTATCTTCTCATTCTTGATATTCTCTGGATTTATTGTGTTATCGGGTTAAGAGCCAATAGACTTAGTCAGTATCACCTACTATTCCTTTGGGTTCAATATTAAAACGAGGATTGTCTGGTGAAGTGCTACATCGGTGTTTTATCTGTGCGCTTGCGGATACCTTAATATTAATAATCTTTAATAGAGTGCAGTTAATTTATACCAACACACTCCTTTTAGAAAAAACCCAAAAATATATGGGCACATGAAGGTCTACTCAGTTTGGAAACTTCTGCTGAAAATATAAAATCAATCACTTACCATGTGTCAAAAAAGCTAGTCGACCCGAAAAAATACAAGATCAAAAAGCTAGTCGACCCGACATCTCTACGCTGTCGATACACCTGATTTCAGAAGGATCACTCAATTTACAACATCAATGACCCTGTCAAACGTCAAGCTTGGGGGAGGGCGCCCTCCAATTAAAATCCAGCTAAGTATAAGTTTCCTCTCTTATTATTATTACTATATCACTTTTTCGCGTAAGTTAGCTAGTAAGATAAAATTTGAAAACCAAATAAATATTTAGCTATATATTAGAGTTTGTTTAGAGTCAGTCTAGGCTAGAACCAAATTAAAAATTGATGAACACTAAAATTTTGTTTTGGAGATGATGAATAGTTGCTCTGCCATAATTCCTTTTAAGTGCCTAGTTGTCAAACTTAGATTCTTCTGAGTTTTGGATATTACTATTTTAATATGAGAATTTGCTCTGAACCCGAAACTTGTGAAGGCATATGCTCGAACTAAAGTCTACGTAATTGATTTATATGATTCATGAAGGTTGAGTTACTATTTATCTTATTCCTAGCATTACTACGTTCTGGAGATTTATTTTTGAAAACTTAAAATCTGCATGATGAGCTCTTGTATGATAAAATGTGAATTCCTACCAAAGCCATATATTATACATTTAGAGATAGAAAACCATTGCACATTCATGCTACTTGCTTTGCATTGAGTTTAGTCAACCTTTGTTGAATACCATATGAGAGTCTGGTCATGCTTTTAAAACCAAGATCACGCATACTTCAGCACATATTGTGACAGAACCGACCAATTTATAAGAGCACAAGTACGGCGATAATCATCGAAACAGCAAAATCAACCACACTTGAGCCCATATAAACCCTGTAGTCCGTGAAATCTCGAAGGATTTCAAACCAAATGGTAACACAACCAAAATCGTACATGGTTCAACAACATCCATTCATATTACATAGATTCACAATACGGAGTTCGCACAAGAGTTCTTACATACAGAATTAAAAACTCAGATTTTACGGAAGCCAAATAGTTGCAATTACATTTACTCACACCTACTGTTGCAATACAGTGCCAAGAGCGGATCATCTATAAGCAAGATAGATAGAGTAGAGATAACAGTTGCCCAAGCTTTACTTGATATCCATAGAAAATATGCCCACCTGCAACAATTAGGGATAAACCCTGAGTATACAATTGTACTCCGCAAGACTTACCCGTCTTACCAAATAAAAGACTCTCAAGGATAATGCCAGGCTATTTGAGTGGAGTTGGCTTGACTCATTTTGCATAAGAAGCCATTTTTAGTTTAACTCCATGTTTCAATACTAGCAATTGCTTTCAGTAAATATTAAATTCCTTATTTCTACATTAACATCTGTACTAAAACAATCACTTGATTATTTCTAAACAAGCAATAATAATAATCATAGCAATTTTGGCATTTCATTCTTTCATAACCATGTTCATGTTCAGATTAATCCATTGCTACCATGAAGGAAGATCAGTTCAGTTTCTCACTATCCAGGAGAGATGGCGATTCGAATCGATTGCAAACCAGCTGGTGACAAATGCCAATCACAAACCCAGACAGACCTGTACGGGGTCCCTTAGGTTACCCTTGGTACTATTCGGGTCACATTTCGCGGGTTTGACCGGGGCCACCACCTCAGGAACCAACCGACTGCCAGGACGCTCAGACCTGGCCGGTCTGCCCTTGGACTCACTTTTCGTGTTCCCACACATCCTTTCTTCCTCCAGATGGTGCACTCAGCACATCAACTCCTGGCCCGAATAGAGCTACTGGCTTCGCGGTCGGAACGACTTATCCGGCCAACTAAGTGATGGCGTCTTTCAATCTCGACTGATGTCCCACAGGGATCTGTTCCTATTTAACTTGGCGAGGATTGGTACACAACCAAGACCTCCTTGTCTTGCTGTGTCCAATACATCGTCCCGCCAAATCTCAATTCACCACTCAGCTCACATGGTTATTTCACGATAGCAAATATAGCCAACCGTGCTTTTCATCTTTTATATCGGTGACCGGTAATCACCATATCTACCGGTTCTAAGCATAGCTAAGCAGTATAAACGATCCTGAACTAACTTAGGTGAAGGATATTTAGTGGATCAAGGATATTAAAAATGCATCAATGGCTTCATTTCAACTCCTATACGTAATGCATCAATCACTATACTCAAGATTCATTAATTGTAAAAGTATAGGAAGTGGGAAATGCACCGAGGCTTGCCTTTCAGAAAAGATGTATATCAAGAGTTAGTACACTCGTCAAGTCAATGCTTCCGTTGGCGTTTTGTTCGACCGCTTGAGGCTCTGGTGGAACTTCCTTCTTCACTGGGCTCACTTCCAACCGAGTGACCTTTGTTAGCGATCCTGTATGCATGCAAGTGACATGAATGAATTGGGTACATGAAAGACCACATCTCGCAGGATGCAATCACATGATGCGTAGGTATGCATGCTTTCAGGAAATGGACAATGCATTTTAAATCAAATTAACTCCCTAAGGAATAGCACTAAACCTTAATACACCATCCTATAACTTGATACCCTAAGGAATCATCCATCAGGTCATGACCATGTATTCCAGCACACAACATCTTTACTGATTACTCAAAAATATGACTATGGTTAATCATAGTTAACTCATATGAACCGTTAATCACATAGCTATTTTGTTAGCTTATAACTAGACCCACAACTTCCTGTTCTCATAAAATTCTAGTAAAATTCCAGTAGGCTAAACAGGTTTACATCAGGTCACTGTTAAAATTTTATAGCATTTGGATACTTACAGCTGCCTATGCAAAAATAACAACTAGACAGGCAGAAATTAGGTAAAAACTACTTTCTACAATGAAAAGTATAAAATAATAGATTTACTATTTTTACTATACTCTTTGCCACATGAAAATATCACATAAAAATATTCATTCCCAAATCATAATTATATTTCCTTTAGTGAATTTATCAAGTTTCTAGCCCCAACTAAGGCTTGAATAACAAACCCTATTAATAACAGAGAAAAACACTAACCAATATTTTTCCTAGGTTCTAAATGCCAAACCAAAGTTAAAAAAAAGTGGAATCATGATTTTATCACATTCCAAGAATTACTTATGCATTTTCAAAGTTCACAGCCTAAATAGAAATTAATTAATAAAGCACAGAAATATCATGTAAGTGCTAGGGTTTAATATTTTTTCTTGATAGTACTCATTAACATGAAACTAATAAGCTTTGTTTCACCTTATTTGGATAAGTACAGCTCCCTATAGAATTTTTACAAGCATTTAACAGATTTCTGGAAATAGGAATAAAAGTATTTTCGAAATACTAGTGAACCCTAGGTGCTACACGCACCCAGAACTGCACACAGGAAAAGCTCAAAGGAGCTGACGTCTGGGTCCCTCAGTCAACCCGACCCCACATGGAATAGAGACAGAAGAGGCCGCAGCCTTGACCGAAGAAGAGCTCGTCGACGGTGAGGTTTCCGGCCAAGCTGAGCACACCGTCGACTTCCTAGGACCAAGACGCATCCGATGACCTAGGTGGTTGGGCCAGTGGCTCGCCGTAGCGAGCTTGACGGCGGCAATGGCGGGCGGCGGCGCTGGGAAGCGCTGCTCCGGCCAACCTCGACGGAAACAGGCCAAACAGGCTACATAAATACCCTCACGACCACCTAAGGACTCTACCACTGCAACTAATTTGAAAACGGAGCACAGGAGCATACACAGCCTCGCCCATGGCGGACGGTGACGAGTTCGCCGGTGACACGGTTCTGTTCCGGCGAACACTGAGCACCAATGGACGAACCGGTCGTTGATTCACCAAATTTGACCATAAGAAAGCTAGGGACGCGAGTGAAATCAAGAAAATCGAAACCACAGCGGCTTGGCCACGGTGAGCCAGACCGCGGCGGAGATCCGGAGGACGCTGACCGCGACAAGAACGGCGACGAGGCTTACCAAATGGCTCGGCTGGCTCAATAATCGTGTCCAGGGGATGGATAATAGAATGAGTAGACGCTAAGTATGGTGAATTGATCGATGGCTAAATAGAGACAAGGAGCATGGCCGGCGGCTCCATAGCTGTGCTCACGGAGCTCTCAACTGAGGACGACGAACAGAGAAAGGACGAGCAGCGATGGGAACGATAGAAATGGAAATGGATAAGTTCCCTACGTCATCCAGCTTCCTCTGGAGACTCGACGGGCGGCGCTCGGCCGTGGGCGTCGACACGGAAGCAAGTCCGGTGTCGTGCCGAGCAGTCGACACGTGAACCTGCCCACTCGATTCAGCTAACAGGCAAGCAAGTTCAGTACTGATTCATTCAACTGAATTCGAAATTTTGACAATAAAAATCTCCCAAACCATTGCAACTTAGAGCAAACTTCTTTAATATGGAAGATAGAGCTACATGAGTACTACAAAGTTTATTAGAACCTTTTGAACTGATTCGACCAGGTTTTGTAGTTACAGGTTGCCAAACAAAGGTACTTTCAAATTGAAATTACCAATGACTTAGAAGAAATTTCATAGATGGATTTAAACCCTAATCTGCATTGGGAGCTAGTTTTGACCAAGTAAAAAGTATTTTCATGACTTGGACCAAAAATAACTTTTGTGACAAATGAAATTTCCCACAAACTTTATTTAGGGCTCTAGGTCATTTAATTATTTTAAATTGGACTTTCAGTTTGAATTTGTAAAAGCACTCTAAATAGACCTAAGTCAAATTCTAGGTCAAGCCCTATTTAGAGACCAAATCAAGTGATGGTTTCAGCATAAAAAATGTTTGATTAGGCACTCTAAACAAGATTATCAACTTTGATTCTATGAAAAATCATTTTTACTTGGAATCCACTTTTTAAGCACATGTAAGCATATAAATATACCTATATATGTATATATGACATGACTCACTTCAAGCTATCATCACATGTACTCTAAAATGGAATGATGCAATGATGCACATGCCCATGAAATGAGATGACATGCATGCTTAACAACAGGGTGTTACACATATGCATTATTCCTACCCTGGGAGTAATCGCAACCATTTCCGTTTTTATCTATGTTCATCATAAAAATGTTTTCTCCTGCACTGGGAGTGAACACCAAAAATATATAAACCCCATAGGACAGCCCTGTTATAAATGCTCTAAGTTTTCACTATTATTATCTCTCCAAACCATGTATTGGATGCATGTGGCTATGCAAAAGTATGAAGAGAAAAGGGAGTGAAAGATGGACAAGTATCCCAGCATTAAAACAATGGGTACTAGATGCCCGCCTCCCGAATGAAAAAAAAGAAAAAAAGAGAGAGAAAGAGAAAGAATAAAGATAGCCCATGTGTTCCTACAAGTTCCAAAGAACAGTAAATCATTTCCAAAGAGCATAAGTAGAATTAGGATTAGCCACCTCATATACACCTATCCACCATATTCCATACATATGCACATCTTGGTTTGATTGTATGCCTCGATTCTCTGTGGATCCATCGTTTGACTTTACAACATATGAATTGCAAGTATGCTTAAACCTTGTTATTGCCACTCCTATGAGCCTCATTATAATCTTTAGTTATAGGAAGGCATAACATTAATGCCTTAAGTGAGATCCACAAATACCATATATACTGAGAGACTTGAGAGTGTCATACAATTAAGCTCTGAGTTTTATTTTGAAAACTTGCAAAACTCCGGAATACTGGTACTGTGAATAATTTGAGACATAGTGCTTGACTTAATTATTCTATCTTTCAATTGCTCAAGACTTATGCGAGGGTTGTAAAGCTCAATAGTTAAAGGTAAAACGAGTAAGTGTGAAGGTTAGAGCAGTTATTGTCTAATCTGGAGGAGAATTTCTGTTTGAAAGCATGTGTACTTGGAAAGAATGAAAGCATTGTAGCAACTCCTGATCCAAATATATTTGTAATTAGGCTTAGTTTGTTTGCCAAGGGACTGGCAAAAGGTAAGCTTGGGGTGTTGTTGACGGTCGATAATAACAACTTTTATTAGAACTTTAGACACAAAAGGATACACAAAAACATACTAGTCTAAGGTTTTAACTGACAGTTTTCACGAGTTTTGCATGTTCTGTATTTTCCAGGGACTATTCTAGAAAAGCATAAAAGAAGGGTTAAAGAGCATAAAAGACAAGAAATGTAACCGCGAAGGAAACATCATCACGAGAACACTAGAAGCATCTGGAACACACCTGAGCAACCAGGGCCCGAACCCTGGCCAAGTGGGGCCAGCCGGCCCTGGGGTGGGGCCGGGCGGCGCCCCTCCTAGGGTTTCACCGCCGCCTTCTAGAGTCTTCTTCCACCGCCTTTTAGGAGTCATCTCGGCCCTTGTTTCAAGTCGGTTTGACCCTACGGTGCACGTTCATCCCACCGGGCTATAAATAAAGGGGCAGACCCCCCTGGGGCATCAATCAATCATTCATCAAAGGCAACAAGTATTCAAGCCATCAAGAGCCTTCTAGTTTATAGTTCTAGCCTAGTTATATTAGAGAGTAGAGGAGATCTAGTTCTTCGGCGGGAACTGGAGCCCCGGCGATCGTCTGGAGCGCAGAGTTCGTTATAATTCTAGTTCTTTCTCTATTATTGTATTCTTCATTATGATTAGGGAAACATTATTCTTAATAGTTCATATGTTCTTGATTACATTAGTCTTTGTCTACTTTAATTATATGTGTAGTATAGTTGGTTTGATCGTATTGAATTCATGTAATTGCTCATATAGCGTTTATCCAAACGATCGTTGGGTAGATGATGAACAATGTGTAGACGTGGTGTTTAGATATTTCATTTATCTACGAGTGCACCCTGATGTGCCGGGTTGTGTGGTAGTTCGCGTAGGTGACTGCTACATTGATTCCTCTGTAGTCCACCCCCCGTATGTAGGCAAGCAGGCACGGTCGCGAAGTTGGGTGATGACTCTGTTTCACACCTTTCCTAGATAGTGCCCTTTGCATGTGAGCATGATATAGGACTAATCTGACAATGATTGCTTGATGTAATTGCAGTAATTGGAGTTATTCATTGACGTAGTTATAGAATTACCTTAGATATTAATTCCTTAGTTTATCCATTGGCTAGCTATTACTATAACTAGAAAGTGCTCTGATGTTTATCTTTATTAATGATTCTTGATCATACTTATCACCCTATTTATCTTTATTATCTTGTGACCTCTACCTGTTATGAGTAGAGTATATGACATTGGTAATTTCACTTATTCATTGTATATGGTTGTTATCAATATAATAGATTGTAGTTTATCCTAATCCTTCCCAGTGGTATAAATATAAATCGACAACCTGGTAGAACTCCTAGGTAAAATTCTACAATGGTATAATGATCTGTCCTCTTGCAGAATTGTTCTTAGTTTATATTTATTTATATTTCTACCTAGTCACATGGAATAGTATGTAAAACCTTTATTTATTCTTAGCATATATAATTAGGATTGACAACCCAGTTCATGCTAAAGAATGTTGGTAATAGATGAGTGGCTAGTTGCTAATGATCAGTTAATTAAATACCATACATCTTCTAATCTCGTCTCTAGAGTTAAAGGTTATAAAGTTATTTTGGGCGACGTTAGTAGATGTCAACAGTGGCGGAGTAATTCTTGTTACTCTTGGTGATTGCCGTCACCTAGCCGGTTTGGAGGTGGAGAAGGTGTGGAGAAGCTAGATAACTCTAGTAAATTGCTCGTGTCATTGAGTTACTTCCTCCGTGGTAGGTCCTTGTGGCGCCTTGTGTAGGCTCGGTGTGTGATACCGATTAGCCACCGGACCGCCAGTTGAGGTCGACACAACGGGGACGTAGCGTGCCGGCAAGCACGTGAACCCCGGGGATAAATCTTGGTGCTCATATTGATTTCCTCACCTTCGAGTGAGTGATTGTGTTTATCTCGGTGATTGGCTTCATCTCAAGGCAAAGGTATAATTCCAAGCACATCTCGTTTACCTTTGTGCAAAGAAGCTTTGTTCTCTAGTTAGTGTAACAACCCTAAAAATCCACACAACCTAAAAATCCCAACCAATTAAAATTTTTCATTTATTTATTATGAAAACCCATTTTTCTTGTGCAAGCATATAGGTTTCATTATGAATTTGGTAAATAAAGGAGTATAGCTTGCATTTTAATTCCATTCACATAGAATAATAGCTTATGCATCACAATTGGGATTTATTGCAATTTATGTTTGTATTTACTCAATATTTAAAAAGGGTAATATATGTATATAAATAAACTTAAGTGAAAATAGAAAAGGAAAAAGAAAAAAGAAGAGAGGAAGAAAGGAAGCCAGCCTGTCGGCCCACGTTGCGGCCCGGCAACGCGCGCGCGACCGGCACACACGCGCTCGCGCTCGCGCTCGCTGCCAACCCGGGCCCGCATGTCAGCCGCCTTCCCCTTCCACTGTTTCTCTTCCTCACGAAGGCGACGCGCCTGCCGGGGATGTCACGCGAATGGCGTGACCCCGGACCCACGGCCGACAGCACCACGCCCCGCAGAGTTGTCCCCCTCCTGTCCCCTCCTTTCTTGGCCGCCAAGCGAGCCCGCGTGCACCCTGAAACCCTAGCTCAAGCGCACGGATGAGCTCCACGTACACCCACCGATACCCATCACCGTCCGCCGCTGTTCCGAGAACCGGCCGCCTATAAATTGGAGCACCCGAGGAGCCCTAGCCCATTCCCACTCGCAGCCGCCACGCTGCGGCTCCACAAGCCACCGCACCCCACCGCATAGCCGAGAGAGAGGGAGAAGGGCGGAGCAGAGGAGGAGGAGCTGCCGGAGCGCCGCCGCCGCGGAGCACGCCGAGCCGGACACGGAGGAGAAGCCGGAGCCCCGTCGCGGTACGGCACGGCACTGCGTACGCTCTGCACAGCTCCGACTCATCACTGCACCGCCATCCTTACCTCACCAGCCCCACAGTGAGCCACCGAGCACCTCATCCAACCTCGCCGTGCTTTCGGCCATGGCGCTCGGCTTCACGAGCGCGTAGGCCACGGGTCGATTCCGACCCTGGAACACCGCGCACACACACACAAGACCTGCCAAGCCAAACGGGTGACGCGCATATACACTGGAGTGACTTCGACGGGCACCGCAGTCATGGGCGTTCGGAGCGCCGCCGTCTCGTCGGCGTTCCCGAGCACCTGAGCCAGTAGCATCGTCCTGCCACCCATCGGCACGACCACTAGCTCCACGGGCACGACGGACTAGCCTGAATCGCAAAGACTGACCATCCATGGCCCCGGAGCGCAGCACGACGCACTCGCGGGAAGACGTGGTCGCCATGGCACGTTCTGGCGTGGCGAAGTCCGTTCAGGGTCTAGCTGAGTATCTCGCGCGGTAGGAGGGAGCCAAGATGGTACACCGAGACCTCGCGAACGAACCTGCCTCGCGGGATTGAAGCCGGAACCACCTGAATCGCCTTGGCCGCGTGCGCCGCGACCTTACCGGAGCGCCGCCGCGAGCCGTCGCCAAAAGATGGCCATGCCATGGCTAAAGTTCGCCACTAGAGTGTTGTATGCTTCTCTGGACTCACCAATTTGACAAGACCGCATTCGATTGAACCAAGACATGGTCGTAGCCGTGTTGCCGCCTTCCGCCGTCGTCGGCGACACGCCGCCGCCACAACCGAGCACCTTGGGAATCTCGGTAGCCAAAATTGGTAGTTGGTATACCATCGCCATAGACCCTGGAGGCGTATACATCTCCTAGAAGACCTCCTTAGCCCCGCCGGAACCTCACAGTCGTGGCGACATCGCCGCCGATGACTGGAGCGTCTCAATACCGCGACCAGGAACAAAAACCGACCACCTCGGACAAGCTTAGTTGCGGAAGATCGAACCTCCATAGCCCGGAACACCGAGAGGTGCGTTCTCGGGGAAACGTGATCGCCGCCGACACGTTCCGCCTCGCCTAAAATCCGTTCAGAGTACCCCCGATCGCCTCGCGCTGCGGAGAAAGGCCGCCGAGGTTCGCCAAGTCTGCCTCGGCACCGCCGCTAGATAGCCGAGCCCCGAATCATGTCTGTCGCCTTGGCTACGTGCGCCTCCACCTCGTCGGAGAACCGCCGTATGCCGTACCACACCCGTTCGTGCCAAAACCGAACCCCGGCCACCACACCGCCGCCCACCTCGCCGGAGAAGCGCCTGTGCCGTGGCCGAGCACCAAAAGGGACCCTGTTAGCCAAATTGGATCCCTTAGAAACAAATATTGGGGCCCGGAGGGGAGAAATTGCCTCGCTGTGAGCTGCAAGATAGCCTACCGGAGCTTTAGCCCTGCGGCCGCTCGCCGCCGGCCGCCATGGCACGCCGAATGGTCGGCCAAGGTCACAAACCACCCCCGACCACCGCCGAGCTCGCCCGACCACCGCCGAGCTACGCCGACGCCCCCCCGACCTCTGAGAACCAGCCCCGACCTCTAAAGAGCGGCACCCTCGGCGCCCAAAATTCCGATTCGCCCGAGCCTCCCCGGGAGAGCTCGGGAGAGCGGCACCCTCGGCGCCCAAATGTCCGATTCGCCCGAGCCTCCCCGGGAGAGCTCGGGAGAGCGGCACCCTCGGCGCCCAAATCTCCGATTCGCCCGAGCCTCCCCGGGAGAGCTCGGGAGAGCGGCACCCTCGGCGCCCCGAATCTCCGATGCGCCCGAGCTACGCCGAGCTACGCCGAGCTCCGCCGAGCCCCGCCGAGCCACGCCGAGCTACGCCGAACTACGCCGAGCCCCGCCGAGCTTTGCCGAGCTACGCCGACGCCGGCGACTCTCTGGGAACCAGCATCGAACACCTGGTGGGCGACCATCGGGTCTGTGTTCTGATGAGGCGCCACATGCCGCACTACTGGACCCCCGCGCCACGTGGACCAATCCCGAGCTGCCCCTGATTAATCGACCATTTTCCATTTTTAGAAAATAGGATAATCTTCGGAAATTCATAACTTATTCATACGATGTCCAAAAATTACGCACCATATATCAAAATTCTCAGAAAAATGAGATCTACAATCTAAGACTATGTTTGTGTGCATTTGGATCTTTATTTTATTGGATTTTTCTAAAATACTCTATAGGAATCGCTGACGCGACTATTTCGTGTTCGATTTTAGAGCCGGAGGAGGATCTGACTAAGGAAGACGACCACGAGTACTTTCAGGAGCTAGGAGACGACTACGAAGGTGCCACGTCCCACCAAATCCTTAGATCCTATTTACGCATTGCAAATGACATTGTTGCTATTGCTTTATGATTATGTATGGATTGGTTGCATGGTAGTATATTTGAATTTCCTGCCTTGATAAGACTATACCCTGCTATCCGCTGCTAGGTTAGCTGCTACTTAATTTACTATTACTCTTTCACTACTTACTACTTGCTATATGCTACGTGGTGGAATTGTGACGGTGTATAACTGATTATAACCACTGGGAGAGAGTGCTGCGTGCGTCTTGGGTGCGTGGTAAGGGTTGATGTCGACCAAGTGGGATGTGAGACAAGCCCATGGGGCAAGTCGTGCCGGGGGTGCAACCTGGGCATCCCCAAGCAAGATACCTGTGGCGGGTAAAGTTGTTGAGGAGGTTCCGGGTGGGATAGCCTTGGTGGTTTGAAGCCCGTGGACGGAGGAGCTGTGATGGCACGGGGAGAGTATCCCCTAAGTGAAGATGCCTGCTTGGTCAAACCTAGGACGGACTAGTTTTAGGTTCATGGGAATCCTTTTCTACTCACTCACTTCTGATGGGCGGGAGACGGCTGGACTACTTGGTAGGACGGTGCCACTACTGCTAGGTTGAGAGGTGATAAGGGTGGGCAGAGACGGTCGATGGGTTCCCGTTCCGTTCTAGATGCGCAGTACCACTGGATGGGCCCGGTACTGTGTCTCCCAGTCTCAACATAACGGTGTAGGATCCGGAATATCCCAGGGCTGAGTGGTAGGGTGGCATCGACCTAGGCAAGCAAGCACCCGGAATTCTGCGTAGGTGTTTGCGCAACACCTATGATGGCTAATCTTATGGGTAGTGAAACCTCTGCAGAGTGTACGGTTGATCGATCGATACATATGCCAACTCGTTGGCTATGGACCTTTCCTGTGAAGCTTCTACTAGTGTAGTGTGTGTTCTCTTCTCCCCCTGGATGACATTTTCCGGCAGTGTACCTGCTGTGGTAGTGTGCCGCTGAGATAGGCCCGAGAGGGAGTTGGGCCTGTCGAATGAGAGCGAGGTGTGGGTAAGTGAGATGTGGTGATGGGAAAAGGGATGATGGTGTTAACTGGAGATAAAGCTTGACTAATTAAACATTGATTACAGCTGCATAGGAAACCTCAGCCTATAGGTCTGCTTGTATAGCCTTGCATCCACTTTCCACAAAGCAAATGCTGCATAGGTGGGCTCCGTGGCCAGTACAAATCGTACTGATAAATTTGCTGTCAGGTGACGAGAATGAGTACGACTTCGAGGAAGACGATGGCGAGGAATAGGGTCACGTGCTACACTCAAGTTGGCCGTGAAGGATGAATCGTTTCCGCATCTTCTAAAGCTTCTCTGATTGTTGATTCCGCCAATGTGGCGATATAATAAATGTTTATGTAAGACTTAATTACCGTTGTATGGATCCTGGTGTCAACTGAGATATGGGTAATTTCATGGATTGTCCCAAGCAATCTGTTGAATTACAATTCGAGCCTGTGGATTTCTCTTCGCGGAAATCGAGGTCGTTTCAGTTGGTATCAGAGCCATACTTGACTGTAGGACGAGACCCATAGAGAATGGACGTTAGAATAGGAAGCCAGACTCTCTTTCGGTTATATTACCGACATTGCATTCACTTTTTATGCAATGGCTTATCTAATATAAGGACCTGCTAATCCGTTTCTTGAAAAATTCGCAGATGACCAGCCTTGGACCACCACTTCGTCCACTGCACGACGGCACTATTGAGATCCCGATCAACGGAAGGAACCACGGCGGATTTGCCATAGTACTACGCCAGGTATTGGAGGAGCTGGGAGCACCGTCTGACCAGATCCAGTACTTCAGCCGAGGGAAGCATGTCGAGGCTGAGAGGTTTGAAGGACCTGTCACTACCAGAGTTGAGACACCCGTCAGCCTGACCCTTCCAGGAATGCCGGTTTTTACTGACTACACTGCTAGAGAGACTGTGGAGGACGGAGTACAGTCCGTCTCCCGCAAGGTACTACGTGCAGTTGTGTACACAGCATACGAGTACCTTAAGGGGACCCACTTCCGTCTGCTACCTCAGGCCTTGGAGCTGCACCCTGACCCCATTCAGAGGATTCTGTACACCAGCCAGATCGTTCAGGCCGAGACTGACCCCTGCCTACGCATAGTGGCACACCACCTCCAGGAGCAGGACGAGTTCATCTGCTCATTGGAGCAAAGGAGGCAGCGTGACCGAGCACGCATGGCAGAGGTCGAGGACAGTTTGCAGAAAGGGACTCAGACCCTGGAGAGTTTGAGCAGAGCAGTCACTGACTTGCAGTTGGAGATGCAGCGCCGTGATGAGTTACACCGAGCCGAGATCGCTGACTTGCGAGACAAGATCGGAGATTTTGGGCTACGCAATGACTACCTGAACAGCAGAGTATTGGGATTACAGAGGAGGCTGGACGACAAGGAGAGAGCGCTTGCTGAGAGGGAGTAGAGGAGCAGAGACAGAGGAGTCGAGATGAGCACGTTGCGCTCCAGGATCAGGGAGTTGGAGAAACAGTTGGAGAAAGCCGAGGAGAAGTCCACCCGCAACCAAAGGATTCTGATCGACCGCGTGAAGATGGTGGAGTTCTTAAAGGACAAGCTACGGAGGACAGAGACAGCTTGGAAGCAATCCGATGCCAGGAGAGCTATTGAGGTCCGGAAGGTACAGAGTTCGCTTCCCCCACTGGAGATGGTGAAGCTCCGGGAGGGAGACTTCCGCGTACCACCCACTACGCTCAACCTGGGAGCGTGTCCGTCTCTGAGGATGCAGGAGATTGAGGCCACTCCAGAGTTAGCTGTAGCACTCGACTACGTCAAGCGCCTGACCATGACTGATGACGAGATCGAGGCAGAGGACAGCCGCATACCTGACGCCGTACTCGACCTTATGCACCAGTAGCTTATGGGACCCTGCGTGGCCCTTAGACTAGTGATACCATGAGTTGTCCTGTCATTGGCTATCTGCGCATAGCACGATCTTCTTAGCAGCTAGGAACATCCTTTATGTAATAATAACCATGTGATGAGTGACATTTGGATCTTATGGTTCTCTATGCTTCTTTGGTTGAGTGTAGGATAGCATGAAAAATGTTTTAATTCATTTAAATCGTTGAAAACATCTAACTCCTACTTAAACCACTACAAGATAATTACTGCACGTAAGCATAACATACCTGTAACCCCGAGAGCAAACCCCATCCTAACTAGCTCGCCCTTAGGAACCTTCAGAAGCGTTCACATATGTAGGGGAGTGATAATCACAATCGAGGGACTTGACTTTCGAGCTGACCTAACCCTACTACCCTCCAATAGCTTAGATGTCATCTTAGGCATGGACTGGCTAACCAAACACCGGGGAGTGATATCTTGTTCACCTAGATATGTTCAAGTAACCCACCCTTGGGGAACAGCCGTCCGATGTATACCCCAAACCAGGAGAGTCCAAGCCCTCCTATGTGCACTGGAGACTAAGGCAGGTAAAAAGGAGCTGACATTCAGAGATGTGCCAGTAGTCTGTGAATTCAATGACGTATTTCCAGAGGAGTTGCCAGGAATACCACCAGATAGAGATGTGGAGTTTGTTATAGAGCTGATGCCAGGGACTGCACCGATTGCCAAAAGACCCTACAGAATGTCGGCTGATGAGTTGAAGGAACTCAAGAAGCAGCTGGGAGAATTACTGGAGAAGGGCTTCATTAGGCCTAGTGCCTCGCCCTGGGGATCTCCCGTTTTGTTTGTCAAGAAGAAGGATGGCACGATGAGGATGTGCATTGACTACCGGAATCTGAATGCAGTCACAGTCAAGAATAAGTACCCATTGCCCCGCATCGATGATCTGTTAGATCAACTGAGTAAGGCCAAGTATTTCTCAAAAATTGATCTCCGATCAGGGTACCATCAGATGAAGATCAGGGAAGAGGATATCCCGAAGACTGCATTTGTCACTAGATATGGACAGTATGAGTGCACAGTAGTCTCATTCGGACTCACTAACGCTCCAGCATACTTCATGAACATGATGAACAAGATCTTCATGAATGAGCTAGACAAGTTTGTAGTGGTGTTTATTGATGATATATTGGTTTACTCAGCCACAAAAGAGGAACATGAACATCATCTGAGGACCGTATTGGAGAGATTGTCTCGCAACCAGCTATACGCCAAATTCTCCAAGTGCGAATTCTGGCTTGAGGAAGTTGCTTTCCTTGGTCACGTACTGTCAGGAGAAGGAGTCGCAGTAGACCCAGCCAAGATTGAAGCTATGAAAGAGTGGGAACAACCCCGTAATGTGTCAGAAATCAGAAGCTTTTTGGGACTTGCAGGATACTATCGCAGATTTATTGAGAATTTCTCCAAGATTGCAAGACCCATGACCAACTTGCTGAAGAAAGAGAACAAGTTTATATGGACTCCTGAATGTGAGAAGAGTTTCCAGACCTTGAAGGAGAAGCTCACTACTACACCTGTACTAGCCCTACCCGATATTCACAAAGATTTTGTTGTATATTATGACGCCTCTCGGCAAGGTTTGGGCTGTGTACTAATGCAAGAAGGAAGGGTGATAGCTTATGCCTCAAGACAGTTGAAAGAACATGAGCAGCGATACCGGACTCATGACCTAGAACTTGCAGCCGTGGTACATGCACTCAAAATTTGGAGACACTATCTAATAAGCAACAAGTGCAACATCTACACTGACCACAATAGCCTGAAGTACTTCTTCACACAAGAAGATCTGAATATGAGGCAGCGCAGATGGCTAGAACTCATCAAGGACTATGATCTTGAGATCCATTACCACCCAGGAAAGGCTAATGTTGTCGCTGATGCACTTAGCCGCAAAAGCTACTGCCATACCCTCATCACCAACTCTATGCCGCCTGAGCTCAGGAGAGAGTTCGACGCATTCCAGCTCGAGGTAGTCTCCTATAGCATGCTAAATGAGCTTCGCGTCGAGTACAATCTCACCTCACGGATCCGTGAAGCACAAAGGAACTGTCCTGAGATAGACTATATCCGTGGTTTGATGAAACTGGGGAGAGGCCCCGAATACCGAGAAGATGAGCAGGGAACTGTATGGTACAAAGATAGAATCTGTGTACCGACGGATTCAGTGATACGAGAAGAGATTCTGTCAGAAGGGCATGACTCCAAATATTGCATTCACCCAGGGTCAGCCAAGATGTACCATGATCTAAGGAAGCACTTATGGTGGGAGAATATGAAGACAGACATTGCAGGGCATGTAGCCCGATGTGATACATGCAATAGAATCAAGGCCTAGCATCAGAGACCAGCAGGGTTGCTACAACCAGTTGAGATACCAGAATGGAAGTTGGAATGCATATCCATGGACTTTATAATAGGACTGCCCCGATCCGAGCATGGGTATGATTCTATATGGGTAATAGTGGACCGTCTAACCAAAGTCGCACATTTTATACCGGTCAAAAGGAAGTATAGAGCTGAAAAGCTGGCAGATCTGTACGTATCAAATATTTTGAAGTTACATGGGGCGCCTCTGAGTATTATATCTGACCGAGGCTCACAGTGCGTATCACAGTTCTGGAAATCCTTGCACAAGTCCATCGAGACCAAGCTCGACTATAGCACCGCATACCACCCACAAACGGATGGGCAAACAGAAAGAGTGAACCAGATTCTCGAGGACATGTTACGTGCTTGCGTATTGAGGTACAAGGAAGGATGGGAGAGCTGTCTACCCCACGCCGAGTTCTCATACAACAACAGTTATCAGACGAGCATTAAGATGTCTCCATTTGAAGCGTTGTATGGAAGACCGTGCAGAACCCCGCTAATGTGGTCAGAACCAGGTGAAAGGACATTCTTCGGTCCTGCTAAGATTGTGGAAGCAGAAGAGGGTGTTGCCCAAGTAAGAGAGAATTTGAGGATTGCACAAAGTAGGCAAAAGAGCTATGCAGATAGAAGACGTAGAGAGCTTGAGTTCAAGGTTGGGGATTAGGTCTACCTCAAGGTATCTCCACTTCGTGGCACTGTCAGATTCCACGTAAAAGGGAAATTGGCACCAAGATATGTTGGGCCATACAAGATCTGTAAAAGGGTTGGAAAGCTTGCTTACAAGCTGGAACTACCGGAGGAATTATCTGGAGTACACCCCATGTTCCATGTCTCGCAATTAAGAAAGTGTCTGAAGCTTCCCGAGGAGCAAGTTCCTACGGATGCACTAGACCTGCAAGACACACTTGAATACAAGGAACATCCGATCAAGATCTTGGCACGGGATACCAAGGAGACGGGGAACAAGACTATTCCGATGTGCAAGGTACAGTGGAGCAATCACACTGAAAGGGAAGCTACGTGGGAGAAAGAATCGGACTTGCGGATTATGTTTCCTTACCTCTTCGATGGGTACGTTATCTCTGAATCTCGAGGTCGAGATCCTAATGAGGGGGAGGACTGTAACAACCCTAAAAATCCACACAACCTAAAAATCCCAACCAATTAAAATTTTTCATTTATTTATTATGAAAACCCATTTTTCTTGTGCAAGCATATAGGTTTCATTATGAATTTGGTAAATAAAGGAGTATAGCTTGCATTTTAATTCCATTCACATAGAATAATAGCTTATGCATCACAATTGGGATTTATTGCAATTTATGTTTGTATTTACTCAATATTTAAAAAGGGTAATATATGTATATAAATACACTTAAGTGAAAATAGAAAAGGAAAAAGAAAAGAGAAGAGAGGAAGAAAGGAAGCCAGCCTGTCGGCCCACGTTGCGGCCCGGCAACGCGCGCGCGACCGGCACACACGCGCTCGCGCTCACGCTCGCTGCCAACCCGGGCCCGTATGTCAGCTGCCTTCCCCTTCCACTGTTTCTCTTCCTCACGAAGGCGACGCGCCTGCCGGGGGTGTCACGCGAATGGCGTGACCCCGGACCCACGGCCGACAGCACCACGCCCCGCAGAGTTGTCCCCTCCTGTCCCCTCCTTTCTTGGCCGCCAAGCGAGCCCGCGTGCACCCTAAAACCCTAGCTCAAGCGCACGGATGAGCTCCACGTACACCTACCGATACCCATCACCGTCCGCCGCTGTTCCGAGAACCGGCCGCCTATAAATTGGAGCACCCGAGGAGCCCTAGCCCATTCCCACACGCAGCCGCCACGCTGCGGCTCTACAAGCCACCGCACCCCACCGCATAGCCGAGAGAGAGGGAGAAGGGCGGAGCAGAGGAGGAGGAGCTGCCGGAGCGCCGCCGCCGCGGAGCACGCCGAGCCGGACACGGAGGAGAAGCCGGAGCCCCGTCGCGGTTCGGCAAGGCACTGCGTACGCTCTGCACGGCTCTGACTCATCACTGCACCGCCATCCTTACCTCACCAGCCCCACGGTGAGCCACCGAGCACCTCATCCAACCTCGCCGTGCTTTCGGCCATGGCGCTCGGCTTCACGAGCGCGTAGGCCACGGGTCGATTCTGACCCTGGAACACCGCGCACACACACACAAGACCTGCCAAGCCAAACGGGTGACGCGCATATACACTGGAGTGACTTCGACGGGCACCGCAGTCATGGGCGTTCGGAGCGCCGCCGTCTCGTCGGCGTTCCCGAGCACCTGAGCCAGTAGCATCCACCTGCCACCCATCGGCACGACCACTAGCTCCACGGGCACGACGGACTAACCTGAATCGCAAAGACCGACCATCCATGGCCCCGGAGCGCAGCACGACGCACTCGCGGGAAGACGTGCTCGCCATGGCACGTTCTGGCGCGGTGAAGTCCGTTCAGGGTCTAGCTGAGTATCTCGCGCGGTAGGAGGGAGCCAAGATGGTACACCGAGACCTCGCGAACGAACCCGCCTCGCGGGATTAAAGCCGGAACCACCTGAATCGCCTTGGCCGCGTGCGCCGTGACCTTACCGGAGCGCCACCGCGAGCCGTCGCCAAAAGAAGGCCATGCCATGGCTAAAGTTCGCCACTAGAGTGTTGTATGCTTCTCTGGCCTCACCAATTTGACAAGACCGCATTCGATTGAACCAAGACATGGTCGTAGCCGCGTTGCCGCCTTCCGCCGTCGTCGGCGACACGCCGCCGCCACAACCAAGCACCTTGGGAATCTCGGTAGCCAAAATTGGTAGTTGGTATACCATCGCCATAGACCCTGGAGGCGTATACATCTCCTAGAAGACCTCCTTAGCCCCGCCGGAACCTCACAGTCGCGGCGACATCGCCGCCGATGACTGGAGCATCTCAATACCGCGACCAGGAACAAAAACCGACCACCTCGGACAAGCTTAGTTGCGGAAGATCGAACCTCCATAGCCCGGAACACCGAGAGGTGCGTTCTCGGGGAAACGTGATCGCCGCCGACATGTTCCGCCTCGCCTAAAATCCGTTCCGAGTAACCCCGATCGCCTCGCGCTGCGGAGAAAGGCCGCCGTGGTTCGCCAAGTCTGCCTCGGCACCGCTGCTAGAAAGCCGAGCCCCGAATCATGTCTGTCGCCTTGGCTACGTGCGCCTCCACCTCGTCGGAGAACCGCCGTATGCCGTACCACACCCGTTCATGCCAAAACCGAACCCCGGCCACCACACCGCCGCCCGCCTCGCCGGAGAAGCGCCTGTGCTATGGCCGAGCACCAAAAGGGACCATGTTAGCCAAATTGGATCCCTTAGAAACGAATATTGGGGCCCGGAGGGGAGAAATTGCCTCGCTGTGAGCTGCAACGTAGCCTACCGGAGCTTTATCCCTGCGGCAGCTCGCCGCCGGCCGCCATGGCATGCCGAATGGTCGGCCAAGGTCACAAACCACCCCCGACCACCGCCGAGCTCGCCCGACCACCGCCAAGCTACACCGACGCCCCCCGACCTCTGAGAACCAGCCCCGACCTCTGAAGAGCGGCACCCTCGGCGCCCAAAATTCCGATTCGCCCGAGCCTCCCCGGGAGAGCTCGGGAGAGTGGCACCCTCGGCGCCCAAATGTCTGATTCGCCCGAGCCTCCCCGGGAGAGCTCGGGAGAGCGGCACCCTCGGCGCCCAAATCTCCGATTCGCCCGAGCCTCCCCGGGAGAGCTCGGGAGAGCGGCACCCTCGGCGCCCCGAATCTCCGATGCGCCCGAGCTACGCCGAGCTACGCCGAGCTCCGCCGAGCCCCGCCGAGCCACGCCGAGCTACGCCGAACTACGCCGAGCCCCGCCGAGCTTTGCCGAGCTACGCCGACGCCGGCGACTCTCTGGGAACCAGCATCGAACACCTGGTGGGCGACCATCGGGTCTGTGTTCTGATGAGGCGCCACATGCCGCACTACTGGACCCCCGCGCCACGTGGACCAATCCCGAGCTGCCCCTGATTAATCGACCATTTTCCATTTTTAGAAAATAGGATAATCTTCGGAAATTCATAACTTATTCATACGATGTCCAAAAATTACGCACCATATATCAAAATTCTCAGAAAAATGAGATCTACAATCTAAGACTATGTTTGTGTGCATTTGGATCTTTATTTTATTGGATTTTTCTAAAATACTCTATAGGAATCGCTGACGCGACTATTTCGTGTTCGATTTTAGAGCCGGAGGAGGATCTGACTAAGGAAGACGACCACGAGTACTTTCAGGAGCTAGGAGACGACTACGAAGGTGCCACGTCCCACCAAATCCTTAGATCCTATTTACGCATTGCAAATGACATTGTTGCTATTGCTTTATGATTATGTATGGATTGGTTGCATGGTAGTATATTTGAATTTCCTGCCTTGATAAGACTATACCCTGCTATCCGCTGCTAGGTTAGCTGCTACTTAATTTACTATTACTCTTTCACTACTTACTACTTGCTATATGCTACGTGGTGGAATTGTGACGGTGTATAACTGATTATAACCACTGGGAGAGAGTGCTGCGTGCGTCTTGGGTGCGTGGTAAGGGTTGATGTCGACCAAGTGGGATGTGAGACAAGCCCATGGGGCAAGTCGTGCCGGGGGTGCAACCTGGGCATCCCCAAGCAAGATACCTGTGGCGGGTAAAGTTGTTGAGGAGGTTCCGGGTGGGATAGCCTTGGTGGTTTGAAGCCCGTGGACGGAGGAGCTGTGATGGCACGGGGAGAGTATCCCCTAAGTGAAGATGCCTGCTTGGTCAAACCTAGGACGGACTAGTTTTAGGTTCATGGGAATCCTTTTCTACTCACTCACTTCTGATGGGCGGGAGACGGCTGGACTACTTGGTAGGACGGTGCCACTACTGCTAGGTTGAGAGGTGATAAGGGTGGGCAGAGACGGTCGATGGGTTCCCGTTCCGTTCTAGATGCGCAGTACCACTGGATGGGCCCGGTACTGTGTCTCCCAGTCTCAACATAACGGTGTAGGATCCGGAATATCCCAGGGCTGAGTGGTAGGGTGGCATCGACCTAGGCAAGCAAGCACCCGGAATTCTGCGTAGGTGTTTGCGCAACACCTATGATGGCTAATCTTATGGGTAGTGAAACCTCTGCAGAGTGTACGGTTGATCGATCGATACATATGCCAACTCGTTGGCTATGGACCTTTCCTGTGAAGCTTCTACTAGTGTAGTGTGTGTTCTCTTCTCCCCCTGGATGACATTTTCCGGCAGTGTACCTGCTGTGGTAGTGTGCCGCTGAGATAGGCCCGAGAGGGAGTTGGGCCTGTCGAATGAGAGCGAGGTGTGGGTAAGTGAGATGTGGTGATGGGAAAAGGGATGATGGTGTTAACTGGAGATAAAGCTTGACTAATTAAACATTGATTACAGCTGCATAGGAAACCTCAGCCTATAGGTCTGCTTGTATAGCCTTGCATCCACTTTCCACAAAGCAAATGCTGCATAGGTGGGCTCCGTGGCCAGTACAAATCGTACTGATAAATTTGCTGTCAGGTGACGAGAATGAGTACGACTTCGAGGAAGACGATGGCGAGGAATAGGGTCACGTGCTACACTCAAGTTGGCCGTGAAGGATGAATCGTTTCCGCATCTTCTAAAGCTTCTCTGATTGTTGATTCCGCCAATGTGGCGATATAATAAATGTTTATGTAAGACTTAATTACCGTTGTATGGATCCTGGTGTCAACTGAGATATGGGTAATTTCATGGATTGTCCCAAGCAATCTGTTGAATTACAATTCGAGCCTGTGGATTTCTCTTCACGGAAATCGAGGTCGTTTCAGTTAGCTTGTCTTGTGTAGTTGTTTTGCTTGTGCTAGTTAGCTTGTGTGATTTAGGGCTTAGTGATAACAAGAATTGTGTAGGTGGCTTGCTTAGCTTAGTCGTTGCTCTAGCATTGTGATTATAGCCTCTTATGGTTCTAATCACTTGTTCTAGTGGTTTGTAGAATTTTATTTTAGGCTATTCACCCCCTCTAGCCAACTCTGACCTTTCAGATGTATGCTGCCCCTTCTCTCTCTATCTGTCTCACCCTCTCTCATTTCATCCCCTCCACTTAGGGTTAAGACTAGTGCTTAGGGAGAGATCCTCCACTTGTTTACGGTGGTGTAAAACTCACGTTTGAGCTGGGAAATCAAGGCCCTAACCTCGTGTCGTCTCCGGGATTTGGAGTAAGGTCTTGTGTTCTTGATGTGTTCTTCGCGTTCCTCTTGTTGTGTGACTTGATTCGTGCTCTCTAGTCCATTTTGATTCATTATTTTTGTGTGTGCTTGTTGTTTACCATGTGAAGAACCTTTCCATTGAATGAAATCTCTTGATTCCAATCCTACACGTAGATCGGGCGTGTTCTTCATCATGGGTGATTTCAAGGGCACATTTGGGGATGATTCGATTTGCCGTTGATTTGCTTCGAATTGGGTCCTGATCTTTTGGGAGTTGATTCTAGACTACCTTGTGACCTTATGGCCAAAAAATCGTGGTAGTTCATCTCCGTTTGATCGAGCTCTCTTCGATTCTTGCTCGTGGCGATTTTGGTTCGCAGCACTCTGTCCAGTCGTGGACAGTCCGCAGGTCACCCAAGGACAGTCCAGGAATCGGGCCCGTGCACAAGGGCTGCAGCAACCTGCTCGGTTGGCAGTCACGGACAGTCCGACCCTTGGTCGCGGACAGTCTGAGACTGTGCCCCTCTAGCCTATCCGGTCCTTTCATTTGGTATCGGAGCCGAGGTCACCACCGTTTGAGGCTTAACATCCTTGTGGTGAAGAATGGCTCAAATCAATGTGTTGGGGAAGCCACCAAAGTTTGATGGCACAAGCTATGATCATTGGAAGAGAAAGATGATAGTTCACTTCATGATTATGCACATTGAGGTGTGGAAGGTGACGGAGACAAAGATTGAGTATGAGAATGCTCAAACTCCCACCGATGCCGATAAGAGGAAGATGGAGTGCAATGCTGTGAGGGTATAAACCCATATACCCGCATGGCTATACATGGGCCAAGTCCTTCGACCAGGCCCAGACTGCCAAGGATGCGTCATCTACGTGCTCTCCAGAAGATCACGTATATCCACCCGCTCAGAAGTCTTGGCGGCTAAGGAAATATCTTTTCTAATATTTAGCCGATTAGTTTCCTTTTTCGGCTAGGATTGTAATATGATATACATGGTAACCGACTTGTAACCCTGCCCCCCAAACTATATAAGATGGGCAGGGCATCCCAGACTGCCAAGGACGCATCATCTACGTGCTCTCCAGAAGATCACGTATATCCACCCGCTCAGAAGTCTTGGCGGCTAAGGAAATATCTTTTCTAATATTTAGCCGATTAGTTTCCTTTTTCGGCTAGGATTGTAATATGATATACATGGTAACCGACTTGTAACCCTGCCCCCCAAACTATATAAGATGGGCAGGGCATCCCCTCAAAACAGATCATCTGATAGCAATACAATACAGCAACACACAGGACGTAGGGTATTACTCCTCGAGGCGGCCTGATCCTGTATAAACCTTGTGTCCTGCACTAATTGCACTACCCTTGTTCATCTCAGGCGTACCTTCACCGATCATCTACTACCTTGGACATACCCCTCGGTAGATTATCGCCGGCATTCCGTCGACAGTTGGCGCGCCAGGTAGGGGGTGTGCTTCCTGATCCATGGCGAGCAAGATGGTGATTTTGTCAAGCTCCATAGAGCTCCTGACGCTAGGACAGATCTTCACGGTGGGTTCCATCACCTGGGTCATCGGCCCCGATGGTGAAGGAAGGATCCTAAATGCGTCCCAGATCGCATCTACTCCATCTTCATCGATTGCCTCCGCTCCGGCAAGGCTGCCACGCTACGTCTGGAAGGCCATCGACGACAGCGACCTGACCGGATCTATAGATTGGGTCTCCCAAGGTTTGTCCGAGAGCCTCCAGATTTTGGAGTCGGCTATGGATCAACTGTCTGCAGATCGCTTCCGGCCCCCTCCAGGGACGCGGCGCTTCACTCTGTCCACGGCTCGGTGGGACTTGACGATAGTCGCCACCGCCACTCCACAAGGTCGCATCATCGAGCTTCGGCCCTGAGAAGTCACCCGTGATCTCCCGAGGGACTACATGCCTTTCGGCCTGCGGGACACGGCCTCCAGCATCTCGCAACTGCTGTGTCACCCCGACCACGCCATCTCCGACCACGACGGCGCCAGCTCCACCTTTATCATCACCGACAACGACCACTCCGATGACGGCGGCGCGGAAGGTGGCGATCTCATCGATCTGCCTCCTCCCACTGGTTGGTACATCAGTGGCCCATCCTCATCATTAGTGATGACAGCACTCCGGTTCCTAATGAAAATGAAGAAGCACAAGCAACTCGAGAGGGTAGAAACGCCGAACGAAGACGGCGCTGCAAGCAGCGAGTCGAAGCAAGGAAAGGCCCCGTGTGGAACCTGGAGCAAGAATTTGATCTAGTCGGAAAACACTAGGTCTACAAGACTCCAAGCGTGAACGTCGTCGTCGCGATAGCGGAGGCCAAAATCTGGCGCAGACTCCAGAGGTTGAGTGCCTTACGGCTTACCTCCAAGCAGCCCAAGTTAGATCAATGAAGAACGCTTGCTGCCACCACCGTCGCACTCCACCTCATCGACCACCGAGATTATTCACGAAGATGGCGTCCACTCCCGCGGCAGCCGGAGACGTCGCCGCCAAGATGGAGACCAGGAGGTGAATCAGTCCAACCTGTTTGAGAAGCTGAAGACCAGAGACCTCCGTGGGCGCATCGAGAATTGGAAGGAAGCCAGGTACTCAGCAGAAAATGAACTGCCGCAAGGAGTATGATGAAACCCACGGTCCTCCGATCAATGACAAGAATGCCCCTGAGTTGCCCTTTACGGCAGAGCTCCAAGCTGTGTGCTGGCCGCCGAACTTCAAGGTCGTCGGCGTCGAGACCTACGACGGCACAGCCGATCCCACTAAGTGGCTTACCGTCTTTGAGATTGCGGTTAAAGTTCTCGGAGGCAACTCAGATGTCATGGCAAATTATTTGCCTGTCATGCTCAACGCATCCGCCAACAATTGGTTGCTGAGTTTGAAGCCGAACTCCATTGACACTTGGGAATAGTTGAAGAAGCAGTTCATCATCAACTACCGTGCCACCTGCAAGCAGCCAGGCACGAAGTTTGATCTTGAGAAGCTTCAACAAGTGTCACAAGAATCTCTGCGGGATTACATTTGGCACTTCTCGGAGACCAGAAATAACATCCTAGGTGTCACGAATGCGGAAGCCATCTCCGCTTTCATACGTGGCCTCAAACCTGATGAAGAACTTCAGAGGAAGCTATATCGCAGCAGACCAAGCTCCATCACCGAGATGCTGCGTATCGTCAACAAGTACGCCGATGGGAACGAAGTGGCTCACCACTCCACCCATAGACGCCTCCGCTTCCCCGACCGATCACGCCACAAAGACAGTGATCACCGAGCTGATTGGCGTCATGATGACCGAGGATCCCGGTGGTAATATTACCACTGCGATGAACGCAACCACCTCAACCAGCGCCATTCAGGATCGGCATCGCCACGACGAGCCAGAAGGCTCCAGGGCTGGAGAGACGCCGCCATTACCAGGTCTATAACACCCGACCAGCCCCGAAGTGCAATTACGAAGAAGCTTATGACAAGCTCCTCGACAGTCAGTGCCCCGTCCACAAGTTTCCACAAGCATACCATGAGGGACTGCTATGGCTTCTCCAGGGCATTTAAAGAAGAAGAGAAGAAGAAGGCTCGTCTCGAATCTGACAAAGATAAGCGTGATGGTGGTGATGACCCTCCTCCCGGCTTCACTAAAACTCACCAGACGGTCTCCACAATCATTGGTGGCCGCATAGCAATGGAGTCAAAGAGGGAGCAGAAGCTCGTCGCCAGGCGTGTCAACTCCGTCACCAACTACGACGCCTCCGTCGCCGATCCAAAGTTTCCCTCCTTGGTCGCACAAGCCTATCACCTTCACCAGAGATGACCAGTGGACGGAGATCCCATACTTGGGCCATTTTCCTCTAATGCTCGATCCGGTGATACGCAAGACCTGCTTCTGCAAGGTGCTGATCGACGGCGGTAGCAGCCTCATCATTCTCTTCTCCGGAGCCGCCAAAGAGCTCGGGCTCCGAGCAGAAGACCTGGAGACTGACCACAGCTCCGTTCTGAGGGATCATGCCAAGGCAGTCATCCTACCCCCTGGGACAAATCAATCTGCCTATCCAGTTTGGTACTCTGCAGTGCTTTCGCATCGAGCACATCGACTTCATGGTGGCTAACTTCTACGCTGCGTACCATGCCATCCTCGGCCGTCCAGCTTTGGCTAAGTTTGGGGCTATCCCCAACTACACCTACCTCGTCATGAAGATGCCGACGGAGACCAGCATTCCTCATGGTACGCTCCAACCTCCAGACCGCATATGATTGCGAGAAGGAGGCCATCCCCATGGCTGAGGCCATAGACTGTCTCCATCCTGATGAACACGTGCGCAGTGGAAGCACAGAAGCTGGCGCCTGAAGAACAAGTCATCCTAGAGAAGACCCCGCTCGGAGCTGCTACCAAGAACAAGGAGACAAAGGATGTCGTCCTCGTCCCCGGTGACCCAAGTAAGATTACTCGCATTGGGACAGATCTCGACCCCAAATAGGAAGACGCGCTCATCAGCTTCCTTAGAAAGCATGTCGGCGTTTTCGCATGGAAACCTGCGAACATGCCCGGCGTACCTAGGGAGCTGATCGAGCACACCTTGAATGTCTCGAAGACCGTGAAGCCCGTGAAGCAGAAGCTCCAGCGATTCTCTCCAGACAAGAAGGAGGCTATTAGGGTAGAAATAGCTCAGCTCCTAGCTGCCGGCTTTATCAAAGAGGTGTATCATCCCGATTGGTTAGCCAATTCGGTTCTTGTAAGAAAAAGAATAATGAATGGAGAATGTGCGTTGATTACACCGATCTCAACAAACACTGCCCTAAAGACACCTTCGGTCTCCCCCGCATCAATGAAGTCATCGACTCCATAGCCGGCTGCAAGCTACTCAGTTTCCTTGACTGCTACTCCGGCTATCACCTGATCGCCTTGAATGAAGAAGACCAGGAGAAAACCTCCTTCATCACCCCCTTTGGGGCCTACTGCTACAAGACTATGTCCTTCGGCCTGAAGAACACTGGTGCCACATACCAGCGAGCCATCCAGGCATGCCTCAACGACCTTATTCCAGACATCGCCGCAGATTATGTCGATGACGTCGTCATAAAAACCAAGAATGTGGAGGACCTCATCTCCAACCTCGAAGCAGCTTTTGAGAAACTATTAGCTTTTCAATGGAAGTTGAACCCGTCCAGGTGCATCTTCGGCGTTTCATCAGGCAACCTGCTCGGCAACATCGTCAGCAAACGTGGCATCCTCCCTAATCCGGAAAAGATTGAGGCTGTCATGCGAATGAAGCCACCGACCAGCGTCAAAGACGTCCAGAAACTCACAGGGTGCATGGCTGCCCTGAGTCGATTCATCTCCAAATTAGGCGAAAAAGGGCTTCCCTTCTTCAAGCTACTCAAGGCCAGGCGAGAAGTTCGTTTAGGTTGGAAGAAGCCGACAAGGCTTTCAAAGAACTAAAGCAATTCCTGGTACATCCTCCTCTGCTAACGGCGCCGGTGAAGGCTAAAACCTTGCTACTCTACATCGCCGCGACCAGCAGGGTCGTCAGCACAGCCATTGTGGTCGAGCGGGAAGAAGACTGGTCATGCGTATCCAGTCCAGCATCCCGTGTACTTCATCAACAAAGTCCTGAACTGAGTCCAAGACTTGCTATCCGACTGGTGCAAAAGTTGATTTATGCCATCCTCATCACCTCCTGCAATCTCCGCCACTATTTTGAAGCACATCCAATGGCCGTGGTCACCCAACATCCCCTCGGCAACATCCTTCATAACAAAGACACCAACGGCAGAATCATGAAGTGGGCTGTGGAATTGGGAACCTATTCACTTGACTTTCGTAGCCGAATGACCATCAAGTCACAAGTGTTGGCCGATTTTATTGTCGAGTGGACAGAAATGCTGGAGTCGACATCCCCAGAGTAGGAGGAGCACTGGATGATGTACTTCGACGGATCCCTCAGCATCGGAGGCACAGGCGCCAGCGTATTATTCATATCGCCCTCCGGTGAACGCCTCCACTATGTGCTAAGAATATATTTTAAAGCCTCTAACAACTGTCGCCGAATACGAGGCCACTATCCACGGTCTACAGATCGCCTCTGAGCTCGGCATCCGGCGGCTCATGGTGTATGGGGACTCTACCCTGGTTATCAACCAAGGTGAATTAAGATTGGGACTGCAACAGCGAGAAGATGGACTGCCTATGTCGCCGCAATAAAAAAACTAGAAGGAAAATTCTAGGGCATCAAGTTCCACCATGTCGTTCGAGCTGACAATCAAGCAGCTGACGAGTTGTCAAAGCTTGGATCATCACGGGCTGATATCCCTCCCGGCGTCATCAGTCCAAGACTTGGTCAACCCCTCTATCTAGACAGAAGAAGAGGCTGAGGCACTCCCGTCCGATCAGATAGTAGCATGCATCTCTAACTCTGTAGAGGATTGGAGAGCACCCTTCATCGCTTATCTGCTTCAAGCCAAGATCCCTGAAGATAAAATCGAAGCAGAACACCTCATGCGACTGTTCCAAGAACTACGTCCTAGTCGACAACAAACTTATGCCTAAAAACGCCAAGAGTGAAGTCCTTCAGAAGTGCGTCACGCACGACGAAGGCGTCAAGATACTCCAAGAAGTGCATGGAGGCATGTGCGGCAACCACACAGCCTCACGGACACTGGTCGGCAAAACCTTTCTAGCAGGATTTTACTAGGCCCACTGCTGTCCAAGATGCCAAGAAGATTATGCGGCACTGTGAGGCAGTGCCAGTTTTTTGCCAAGTAGATACATGTTCTAGCTCAAGAATTGCAGACCATACCTGCATCATGGCCTTTCGCCACATGGGGACTCGACATGATCGAACCCTTCAAGACGGCCAAAGGAGGACATCGCTGCGTCTACGTTGCCATTGATAAGTTCTCCAAATCGATCGAGTATAAGCCATTGGTGAAAGCTACAGTGGCCAAAGCCACGGAATTCTTCAATGACATCTCTCACCACTTCGGCCTACCAAATAGCATCATCACCGACCTCGGCTCCACGTTCACCTGGAAATGATTTCTGGGACTTCTGCGACGAAAGGAGCATCGTTGTGAAATATGTCTCAGTGGCTCACCCACGGGCCAATGACCAGGTGGAAAGAGCGAACGGGATGCTACTTGACGCCCTGAAGAAGCACCTACATGAAGTCATTGCGCGAAGTCCAGGGAACTGGATCCACGAGTTGCCAGCGGTCATCTGGGGCCTGCGAACCCAGCCTAGCCGAAACACCGGCGTATCTCCATATTTTATAGGTCTACTGGGTCTGAGGCAGTGCTCCCAGCTGACGTTGCCTTCCGAGCTCCTCGAGTAGAGAACTACAACGAAGAAATATCGAACGCTGCTCGAACAGAAGATGTCGAATAGACTCAAGGAAGAACGCCTGGTCTCCTGCGTACGCACGGACCAAGTACCTAGGAAGGACTACGGTGATACTATAACCGGAATGTCAATGGCAGGTTCTTTGTGATCGGAGACCTTGTCCTGTGACGCAAGCAAAGCAAGGAAGGCATGCACAAGCTCTCCTCTCCATGGGAAGGACCATACATGGTCAAGGCCGTGACTCGGCCAGGCTCGTATAGGCTGTGCGACCTTGAAGGCGTCGACATTCCCAACTCCTGGAATATTGAACATCTACATCGCTTCTACCCTTGACAACATGTCAAGATAGATATATGTGTATTTACATTTGCTACTTCAATATAAGTAACACGATCTCCATATACATATGTGTCATTGCTTGCAGAATAGCAAAATTACTAACACCCGATGACAAAACATAAGTGCCTGCACCGATCTGGCAGCTAATGATTACGCTTCTCCACCATCGCCGCGTAAGCCCCGCAACTGTTCGGGCAGCACGACTTCGCCGATACGTAAGCCCCGCACCTGCTCAGGTAGTCTAACTTCATGGCCCGTGGAAGCCCCGCAACTGTTCGGACAGCACGACTTCGCTGATACGTAAGCCCCGCACCTGCTCGGGCAGTCTAACTTCATCGCCGCGTAAGCCACGCAACTGCTCGGGCAGCATGACTTCGACAACACGTAAGTCCCACACCTGTTTGGGCAGCCTAACTATGTACAACGCATAAGCCCTGCATTTGGTAGGCTGCCCAACTTCACCGCTTTATCGACTACCCCGATAGATTCGGGAAGCCATCGCCCACGATAAGCGTAAGCCCTACCAGGCTTAGGTAGCTTCACCACCACATAAGCCCCAGGGACGCCTGGGCCGTTAATCTTCGCTGCTACGTAAGCCCCGGGGACTGCTTGGGCAGTTTTAGTAGCGTCTCCACAAGCCTCATCGAAAGGAACGGGCACCGGTCGCCGACCCTTCCAAAAAGTTACATACTCCGACTCCTCGCCGATCTACCCAAAAAAGCCTCGACCAGGCTCGAGTGCTCTCCGACATACATGATCGACTTCAAAGAATATCTACGACGCTCCAAAAACTCGACTATCATACTAAGAAAAAAAATACAAATTTACACGAACTTCGTCTCGAATGGCTTCACCCACTATAACGTCCGATCACATTAACAAGTGTGTGCTTGTACAAGCGATCTACAATTTCTTCAGTAGGCACCTTCAACTGTTCTTCGTCAGGAACAGCTGCATATCCGCCGCTAAGAGCTCTGCCGTGGGCTTCACCTCTTCTTCCAGTTTATCCTCCTGCTGCTCGGTGGTTCCGCGGGCATAACCGTCCTTCACCCTGTCATTGCTCACGCCGGGGCAGTGGGAGCAGCACTACTCCAAGTACATGAGCTGCCACATTCTCCGCCATGTCGCTACAAAAGGTCTTAAAGTGCCGCAGTGCTTCACGGCTGCGACGGATGATGTCAAACGGCTCCGGCGCTCCCGCAGGTGGTTCGGCAGGTGCATACTCAATAATGTCCTAGAACAGGCTTGATTCCCTCCGTCACGGTGTCATATCGTACTTCGGCTGCTTCAAGATGCTGCGATAGGTCATTAAGCTGTGCCAGTCATCCTCTGCTCGGTTTCTACATATACAACAAGAAAGTATAGGAACAGTCAACAAAGAAGTAGCGAAGCAGGCCATAGGCGTGAGAAGCTCACCTAGGCGTGCCTCATCGTTTCTCCGAGCGGCTTCCCAGTAGCATCAACACTTCATTCTCCAGCTCCTTGACTACACCAAGGAAAAGGCGAACCAGCATGTTTCAAGAGAGCAATATAACAAAGACGAGTAATGCGAAAACGCACATACCTCGATTAACGGCGCTTTCAAAAGAATCCTGTAGATCTGCATACCAAGACTCCGAAGATGAGAAGAGAGAAAGGGCTAGGACAAAATAACCAGCACCATAATGATCTTCATACCTTTTTTATCCTGCAACAGCCTCTGCTCGGACTCCATTAAATCGGCACAATGTTCTTGCAACGTATCGCGCTGGTCCCGGAGGTCATCTATCACCCCACTAAGACGTTTTACCTCCTTCTGAAGTTCTTCATTCTTAAAAGAAGCCCCGGCCAAGTGATGTAGAGTCTGCCGGTGATCCTCAGTAGTATCATGGATTACCTGATCGACAACAATAGAACAATCAACAGCAAGTATAAGCAAGACAAGCGTCCTTTCGGAGAAGAAGGCATTACCTGCACACGTGAAGATAAATGACCCAGACGCCGGACCACCTTCCTAAGGTCGTTACGTGTCTCATTAATGTCAACCTTCAGGGCCTCCAGCTCATCGTCTGCCACTCCTTCTTCAACTACAACGATGTATGTGCTACCGGTCCTTCTCAAGGTACGAAGCACCACCGGAGGGACCTCGCCGGCATCTTCCCGGGAGATTTCTTCAACGTCTGGGTCAGGGGGTGCAGCACTCGAAGATGGCCGATCAGGTCGCTCCTGGCTTGACCCCAACACCACCCCATGTGAAGCGGATACCAGCTTGCATTTCCGCTCCCTGGTCATCTCCAACCGGTGGTACTGGTTTATTCGGATCCGGCGCGGACTCGCGGTTCCTGTCGTCTCCTTCAGATCGCTGCTCTACGCCCCGGGTCGACGGTGAGGTCGATGGCATCAAGACAGACTATGGAGGCTGCTCTGGTGGTGGCGGCTGCTCCCACGTGCTCGAATCCGGCTGTGCCTCTGGTGGGTCCTTCAGTGATTCATGGTGAGAAGGCCACCCGGCGGCGATACCACCATCACCTCCGTTTTTCGGTGGCTCGTAACCAACAGCTCCTCCGCTCGCTGCTCCTTCCACGTCTTCGCTGGAGGGTCCCCTGGATAATGGTGTAGAATCCATGATCACAGACAGTAGAAAAGATTGCTAGACAGCGAGACAACAAAGAAAAGACATGAGTACTCACATCTCCGATCGGCGGCGTTTACGTGGAAACTGCTTCATCTGACCAGCAGTCCCTTCATCGGGACCTGGGTTTCTAGTCAGGGGAACTCCGACCTTCTGCCTGCTTCGATGTAGGCTCTTCATCATCACTCGAGCTTGGGATCACCACTTGACGATGGACCCACTTCTCGGATATCTTCACCAGCTTTTCAGGCTTCGGAACCCCACTCGACGAGCTAGCTTTTTCAGACATGAGTTGCTTCCCACGAGCTGCCCGTTGAGAACGGGTCTCTTGATCCTCTTCCTCGTCGTCAACAGTTGAAGTCTTCATCCTCGCTACCAGGCTGGTAATGGTGTCGAGGGATGACTCCTTCAGGCCACTTCCGAAAAATAAACCTTCTGGTCCTAGGCCATGTATCTTCCACAAATCAAACAAAGATACAAGGGATCAACACTCGAAACAGTAGACACAAAGAAGAAACTCACAAATAGCATACCTCGGGCGGTGGATTCCCAATGTGCAAAGCTTTCTGCTGTCCGCAGGTTGTCGATGTGTGTTCGGCTATCAAAAAGCTCCTTCAGCCTCATTGTAGCTTCAGAGGCTAACATGTGGTCGGCCACCTCTCTGGTCAGGATCAGTTTCACCGGTCCACTCATAAGCAGGGTGAACTCTCTCCTTGCAGGGCTGTACTCGGCGCCTCATGAAATTGGCGGCTACTCCAATCCCATTCAGATTCATGCACTTCAGAATCTCCAACAACTCATTCACCCTCTCCATTTCATCAACATTTCCAACAACTCATTCACCTACTCCATTTCATCTGCTCATTCACGAAGCTCAGAGGCTTCGTCGCTTCGTCAACATTTCCGAGCACAGGAGGTGCTCGGGGACTTCGTCAACAACTCACGTAGACAACAGGAACAAGAATTTTGACCCTGACATCACGTGACTACGTCACCTACTATCAGGCTCGGGGACTAAGTGGATACACTTTACCTGACGATGAAGGTATTGGTTCTGACGAGCCAAAAGTGGATACACTTCACCAAAGAGAAGGCTTTTTTTCAAATTTTTTATGAGCCCCTTTTATCCGTCTGGTCAAGCAACTCCGAAGATCTACATGTACCGATGAATACAAGGCAGCTCGGGAACTAGCTATGGGGGGGGATAAACCCATATACCCGCACGGCACTACAATGGGCCAGAACATCCGATCAGGCCCGGACTACCAAGGACGCGTCGTCTACACGTTCTCCAGAATATCACGTCTATCCACCGATATGAAGACTCGGCGATTAAGAAATAGCTTTCCTAATATCTAACCGATTAGTTTCCTTGTTCGGCTAGGATTGTAATCTGTTATACATGGCAAACCGACTTGTGACCCTGCCCTCCAGACTATATAAGGCGGGACAGGGGATCCCCTCAACAAAACTCATCTACTAGCAATACAATACAGTAACACACAGGACGTAGGGTATTACGCCTCGCGGTGGCCTGAACCTGTACAATCCTCGTGTCTCGCGCTTACTGCGCAACTCTTGCTTGTCTTAGGCGCACCTTCACCGATCAATCTACTACCTTGGGTATACCCCACGGTAGACCGCCGACGATATCTCGCCGACAAGTTGTTGAGACAAAGTTTGAGAATTTGATTGGATTGGAAATGAAATCCAAATTTCATTTTTATCCCCTTTTGAATAACTTCAAAACCATTCAAAATTTGAAGCTGGTTCAAAAAGCAGAATTGTACAGTTTAAAATTCTGCACAACTTTTACATTGGCACTTTTTGAGTTTCTACACAAAATCAAAAGTAATTTAAAAAATGCCAAATAGGGGTTTTCATGCCTACAGTGCCGGCCCCTACCTACCTCCTGTGCGGGCAGCCACGCGTGCCCACGCCGCACGCCGGTGCCGCCCGGTCCTAGGCCAGGGCCTGTCGCCGACGGTGCAGTAGAGTCATGGGGGGGGGCGGAGGGTTGTCGACCACTGTCCTAGGGCGCACCACATCTCTATAAAAGCCGATGAGCAGGCTGCCATCTTCTCTACTCGGCCACCATAAGTCTTCCCGGAAGTTAGTGCTCCAATCCTGATTGCCGACGTATTCCACCTCGTGTAGGTGACAGCCCTGATGGCCGACGTATTCCACCTCGTGTAGGTTGATGATTGTAGGACCGTAGTCAGAACTTCCTAGTCCCATTCTTATCCCGTTCTGTGGCTAGTGTTCTGATGTCCTGAAGTGTTATTGTGTGATTGCTTTATCTACCATGAATCAGTTATTATAGAACCCCAGTAATAGAGAAGTATTTAGGAACCTTGAACTCTCCCATTGTCCTCTCATTTTAGCTATCTACTCTTTTATCATAGAATTCTCCTGTGTGTCTATGTCATTTAAGCATAGCTCCTATCGTTTATCGTTTACCCCCTACTATAGTCTAGTTGGTGTACTAAGTTAGTAGACACATGATGGTCAACTATCAAACTTCTTTAATCATTGTTTCTCTGTGGTAAAATATAAATAACGATACCTGAAATACTCCTGGTAAAATGCTACAATGGTATTCTATGCGCTTGTGGAATCTTTCATATTCTATTTGCACTTAATAAATATCAACAGTAGTGGATTAGCATATTAAGTATGCCCTATGTTGAAAAATATTGAGTCTGTGTCACTCTAGTGATTAATTTACTCAGTATATAAATACGTATATATCAGAGTATTCTGATTCGCGTTTGAATGCTCATGCATCATGACATTACAACTATTAATAATTCCCCCGATATGAAGTATATATAATTTCGAAAATAAAACTTACTTCAAAATATATTTTGTTAAATATAAAATTCCCACTTTTCTTCTAAATGGATAGCTCCGCAAGACCCTGCTACTGGAATTGACGAGTACCTGACTATGTTCGGAACTCCTACAGTGATATGGCAATTTCTGCTAGGAAGTAGGCTACTCAGAACCACCAAAATATCGTTAGGTCCTGTATTGTTCTCCTTGTTTGGGCGTAGTATGAAGTGTCCCTACAGATCCTAGCCAGAGCATTAACAATGGGCTAACTACAACTTTACTTTTGAAAACTTCAAAAGGTTTTATATGTTAAAAGTGTTTAAAGAAAACAAATTAAAAATGGTTCTTCTAGCTCCCCTGATGCTTGCGGAAAGATCTGGCATTGGTATCTGATGACTCAAGGCAAAGGAAACCCAAGAGTTTTAGCTCTTCTTTCAAGGACCAGTGAAGAGTCAAAGTTTTCCAACAATGATCTACAGAGTGCTTCTCTGCCTACCTTCGAATTAGAGTAAAGATTTATATAAAGTATTGTCCTATATATATTGGTTGTATACTAACTAACGTTGTGAAGAAGTATAGGACGAGCACTCATCATATCATCTATGAGGGTTTGAAATGTTTAAATTTCCCGTTACATTTTAGTGCAACTATTGTTATCATGACTGTGCTATTTCCATAAATTTCAGTACGTATTGGATTTTTACCAATCCTTGATAATTCGTGCTCCATAAGTTCCTAGTCCTTGGGGAACTTCTGGATGCACTCATTCACTCTGCCAACCCAATATAAAACTTTAGCCAATCCTTGATTTCTTAAACCCATTCATGCGTAAATTCTTATCTTTTACTTTTAAGACACTGCTATTTTCCTAAAAACTATTGTAATTGTAGTCTATGGGATATCATGATCCATGACCATGATGCAGCGCCGAAATCTAGGGGTCTCTTATGAATCGCGACCATAGAAAGTTACTAGTGGACGCTCGCTGTTATCAGGGTTGGTGGTCATGATCCTAGCCTGCAATTAATGTGCTTTCACTTTCTTTGAAATCTCTTTTGGAAAGATTCATATCCATGTTTTTTCCTGAATTTCTAAAATTCTTTGTTGTTTAAAACTATCTTGAAATCTACTTTGAGAATTCACATCTTCGGGAACTTACACTTGAAATTTACCCTACTATCCCAGTACAAGAACCTGGCACTAGTCTTTGACTTTCCGTCAGTATAGGCATCATGCCTCGATTCGACACGTACCACTCCCTTGAATTCAACATGTTATTTGAGTCATTATGGTTGTGCCCTATAGTAGTGCCATGACCTGTGACCATGGTGCCGCGTCAAAACCTAGGGTCTCTTGCGTGCCATGGCCACACGAGATTCTACTAGGCACGCGCAGGTATCAAGGTTTAAGCTTGTGATCTACTATAGCTTCACCATTAATAAACTCTCTTTCGTTTGCACTTTGTCTGGAAATGAATTCCTTTAGCTGTGGTGTAATGTGGTCTACGATTGCGATACAATATAGCAACCTGGAATCTCTTGTAACTCGCGACGACATGAGATTTTGAAAGGGTATATGCTCGTATCGCGATCTTTGGTCAGTTTTCATCATAGCCACCATAGATATACCTTCTCTCTTTTGACTGAGGTTACTTTAATTGTATTCTACAATGGTATCTCGACCCGCGACTATGGTGCCGTGTCAAAACCCAGAATCTTCTGTGGACTACAGCCGCATAAGATCTTACTAGGGCATGCACCGGTATTGTAGTCGGTGCTCCTGAACCATTATAGTTCTCAAGTTAAGGTGCTCTCACTCTTCTTGAAACATCTTTTGTAAGTAGCGAACTACTTAGAATCAGAAATAGTGAGCGATCATGTCGAGTAGCTAATAAAGATAGCTAGTTTCTTAGACCCGATGCCAGGTCACGTCCAACTTAATGTCAGGTATCTTTGTAATGCCAGACCTTGGGTGAGTAGAAAATGGATGTAAAGGTAGTCCAACAAGTTGTAGTGAATCTATGTAAGGTAGTGGTTGATGTTAACTAATCTGTATACCTTGTATAATCCTTGCATCACTTTTGTAAAATGCTTCCTACTTAAGTTTTTAAGTAGTAGGTGTTTTCAGGATGTGGTGAATAATTAAAAATTGGAGTTTTAAAAAAAAATCACTTTGGTTTAAGGGGTGTTATTTGGATGTATTTGATAATGGTGTTAGGGTTACCGACCGATGGTGCCGCGATGAAACCGAGGATTTCCCTTGCAATGCATATAGGGGTTAGCTGCTTGGCACGCGTGGGTATCGTCATTCTTAACCTTAACTCATTATGGAATCACACTCAAATAATATTCCTCAGAAAGGTTTTATTTTGAAGAAATAAGGTTTAAAGTCTTAGTGTTGACAGACAATGAGAGACAACTGATTAGATTAAATAAAAATTCTTATTATATAGGCTAGGTAATTAAGTGTTAACTAGTAGCATATCATCTTAAGTTGCCTGAACAATTATCAGTTGTGCATAAGGTATTCCACGTATCACAACTTAAGAATTGTCTTCGAGCGCCTGAGCAAGTCATCGACGTAGTAAGAGTTGAATTGGAATCAGATTTGACATACCCCGAGTATCCCACTCGAATCCTAGACTGGAAAGACCAAAAGATCGTGTTACTCAAAGAACCTCAACAAGATGGTACAGAATACAATGGAGTCAGCATTTGGAAGAAGAAGCTACTCGGGAACCAGAAAATCTTCTATCTGAAATCTTTCCTAAGTTCTTTGCCACTCTTTAAACGTAATTTATCCCTTTCAAGCCTTATAAAATGTAAACACCTATTTGCTCTATAATCAAGTTTGAAAATGTTTACTTGACACATTTTCTTTTTTATTACTCAATCTAAGGCTTTAGTCGTTTCTTAAATCTCAAGACGAGATTTATTTAATGGGGGAAACTGTAACTAGAACCTGCCATGTCATTATGATTGCATGCAAATCATCCCGCATTCAACCATGTAAGTGTGCATTAACTAAAATAAATTTTATTCTTACATGTGATTGTGCATGAGTGCTTTAGAGTGACTTATTACGTAAATGTTTGTGTTTGTGTGTAATTATCTAAATCCAATTGGAAAACAAAAAAGAAAATCATTCATAAACCCTATAGCGGACGCAAAACCCTAATTTAAAAACTAAAAGAAATTAGATGTTGGGTCTTAAACAAAAATTGTAAAGCTTTAAAAATTGAGCAACTTCTATTTTGGGTACTTTTGAAGCTATTAAATAAAATTCCAAATAAAACAACATCCTATGTTTGAAAATTCAAAGTTAAAATGCAAATTCAAAAACTATCAAGAATTTGACCAAACACCTTTAATGAAAGTTGTAAGGCCTTTCAAATTGAACAACTTTTGTGTTTGGGAATTTTCAGGTTATTGAATAAAATTTCAAATAAAACTCAAATTGGAGTTTAAGAATTCAAATTTGAAATGTCATTTCAAAGTTACCAAGAATCTAACAAAACTCCCTTAATACAAGTTGTAGGCCCTGTCAAGTAGGACAACTTTTATCTTTGGAGAAATTCAAGTTGTTGAGGCAAAGTTTGAGAATTTGATTGGATTGGAAATGAAATCCAAATTTCATTTTTATCCCCTTTTGAATAACTTCAAAACCATTCAAAATTTGAAGGTGGTTCAAAAAGCAAAATTGTACAGTTTAAAATTCTGCACAACTTTTACATTGGCACTTTTTTGAGTTTCTACACAAAATCAAAAGTAATTTAAAAAAACTACCAAATAGGGGTTTTCATGCCTACAGTGTCGGCCCCTACCTACCTCCTGTGCGGGCAGCCGCGCGTTACCGCGCCGCACACCAGTGCCGCCCGGGCCCGGCCTGGGCCTAGTCGCCGATGGCGCAGTGGAGTCATGGGGGGCCGGAGGGTTGTCGACCACTGTCCTGGGCGCACCACAGCTCTATAAAAGCTGATGAGCAGACCGCCATCTTCTCCAGCACGGCCACCATAAGTCTTCCCGGTGTTAGCGCTCCAATCCTCCGTTTGTACTGCATCGATGCTCAATTGCCCATCTAGCTAGCTTTAGCATGTGTTTGCGCCCCTTGTGAAAGGGTTGGCGTGGTCTCGCAACGCTGGAAGTACCGAGCCCGCCCTCGTCTTCTCCGTGGCCGAGGGAACACCTGCCGCGAGCCTCACCGTCGCGGCCAGTCTGTCCCTGTGTAGTTACTCGCCCTCTAGCCTTTCGTTTCATGTCTTCCTTGATCCTGTGAGGCTCCTCGACCAAACAGCTTCGTCTTTAGTGGCTGCAGGGAGACCGGAACGATCTCGTTGCCACCGGTGAACACCACTGCACGCCCGGTCATCGTCAACGGGTTGTCTCCAGTCGTTCCTCGCCCTCAACTAGCGTGCACGTCGCTTCGTGGTGAGCCTCCTAAACCTTCCCAAGCCATCCGCCCAAACCCTACCACATCTGTATGATCAAAACTGCGACTGTGCCGCCGTGCTTTTCTCCGCCAAGCCACCATGGCCTTGTTCGAGCTCGCTGAAGGTGCTGCTCCCTGTTGGCAATTCTAATGTCACTACCAAGAATAGAGTTATTCCTGATAACGCCGTTAGAAAAGCTTATTGATAATTCTTATGACTATTGCAGAATTCCACAAGCGCATACAATCTATCGATGTAGCACTTCACTTGGGAGTAACCAAGTATCGTATTTATTTCCACAGGGAAGCTTCTTATGGCTAGAGATATCCAATGGTAAGCCAAGAACAATCACGACTTATAATGAAGGGATGAACTAGTATAGTGATAACTAATCCAAATAATCTAACTTTGAGATAGAGCCAAGCAACGACGTAGACAGTGATGAGCTCAAGAGTGGAATGCAAGGTAACACGATAGGTTAACTCCAATTAGTACTTCGGGGGAATGCGCGATCCCAAATTATTGGGGTTACTCACATCCAGAAAAACCCTACGTTGATAAAACCAGACCGAACGTGGTGGAATCCAGAGGATCTTAGGGCTGTCACCACCTAAGACCTACCACTACTATCCGTGGGTCTAGCCGCAATCCAAGGTAACTTCTAGTTTAAGCACCACGCTTACACTATAGGCTACTACTCTAACCTCACGCTAAGATTAGAGCACCGTCTAGCGGCGAAGATACCGCACTAAGTGTATGAAAACCGATAATTAATCCCCTAGTACTACCGCAACTTGAGCACTCAAAGTAATACTTAAAGTAAATACTTGAAAGTAAATACTAAAAGTAAGTACTGAAAGTGATGCGGGAAATGTAAGTACTAGAAAGGAAATTATTACCGAATCAAAAAGTACCTTACAAAGGAAGCACCTAAGAGAGAGACCTTTGTAGAGCTCTCCTACTCTTACGCTTCTCTTCACTCACACTCTCACTACTAGCCTTGCTAGGAGGCTTCTCACTAGATGAGCTAGGATGGACTAAACTCCAAATCTCTCTATTCTTCCTAAGCTGCTTACAACTAAAGCATTCGAGGGGTATTTATAGCACTTGGAGACCCCTAGGGTACTTGTAGAGGTGGCTGGAGGTCGGTGGGCCGAAGTTGTCGGGCGGGCGCCCTACTAGGAGGGCGGGTGCCTGGTGGATTCCACCGCCTCGCCATCCAACGCTCCAGGATCCTCCCCAATGACTGTTACAAGGTCAGTTGAGCATGTTTCGGCGGTTGGAGAGGTGGTTTGTGGCCCTTGGAGGATGACATGTGGCTCCATGAATCCTTTGCTCTTCATTTGATCTCACTTGGATGGAAACCGACTTCAAATGGATGGCCACAAACACTTGGGTGTCTCTCCTCCGGATTGTGGACGTGGCAGGCCAGATTGACAGGGCGAGCGCCCTGTCCAACAGGGCTACCAGATCCAAGTCAGGTGATTTTGAGCCATTGATGTTGAATCAACGTGCCACACTCTGTTTGGGAGGTTGGGACACGGATCCATGACGTGGCGGAGTGCAGATGGTGCCAAGACGGGGGACGGGTACCCTGTCCAACAGGGCGGGCGCCGTATGACTTGGCCCCAACGTGGCTCTTGTCACGTGTACTGTTCAAATGTGCCTTGGTTTGCTTCATTTTCACCTGTTTTTCACCTGCAACCAAAATTCTCCAAGTATAAGTGGAACTCCGTTAAATTAAACCAAAATCCTAGCCTCTACGTGCCATTTTCTTGCTCAATTTTATCAATATTGATGGTTAAAATGTGCATTTAGTGAGCATCAACACTCTCCCCCAAACTTACCTTTTGCTCGTCCCTGAGTAAAGAATCAAGATGTTAGGCTTATTATTAACTTCTTATTATTGACTCACTTTTGATTCAACATGTTAATATAACAACCCATATCCAATCACCATCACTCATGGGGCTTTTATCTATCCCTTAACCTGAAAAATAGAGCACTGACTAGCTAGAAAGAGGGTTTGTTCTCCATGCCCTTTTTGCTTGGTTAAATCTTATGGAGGTTTTTGAACATTTTGCAATAATCATGCTTTAGACTCTTCTGTGGCACACTCAATCTCTCTAATATGTGTGTGAAATTTTTTTTTGATTTTGATCAATAAGCTTGCAGTGCCTTCACTTCCTATCTCTGAAAGCTTATGTGGAGTTTCAGGATCACAGGAAAATGGGGCATACCTTATATAATGTAATATTGCTAAGTCAAACAATTGGATCAAAGGAGCAACAAGTCATAGACTTAGACCGAGAATGTGCATGTGTATGGTGGTGGTACTAATTACTCCTTTCATGGCCTTTCCCTTTTTAGAAACATGGCTAGCTCTTTCTTTTCTCTCTTTTTTTTCATCAGAGCACTTGCTCCTTTTTTAAGTACTAGAGACTAGCCATGCCTCTTTTTGAGAAAAATTTCAGAGGGACAAATGATAATGCCATAGAGTAAGTCCTAACATAAAAAGGCATGTTGTTGCTTATTCTCAGTGTAAGAATAGCAATATAAAGGTGGGTGTCCGTGTTCTCGGTCATGAGAATATGACAAGTTTCTCTACTATGATTCACAAAAGTTTGACAAGGCTCAACTTAAATATAGGCAGCAAGTGGAGTTTTCCTCTCTAACAAATATGGCTCTAATAGGTGCCATCTTTTGCCATAGGAGTTCTTAAGCAAGTTTTATCATTATTTTAAAGAAATTCTCCACAGATTAACCTTGCTCATGACAGGATAGAAACTTACTCATTTCTTTGCTGAATCATGATACTCGAAATTTTCAAGCCTTGTTCTAGCATTTGCAGCCCACAGAGTTCAAGTTCATGGTATAAGTAAAATCACATTAACAGTTAAATCATCAGCGAATTACTAACTTGAAGTAATTATAAGCAATAAACATTTTCATTCTCTTGTTTGTTTTTTTTTGTATAGTAGTAGTGTGAAAGTGTGGGTGTTTATTTATTTTTTCAAGCATAACAATACTAACATAATCATTACTACTATATAATTATTATTAATTATTATTATTATTATATTTATTTTTTTACTAGAAATAAAATAATATAAATGCGTAAATAAAAGGATGGGGCTATGTGTACTTACCTTCGCGGGGGACCTCCCCCAAACTGGTTCTGAAAGCATCGCTGGAAATCCCACCCCTGACGACGATAGAAATCTTCCCAGCGGCGGTCATTGCGACGAGCCAAGTAGTGCATATCCCTTGTCTCCTCCTCATTCTCTTGCCTTTATTGCCGGAACTCATATGACAAATCTTGTAACACTCGATGAAGTTGGTCTTGGCCAATCTGTAGGCCCTCTGTCTGATGCTGGACATAGCCGAGGTCTCGCTCCCATCCATGCACTGAAACTGAATGTCTCAGTGGAGGATATCCTTCAGTGTTAGACGAGTGCTAGCCTCGCGCACCAGTATATCTGTAAGAGCCACCCAAGTGTTGGGTACTCCCAGAACTGCTAATGTGCGCGGATGCTTGTCCATAGGGATCCCATGGGTCAGTTGGCTGGTGCTACTGCTAGGGGGGGCTGCTGGTACCAATTGGATCCTCCTGCTTGTTGAGAGCCAGGAACCGGCCATCCACCCCACTGACTAGTGTGCGGCATGGCTCCTTGGTTTAGTGCTTCATGCGCCGCTTGCTCTGCTTACTCTTGTGCTGCAGCCTGAGCAGCTCTCGTCTAGGCCCTGGTTCTCCTTCTTGCAACCTGCACAGCATGTTCTTGTGCCAGCCTTGCGGCGTGCTGTTCCTCGGTCTCGAGGGGTAAGTGCAAAGAGTTCACGTTTCTTAACCATAGAGTTATGTCAGGCAATAGAATTTCATTAGTAAAACATTGGTACGTCATGATATATTTTTTATTTTCCACATCATACTTTATCATGTGTGCTTGCCTGAAATGCTCTATGTCTAAAATTACCCTCTCAGTGTTAATGAAATTAAATTGTGCATTGCCCAGCAAACCCATGTTGCTGACTATCCTAGTCACAAGTGAAGTCATTTCAATGGTTGTATCCATTACCCGTGTAAACACTTTAGACCAATAATCCATCATGGTTTTAACTGATGAGACACGAATTCCTTTTAATGCGGCAAACAAAATTTGCATTTCATCGGTTCTAACCTTCCTGGGGTCATGTCTAGGATAAAGGGCTATGGCAATAAATCTTTGCAGCATCCTAAGAGTTGGGTTATGTATCTGAGAAGTTCTAGGATATGCTGCATCTTAGCAGCCAGAAATTTCATACCAAAAGTTTTTCTTATTAAAATCTATACAGGCCTTATCTAAATCTACTGCACCATTCTTATCAAATCCTAGCAGCACATTACATTGTGTCCATGTATAAGAATGATTTTCATTAAACACACGAAATTTGCAGTGGCTACTTGTGACTTCTAGGGTGCACAAAAATTCTAAAGTAAGCTCTCTACACCCCAGTTCATTAACTATCCAGGCATTTCCCCACCCCAAAGTACGAAATATGCTTTGAAATTCGGTAGACATACGTGTAGCGTTGAGCAAGTCACGGTCGATTTCGGGGGTGTGGATGAATGCGTGCTCGTGTAGTATGCGGAAAGCTTCTATTTCCCGATTATTTAGCCAAATAATCTGGTTCTCATCCACGAGAATATAAGTGGGTGTTTGTTGAGTGCCTTGTTCTTCGGGAGGTTCGTCGCGGCTTGATTGATCAATAGACATGTTGCTTCTTCGGGAGTGCTGACTTCCTATACTTGAATGGCTTCCGGAAGAGAAGCGTAGATGTTGGTTCGGTCTTCCACTACTGCTTCCATCACTGCTCCCTCCTGTCTTCTTCTTCCTCTTCTCGAACAAGTTCTTCAACATAATGAAACATAAGAACACTAACAAGGCAAGGATTATGGTTAGTAAAACAAACCACTCCTCTCGGGAGTGTGTGTGCTACATTCCCGTGGCTCTCCTTGCTTTGCTTTGCTTAGTGATTAATGGCTAGCACTCCTCTCGGGGGAAAGAAAATGAGTGTGAAGCAAGAGTATGAGCTTGCAGGCCTGGTAATGCACTCGCTCGGACTTGTACAAGTTTAAAATGAGCTAGTGGGAAGCAGAGGGGACAAGAAGTGGCAGGGGACAGGGCGCCCACCCTACGTGACAGGGTGCCCGCCCTATGACCTTGTCGAAATCCCTGCCCTGCTCTTTCACATGCTAGTGCCTCCACTCTAGAGCATCTTTCTTTATGTCATTGTGCAGCTAGCAACCAGAGAGATGAGTGGAGAGTTTGGGAGGGCTTGAGACAAGATAAGAAAGAAATCAAAGTGAAGAATGGATGGGTTTGCCTGCCATTTCCTGGTGCTCTGCTTTCCATTTGCATGTGACAAGTGAGTGGGGTAGCTAGTGGAGCTAGAGGCCAAAGGGGGTAGGGCGGCCGCCCTATCAAAGTGGGCCACCGGCCTTCTAATACCTCCTATTGGCTGACTTTATTATCTAAGTGAGATACTAAACTAGTTCATGAAAAGAAAAATGAGATTACTTAAGAAATTAAGTGAGATTAGAACTTACCTTAGCTTAACTTACCTTGGTTAGGTGCATCGGATGCTTGCATGATGCTCAACACTTCACGTTGTCTTCGTGCTCCAGAGAATCTTCATTATCCATGGTAGTGTCGGCAGGTGCATCTTCCACTGATGAGCACTGCTCCGGACGTGGCCTGAAATGAAAGATTTCTTCCTTTCCATTGATGTTGAGTCAGATTTCTCCGGCTCCCACATCAATGGTTGATTTGTAGTACTTAAAAATGGTCTTCCTAGGATTAGTGGTGTTCTAAAATCAGGATTTATATCTAACACCACGAAATCCACGGGAACGAAACAATTTTTAATTTGAACAGGGATATTTTCCTCTATTCTCACCGGATATCGTATTGATTGATCGGCAAGCTGCAAGCACATAGTAGTTGGAGATAAAGATGTGTGATTAAGTTTGTCATATATTACCTTGGGCATGATGCTGACGCTTGCTCCAAGATCGCACAAAGCTTGATCAAATTGTTGAGTTCCGATAGAGCATGAGATAGTAGGATTTCCAGAGTCCTTCTTCTTCTCGGGGAAATTATTGAGGATAGCAGCACTACACTGCTCCATCAATTTCACCATTTCTGTGCTCGGGACTAGTTTCTTTCTACTGAGGGTGTCCTTCAAATATTTTGCGTAGGTAGGTACCTGCATCGCATCAACTAGAGGTATATGTATATATAATTTTTGTATTACCTCCACGAACTTCCGGAATTGTTCATCCTCCTTTCGTTTCCTGTTACGGTCAGGAAAAGGCAATACCTAGGTGTCATAGAATTCATGAGGAGAAGTTCTTACCTTTTCTTGAGGTGTAGTGGAATCTTCCTTTTCAGCTTCTTCTTTTACTACCTTCTTCTTGGGCGTAGAATCAGGATAAGGGTGATCACGAGTGGTCTTACCACCTCTCGTGGTCACAGCATTAACTTTTTTATTATGGTATGATAGTTTTGCATGAATATCTGCTAATTGCTTTTCTACCATATTATTAAAGTCAAGTTGCTCATGAAATTTATCTATTCTAGCATTTATGTCTCCTAGGATTTTGTCTTGATCAATCAATACTAAAGTTAAACCAGAGTTTATTTTAGCTTGATTTAAAATAAGTTCCTTAAGAGAATGATTGCTAGCATGTAAAGAATCATTATCCTCCCTACGTGAATTCCATCTTTGGTAAGGTGAAACTGGTGGGGCACCATATCCGCCATCATTTAAAAGAGATTTAGCATCTTTTATTGGACAGATATTTATGTTATGATTTTTATTTCCACATAATGCACATGGTGTTTTAGCATTTGTGTAATACTCTATAGCAGCACGATCTCTTTTCCAATTAGCTCTTTCTTCTAACTTTTCAAAAGGCATTCAAAAGATAGCGATTTAACTTCAAAAGTATTAGAATTACCTTTGAGATGATCGTCGGTCCATCCTTGATTATCCACCATCTTCTCAATCAACTTCTTAGCTTGACTCACCTTGAGCGACAAGAATGCACGTCCGGTGGCAGCATCAAGATGTTGTCAAGAATCTATCATGAGTCCATGATAAAAGCTTTGGATTAACAGTCAATCTTCAACACCATGGTGAGGGCAGGCTTGTATGTACTCTTGCATGCGCTCCCATGCTTTGGGGACGGATTCACGAATCTCCTGTTGAAAGTTAGAAATCTTGCTACGCAAAAGATTTGTCTTACCAGCAAGGAAGAATTTCTTCAAGAAGTGGTTGGAGCACTTATCCTAAGTGTTCATTGATCCCAGGTTGATCTAGAACCACTGTTTCGCTTTCTCAAGTAATGAGAAAGGAAACAGGCACAGACGGATTGTATCCTACGAAATTCCTGAAATAGAGATTGTATTGCATATCTCCAGAAAATTCTGGAGGTGAGCATTGGCATCCTCTGAAGGGTTGCCATGAAATGCAATTGCTTGCACCATCATGATCAATGCAGGTTTAAGCTCGAATTCTCTACTTCCACTATCAGCACTAGTCATAGTAGCAATATTGGAAATAGATGGAGTAGAATACTCACAGATAGTTCTTGATGTAGATGAACTAGTTGGCTCCAAAGTACTAGGATGCTCGGACTCATCTGATGGATGATCTTGCAATGTAGGTTCCCTCGATGAAGATGGACAGGATCCAGAAGTCATTCTTGGAGGAGTGAGATTAGCTCTCTCTCTTCTAAGGATTGACTCAGGGTCTTCATGAAAATCTTCAGGTAGATTGAATCCAGCCATTCTAGCTATCTAGCTTAACAGTCATCACAAAAAGACAGATAGGTGTGATCCCACTAAAGAACAGGGTTAGTTCTATAGCAAACACAAAAGAAAATCCAGGCCAATTGCTTCCCCGGCAACGGCGCCAGAAATGCTTGTTGGCAATTCTAATGTCACTACCAAGAATAGAGTTATTCCTGATAATGGCATTAGAAAAGCTTATTGATAATTCCTATGACTATTGCAGAATTCCGCAAGCGCACAGAATCTATCGATGTAGCACTTCACTTGGGAGTAACCAAGTATCGTATTTATTTCCATAGGGAAGCTTCTTATGGCTAGAGATATCCAATGGTAAGTCAAGAATAATCACGAGTTATAATGAAGGGATGAACTAGTATAGTGATAACTAATCCAAATAATCTAGTTTTGAGATAGAGCCAAGCAACGACGTAGACAGTGATGAGCTCAAGAGTGGAATGCAAGGTAACACGGTAGGTTAACTCCAATTAGCACTTCGGGGGAATGTGCGATCCCAAATTATTGGGGTTACTCACATCCAGAAAAACCCTACGCTGATAAAACCAGACTGAACGTGGTGGAAACCAGAGGATCTTAGGGTTGCACCACCTAAGACATACCACTACTATTCGTGGGTCTAGCCACAATCCAAGGTAACTTCTAGTCCAAGCACCACGCTTACACAATAGGCTACTACTATAACCTCGCGCTAAGATTAGAGCACTGTCTAGCGGCGAAGATCCGGCACTAAGTGTATGAAAACCGATAATTAATCCCCTAGTACTACCGCAACTTGAGCACTCAAAGTCATACTTAAAGTAAATACTTGGAAGTAAATACTAAAAGTAAGTACTGAAAGTAATGCGGGAAATGTAAGTACTAGAAAGGTAATTATATTACCGAATCAAAGAGTACCTTACAAAGGAAGCACCCGAGAGAGAGAGAGAGAGAGACCTTTGTAGAGCTCTCCTACTCTTCTGCTTCTCTTCACTCACACTCTCACTACTAGCCTTGCTAGGAGGCTTCTCACTAGATGAGCTAGGATGGACTAAACTCCAAATCTCTCTATTCTTCCTAAGCTGCTTACAACTGAAGCATTTGAGGGGTATTTATAGCACTTGGAGACCCCTGGGGTACTTGTAGAGGTGGTCGGAGGTCAGTGGGCCGAAGTTGTAGGGCGGGCACCCTACTAGGAGGGCGGGCGCCCGGTGGATTCCACCGCCTCGCCATCCAACGCTCTAGGATCCTCCCCAATGACTGTTACAAGGTCGGTTGAGCATGTTTCGGCGGTTGGAGAGGTGGTTTGTGGCCCTTGGAGGATGACATGTGGCTCCATGAATCCTTGGCTCTTCATTTGATCTCTCTTGGATGGAAACCGACTTCAAATGGATGGCCACAAGCACTTGGATGTCTCTCCTCCGGATTGTGGACGTGGCAGGCCAGATTGACAGGGCGAGTGCCCTGTCCAACAGGGCTACCGGATCCAAGTCAGGTGATTTTGAGCCATTGATGTTGAATCAACGTGCCACACTCTGTTTGGGAGGTTGGGACATGGATCCATGACGTGGCGGAGTGCAGATGGTGCCAAGACGGGGGACGGGTACCCTGTCCAACAGGGCGGGCGCCCTATGACTTGGCCCCAACGTGGCTCTTGTCACGTGTACTGCTCAAATGTGCCTTGGTTTGCTTCATTTTCACCTGTTTTTCACCTGCAACCAAAATTCTCCAAGTACAAGTGGAACTTCGTTAAATTAAACCAAAATCCTACCCTCTATGTGTCATTTTCTTGCTCAATTTTATCAATATTGATGGTTAAAATGTGCATTTAGTGAGCATCAACACTCTCCGCAACCAAGTTCTCCGATAGGTTCGTGGGAATATTGCTCACGTAGTGGTGCCCTTGGTCTTGCTGGAGGAGCCGTCGCCAGCAAGCCGCCGTGGCCGGTGCCGCCGTAGCGCGCGCATGGTGAGTGCCCGTGAGAGAAAGGGAGAGGAGGGGAGCCGGCCACGTTTGGGGCCGTGTTGGGCCGACCCAGCAGCGCAGAGGAAGTGTGGAGGCTGGGTCGTGCGCGGGTGGGCAGGCCGGCCCAATAGCTCAGTGGAGTTAGATAAATGGGTTTTCTCTTTTTCTGGAAATATAGAAAGTGCCATGTTTTGTTATTTTTTTGTATAAAAATATCCATTGCACTGTAAATAATGAAATAATTGTGTAATCACTCTGCGATATACTGAATGTATGAAAAATATGAAATATGAAATTTGAACATTTTTTGTATCTAATAAAATGTCCCTTTTAATTAATAAATGAAGTTTCTAGGATTTTTGTAGGTTAAATTATGTATCCAAAAATCATGAGATTTACTATGTCACTGTTTTGGACCATGAGCTACCTACACAAAAAGTTTTAGCTCATTTGGACAAGGTTAATTTTTATTTCTAGTAGATGCTCATTTAAATAATCGATAAAAACAATATTTATAGTTAGAAGTTAGGGTTTGGTGTGATTTTTGGATTAAGTGAAGACCATGGCACACTTCTAGCACTGTTGGTCCATGGCAAATTAGTTACTTGGGTGAGGTGCTCATGTTCCACTTAAGATTATAATAGAAACTAAAAATGTTGTTTAGTCGAATAAGCTTCTGATAAGTATATGCATATATGGGTGTATGTATGTGATAGTGATGGCTTATTGGATGCAACCTCATGGGTAAAAAGGGGTAGTTATGTATGTTTCTTATATTAGGATTTTATTAGTCCTGTTATATGTAAACGAAGGATAACTTGCCTAATAAAACAGTTGAAAGTTAAGTGAAATCCTAACTGTTAAGAAGCAAGCTGGTTTCATTGACTTGTAACTTTATCGTAAAGGAAAGTTGTACTCAACTTTCTAAAATAAGTTTACTTTTATCACTTTACAATTTAGTGCATCCCATGCATCATGGCATACATATCATCATGTTAAATATGCAATATTATTTTACGTGTAGTAAATGGGTTTTCGGAAGACTCGCTTGGTGTCCGACGAAGGATCATTCGTCTGGAGAAGTCAAGTGGGTTTTCTCTAGTATTTTGGAAGAAGTGATTCACCTGCAACACAGGTAATCCCCGGTGCATTTAAACCCTTCCTTGTAATTTATAAAATGTTTATAACTTTGAGTTAAACTACTGCATTAAGTTTATAGGAGTTGAGTGATAACCCAATTGATGCATTACCAACCTTGACCACTGAAATACCCCCTTGAAACCAGATTTAAAATGAAAATGTTTGAAAAATGCTTAGCCCTGCTTAATTAATTTAGTTTTTGCTCAAAATGCTATTTTCTGAGCTATGGTGATATACTATTGATAATTCATGGAAAAAGGGAAATGAAAATGATTCCGTTCGGTGGTTGTGCATTTGGCCAATGCAATATCATCAATGGAAAGGGGTTTTCCGTTCGGTGGTTGAGCACTTGGGTTAGAGTCCCCATGTCTTGTCACCAACGGGAAGGAATTTTCTGCTCGATGATCATAGCTTGGGTTAGAGTCCCAACATATTATCATCGACGGAAAAGGGTTTTGAAAACCGTTTGGTCACCTTGCACTTGGGTTAGAGTCCCAATGCAATGTCTCCGGCGGAAAAGGGAATTAGGGACCATTCATTGTAGGCCTGCTGGATCGAGACTTTGCAACTAGCCACATACTCCAGGAAGCCCTGTCTCCGGTGGCTCTATTACTTGAACCGATAACCACGCACTGTGAGTGGAGAGATGGCGAGAGTAGCGTGTACCCTCGTGGCCGGCGTGCCTGGATACGAGAGGAGTACTGTGCTCTCGGGTGGCGCAGAACCGGTTCAAGTTTTGGAAAAGCCGTGGTAGACGGGGTTGGCATATGCAAGCTTAGGTGCTACATATGCGGTGTGGATAGGGATCCCCAGCTGGGTATTAATCGATTTGAATCGTCGTTGCTCCTCGGTTATGGAGACTTGATCCTTCGACCATTCAACGAAGAGTGGCTTGGAACTAGGATATTTTTTTGAGAATGAATAAGTAAATGGAATTGAAAGGATACATCTGGAATAACTGAGCCTCATGGTTTTTGATTAAAATAATATTGAGTTAAAATATTGGAAATCGGATTCAACATTAGAAATGCTTTTTCTGCAAAATCCTTTGACTCTTGCTAAAGCCTTACCTTGACTCTCCTTAGCCTGCATTCCTAAGTCTTCTCCCTAACTTTTAGTCGGGTAAGTCTTGCGGAGTACCCCATGTACTCAGGGTATGTTAACCCCTGTTGCAGGTAGGTCGAGTGTATTGTATCGCGTGGGACCATGCCGGTTGACGGATCGTGCATGGAAGAAGATGTGTATATGATATAACCCTTGGGCAGGGTGTCTAGTTGTATGATGCTACTCCATTATGAAACTCCGGTTTGGGATAATGCAACTTATGTTTGTAAACTTATGGTTATGTAATACTTTCGCACTCTGTACTTTGATTTAAATAATTTTGTATAAACTGTTATAATACATGCAAGGTCTTTACAATGAGATCCTCGAGTGAATCAGGGTTTCCAAGGAAACCCAACAGGCCCTATGATCAGGCGGTTCTACCACACTTCTTCGTTGCCCCGTCAACGTTTCCGAGCACTGGATGTGCTCAGGGACTTCGTCATCGCCCCGTCAACGTTTCCAAGCACTGGATGTGCTCGGGGAATTCGTCGTCCCCTCGTCAGCATTTTCGAGCACCGGATGTGCTCGGAGACTTCGTCGTCGCCTCGTTAGTGCATTTGAGCACTGCATGTGCTCGGGGACTTCATCGTCGTCCCGTCAAGGTTTTCGAGCACTGATGTGCTCGGGGACTTCGTCGTCGCCTCATCAGTGTTTTCAAGCACCGGATGTGCTCGGGGACTTCGTCGTTGCCTCGTCAGCGCTTTCGAGCACTAGATGTGCTCGGGGACTTCTTCAACGCTTCATCAACGTTTCTCTACACCGCTCTTGAGTCTCATGTGTTTGAGCAAATCAAGGATCTTGATTTGGCTCACGACATTTGGAAGAGATTGGAGGTGACATATGAGGGTACACAAGAGGTCAAGAATGCCAAGGTATACATGTTGAGAGAGAAGTTTGGCACCTTCAAGATGGAAGAAGATGAGAGTGTGCCAGAGATGTTCAACCGGTTGCAAGTGATTGTCAATGATTTGAAGTGGTTGGGTGAGGATATCAAGGACAAGGATTTTTCTCACAAGTTCTTGAGGTGCTTGCCCGCAAGATTTGCAATTATCAAGACATTGCTTGCAAGAGAAGACTTGACCACCAAGAAGCCCAACCAAATCCTCAGTGAGATTATCACTCAAGATACGAACAATGAGGAGGTGGTTGAGGAGAAGAAGAAGAAGAAGAAGAAGAAGAAGAAGAAGAAGAAGAAGAAGAAGAAGAAGAAGAAGAAGAAGAAGAAGAAGAAGAAGAAGAAGAAGAAGAAGAGTGTAGCTCTCAAAGCTACATCATCCAAGAACAAGGGCAAAGCCAAGATAGTTGAGATTGATGAAGACTCCACTTCTAGTGATGATAATGATGATGAAGCCATGGCCCTTCTAGTTCGCAAGTTTGGCCGATTCATGAAGAGGAAGGGCTATGGCCAAGGCAAGAAGAAGTTCATCTCCAAGAACAAGCAAGAGCCAAGGAGATGCTTCAAGTGCAAGAGTTTGGATCACTTCATTGTCAATTGTCCTCATAATAGTGACAATGACAATGAGAGTGATGATGAGAAGAAGAAGAGCAAGAAGAAGGACAAGAAAGAAAAGAAGAACAAAAATGTGACACTCAAGAAAAAGAAAAAGGGGCAATCATATTGTGTTACTTGGGATGATAGTGATGCCTCTACCGATGAGGATGATAGTGATGATGAGAGCAAGACTGTCAAGAAGAAGGCCATTGCTAGTATTGCTCTCAACAACAAGTTATCCCTCTTTGACACTCCATCCACATGCTTGATTGCCAAGCCATCCAAGGTACAATCCGATGATGAGAGTGATGAGGAGGAGCTCTCATGTGATGAGCTTATATCCATGCTTGATGATGCCAATACTTACATTAAGGCCAAGAGAAAGGAGTGCAAAGAATTGCACAAAGGCAAGATAGCCATTGAGCAATCCTTTGATGAGCTCTTGAAGTCTCATGAGAGGCTAATAGAAGCCCACGAGAAGCTCAAGGTAGCTCACTCCAAGCTAGAGATAGCTCATTCCTCTCTAGTGGCCAAAAATGAGAAGAGGGCATCCATCAAGACATGTGACATGGGTTCATCATGTGACATCCTTAGTGACAAGTCAATTTCCTCTACTACTATTATTATCACTAACCCTTCTTGCAGCTCTACCACTCCTATTTCACCTAAAGTTGATGATTCTAAGTCCTCAGTTGTGGTGGAAAACAAGAACCTCAAGGAGGAGGTCAACAAGCTCACCCGTGCCTTAGGTAACGCCTATGGTGGGGATGCCCGCTTGCTAAAGTGTTTGGGTAGCCAAAGATTTAGTCACTCTAAGGAGGGACTAGGCTATACCCCCAAGAAAGGCAAGGCCGCCTTTGTGACTCCCAAAGCTAGCTTTGTGAGGAGCAATGGTAGGTATTGTCAAAGCAAGTGGGGCACAATGAGCAATATTGTATGGCCAACAAGATCAAGCAAGTAAAATTTGCAAGTGCGACTTCAATTCGCCTTGATTCTTGTTACATGCTCACCAAGGGAGTGAAGGGTGTTAAAGCCAAGTATATTGGTACACCAAGTGGTAACCCAAGGAGAAGATCCATTTGGGTTCCTAAATCTTTGGTCACTAACCTCCAAGGACCCAAGAATGCTTAGGTGTACCTAAAACCAATTGATTTACTCTTTGCAGGTCAATTACAAAGCCGGAGGAAAGCATTGGGTGCTTGATAGTGGATGCACTCAACACATGACCGGAGAGTCTAGTGTGTTCAAATCTATCAATTCAAGTGGCAATCAAGAGTTTGACTCTATCACATTTGGCGACAATGGCAAAGGCAAGGTGAAAGGATTGGGCAAGATTGCTATCTCAAATGATATGAGCATATCCAATGTGTTGCTAGTTGAATCTCTCAATTTCATTCTATTATCGGTTGCACAACTTTGTGATCTTGGTTTCAAGTGCATCTTTGAGATTGATGATGTTGAGATTGTGAGTGTGGATGGTTCCAACTTGATCTTCAAGGGCTTTAGATATGGGAATCTCTACTTGGTGGATTTCAATGATTGAAGCTAAGATTTCTTCAAGTTTGATTTCAAAGTCAAGTCTTGGTTGGTTATGGCATAGATGGCTTGGACATGTGGGCATGAAGCAACTTGGAAGATTGGTCAAGCATGACATGGTTAGAGGCTTGAAAGATGTGCACTTTGAGAAGAATAGGTTGTGTAGTTCTTGTCAATTTGGAAAGTAAGTTGGGAATACACATCCTAAGAAAGGCATGATGAGTACAACTAGTACACTTGAGCTATTGCACATGGATTTGTTTGGTCCAACCACTTATGCAAGTATTGGAGGAAGAAAGTATGGTTTTGTGATAGTTGATGACTTCTCTAGATACACTTGGGTATTTTTTTCTTGTTGACAAAAGTGAAGTATATGAAATCTTCAAATATTTCATCAAGAGAAGCCAAACTAAGTTTGATACAGGGGTGAAGCAAGTAAGGAGTGACAATGGTAGTGAGTTCAAGAACACAAGAATTGATGAGCTATGTGATAAGTTGGGTATCAAGCATCAATTCTTGGCCAAGTACACTCCACAATCAAATGGTCTTGTGGAAAGAAAGAATAGAACACTTATTGACATGGCAAGAACAATGCTAAGTGAGTACAATGTGAGTGATGAGTTTTGGGCCGAAGCTATCAACACGGCTTGCTACACTAGCAACCGTCTTTATTATCATTCAATGTTGAAGAAGACACCCTATAAGCTCTTGAATGGAAGAAAGCCCAACATTGCATATTTTAGAGTGTTTGGTTGCAAATGCTACATCTTAAAAAAAGGCACTCATTTGGCAAGTTTAAAAAGAAGTGTGATGAAGGTTTCTTACTTGGTTATTCAACTACAAGCAAAGCTTATAGAGTATGAAACTTGGTTCATCATATAGTTGAAGAAGTCCATGATGTTGAGTTTGATGAAACTAATGGGTCACAAGATGAGAAGGATAATCTTGAAGATGTGATAGGACCTCAATTAGTTGATGCTATGAAAAACATGGACATTGGTGATATTAGGCCAAGACAAGTTGAAGAAAATGATGATCAAGATGTCACCTCTCCTATTGTGCAACTGGAAGATGATGCTAATCAAGTTAGCTCAAGTGACTCTCAAGCTCAAGCTCACGATTAAGATCAAGACCAAGTCCAAGGTGCTAGTTCAACTCATGTGCTCCAACCAACTCACATTGCAAGAGACCTTCTTCTAGATCAAATTATTGGTGACATTAGTAGAGGCGTGCAAACAAGGTCAAAGGTAGCTTCTTTTTATGAGCACTATTCTTTTGTCTCATAAGAGGAGCCTACTAACATAGAGAAGGCACTCAAAGATGAGGATTGGATCAATGCTATGCATGAAGAGCTCAACAACTTTGAGAGAAATCAAGTATGGGAATTAGTTCCAAGACCAAGCAAACACTGATTGGCACAAAATGGGTCGTTTGGAATAAGCAAGATCAAGATGGGATTGTTGTGAGAAATAAAGCTAGATTGGTTGCACAAGGTTACACTCAAATTGAAGGCTTAGATTTTGGAGAAACCTATGCACCCGTGGCAAGATTGGAAGCAATCCGGATTCTATTGGCTTATGCATGTACTCATAATATAAAGCTCTATCAAATGGATGTCAAGAGTGCATTCCTTAATGGCTACATCAATAAACTAGTATTTGTTGAGCAACCTCCCGTTTTTGAAGATGACAAGAAGTCTGACCATGTGTACAAGCTCAAGAAGGCTCTCTATGGTTTGAAACAAGCACCAAGGGCATGGTATGAGAGGTTGAAGTACTTCCTACTCTCTAAAGGGTTCAAGATGGGAAAGATTGACACCACTCTCTTCACCAAGAAAATTGATAATGACTTGTTCATCATGCAAATCTATGTTGATGATATTATCTTTGGGTCAACAAGTCAAGCTTTTTGTGAGGAGTTTGGAGAAATGATGGCTAAAGAGTTTGAAATATCCATGCTTGGTGAACTTAGTTACTTTCTTGGACTCCAAATCGAGCAATTGAAAAATGGCACATTTGTGAGTCAAAGCAAGTATATCAAGGACATGGTGAAGAAGTTTGGATTGCAAAATAGAAAGGCAATTTCAACACCTATGGGCACTAGTGGAAGCTTGGAACCGGATAAAGAAGGTGAATTGGTTGATCAAAAGCAATATCGGTCAATGATTGGTAGTCTACTCTATGTGACCGCTTCTAGGCCGGATGTGATGTTTAGCGTGTGCATGTGTGCAAGATATCAAGCCTCTCCTAGAGAAAGTCTTTTGAAGGCTACAAAGATAATATTAAGGTATTTGAAGAGCACACCTAACATTAGTTTGTGGTATCCCAAGGCTCCAACTTTGAGTTGATTGGTTATGCGGATGCGGACTATGCCGGTTGCAAAATCAATAGAAAGAGCACTTCCGGTACTTGTCAACTCTTAGGAAGGTCACTAGTCTCATGGTCATCCAAGAAGAAAAATAGTGTTGCACTCTCTACCGCCGAAGCCGAATACATTAGTGCGGGAAGTTGTTGTGCACAAATCTTATGGATGAAGCAAATCTTGAAGGACTATGGGTTGAAAATCAACAAGGTTCCATTGCTATGTGATAATGAAAATGCGGTGAAGATCACAACCAATCTAGTGCAACATTCAAGAACCAAGCACATAGATGTGAGGCACCATTTCATAAGAGATCACCAAGCCAAGGGTGATATTGCAATCATAAGTGTGGGCACCGATGATCAACCAGCCGACATATTCACCAAGCCACTTGATGAAGCAAGATTTTGCAAGCTAAGGAATGAATTGAACATACTTGACTATTCCAATATGTGTTGATGCACTTCATGAATATCTTATGACTTGTCTCTCCTCCAAGTAAAGCAAAGGTATCATTGTTTGGCATTTGCATACATACTTTATTAGGACTTGCTAGAACATGTAGACATACTTTTGTTCTCTCTAGGTCATTCATTGAAAGCCAAAATGTTTTTGAAGTATATATGGCATCACTATTGCTTCCTTGCTTGATTGATCTAGTGATGGCATATAACTTATTCATGGGGATGCAAACCTAGTGTTGCATCTAGTTAAATGAGCAACTAAGTGCATAACTCAACATAGGCAAGACAACCCCTAGTGGCGTGAAGAAGTTTGTCTTTGGTTCAAACCGAGCTAAGTAACTTGTGCAAGTTTGCTAGATTGAGGCAAAATTGAAAAACTATCCTCACTCTCCGTTGATTTGACCCTTTTGTGATACTTGATGCCAAGGGGGAGAAAGAACAAAGATAAGAAATGGGGAGAAAAGATAAAAATGGACTAAGCTTCGCAATGAACCATCATTAAGGCCGATGATGGAAGAACAATAGGCCAAAGTAAAGGAATCAAACAAAACCTTTACTAAAAGTAAAGCTCACCTTGAGGGGGAGCAAACTCATGAACTTGGTCGAATGCATTTGGAATGTGCATTTACATATGCTTGTTGCATTTGCACTTGTCTTTATTTTTAAATTGCCATGTTCTTGAGTGGTGTATGCTAGTGTAAGTATTGATTGATGGTTTGATAACTAGCATGCTTAGGTGGTAGCTAGATGATCTTATGTTTTCATTTGCTATCGGAGCATTGCTTATAATGTTGATCTCATGGTATGCTCAAGCTTTGTGATCATCTAGTTATCAAAGGTGTTAAGGATGGAGAATTCCGCAACTTCGATTGAAAATTTTCATTTGGTATCACGCTTCAAAGGTTTATCCTAACCATCCTAGCACATCTTGGTGGAAATTTACTCTCTATTATGCATATGTGCAAGCTTCTAAATCCAAACTCATGCATATATGTAGGGGGAGCTAAATAGCCACCAAACCAAATTTGTGTTGTTTGTCCATTCCAAAACATAATAATTTTGCTTGGACAAGCTCACAAGTTCAAAAATAAACTCAACTCTTATCTTTGTATAGGATGTCATCAATTACCAAAAAGGGGAAGATTGAAAGCCTTAGTTTGGTTTTGATAATTGATGACACCCTAAGGACTAACCTAGTTGCTAAATGATGGCAAGCTATCGGTTGTCCTAAGCATGAAAGTGTGGAGCCTAGAGGTTGATGATGTTGATCAAGGAAGGCTCAAATATGGATCAAGAGTGATAAAGATCAAGTGGAGATGATCAAGGTTAAAAGAAAAAGGCTTGAAGGCAAAGGTATAACCCTAGTAGGCTTTTCTTTTGGGGACCAAGACACCAAGTGGGTGTGATCATATTTAGAATAGATAGTCGACTATTAAGGGGAGAACTAAGTGATTGGATTACCTTCAAGTGCTCTACATTGCATTTCATGTGCATTGACTAACTCAACCTAGAGATCAACATTGAAACCCTTGAAAAGTGTTTTGAAAATGCTAACACATTGTGCACAAGTGTTGAAGACCTTGAGTGTTAGCACATAGAAGCAAGGGGTGAGAAATAGACTTAGAATCGGTGAGATTTGAGTGTCGGACGCTGGGTTCCTAGGGCGTCGGACTATTGGTCGTGAGTGTCCGACGGTCCCCAGTACTGTGCTGAACTGTCTAAAGGCGTCAGACGGTGCTGTTTAGTCCGACGGTGGGCGTCGGACACCGTCCGAGCATTTTAGTTGCTCTCGGTGTAAAAATGACTAGCGTCGGACGCTGAGTTTCATTAGTCCAACGCATTAACGTGCAAGAGTCCGACGGCGGGACACTGAGAACTAGCCTGTGAGAGTTGGACAGTCCGATTGGGTTCAAGTGCGGCGCGTCGGACCATTGGCCCTCGGTCTGACGCCACGGCGTGGCCGTGGCATAGTGCATGGTGTGTGCTATTCAGGGTGTCGGACTATGCAGTTTGGTCCGACGTTGAGCGTCGGACGAGCTCTCTGTGAACTCTCTGGAAGCGTCGGACGCCTATGGACATTGGTCCGACGGTAGTTGCGTTCGACGGTTGAGTTTTTGGCGCGATCAGTTAGCCGTTGAGATCCAGCGGCTGTGGTTGAACTGAGCTGACACGTGGCAAGATCATGAGCGTCGGACGTTGGACAATGGTCCGACGCCTACCGTCCGACGGTAGCGTCCGACGCCACGAAAAGTGGTTTAACGGCTATTTTCTGTAGGGTAACGGCTAGGAGTGCACTTAGAGGTATTTATACTCCTTGCCTGGTCACTTGGTGACTTCTTGCACATTTGATTCATTGTCATACACTTGTGAGCACTCTCTAGCCTCCCACTCACTCACTTGTTCATCTTTTGATCGTCTTTGTGAATTGAGTGATCCTCAAGTGCATCATTGCTAGTGATTTGCATTCTATAGCACTTGAGAGCAAGCCATTGCTGAGTTTTTATTCTCTTAAGGCATTGCCGTGTCCATAGCGGCTTGGAGGTGATTCCGGTGTTGAGGTTGATTGGTGATTGTTCAAGCCCACACCGAACATTTGTTGTGAGGGGTTCTTGCGGTTATTCCCCGGCGAAGTGTCAAAACCGACTCTAGTGGATTGCTCATAGTTGATAGCCACTTCTCTTGTGTTGGTGAGCGGCTCTTGGTGAGGGATTGGCGTGTGAAGCCTAGCTCGCGATCCACCAAGGAAGACCGGTGCCACAACGAGGAGTAGCGTGACGGCGATCATATGAACCTCGGTAAAAAATCGAGTGTTCTCTCTTCTCCACCTTTGAGTGGATAATTGGTCTTCCGGTATTCTAGTGGTTGATTACTTGATCTCCATATTGATCATCTCCCGGTGATTGGATCAACCTCCACTCTTCTCGGTGGTATAGCCTCCTCAATCTCTACTCTCTCGTGATTATTACTTATTTAGGTGTCTTCTCCTTAAGTTTCGAAAGAGTGGGTTTATTGAGATTGAGTGCATTTTCTTGTGAGTAGCATATTGTGTTAGGTGGCTTGCATAGAGTAGCTTAGAGCTACTGCTTAGCATCGCTTTGTTAATTGCTAACTTGTGGTCTTGGTAGAAAATTTTATAGGATATTCACCCCCCTCTAGCCTATCCTGTCCTTTCAACAATCCGCCCCTACCCCGCGGACAGTCCACCGTTGTATTGTCCGACAGTGAACAGTGTCTGTCCAGTGCACTGTTGCCTGACAGTTTTTTGCCGCCGGACAGTCCGCAGTCTGGGTCCGGACAGTCCGAGGCAGTGAGCCGGACAGTCCGCCCCTGGAGATCGGACAGTTCGAGTCTGTCCAGAGAGCTTCCAAGTGTGTTTTGCTTCCGCGTCCTCTCCGGTGTTTCCGAGTATCCCGCTGTGACCTTGTGTCATCCAACCTCGTAGGTTCGTGGATATGTCGTGAGGGTTTGATTGCATCTTGGGATCGCGTTTAGGATAGTGGCCGCTCCTATTCACTCCCCTCTAGTCGCCTATTAGGTCCTTCAAGGCTCTATTCACTTGAATTTACCGGTCACCATCAGCCAGCCGTACAGGTTTTTTTTATGAAACTCAGGCAAGAAGACGAAAAGACGTTCACGATACTAATTCCGTCTCTACGTTCACGTTACTAATTCCGTCTCTCACAATAATTAGACAATCAGTCATACAATTTAACCAGCCAAACACATCCAAATGGGGAGAGTGAAGGGAGCACCCTATCGCATCGCAAGTTCCCAACTCCCCATGCAGCCTATGGGGCCGTCACCACTAATTTCTCACATAGTATTAGTGTTAAAAAAAATGTCGTTTTAAGATTTCAAAATATGTTATTTGTGATCTGTCTTATTTAAAAATTTTAGTAAATATTATTTATCTTGTTATGACTTACTAGTATTTTATCATTAGAGATACTTTAATAATGATTTATTTATTTTATAATTTATATAAAATTTTTGAATAAAATAAGCAGTTAAACACGATATCTCAAAATAAAAAACATCTTTTTAGGACGTAGGGAGTAGTACTGCATGTAATCGTGGGGCTGTCACTATCGATTCCTCTGAGAAATGTATATTCCGGGCCCTAGATAATAAAAACTAATGTTAGTTTTTTTTGTGAAAGAGTTAAAGTATTGTATAACTAATCTATAAGATTAGCAGGGCAGACTCTATAATTTTAAGGGATTTTGGACAAGAAAAAAAATAAGGACCCATTGAACTATTTTTTATTAACAAAATTACAATATATAATCCTTCTTCACGAAGAGTGAATTAAAAATTTAGGCTGCTCGCGAAAAGTGATGTGAAAAGTCATTGTAGCACATGGAGAATTTTTTCTAATAAATTTCTAAGCATAGCTTAAATAGGCTCAAAAGATTCGTCTCGGGAATAACATGTAAACTGTGTAAATATGCAACAACTGCTACTATATTTAATACTGCATGCATGCGTCTAAAAATTCGATGGAATTTTTTTAACTAAAGAGGGCCTTATAATTCTAGCACTGTATAAGCATAGCGCATACACGAAACAAATAAGGATTTGTTTTTGGGAAAATACTAAATGAACATGAGTGTTGGTGTGTTACTTACCGTGATCGTGTGCGTACCTGTTGTTCATCGTTATTGCTGTTCATGTTGCTCTGGTTGCCGGGTGATGAGCGAAGTAGATCGGTGTCAGCATCTCCTCTCATCAGCTAAGGCAGCGTTTAGTTCACAAATTTTCTTTTCTCCCCATCATATCGATTGTACTTTTCGTCTGTATGAAGCACTAAATGAAGTAGCACCTGTTGCATGTTTATACTTTTTGCCTGGCTATTTCGAGATGAATCTTTTGAGTCTATTTAGACCATGATTGGACAAAAGCTGTCAAATACAAATAAAAGTATTACAATTGTAAAACTTTCCAAAATTTCCAATCTAAACACAGACTAAAACTAAAACCCTGCACACCTCATGCATCGATAGGCAGGGTGCCAGGGTCGCGGTGGCAGGAAGAAACGAAACGGCCAAATGTGCTTACTTTTCGCTCGATAGTTCGAGACTGAAAAACTTCTCTACGGCTGAACGTCATGGGCCAATTGTGATGAGCTTTTGAAGGCTTATTATGCCAAATAGAAAATTATTTATGCTAATGGGATTGTTTTTTTTTTTTGTGAACAATGGGATTGTTTTCTGATGAGTCGCACTGGCTGCCCTCCGCATAGAGCCGGACCTGAAGATTAGTGTCTTGATAGTCTTTTAAACTTGCACTAAATGCACTTACTCCAGTGCATGGCCGGTGGCCGTTGCTCCATGATTGACGTGTAAAAGTGCACGGCAACACACGTCTATACCAAAATTAATTATTTTATCATTAAAGAGTAATTATTTTCTAGCAGCAGTTTTTACCGTCCTCTATGGCTGATTTATTGACCCGGCCAATTTAGTGGCCCCTAATGATTGGTTAACCTGGATAAATAAATCAGCGGCTATTTGCACGGAGTTAATTATGGGACGTTAGTTTTATTTTATTACTCCTATATCAGTGGCAACGGTAATAATTGAAACGGATAAATATGACATACAGTAGATAGAACTAGGAGAAGAGCAACGAGATGGTAGCCTGAGGCTCAGAGGTCGTCCAACCATAGCCATAGGCCAGGCAGCAGCACTGTTGCTTGCGGTGCATTGCCTCGTGGGGCGAGCCAGGGCCCGGTCCCACCACTCCACCCTCCTCCTTCTCAGGCACGCGTCGCATCGCCGGGCCCTCAACTCCAAATTCCAAAACCCCCACACCCCAACCGCCTCTCTCCAAATTCATCTGGTTCCCTCGTCGGCGGCGCTCTCCTCCTCCACATCGTCAACGCCGCCGTTAGTCGACGGTCCAGAGGTGAGCGAGCCCGTGCACTTCATTCGTCCCTGTGGCGTTCTCGCCGCCGTTTTTCTCTGGCTTATTATCTGCGGTGGTATCTTGAACGTCGATTGATGATCTCGTGCGCTCTCGTTTCGTGCTTGTGCCAGGTCATGCCCGACGTGCCGCGGCCTCCGTGGACCGGGGGCAACGTCAACCGCGCGTGGGCCCAGCGCAGCGGCGACCGCCGCCGCGTCTTCCCGCCTCGCCGACCTCCTCATGCCGCCGCCGCCGCAGCCAATGGTCATCGACGCGAGGGAGGCAGCGGCGGCGGCGCAGCAGCGCGTGGGGACGCGGGAGACGAGGAGGCGGGCGGGCGGTATACGAGGCGCGGCGGCAGCGTGGCGGAAGGCCGCGAGGTGGCGGTGCCGGTGGGTGCCAGCGCGGAACCTGCGGGACGGAATGCTGCGCCCGTCGCCGCGGCTGGTGAGGCGCCAGCGCCACGGCCACGGGAGGAGGGTGGTGGTGTGGGGAGCAAGCGCCCGTTTGCTCCGCCCGCTCTCCCACCGCCCAAGCGGAGGTCGGTCTCCCCGAGTCGGCAGTTCCCATTCATGAGGAGGGCTCCTCCGCTCGCTGGTGCAGACGTCGTCACTGGTTCGCGGACACGGTACGAAGGGGGACGCGAGAACAGGCCGGCAGTTGCTCGACCGCTCGCGGCCCGCAAGGATGGTGTCGGTTCGCTGTCGAGAGCGGTGCCCCCCAATGCTGCTGGTACGAGGGTTCTGAACAAGAAGCTGTATGCCACGGATGGTGCTGCTCCAATGGCGAACACAGGCTGTCATGGTCCAAAGGCTGGGATGGTGAAATCATCTTCTGCACAGGACAGGGGAAGGGGAGCAGGGACTGATGATGAACTGCGGGGGAAGAAGGTGCTGGTGAGAGCCACACGATTGCCACCGAAGCCAGAGATCATATCTGCCACACGCACTTCGGTACCTGGCCATGGAAAGGATGTTGGATACAGTAGCAAGGTGCATCGGCCATTGGAATCTGGGCGTGCTCATGGAGGTTCGGCTGTGCCAAAGGAGGTGTTGACCATAGATGGTCATAGTTCTTTGGCTGCTGGAGAATTACAGGATGACAGATTAGAGAAGGGAGAGGTTCCCTCCAAGGAGTCTAGGGGATCTCAGGTTCCTTCCAATCCTGCCCTGCTTGATTCTGCAGCTTATATGGATGTTTCTGCAAGAGATTCCCCTGGTGTAAGTGGGAACTTTGGGAGGAAGACATGGGCACTAGCAACAGATGGCAAGGTGATGAACAAATATGGTGGGAGTTCCTACGGATACAACACTGATCTTGCATTTTTTGATAAGGATTCTTCCAAAAAGCCCCTGATGGGTAACATAGTATCTGAAAGTGGTAGGATGAACAAGAGGGCACCTTCTGATGTTGCAGCAACAGCGTTTGGTGAAGGCAGTGTATTGAGAAGTAAGGACATGTTTACAAATCAAAACACAGTCAAGCCAGCCAAAGTGGTGCAGCATATACCATTTTCCGGAGACAAGAAGGAAAACTGTACGTGGAAGGCAGGTGACCACCAATGGGATTCAGGGCTCTGTTGAGCTCACCAAGAATCGAGTTATTCAAGCTCCAGACATGTGCCTTATGACACACAAGAAGGCCCCCGCAACTAGGGATTTCTTTGGTCACACGAAAATAGTGAAGCCTTTAGCTGTAGATCATCAGCAGAGGAAGATTGCCTCGACATCTGTATCTGGTAGTAAGGGCAAACTGGATGATGAGGTGGCTCCCAACTTGAAATTTCATGACATACTTAGGAACATTGTTTTTCATGAAGGAAAGCTTGAACTTCATCTCAATAGTTCATTGGGTCTTCTTTCTGTGAGGTGTCAAAGGCAATATAGACACAGGAACGCAGACGCTAGGAGCAGATTTAAAATGTTGTGCAGGATGTTTGAGTTTGTATGCCGGACTCTAGTACAAATTATTGAGCAGCGTTCATTGAAGATGAGAATTGACTTTGTAGCTGCTGAAGCAATGAAGACATTACCAGGTTTTACCAAACATGATCCTATTGTGGGACAAGTTCCTGGAGTTGAAGTTGGTGATGAGTTTCTATACAGATCTCAGCTTGTGATTGCTGGTCTACATAGTCATTCCCGGAAAGGCATTGCCACCACCACAGATAGAAATGGCATGCTTATTGCAATAAGCATTGTTGCTTCTGGAGGTTATCCTGATGAATGGGGTTACTCAGTGAACTGATATACACTGGTTCTGGTGGGAAGCCTTCTGATAAGAAGAAAGATGGGGATCAAAAGCTTGAGCGTGGGAACCTTGCACTAAAGAATTGCATCAAAACAAAGACTCCTGTGAGAGTGATTCATGGATTCAAGTGTGGGAATACCGAGGGAGGCAGTCATTCGAGAGCCAAACTAGTCTCAAAATACACTTATGATGGATTGTATTTAGTGGTGGATTTCTGGATGGATGGTCGACCAGGTTCAAGGGTGTTCAAGTACAAGTTAAAGAAGATTCGTGGGCAACCAGAACTTCCTATGGCCATAGTTAAAAGATTGAAGAGCTTCAAAAGTCGTCCAGGCCTGTGCATGACTGATATATCTCAAAAGAAGGAAGCAACTGCCATCTGTGTCATTAATACAGTCGATGATGTGCGACCTGCACCTTTCAAATACACCATTAGAATCAGATATCTATTTGGGCTTACAGAAAAACACCATCAGGGTTGTGACTGCACCAATGGTTGTTCAGATTCTGCGAGCTGTGCCTGTGCTATGAAGAATGGAGGGGAAATCCCATTTGACTTAAGTGGCAGAATTATCAATGAGAAGTCCGTGATATTTGAGTGTGGCCCATCTTGTAAATGTCCTCCTTCATGCCACAACAGGGTCAGTCAGCATGGTATGAAAATACCACTGGAAGTATTCAGGACAACCAAGACTGGTTGGGGCGTAAGATCTCTAAGTTCCATTCCTTCTGGCAGTTTCATATGTGAGTATATTGGTGAGCTGCTGCATCAAAAGGAGGCTGGCAAAAGAAGGAACTACAGTTACTTGTTTGATATAGGCCTTAACTATGATGATGAGAATGTTAGCAGTGGATTGCTATCAAATGTTTCAGGTTTGAACTCTTCTAGCTCTTGCTCCCAGGGCATGGACAGTGTACGCTTCACTATAGATGCATCTGAGTATGGAAATATTGGAAGGTTCATCAACCACAGCTGTTCACCTAATCTTCAAGCACAAAATGTTCTTTGGGACCATGATGACAAAAGGATGCCGCATATTATGTTCTTTGCTGCAGAGACGATTCCACCACTACAGGAGCTGACTTATGACTATAACTCTGAAAGTGTCCGAGGTGTGAATAGAAGAATGAAATCCAAAGTTTGTCAATGTGGTTCTTCACAGTGCCGTCGGTGGTTCTACTAAGACATGGCTGTCTGATAGTCGTATAGTTGTGTCTTGAAAAGAGATATCCTATGGAATGCTGTCGCTTGTATTTTCATTTACCAGTTGAAAACACTCAGATAGATGTTACTGCTAGTAAAGTTTCGATCCTAGTTGATGCCATGTAGATAATAATATGAGATGTTGCTGCTATTAAAAAAGTATTAGCTGTACTCAACCTTTTGTCTTCCTACTTAAAAATGCAGTACATTTTCATCTTGTTATATGTAAATCTTGCCCTTGGATCATTATTGTTTCTGTGGTTGAATATACATGTCGAATGAAGTTGACATGAGATGTGAATATTCCCATGTATTACTATGTTGGAGATAGCCATCTGCCTGTCATGATCAAAGTTTTGTACCTATGAGTACAGTAGTGATCTTTTTATTTTTGTCTCGTTTATTTATGCTAATAACGAACACTCAAGATTTGTGTCATACATTTAGAAGAGTGAGGTACTTCTTTGGAGCCTGGATCTCTTGATTAGACGGCAATTAGTATGAGTGTTGAAACAATCTGCGAGATGTGTAATTGCTTCTGTCACGCGACGTACTTTTGCTGAGCCAAGGTAATTATGGAATTAGCATTTGTCTCCTAGGAGATTGCTATGGATGATTCCTACTTAGGCTACATACGTGCTGTTTGATTTGCAGCTGTGACTGAATCGATTGTTCTGAATATTTCCAAGTGAAACAGAGTAACCTCTGACTCTGAGTTGAATGACCAAATAGATCTTCGACTATATATTGTTCGTCGTATACATGTTTACTATTTGAACAACCGATGGTACTTTCCTTTAGCTTCAGAAAATTGTACTCCAGCTAGGACGATAATCACAAATTTTGAAAGTTGACCATTGGTATTGGCTGGAGTTGCTGTCTGGAGCACATGCATCTTAAATGTCAGTAGCATACTGTCTCACATCCTTCATCAAAATAGCAAGGGTTCCCAGAAGTTGTTTTGAGCTGCCCGGACCCAGTGCAATGGCAAATTAAAACAGGCACTTAAAATGGAAGAATTAATTCCACTTTGATTCCAGAAGAATTGAAGTGAGCTCTAAAATTAGCTCAGTGCCTGCCACTCTGCCAGAGGTTGCTAGGAACCAATAAGTATCCTCGTCAAATCTTTGTGTTCATAAGGCTAAGGTGCATCTTCCTTTAGCAGTTTAGCTAAAAAAAAGAGTCATTCATCAATCTAGAAAGAAGTTTTGAGAGGTGCCCAAGAATTAATGGAAATTCCCAGTCTTAATTAAAGTAATAACTCGTCAGGACTCAAGGTGGAGGCATCTAATTCTTCCAGACCCTCTTTTGCAGCAGCCTGCTCTAGTGATAGGCGTCTGTTGTTCTTCTGATCATTTGGCCTTGAGTCACTGTACCTTGTGACCTTGTCTATTACAATGCCGAATCATTTATGTTAAGTTCGGTTGCCAAAAGTTCAACCACTGGTGACCAGCAACCACGGGTAACATACTGCTCTAGGAAGATGAAAGGTAAAGAGACATGGTTCATGACCTAAGATACATAGGAGATGCAGAAACAAGTGGAACGTTTGCCAGACAGCCAGGGTGAACCAAAATGATCTGCAAGGTAAATACTGTTACTCTGGTGTTATTTCTGTAGTTATTATATTACTTGAGAGTAGTATAAATATTTGTTAATAAAGTGCCATTAAGGAGGACAATTCTCTAAATGGCTTATCAGAAGGCTGCTAAAGTAGAACATGACCACAGAAATGCTAACAAGCTTCTTTCATAGGAGAAGAAGCGGAGATCATTATGAATTGAACACCGGATTGTTTTGCCGTGTCCTATTGAGCACTCCTCTGCTCTGCCAGGGGTGACATATGGTGTCAACTAAGCATTTGCTTTCCTCATCATGCCGTGTTCTTTTACCCTGAGATCTACCAGCATGCATGCTGCTATTGAGTATGAATCTCATAGTCATAGCACCTGGTAGGTAATGTACAGAACTGATCCTAGATCTGTACAATGATTTGATGCCACTCTAGAAGTTTTTTTGTTTACAAGTCACTCTAGAAGTTGATTTATTGAAAGAGGGAAAGAGTGTTTTAGTATTTGGCCATAACAGAATTCTATACTCATTTTTTATTAGGGCCTTAAAATTCCCACGACAAACAGAGCAACCATCGACACCGCATGCGCTGTTTCAAGTTTCAATTGGACACGCTGGTATTCAGTCGCGCGCCCCCGTACGTATTTCCTCTTGCAGCGGCGCACAGTGACAGTGGGGCCTAAGCGCCTAGCTAGCTAGACGCCGCCTTGTGCTGCAAAAACCAAAAGGAAGCTGGTCCGATCGGAAGCGTTTGCGTGCACCCAGAGAAGAGAGGCCAGATCTGTAGCATGGCCATAATAGACAGTGGCGGCGCTTCATTGGAGGCCAAATAAATGGGTTACGGTCAGTCGGTCACCCTGCATTTGAGTAATCTGTCGAGAAAACTAGTGATTTTAAAACATTTGTCGGTGAACAAACCGTAAAATTGCTAAACTTGGTTTGGCTTCTTCATCGTTGGCCTCTACTAAGATTTCAAGCTCCGCCACTGCCAATAGGCCTTCTAGCTAGTACTCCTACGTACGTAAGAGACAATGCAAGCACATGGATGGCCGGGCGAGCATTACTAGCCTTTGTTATACAGTTATCGTCTTGTTTATGTCTCGGATCGCTTTCGTCGTGGAAATCGTCTAAGTACTATGCATTAACCGTATCGTATAGCCGGGGGTATACCATCCGTTGCCATTTGTAGCAATGTTTGGTGCCGTTTGCGCGTACATATTTCCACGCCACTTTAATGCGCTTGAGACTTTGATTCCACCCTCACGTATATACTCGTACTAGGTGTGTTGTGCACATGCTTTGTTTCAGTGTTTGGTTGCTGCTTTGTCCTCGATAGTAGTCCAAGAGAGACTCACAAGTCACAAGGGATAAAGGGTAATGGACTGGTCGTCATTCAGACTTCACAGAGACAGAGAGAGAGAGAGAGAGAGAGAGAGAGGAAGAAGAAGAAGAAGAAGAAGAAGAAGAAGAAGAAAAAAGGAGAGTGAGAACGAAAGGGACCAGTGTTTGCATGCTACTCTAGTACTCTATATCTTCCATTGTGTGGTGCTTCAGACTTTACTAGTCCGCTACATGTGATTGAAGTGTGCACGGCTAATCGGCTATCTGTATATGGCTAAAAGGCGAGACCGAGACTCAGTTGGTTCACGGTTCACCAAAGTTTGAACATTAAATAAGATAATATGATATCACTTAAAAAATCACTAGTACACAAAAGCTCTACGTAGGCGCCACGCTTTTATTTCTACAGGTAGTTTTAATTATCGGACGTCACTAGAAATCAAATGATGGGCCCAAATCTAAAACCGCCTGTAGAAATCGATTTCTACAGGCGGTTTTCTTAACAAAATCGCCTGTAGAAATGCACCATTTCTACAGGCGGTTTTGTTAAGAAAACCGCCTGTACAAAACCAATTTGTACAGGCGGTTATCTTAAGAAAACCGCCTGTAGAAATTGGGGCATTTCTACAGGCGGTTCCTTAAGAAAACCGCCTGTAGAAATCGATTTCTACAGGCGGTTTCTTAAGTGAACCGCCTGTACAAATTGGTGCCAATTTTAAAAATTTGATTTTTCAAATGACTTCAACTGAAAAAACTATCTACATAAAAGTTGTAGATCTCAAAACGTTATGAAACTTTGTAGTTGAATTTTTTTTATTTGAAATCATCTTATTTACGTAAAATACGGTCAAAGTTTAAAATTTGAATTTTGACTTTTTGAAAAAAGCCTCAGATGAAAAACTGTCTACATGAAAGTTGTAGATCTCGAAAAGTTATGCAACTTTATAGTTGATAATTTTTTTATTTGACTTCGTTTAGGACCCCAAACAATCAGTTTTCTATCGGTTACGTAACAATATGTGGCGAACCTAATACTATTCAGACACAAGTGAGCTATGGGTGGAGTGGTTAGAGGGGGTACGCGCGAAGCCGAGGTTGCAGGTTCGAATCCCGCCGGCCGCGTAGCGCGCGAATTTTGCGCGAAAAATGCCGCGACTTATTTAAAAAAAAATTCTCTGTTTTTTTAGCCCGATTTCTATTTTTCCGAAAAATATTTGTACCAGCGGTTTGCTAAGAAAACCACCAGTACAACCGATTTGTACTGACGGTTTGCTAAGAAAACCGCCAGTACAAACCTATTTGTACTGGCGGTTTGGTTAAGATAACCGCCAGTACAAATCGATTTGTACTGGCGGTTTTCTAAACCACCGCCTGTGATTTGTACTGGCCTTTCCCACTGACGGTTTGAAAAAACGCCTATAAAAATATCTTTGTAACCGCCTGTATAGAGCTTTTCTGTACCAGTGAATATGATATTAGGCCTCCATTGAGAGTTGAGCAGGCAACCAGTTGGAAATTTGAGCAGGCAAGCGGTGTGAAACGATTCTCTAAAATGAACTAAGAACAGAGAGCTGAAAAAAATAGTTTCTCCTGCTTCTTTGAAGTGATTCTCCATTTTGATTTTGAGAGTTTAGGCTAAATAATCAAATAGAATCACTTTCAGTCATAAAATCACTTCACTAGAGAATCAGAAAGCACAGCTCTACCAAACAGCCTCTAAGTTCGGCATTTAATCACGTTATAGATTCAAAGTATGTGCAGATAAAACTGAAGCATTTAGGCTCTAATGGTTTCGGTGATTAATAACAATAAGGATGCTATTATGACTAACGTGTGTTTTGCAGGATAATCTAGAGGTTAGGTCATAATAACATGTAGGTTTAAGCTCCTAGTGATGGAAATCGATTCGGTTTTCAAAGAACGGAAGACAAGACGGAGATAGACTAGTTCTAAGTGTCGTTTGGTGTTGAGAGGCACTTAGAGTAGTTTAGCTCTTGTTTTTTACTTTGGCCGTACTATTAAGGGGGGTTTGGATGGGTAGCTTGAGCTAGACTTGGCTAGGAGATGGTAGCGTGGTGCACACTTGTCAAATCTAGGTCTAGTGAGTGCAGAGAGGTCTGTGAACTATTTGGAACAAACTTCATTTTGGAAAGTTATCGATTCGTCAAAGTTTTGGGCCAAAAAGTTGCACCAGACGCTGCACCGAACGCGGGCCAGAGCGTCCGGTGCAGTCTCAGAGAGCAGCGGACGCTGTTCTGGAACCACCGGACGCGCAGTGGTTACTGTGCGGGCGCCCGGTGATATACCCTGTGTTAGGGTTTAGCACCGGACAACCACCGGACGCTGTACCGGACAAAGCCAGGAGCGTCCGGTGTCCACGCAGAGAGGTTCTAGAAAGGGATTTTGAGCATCGAACGCGTCCGGTGAAGCCCAGCGTCCGGTGCGTTCAAAATTTAGCAGGTACAGTCGCCATTGGAGGGGGCACCGGACGCGTCCGGTGTGAACTAAAGAGCGTCCGGTGCACCCGAAAACAGAGGGTTTTGTGCCTAACGGCCATGGGCTTGTGTGGGGGGTATTTATACTCTTTGTGCTCATCCATGGGAGGTTTCTTGCCATTTCAAACGGCTGAACACACCTTGAGACTTTGTGAGATTGTAAGAGCCCTACGGAGGTTGAGTGAATTGCGAATTCGAGTGAGCTTCTTCCCTAGAGTTGATCAAGAGTGACTTGTGTGCATCCATCCATCTCTTTGGCCTTGTTTGGGTCAAGTGAGAGTTCGAGCTTGTTACTCTTGGTGATCGGAATCACCTAGACGGCTTGGTAACGATCGGAGGCTTGGTGACCGCTTGGAGAGCTTGTGGGCAGCCCAAACCAAGCTTGTGAGCGATTGTGGGCGATCCACCGCGCCGGAGAGGCGAAGGATCAGCCCATAGAGAGCACTTGGTCTTTGCGAAGATCATGGGGGAGCTACACCCTTGCGTGGGTGCTCCAACGAGGACTACTGGGGAGTGCCGACTCTCCGATACCTCGGGAAAAACTCGGCTTGCATTCTCTATCCCTTTTACATTCCCATATTTACTTTGTGCTCTTTACATTCCGTAGAGTAGTATACTTATGATTGGACTTGGCTCTAGGTTGCATAACTTAGTTTTAGGCTTAGATCAATACATAAGCACTTGTGGTGTGAGATTGGGCAAATGGCGATAGGTTGAATTATATTTCAAAAAATTTACTAGTTGCCCAATTCACCCCCTCTTGGGCATCCTCGATCCTTTCAATTGGTATCGGAGCCTTGTGCTCACTAATTCGGCTTAACCGCCAAGAGAAGGATGTCCGGGGGTCACGATGGTCCCCCTCCCGTCTTTGACGGTAATTATTTTCCTTATTGGAAAATTCGTATGGAGGCATACCGTTAAGGCGGTGGACCTTGGTGTTCACAAAGCCGCCGTTCAAGGGTACTGTTGACGGTGGATATACCATGAAAATCCACATTCAAACACCGTCAACAGGCCTCGGAATCAAGGGAGAATAAACATATCATGAACATATTTTATCAATAACTAGTTTCACTTGTTCTCTTATCTTGTGAATGCAGGGAAGATCAAAACGGAACAAATTGGAGCACTTGGAGCCCAATATGTTGGGTCGGCCGTACCACATATTTAGGAACCAAGTCATCACACTTCAACAAATAACTCAAGACATCACGTAGAAGAGAGGAGAGCTCAGTGTGGGCCCATGTGAGGGTCGGCCGACCCCACCATGGGGTCCACCTGGCTCTGGTGACGTGGCAGGATCCGTGTGATACTCTACCCAGCTCAATTCCACCATCAGATCAACATGTGTTTCCATTCAACGGTGGAGAATCAAAGCACACGGATCAAGGTGTGAAACAACACAATCAAGACAGAACCAGCACAAGGCAACACTCTATGACTAGTGGGGACCACACAAGCCGGGCCCACCTGTCATAGGGGGTCGGCCGACCCCCCTGGTGCCTGGCCAGGTCAGTTGGCCCCCATTGCCTTCCTGCATGACTTCCACGTGATGAATTCACCACTGCCGTTCATTCTGAGACGGTATTGAGACGGTTCATCCAAGGGAGGAGAGGCAAGGAGCACGCGGATCGCTGACGTGGCGCCCCTCAACTCTCCCCTATAAATAGAGGCTGCCATCACCCTCTTCAACACACCCAAGATACACAAGTTCCACAAGAGACAAGAGAAGCTCTATTCTTTAGTAGTAGTATTAGTCTAGTGTGGGAGTTAGAGTCGAGTCGAGCTACGCTCGGAGTCTCCGGAGTCGTCTGCTAGAGAGTCTGGTATAGCTCTTGTACCTTTCTTTCTGTAAGACTTTACCTTTATCAATATATTATCTTTACTTTACTTTACTAAGTCTTTACTTAGTGCTTTACTATTCATTATAGTATTGTTGTGTCTTGTCTTAACTTATAGTTAAGTTATATTAGATAGTGATCCTGTAACCAGCTCACGTGTGTAGTTCATCGCCTGTCATAGGGTGCTTTAGCTGTTGGTACGCAGGTAGAGTAGTAACGCTTAGTATAAGCGTGGTGCTTAGACTAGATCTTGCCTTTGAATGCCGTTTGTCGCACGGATTGTTTGTGGGTGCTAGCAGGTGGTGACAGCCCTGTCTAGTCTTAGTGTCCCTTCACATGTTTTAGGCAAGTTCTTAAAAGTTAGGCTCCCATAAGACAGTAGGCGCTTTGGGTAGAGGTTACATCCTCTATTGTTTCGCACTACCCCCTACACACCGGAAGTAAGGTAGCTATCTTAGTATAATTCATCCATTTGATAAGATAGTTCACAAGAGTAAAGTAAGTGTCATAGGAGTCTCTTACTCACTCGTTGTCCTCCCACCTAGCCTATACTCTACTAGTTATCCTTAGCTATCTTAAAACCTTGTCGTGTCTTGGTGTCATTACCCTTTCCTCTATATATCGATTTACCCCCCGATCACTAGTTGATACTAAGTTGCTATAGACTTAAGGATCTCTCTCTTTTTATTAATTATTCCTAGCAACCGCTTTCCCTTGGGATTAAATAAATAACGATACCTTAGAATACTCCCGGGTGAAGTGCTACAACGGTATATTCTGTGCGCTTGCGGAATTATCCAATATACATAAGAAATACCTCAGGCACTTCTGGCGCCATTATCAGAGATAGCCTAACACTGTATCTCTGGTGGTTGCGCTAAGAAGTGTCAATAGGTACCCTACTCCCAAAGCCGGCGCTACCCTCACACCCGTTGAGGAAGAGCACGAAAAATGGAATGCTAAGGCTTGCAACATCATCTTTAAAGGCCTTAGCAAAGAGGTATTCAACCGTGTGAGGAACCACAAAAACGCCCATGCACTATGGTCGGATATTTGTGCGCTCCATGAGGGAACTAAGAATGAGCGTGAGGAACGATATTACCTTATCATGGATAAGCTCAATTCTTTCAAAATGCTTCCTAATGAAAATGCTAATGACATGTATTCTCGATTGAATATCATTGTAGAGGAAGTCAATGGCCTTGGGCTCACTCGAATCACTCCGGCCGAAGTTGCAAGGAGGATCCTCAATGCTCTCCCCATTGACAAGTATAGTCACATAGTGACCGTGCTTCATCAAGGGGATCTCTCCAATGCAACTCTCACTCAAATATTGGAAAAGATCAATGCTCATGAGATGTATATGAAGATCACCCCTCAAGATGGTTCATCATCCAAGAAAGAAGAGAAGAAGGACTTAGCTCTCAAGGCCGACAAGAAAGGCAAATCTCAAGTCAAGTACTCTTCTCATGATTCAACAAGTGATAGTGATGATGATGTAGAGATTGCTCTCATGGTGAGGAAGACCACCAAGATGCTCAAGAAGCTCAACAACAATGGAATCAAGTTTGATTCCAACAAGAAGAAGTTCTTCACAAGTAGCAAAAGAGAGCCCATCTCTGAGATGGATTGCTACAATTATGGGAAGCTTGGGCATCTTGCTCATCAATGCCCAAAGCCCAAGAATGACAAGTTCAAGAACAAGAACAAGGGCAAAAGATAAGACTCAAGTGATGAGAGTGATGATGAGAAGAAGAAGGTCAAGCCATTCAAGAAGAAAGAATTCAAGAAGATGCAATTTCACAAGAAGAAGAATGGCAAGGCTTACAATGTTGGTGATTGGCTCACCGACATTGAATTTTCTAGTGGCTCTTCCGGTGAAGAAAGTGATGATGAAAAAGAGAAGGTGGTCTCTCTTGTGATTGGGACTTCACTTCCTCCACCGCCATCACCGCCCTCATCTCCAACATACCTTTGCCTCATGGCTAAGGACAAGAAGGTACAAAGTGATAATGAGAGTAGTGATAGTGACAATGAATATGATTCACCCACCTATGATGAACTTGCTAGCTTACTCAATGACTACACTAAAGTGATAAGAAAGCTAACAAGTAAAAATGAAAAGCTAAAACTTGAGAATGGTAACCTTTTAGCTCAAAATGAACAATTCAACAAAGCTAGTGATGAGCTTAGAGTTGAAAATCAAAATGTGTCATCTAAGCTCAAGGAGCTCAAATCCAACATAAAGGAGCTTCAAAGAAAAACATGATAAATTTGAGAAGATGCACATTGAGCTCACCGCTAGCTACAACAAGCTAAAAGAGGACTACTACTCAAGTAAAAGTGAATCATGACAACCTTGCTATGGCTTATGACTTGCTTTCCAATGAAACACATGAATGCTCCTAACCTTGTTGTTAAGTGTGACATAGCTACATCATGTGATGACTTGATTGATGAGATCATTGAGTAAGGTGCTAGTAGTAAAGGCAAGGAAGTAGGTGGTGGCTGATTGCCATGATGACTATGTAAAGCTCAAGATTGAGAATGAGAACTTGAAGAAAGAGCTAGAGAAGCAATCAACCATCAACACCATTGTCAACTTGCAACCTTATTGGAAGAGAAGAGAACAAGATGATGAAGTTGACATGCTTAGAGAAGAGAACAAGATCCTCAAGAGTGAGAAATGTCAACTTGCAACCTTATTGGAAGAGAACAAGAAATTGAAACAAGAGAAGAGTCACCTCACCATTGGGTTGTAAAGATTCACAAGAGGGCAATATCTTCAAAGTGATCTCCTCATGAACACCGTGATGAAGTTTGATAGAAGTGGGTTGGCTACATGGGTGAGAAAGTGCAAAATATTAGAGCCCAAAATAGACTCAACAAAGTAAACAACAAGCCCAAGCCCAAACCAAACAGATGCTTTGAATGTGGACAAGAATGTCACTTTGCTCATGAGTGCAAGACACCACCACCACAACCTTTGCCCAAGCATGAGCATGGTAGGCCCTTTGCCTTTGATGCTCACTACATGATAAGAAAAGATTGTAAGGGCAAAGTGAAAGTCATGTTTCTAGGTCCCCCCAATAAGAATAGGCCTAGGCAATTGTGGGTGGCAAAAACTTTGGTTGAGAAAGTCCGGAGCCCTTCTCAAGCATGGGTTCCTAAACATCAAGCTTGATTTGTTGTGTGTAGGTGAACTACAAGACCGGTGGCTCTCATTGGGTAATTGATAGTGGATGCACTCAACATATGACCGACTGATGCTTGTATGTTCACCTCACTAGAAGAGAATGTAGAAGACCAAGGAAAGATAACATTTGGTGATAATTCCAAGAGCAAAGTGCAAGGGCTTGGCAAAGTGGCTATATCAAATGATCATTCTATCTCAAATGTGCTTCTAGTTGCTTCTTTGAGCTTCAACTTACTACCGGTTGGTCAATTGTGTGATCTTGGTTTCCAATGCCTATTTACAAGTGAAGAAGTGGTTGTTTCCAAGAAAGATGACAATGAAGTTATATTCTAGGGTTTTCGGTACAATCACCTCTATCTAATGGACTTCAATTCTGAAGATGCAAATTTGAATACTTGTCTATTCACCAAACAATCTCTTGGGTGGCTTTGGCATAGAAGGTTTGCACATGTTGGGATGAGCACACCCAAGAAGCTATTGAAGAAGGAGATGGTGAGAGGATTGAACGATGTTGTATTTGAGAAGGACAAATTGTGTAGTGTTTGTCAAGCCGGCAAGCAAGTGGCAAATACACATCCATCCAAGTCATTTGTATCAACTTCAAGACCATTATAGCTACTTCACATGGATTTATTTGGGCCAACAACTTATGCAAGTATTGATGGCAAGCTCTATTGCTTAGTGATTATTGATGACTTTTCAAGATATATTTGGGTGTTCTTTCTTCATGACAAGACCGAAGTTGCCGCATCTTTCAAGAAGTTTGCCAAGAGAGCACAAAATGAATTTGAAGTGAAGATCAAGAAGATTAGAAGTGACAATGGGAAAGAATTTGACAACACAAACATTGAAGTATATTGTGATGAAGTTGGGATCAAGCATGAAGTGTCATCCACCTATACACCTCAACAAAATGGAGTTGTTGAAAGGAAGAACCGGACATTGATCACCTTTGCAAGGACTATGCTTGATGAGTACAACACACCGGAGAGGTTTTGGGCGGAGGCTATCAACACCGCATGCTATGCATCCAACTGCCTATTCTCTCACCAGTTACTAAAGAAGACCCCCTATGAGCTTATCAATGGCAAGAAGCCAGATGTCTCCTACTTCCGGGTGTTTGGTTGCAAATGCTATATCTACAAGAAGCGGCAACACCTAGGGAAGTTCCAAAGACGTTGTGACATTGGGTTTCTTGTTGGTTACTCATTGAAGTCCAATGCATATAGAGTATTCAATAATGCCACCGGCCTTGTTGAAGAAACATATGATGTGGAGTTCGATGAATCTAATGGCTCTCAAGGAGAGCATGAGAATCTTGATGATGTAGGTGATGAACCATTGAGGAAGGCTATGAAGAACTTTCCAATCGGAGCCAAAAGATGATGAAGATGATGGTGATGATGTACAAGTGATCAATCGTCTTCATCAAATGTGCCTCAAGATGATGAAGATAAAGATGGGATGGATTCACATGAAGACACCCACATCACACAAGAAGAAGTTGAGGCACAAGCACAAGATGTTGATGCTCCACAACCTCCTCCTCAAGTGGTTGATAGAAGAACTACTCCACTCCTACAAGCTCATCCTCAAGATCTCATAATAGGGAGTCCTTCAAGGGGGGTAATGACTCGCTCACAAAGGCATGCTCAATTCATTGAACATCACTCTTTTATCTCTTGCATTGAGCCTACTAGCATAGAAGAAGCTCTTCAAGATCCGGATTGGGTGAATGCCATGCATGAAGAACTCAATAACTTCACCCACAACCAAGTTTGGGCACTTGAAGAGAAGCCAAAAGGAGCAAGAGTCATAGGCATCAAGTTGGTGTTCCGCAACAAGCAAGATGACAAGGGCAACATTATGAGAAACAAGGCAAGGCTCGTAGCAAAAGGGTTCTCCCAAGTTGAAGGCTTGGATTTTGGAGAGACTTTTGCCCCGGTTGCAAGATTAGAAGCCATCCGTATCCTACTTGCATATGCATCTAATCACAACTTAAAACTCTTTCAAATGGATGTGAAAAGTGCATTTTTAAATGGCTTCATAAATGAACCTGTCTATGTTTCGCAACCATCGGGTATTGAAGACCCTAGATATCCAAACTATGTTTATAGGTTGTCCAAGGCGCTATATGGCTTGAAGTAAGCCCCACGGGCTTGGTATGAGCGCCTCCGCGACTTCCTCCTCAACAAGGACTTCAAAATCGGCTTGGTTGATACCACGCTATTCACCAAGAAACATAAAGGGCATATCTTCATTTGTCAAGTTTATGTTGATGATATTATCTTTGGTTCTACTAATAAAGATTTTTGCAAGGAATTTGGTGATATGATGTCCAAGGAGTTTGAGATGTCCATGATCGGTGAGCTCACATTATTTCTCGGCTTTTAAGTCAAGCAAATGAGGGAGGGGACGTTTGTGTCACAAGAGAAGTACATGAAGGACCTCCTCAAAAGCTTCAAGATGGAATAATGCAAGCCCATCAAAACCCCCATGCCTACCAATGGACATCTCGACCTTGATGAGGGAGGTAAATCGGTTGACCAAACTCTCTATCGTTCTATGATCGGTAGTTTGTTATACTTGACCGCATTTAGGCCCGACATCATGTTTAGTGTGTGTATGTGTGCGCGCATTCAAGCTAACCCTAAGGAACCTCACTTAGTTGCGATGAAAAGAATCCTTAGATACCTAAAGCACACCCCAAGCATTGGCCTTTGGTTTCCCAAAGGAGCTAACTTTACTCTTGTCGGCTATTCCGATTTGGATTATGCCGGTTGCAAGATTGACCGGAAAAGCACATCCGGAGGGTGCCATTTGCTTGGAAGATCACTAGTTTCTTGGTCCTCCAAGAAACAAAATAGTGTTGCGTTGTCAACAACCGAAGCAGAATACATTGCCGTGGGTGCTTGTTGTGCACAAATTCTTTACATGAAACAAACCCTACTTGATTATGGAATCAACTTAAAAAGGGTGCCTTTGTTCTGTGACAACGAGAGTGCGGTAAAACTTGCTAATAACCCGGTTCAACACTCTCGCACTAAGCACATTGACATCCGCCATCACTTCCTTAGAGATCACGTTGTTAATTGTGACATTTCCTTTGAGGGAGTGAGAACGGATGATAACTTGGTGGATATCTTCACAAAACCATTGGAATGAGGCTCGGTTTTGCACTCTAAGGAATGAACTCAATTGTCCTTGATCTAAGCAACTTCACTAAAAGATGATCTTGTGTTATCATGTGCATTGCATTGTAACATAAAATATGTCTAACTTTGAATTGCACGTAGGGCTTGTCTAACTCGGTAAGATAACCGCCCAAAAGCGTGTGAAGGAAGCTTACCCGAGGACAAACTTGACAAGCAACTAGTTTAATTTACTGCAAACTTGCATTGCATATGCATGGTTGTTTGTTTTCCGTTTTGTTCATTGGTTCTTATTGCCTATTTTCATAAAAACTATATATGCCTAAGGCAAAATATTTGAAAAATTGAGGGTTTGAGAGAGGATGTCTCATACGAGTTCCAAACAGTGTTTATTTGCCTCTTGTTTTTGTTGGAACTTAGTTGAGAGAAAGTTTTGCGAAGACCAGAGGAGAAACAACACTTAAAAGTGCACCGGACGCAGCACCGGACGCTGCGCAGTGTCCGGTGTGAGCAGCAGCTCTGCAGAGAAGATAAACAGGAGCACCGAAGGCTAGAACAGTGTTTCCAGCGCGTACAGTGAAGATTTTTGTGTGTCCGGTGTGGATTCAAGCCGAAGGACTAGAAGAGTACACCGGACGTGTAGCTTGTCCGGTGGGTGGTCACCTGACGCGTCCGGTGCCACTGTGGGAGCGTCCAGTGCAACTATAACTCGCGTGTTTGACTCCATTTGACCACGGGTCCCACACATCTTCTCCTCACTCGCCCGTCTCCGCCCGTACGTCGCGCCGCCGCCCGTGCCCTAGCCGCCGCGCACCGTCTCCACTCCTCGCCGCTCCGCCGCTCTAGCACCTTACCGTTGCCCTTGCCGCCGGCCAGGGCCAGTCTCCTCCACTTGGGGCCGTTCTTCCCAGTGCGCAGGCGTGCGCCTCCCCGCGCTGCCGGGCGCAGCAGAGCCACTGTTGGTAATTTTAACGTCATCACTATTTAACAACATTAAAAACACATGGTACTAAATTAACTTGTCATAAGCGAACTAGCCACTTATCTCTCACCAACATCCCTAAGCATTGAACTATGTTGTCATCCCTAATTATACTAGCTAGGAATAAAGTATTAAATGAATCTATTATTTCGTGTGACTAGGCAGAAATAAATATAAGAATATGAACTAAAGAATAATTCTGCAAGCGGACAGATAATTATACCATTGTAGCATTTTACCTAGAGTACTATCAGGTTGTCGATTTATATTTATACCACTGGGAAGGTCTAGTAGGACTTATTATATCTATAACTTATACTGCTAATGTAAAAGATAAACCATAACTATAATCCTACTCATAGCAGGAATAAGTCACATGATAAGATATATATAGAATAAATATGATCAGCCATCATCATAAACAGGTAAATATCAGAGCTCATCTAGTCATAACAATAGCTAGCCAATGGATAAATAAAGGAATTAATATCTAAAGTAATTCTATAACTACGTCAATGAATACTATGATTAGTGCAATTACATCTAGCAATCATTATTTAGCTCTACCGACATCATGATTAAATGTAAAGGAGCATCATCTAATGAGGATATTAAGACACAAGGGTCACCTCCTTCGCGACCGCGCTCTGCTCGTCCTACGTACGGGGGGTGGACTACAGAGGACTTAGCTGTCACCTACGCGATCTACCACACGACCCGGCACGTCAGGGTGCACTCGCAGATAAGCAAGATATATAAACACCATGTCTACATACTGCCAATCATTCATCCACGATATCTCTGGATGAACTCTATATGAGCAATTACATAAATTCAATAGGATCAAACTAACTATGCTAGACATATAATCAAAGTGAACAATGACTATTGCAATTAAGAACATATATAAGATTAAGAACAATGTTTCCTAAATCATAATATTGAATGCAATAAGAGAAAAGAACTAGACCTATACCGAACTCCGCGCTCCAGACCGACGGCAGGGGCTCCGGATCCCGCTGAAGAACTAGAACTCCTCTACTTCTAATCTAACTAGGCTAAAGCTATGAACTAGAGAGGCTCTGATGAACTAGAGAGGCTCTGGATGGCTTGATCTCCAAATGACTTGATGCTTCAGGTAGAGGGGTCTGCCCCTTTATTTATAGCCTGGTGGGATGAACGTGCGCCGTAGGATCAAACCGACTTAAAACAAGGGCCGAGATGCATCGTGGGAGGCGGTGGAAAAAGACTCTAGAAGGCGGGCTGAAACCCTAGTGGGGGGGCGCCGGCCGGCCCCACCATAGCGCCGGCCGGCCCTACCCTATTGGGTCTCGGGCCCCGGTGACTTCAGGGTGTGTTCTAGACTCTTCCAGTGTCCTTCGTGATAATGTTTCCTTGGCGGTTAAGTTTTGTGGTAATTATGCTCTTTAACCCTTCTTTTATGCTTTTCCTAGAATAGTCCCTAGAAATATAGAACATGCAAAAACTCATGGAAATTTTCAGTTGAAAACCCTAGACTAGTGGGTATTCATGTGTCCTTTCATGTCTAAAGTTCTAATAAAAGTTGACGTTATCGACCGTCAACAGCCACCGCGGTCTCAGTTGCCGCCCGTGGTCCCGTCACTCCGACGATCCCCAACGAGCTTCGCCAGCCACGCACCTCCTTGGTCTTTTCTCCGACCTTCCCTGCACCCTGCTCAGCTCCCTTTCGGTGTGGTGAGTTTCTGCTTCTTGCCCTAGCTCCTCCCTGTTCCGATTGCCTGAATCATCTTCTTCTTGCAGTGCACCTTGTTGGCATTTCTAACGTCATCACCAAAAATAGAGTTAGACTCTATCCCCAGCAATGCGCCAAAAATGCTGATGGTATTAATTAAGTGTCACTTGGTAAATTTCTTAGCTACTGTTGACGGTGGATAAGCCCTGAAAATCCACACTCTAACACCGTCAACAACCTCGGTTTTGATGAAGAATAACATAACATGAACATATTTTATCCAATAACTAGTTCCACTTGTACTCTTAGCTTGTGAATGTAGAGAAGATCAAAACAGGACAAAAGTGAGCAGCTGAGGGCCACTTGTGTGGGTCGGCCGACCCACACATGGTGACCCCAGGCCACCACACTTCAACACAATGGATACAACATCAAATGGAAGAAAGCCAAGGTCCAGGTGGGCCCATGCATGGGTCGGCCAACCCATGTATGGGGCCCACTGAGCTCTGGTGACGTGGCACGATCCTCGTGAGCACTTCCACTCAGCTCATTTCTACCTTCAGATCAGAGTGTGTTTCCATTCAATGGTAGAGAAGCAAAGCACAAGGATCAAGGGATGAACCAACGTGACGAACACTCAGCAAAAGGTGGAGCCACTCCCCATGACAGATGGGGACACCTTCTAGAAGCCCCTGGCTAGGCCCACCTAGTCATAGGGGGGTCGGCCGACCCCCTGGTGCCCAACCAGGTCGGTTGGCTCCCCACCGACTCATGCATGTTTTCCACGTGATGGTTTGTCCACTGCCTGCCCATCTTAAGGCGGTTTTGAGGAGGTTGATCCAAGAGAGGAGAATGGAGGAGCACAGCGGATCGCTGACAGTGGCACCTCTCCACTTCCCCCTATAATTAGAGGCTGCCTCCACCCTTTCAAGACACACAAGAGACACAAAAAGGCAACAAACAAGCTAGAGTCCATTACTTCTCCTTAGTAGTAGTATTAGTCTAGTGTGGGAGTTAGAGTCAAGTCGAGCTACGCTCAGGATCTCCGGAAGTCGTCTTCTGGAAAGTCTGGTATTAGCTCTTGTACCCTTTCCTTCTGTAAGACTTTGCCTTTATCAATATATTATCTTTACTTTACTGAGTCCTTACTTAGTACTTTACTATTCATTATAGTATTGTTGTGTCTTATCTTAGTTTATAGTTGACTTATACTAGGTTGTGATCCTATAAACAGCTATTGTGTGCTGTTCATCGCCTGTCATAGGGTGCTTTAGTTGCCTTGTACACAACTAGAGTAGTGAGAGTTAGTGTAAGCGTGGTGCTTATACTAAGTCTTGCCTTTGATTGCCGCTTGTCGCACGGATTGTTTGTGGGTGCTAGCAGGTGGTGACAAGCCCTGTCTAGTCTTAGTATCCCACCACGTGTTTTAGGCAAGTTCTTAAAAGGTAGGCTCCCATAAGAGTATAGCGACTTCGGGTATAGGTTATATCCTCTATTGTCTCGTACTATCCCGTGCACTCAAGAAGTAAGGTATCAATCTAGTTAAGTCATCTATCTATTAAGGTTAAGTTTACAGGAGTAAAGTAAGAGTCATAGGAGTCCTGCACTCACTCGTTGTCCTCCCACCTAGCTATGCTCTACTAGTTATCCTTAGTTATCTTAAACCTTGTCTTGTCTCTGTGTTATTATCTTTCCTCTATATCTTTTTACCCCCCTATCATTAGTTGGTTGCTAATTTGCAATTGACTTAAGGGATCTCTCTTTTATTAACATTCCTAGCCCACTTCCCTTGGGATAAAATAAATAACGATACCTTGAATACTCCCAGGTGAAGTGCTACAGCGGTATATTCTAGTGCGCTTGCGGAATTATCCAATAGACATAAGAAATACACCCAGGCACTTCTGGCAGTCGTTATCAGAGATAGCCTAACACCCTGTCTCTGGTGATTGCGCTAAGAAGTGTCAACAAAGCATTTCTGGCAGCCGTTGCCGGGGAAAGCATCAGCCTAGGAATATTAATAAAATTGAATCCGGAAGTCTATTATCAAATTAGTTATCAATTAGTGTTAGGGGCTTACCCCCTATCTGTGTTTCTCGTTACGTGAAGCTAGACAGTGCATGAGCGGTTTCCAATTGTCGTCAAACTTTATTGAAGATCCTGAGCAATTGTTGAGGAGGACTAGACGCCGTCAAGTTCCCCCTCAAAGGTTCATCTCAGACCTGAATCCGTTCAAGGAAAGAGGCTCCTCACTATCAATCAAGGAAGCCATGGCCCAAAAGACCATCTCTGAGTACTCTGTACCGTCGGCTGACAATGTCACCACCGGTCCGCAGCTTAACTTAGGGGATGTCACTTTTGAGCTGAAGACAGCACTTATCAATATGGTGCAAGCCAACCCTGTTCTGTGGGAAGCCGCATGAGGACGCCAATGCCCATCTCCAGCACTTCTTGGGGGTGTGTGGTACCTTCACCATCAAGAATGTCTCGGCAGACGCGATCCGTCTTCGCTTGTTCCCATTCTCACTGCTTGGAAAGGCGAAACAATGGTTTTATGCCAACAAGAGTGAAGCCACCACTTGGGAGAAGTGTGGCAATGCATTCCTCAAGAAGTTCTTCCCGATGGGTAAGACCAATGACCTTCGTGGAAAGATCTCGAGCTTCCAACAGCAAGCTGATGAGACGATTCCCGAAGCATGGGAACGTCTTCAGAAGTACATTCGTGCTTGTCCTCATCATGGGATTGAAGAATGGCTCCTAATCCAAGGTTTCTATCATGGGCTAACTGGATTGGCCCGTAGTCACCATGAGCAACACAATGTCAAGGATGCTAAGGACCTCATTGAGAAGATGGTTATCAACCATAGGATGGAATGAGGAACGTCTCCAGCCCAAGAAGAAGGGTATGCACACCGTTCATGAGGTGGACATGCTCCAACAAAAATGGACCTCTTGATGGAAAAGGATTGAGGAAGGTTCCGAAAAAGGAACAAGAGGCCATTTGAACCCATGCCACCGCATGAGCCATTGAAGCTGATCCATGGTGCGAGGTATGTGGTGGAGAAGATCATTCGGGTAGCAACTGTCCCGAGATGAAGGAGGAGGTGAGCTCCATCAATAACAACAACAATGGGTATCTGACCCCAGCAACAAGAAGGATGGAACTCGCGCCCCTTCTACCAAGGTAATCAAGGTAATGGTTACAACAATAATTACAATAATTCTTATAGTAACCAACCTTCTTTGACAGATCTTGTCTTAGGGCAATCTAAAATTAATGATAGCATCAATAAGAAAATGATGGCTAATGATAAGATTCTTGAAAATCTTAATGAGAAAATGGATAGCTTTGCCACTGCTATAAAAAATCAATTGAGCTTTAATAAAATGCTAGAAACACAATTAGTTCAAATAGCAGTGGCTGTCTCATCATTCGAACAAGGTAAGATCCCAGGAAAACCTGAGGAACCAGTTGAAGGTGTTCGGTTAGTTTCTATGAGGTTTGGTAAGCCTCCGCCCAGGACAAACCCGTGTTATCTTCTTGATCCACCATTCATGGACAAGAAGAGTGACCCCGGCGATCCAACCATCACCAGCGAGATCGGGCCACACACCGTTCAACAACGCCTTCTGTGATCTCGGATCTGGGGTCAATATCATGTCTAAGGTAATGTATGAAAATCTGCTAGCGGGACCTTGTACCCCACATTTGTCAAATTGCAGATGGTAGATCAATTCATCCGATTCCCTGAGGGATTGGCAAGGGACATCCTTATCAAGATTCAAGATGAGTACATTCCCGCCGACTTCATCATTCTCGACATGGGAGCCGATGACGAAGTCCCCGTCATCCTGGGAAGCCCGTTCCTCCACACCGTTAACGCCGTCATCTACGTGGGATCCGGCCAAATCCACTTCCAACTCCTAGGTAAGAGAGTAAAATGTCCTTTCAATGGTTATAAGGCTATGCAACAGGCAAGGAAGAACCTATGGAAAAACAAGCCTCAATATGCACCCCGCCAAAGAATCAACTGCCAAAGGCCAAAAAGGCCAAACTAGTAAGTAAAGCCAAGGCGGTAAGGAGGGATGAATCCGCCGAGTCGCAAGCATCAACCAAGAAAGAATGGCGGAAGAAAGAGGTGCAATCATCACGGTCCCCATCTCCAGGACCGATAGATGCACCCGAAGAATGAACCCGAAGGGAGAGGTCCTACTCTATAGACCTAAAATATAGGAGCCCTTACTGATAAGGTAAATCAGTAGTTATCCCATATTTAATTCTTGCACTTTCAATTCTTGCATCTTTGCATTGCATTTTATATTTAAATTTTTTCATAATTTTTCTCGACAAAATAACTTACCATAGTAAATAAAAACTTAAGAACAACTTGTGATAAAATGTTGAGCTGGTGGATCACCCAAGGTGGGGTCGGTCCGACCCCACCATTGGGCCCACTTCCTCTCCTTTCACTCTGGCTAGATGCTCTGGCACCTGATCAACACTTGAATGCTCATTAGAGGACCAAAGTGGGGGATCGACCGACCCCCACCTTGACCCCTGTTGCAGCCTGCTGTCTCCCAATTGCGTCACATAGGAATCCTATGCATGCCACTCTACCCAAAGTCTGAAAAGAAATGGTCCCATGGTTCATCACTTTAAACATAAGATGCTCTTTTCATCTTGAATGCTCTTGGGACCAAACAACCAGCTCAAAACCTGCAAAGTGGTCACCCATGCATGCATTAGTGCTCCGATGGTCCATGGGAATCACTTTAAAGCATATCTCCACTTTTGTCAGACACCTTTCACTTTCACCAAAGCACAAGAAAAGGGAATCTCTGCAAAGCTTCACCACTTCTGGTCCACCACTAGTCTTTACTTTGCTGAACAAAGTGAAACACATTGATTAAAGCTGGAAACGGGACTAGACATGGGTCGGACCGACCCATGTTAAGTCACCTCTGAAAAATTTTGTCGGTAATCAATTGGATTCCCTGTCCAAAGGTGAAAGCAGCTCTGAAGCTCACATAGGGGGTCGGCTGACCCATGCTTGGTGGGTCCAGCACCAGCCCTTCTCCCCCTATAAATACCCTTGCATTGTGTGCTCATTCCCACACCAAAACTAGCCTGAATCATCTCGAGCACACAATCTTTCTCTTTCTCTCTAGTTGAGCAAGTCTCTTCTCAAGTTTAGTAGTAGTTAGCCACTCAAAATAAAAACTCAAAAATATTGTAGTAGTAGAAGCTTGTCCTTGCTCTCAAGAACACGTTTGTAGGAGTATTCCTACCCACAAGAACGGTTTTGTGGAGGATGACCATATCCAGCAAGGACTACTAACATTGGGACAACTAACGCTAACGCTAACTGCTAATCTTTGTTGTCCTAGTGTGTTCTTGTGTTTTCTCATTGCTGTAGGAAGATGAAAAGTTCTCCTCTGCGTTCAAGAAGGCCAAGGTTGCCGTAGGGAGCTCCTCCCGATGACCCCGCCATGACGAAAGAAGAAGGAAGATAAGCTCCACCAAGAGAAGGCCACGAAGTGCTAGACGTGTCTCTCGAGAGAACAGTTCAATCCTGAGAGCGGCCTCACGTTGAACCAACAAGAGTACCTAAGGTATCTCTCCATCCGACACCGCGGGTTTGAACATACCGGCATAATCGACCCTGTCCTTTTGGACATCACAGGTATGACCGCCGAATTTAATACTATGTTCAATACAATTGGTTGGGGAAGCTTTTGGGAAGTTCCTGAACTTGGGATTAAAAAGCTCACTATAGAATTCCTATGCTCTTTACAAGTCACAAATGATGGTGTTCACTTTTCGCATGTTTAACAAAGAATACAATTTGACCTGGGTAGTTTTTAGAGTGGCTCTTGGTTTTGATAACACCTGTCAGCTAGATTTAATTAGTGCCACAAGAAGAATTGATAAACCTGATTTTTGGAAAGCCATATCTGCATCCGATGATTGCTCTAATCCTAATCCCGATGAAATTCATTATCCTACTCTGCGCTTTGTTCACTACTGGATGGCTATAACTCTTTTTTCTGGCTATAATGTGCAAGTTCTATACAATGATGAGCTAAGATTGCTTTATACCATAACTTATAAAATAAAAGTTTCACCTGCTAAGCTTTTAGCCCTGCTTTTGGCTTGGTGTGTTCCATAGAGAAGAACCTATATTCTTTACTTCTTTTTTATCACTCGCATTGCTAAAACAATAGATCTATTAAATGGAACACATTACTTTGAATACATTGCCTCTTCTCGAGACACTATAACCGAAGATTTCTTCATAAGTGCTCAAGTCTTAAAGAGAGGTCCAAAAGGTGGCCTTAAAATGATTTATCGTGGCCATACAGCTGAGGTCCCTCTCCCATGTGACAGACGTTGGTTGTATGCGCTTCGCACACTAACCATTGAACTGGGCCGAGAGGCAAGAAGCCAACATGTTGCAGGTACAAGCACGATGACTAGAAGCAGGTCACAGGCCACTCAATTTGAGCAAGGCGGCACTTCACAAGCTGCAGGGGGAAATGAAGAAGAGGGTGATGAGGCGAGTTCTTTGGACATTTAAGGGTCCATGGAAAGGCCTCCAGAGCACACTCCAAGAGTGTGCACTCCTCGCCCGTCCACACGGACAAGGGGACGTCGGAATCAAAGGACGGAAGTAGATCAACTCATCGATGACATGGATGCAACGCAGATTGAGCAAGACGCAACTCTGAGCATTGCACAACAAAATGCCCAACTATTGCAAGCCATAAAAGATGAAGAAGCACAGCGTTGGCCAGGATGGTTCCAATACTATCCACCGCGACAGTGAGCAAAAGCCAAGCGTAGGGGAGATCCTCTCCCCCACTAAGGTAAGTATTCTATCTCAGCATATTGAATTGTTTTTTAATTTAGTGCATTTAAAATAATAAAAATACTAAAAATATTTCCCATATCTTATATGTCTCATGAATGTTTATCTTCCTCATGAAAATGATGAATAGTTGCTCTATCGATGTTTTTTAATGCCTAGTTTACAACCTAGTATTTCTTTGAGTATGGATTACTTGGCTCATTTAAAATCATCATGAACCTGAACACTTTGTGGGTTGCAAATGCTAGAACTAAGCCTAAGCTATTGTGAGATATGATATGGTGAAACAAGAGCTGCTATAATATTGTTCTAAGCATATATGATTACTGGAGATTAATTTATTAAAAACAATCAAAACCTTATTGTTCCTCAATGGTAATGAATTCCTACCACAGCCATATATGTTACACATGTCTTAGCCCTTCCACATAAGCTATTTACTTTGCAATGAGTTTTGTCAAGTCTTCTTGACCCTTATTGAGAGACTTATCATGCCCCTAAGATCGAGATCACGTACACACCACTCATATTTATGCTACTTCTACACTGGAAGTACGCAACAACATGCCACTCATTTCCACCAAATAAATGCTCCATGTGTTAAAGTCATGAAATATCTCTCTTAGTTGATATGGTAGAAGAGACAAAAGGCTATGCAAAATAAAAGAAAATAAAGAAAGAAAGATGGACATAAGGAAGTCCATAGAAAAGAAAAGAAAATATGAGCAAGTCTAAGCTCATAAATAAAAGAAGAAAAATGATAGCCATGTCTCTAGAATTTATTAGAGAGAGATACAATTCAAAATAAAGGAGCATTATAGTACAATATTTTCCACACACTTGCACATCTTGATCTAAGGGCATGACACTTCTCTCTTTGGATCCAAGCTTTGACTATACAATACATGCAAAGTAAGTATGCTATACTCTTTCATTCCTACCTTAAACTCCACATAAGCCATTTTAGAAGTAGGATGAAAAGAGAAGGCAACATTTACTATGTGCTTTGGTAAGGAATCATACATCATTTGAGCGACATGAGAGAACCATATGAGGAACATTAAGTCTTCTTTTGAAAAACATTGCTAAAACCTCCAGTATGAAACTTGCAAGGAATACGAAAGTTAGAGCTCTAGTCAAATTGTTCTGTCTCTCAACCATCTAAGGCAAGGGAAAAAGTCATTAGCCCTATAAAAGACTAAGGTAATATGGATGAATTTTTATAGCCAATTTTTCCATTCAAAAGAGAAGTATTCTATTGTGCACATGGTATTATTGAAGTATGAACAAAGTAGCAACTTCTGATCCACCGTGGCTAAGTTTAATTATTTGCTCGGGACGAGCAAAGGTTAAGCCTGGGTGATCTTGTTGACGGTGGATAAGCCCTGAAAATCCACACTCTAACACCATCAACAGCCTCGGTTTTGATGGAAGAATAACATAACATGAACATATTTTATCCAATAACTAGTTCCACTTATATTCTTAGCTTGTGAATGCAGAGAAGATCAAAACAGGACAAAAGTGAGCAGCTGGGGGCCACTTGTGTGGGTTGGCCGACCACACTTCAACACAATGGATACAACATCAAATGGAAGAAAGCCAAGGTCCAGGTGGGCCCATGCATGGGTCGGCCAACCCATGTATGGGGCCCACTGGGCTCATTTCTACCTTCGGATCAGAGTATGTTTCTATTCAACGGTAGAGAAGCAAAGCATAAAGATCAAGAGATGAACCAACATGACAAACACTCAGCAAAAGGTGGAGACACTCCCTATGACAGATGGGGACACCTTCTAGAAGCCCCTGGCTAGGGCCCACCTGTCATAGGGGGATAGGCCGATCCCCCTGGTGCCCAGCCAGGTCGGTTGGCTCCCCACCGACTCATGCATGTTTTCCATGTGATGGTTTGTCCACTACCGTCCATCTTAAGGCGGTTGATCCAAGGGAAGAGAATGGAGGAGCACGCGGATCGCTGACGTGGCACCTCTCCACTTCCCCCTATAAATAGAGGCTGCCTCCACCCTTTCAAGACACACAAGCGACACAAAAAGGCAACAAGCAAGCTTGAGTCCATTACTTCTCCTTAGTAGTAGTATTAGTCTAGTGTGGGAGTTAGAGTCGAGTCGAGCTACGCTCGGGATCTCCGGAGTCATCTTCTGGAAAGTTTGGTATAGCTCTTGTACCTTCCTTCTGTAAGACTTTATCTTTATCAATATATTATCTTTACTTTACTTTACTGAGTCTTTACTTAGTACTTTACTATTCATTATAGTCTTGTTGTGTCTTATCTTAGTTTATAGTTGACTTATACTAGGTTGTGATCCTATAAACAGCTATTGTGTGCTGTTCATCGCCGCTTCGGGTAGAGGTTATATCCTCTATTGTCTCGGACTGTCCCCTGCACTCAAGAAGTGAGGTATCAATCTAGTTAAGTCATCTATCTGTTAAGGTTAAGTTCATAGGAGTAAAGTAAGAGTCATAGGAGTCTTGCACTCACTCGTTGTCCTCCCACCTAGCTATGCTCTACTAGTTATCCTTAGTTATCTTAAACCTTGTCTTGTCTCTGTGTCATTATCTTTCCTCTATATCGTTTTACCCCCTATCATTAGTTGGTTGCTAATTTGCAATTAACTTAAAGATCTCTCTTTTATTAACATTCCTAGCCCGCTTTCCCTTGGGATAAAATAAATAACGATACCTTGGAATACTCCCGGGTGAAGTGCTACAGCGGTATATTCTGTGCGCTTGCGGAATTATCCAATAGACATAAGAAATAACCCCAGGCACTTCTGGCACCATTATCAGAGATAGCCTAATACCCTATCTCTGGTGATTGCGCTAAGGAGTGTCAACAGCCACCTCTTTTAAACCTATATCTCTTACAATAACTAAGTTGTCATCCCTAGCATGAATATAAGAGACATGTATGGAAACTACCCAGAATAATACTAAGCAGTTATTATGAATGCAAGTGACTAAAAAGGATATATTAGTATCTTCAAGTGCACAGATTATACCATTGTAGCATTTTACCCAGGAGTATTCCGAGTTGTCATTTATATTTTACCACTGGGAAGGGTTGGCAATAAATGGGATGTAAGTAGATAGATAGATGTCATATGCATATGCAAATATGGAGATAACCATGCAAGACCCATATTCTCAGAACAGGGGTTATGTCACAATAATGATATATATATGATAAGCGTAATGATCAATCCAATCAATCAGTATATAATAATAATGATCACTTAGAGCACTTCCTATCCAGGCACTAGCATGGATTAGGTTGAAGCATAAGGATATCCTAAGTCATTCTAACTATACTATCAAAGACATATTAGATTGGTGCAATTATACTAGCAATCATGGCAAAGACACTTCGTATTCATACTTAAGGGAATATTACTAAGGAAGATCAAGATCATATCCAGCCTTCTAAAGTAATAATAACTTCCTACTCTCCCTACATTCGGAGTGTGGACTACAAAGGACTCAACAGGAGTGTCACATCCGTGAACTACCACAGAACCCAGAATATAAGGCGCATTTGCAGACAAACCACATCTAAGCACCATGTTTACATGCTGTTCATCACCCACCCATGATATCAATGAATGAGCGCTATACAAACCTATGTATGAATATGAATGCATCCTAACTATGAAAAGTATACAATCTAGATAAGCAATGAATAGCATAACTGAGAACATAATCAATAGTCAAACAATGTCAATCAACTTTATCTCAAGCACTCAAAAGAGGTTTAAAATACAAGAGAGAGCTTACAATGGCTCCGGGAAGCCTTCTAGCTCTAGACAGATCCGGAACTCGAGTAGAACTCGCCTCCTTCTACTTCTAACCTATGTAGCTATGCTCTAGATGGTGAAGCTCTAATGATTCTAGGGTTTTTGGCTCTCTACAACTGGGTTGAACTGATTGATGACTGAATTGATATGAAACCCTGGGGGTCTGGGGGTCCTTATATAGGCCGGTGGGATAAACCGTAGCCCTTGGATGAAACCGATTTCGACGGGCGGTTGAGATTGCGTGAAATTTCGGGATGTGAGTCCACGTCGAAGCGCACATGGAAAGGAGCCCTGACAGGGTCGGCCGACCATGTCAAAGGGTCGACCGACCCTCTGTCTCTGCCAAGTGGGCCCCGCTTCATCGGGCGTGTCTCTAGTGTTCTCTAGAATGTTCTTGATCTCCTTTCGTGGTGAAATTTGTTATTTTAATCCGACATGTGGGCCTTCCTTGGTTCTTTTCTGGATAACCCCCTGCAAAACACCGATTCACCAAAACTGTGGAATTCTATCAATTAAGGCCCTATTCTATGGTGGTGTTTGCCTTTATACCCTTATTTTATATTTAGTTGACGGGTAAAATAATACAATAATTACTGTCAACACATCTCTCTAGGGCAGAGGAGGAGTTCTACTCCTCGTGCTAGGGTTTGTGATGGCTCTTATGTCCGTGTGGTACTTCTTTTGTCCATCATTACCATAGGTTTACCTTAGTCATTGCATACACTTGTCATCACCTTTGTCATGACACGTGCCCTACTCGTGCATTGATTTGCCTTGTGCCATGGTGCCCCGTTCGGTTACTTTCCTATTCGCAGGGTCAGCCTCTCCCTCAGGTAGCAAGCCTCATTCATTCCATTACTCATCTATGTGCTTGCTTCTATTAGGGTTTCTTCTCTCTAGTTGTATATTGCTTATATAAACCCTCCTTTCTGATTCCTGCAGCAGGTCACTGTCAGATTGAATCCGGGACCAAGCCCACGGATACGGAATGAGGTCAAGCCTCTGAGTGTCAGTTCCATACTTCTCTATAGTTAGTGACAGAGACAGTTGGCAGTTGTTCTCAGTGGCAGTGATCAGAGGGTCAGTGGCAGCGTTTTAGGGTTTGACAGAGGTTTCGGTAGTTTCTCGCCAGTGTTGCTTGTTCATGGCGTGATGGCCCGAACTAAGTGACCCGGGGGACCTCCTCCAGAGGACGAACCACCGCCCTCTCACCCACTAGGTGGCAACAAGGGCAAGAGGCCGGTGGTCGAGCAGCCGAAGAAGAAGAAGAAGAAGAAGAAGAAGAAGAAGAAGAAGAAGAAGAACAAGAAGCACACCAGAGAGAACAAAGAGGCAGAGCAGGCTCTTGCAGTGGCAGCAGCAGCAGAGAGGGCAGAGAGAGGTGGTCGTGGGGGTGGCCTAGTGATTAGGGCCATTTGCGTTTTAGCTAGAGAGAGAGAGACTCTGCTTGAGTTAGAGAGAGGTTCACTTGGCTCGTGACCCTCTGACAGAGACAGTGTTAGTTGGAGGGAAGCTTGCTCGGTTGGTTGTCACCAGAGGTTCTTCTCAGCAGGCAGAGGACACAGCAACGGAGGAGCAGGTAGAGGGAGAGCCAGAAGAGGCTGAGGGACAGGCAGAGAAGGCAGAGGAGACTCCACAGCTTCGCCGGTCTTCATGCCCGCGTGCTCAGTCTTCCGTCCCACCTCGGGGCGAGACTCAGCGTCGTGGGGGCCGGCCACCTCCTCGCCGGGATGAATACCACCACCGGTCTGACCTCCACACTGTCTCGGCGAGGCAGATACAGCTTCTGAGGTGTGTCCCATTCCTAGAGTGGTTCCCTCCGCAGCGGCATCCAAGAGCCTGCCCTTGGTTCTACCACCCGCTGCACGAGGACTTCTTCCGGGCGTTCCTCAGAGCAGGGACTCAGTTTGCAGTGCACAGAGTTATCTTAGTTGAGTCTATCTGCGCAGTGGTTGGAGAGGGGGTACGCCCCTACCTGATGTACTTGCCAGGACTTTCAGGGTTGCTCAGAAGGTCTAGGGAGCACGTAAGAGACTTGGGTCAGAGAGTTTTATGCTTCACTTTTCGTCGAACCCAGAGCACAGGTGGATTCACTTCACGTTTGCTGGCAGAGACCTACTGCCTGTACACTGAGAGAGCTCGAGAGATTCTTGGGATTGAGGCGTCAGAGACCAGAGTTCATGTGGAGTGCTATGACTTGACAGACCCACCTCGACCACCTCACGGTGGCATAGACCCTAGCACTGAGTTTGTTTGGCCCTGCTTCAGAGAGCCGTTTGGAGAGGGTTCTAGTCGCCGACCCAGAGACCTTACTTTCCTAGCCCGAGTGCTAGAGGCTGTCCTCAGGAGGACTGATACTACCACGTGAGGGCTACAGAGAGGGGATCACCCATCTATAGCTTTGGCTCTTAGCCCACGTGGTCCTGACAGGAGAGCTTCGATATTTGGGATATTATGCTGTTAGAGATAGAGGACTTGACTACTGATGGGTTCAGAGGAGGCCAGCAGGATGCCATATGGGCATTGGATCTGTCACCTGATTGTGCGTACAATTGCTCCTATTCCACCAAAGATTCGCACTGAGCTGACCAACACCACACACGCCTACTCTCGTTACAACGTGACACAGCTTGTCCGTCATGAGAGACCTTTGGCAGGTCAGCGTCAGTGGCAGCTCCCACCTCGCCTAGACTCGATAGACAGAGCTGTGCCAGAGATAGAGGAGGAGCAGGACGAGGCCAATAGGGCCTTTGCCGAGGCAGAGGAGCTTCACGCTGAGTGCTTAGCATGGGGGAGCCCAGTTGACAATGACTTCCCGTCTGACTAGGACAGACGAGGACTTTGACCCCATGCTACCTTTGTCACCTCGTGCTCACGACCGAGAGGTCTGGCAGCTCCAGCTCCGCTCCATAGAGTCACCAGAGCGACCTAGCGCATGCTAGCTATTCTTCAGAGTCTCCAGCAGTCACAGCAGCAGCAGGACTATAGAGCAGCGGAGGATGGCCCAGGAGCAAGTCAGGTTTGCCAAGGGAGCAGGCAGTTGCACTTGCTCAGGTCCAGGCTCGCCAGGATGCCTTTCAGCTGTAGCTTCAGGAGCAGGCAGCCGTTCAGCAGCAGCAGCAGTTCTTGCTTGAGGCATTGGTCAGAGTGACAGGGATTCCCCTTCCTACACAGCAGCCTAGGTCCCGTCTACAGTTTCTGCCCCTGTGACTACTCCAGCATTACAGCCCAGGTGGGTTTCAGAGTCAGTCACTGCCAGCTGCTGCTTCAGAGGTCACTCCTCCTCAGGCACCCCAGTGGCAGTACACACAGTTCTCACCTATTATCACTGGGTTCTCCCCGCAATCAGCCTCACAGTCTTTGCTCACACCTTCAGCTAGCAGGGGCCTCGAGTTCTCGTACAGTCAGCTCACAGGGATGGACACTCCACCGCCCCTAGCCTCAGCTTCCATTCATGACTGTAGCTCCAGTCACAGGACACGACCACAGAGACACTTCCGTCGTCTGTCGCTTCTTCAGAGCCTGCTACTCACGACACGACAGTGACAGGAGACAGTGCCAGAGCCTTCAGCTGACCCGCAGCCAGACGTTTCTCCCTGCTCCAGACTCTCAGGGACAACAGGTGCAGCTTGAGCAGCCAGTGGTAGAGCAGACATAGCTTGAGCAGCCAGTTGAGCCACAGGCAGAGCAGCAGACACTTGAGGTGCCTCCTGACCCAGGACCGCTTCACCTCTAGCTTAGCCGACAGAGGGTCAGGAGGCCTCCAGCCCAGAGTCAGAGACAGATGCTGCCGCCTTCCAGATTGCTCACCGTGACCCGACTGCACCCTTCTGAACCTTAGATTTTAGTGCTTGACGCCAAAGGGGGAGAGAGAGCCATAGATTTAGGGGGAGCACATGAGATTTTGGGTTTTGGCCCTTATTTTGTTGTGATATACACTCATGCATCATGTTTACTGCTTTCATGCATTGTGATATATGCTTGTGTGTGATATACTCTTGATGACATGTGAGCTTGTTTCATATCTATATCATGTCATTTGCTTTGTGTAGCTCACTTGTGTTGCTTCCGCGTTCTTTACTCTGATTCTTGTGAGCTATACTTGTTGGTACTTGCGCTTAACTCTTACATAATTGTGTACCTTGTGTCTTGGCTCGTATAAGCATGCCTAACCCCTTTGCTCTTATTGTCTCATGCTTATATGAATCAAGATTTGGAAACCTCACTCTTTCTAAATCTATTTAAGGTTGTTGTCATCAATCACCAAAAAGGGGGAGATTGAAGCATCTAGGCCCTAGTGGTTTCGGTGATTAATGACAACAAGGAGGTTATTATGACTAACGTGTATTTTGCAGGATAACTAGTTGGTATAAATTAACTGCACTCTATTTAAATAAGATTATCCGCAAGCGCACAGATACCATACTGATGTAGCACTTCACCCGGAGGTTTTAAATATCGTATCCACAGGGAACAGTAGGTGATAATGGCCAATACTTTAGACTTAACCCAACAATTAGGCTAGATAATATTAAGAAAGAGGAAGTAGCTATTAACTATCTAGTTCCAACAACCGGTAAGATTTGTATAATATCAGTTCTAACTGGGCAGTGACCTGAATAAGAGCAGAAATCAGAGTTCTCTCCTACCAAGCACTTATACACCTATCGATCCTATCAACGGGAAGTGGACTACAGAGGACTCAAAGTAGCTGTCACCTACGCGATCTACCACTATCCGGCCAATCAGGGGACATTCACAAGTAAACCTAGCCTAGGCACCACGCCTACACTACGAAATACTACTTCAATCTATAGGGTCCTAAAGATCAAAGCACTCAATATGAGTTGCAAACTTAAGAACAAATAAGAACAACTACTTACTTGAATTAGAATGTTGAATACAAAAGTACCTCAGAACGCAGCTCCGGACGAGGAAGCTGAATCCAGAAGAATACAGCCACGAAGAAGCACCGACAGGCCGGAAATCCTCCAGAATCTCTACTCTCCTACTCTATCTCTCTAGTCTCTAAACAAGACTAGATCTAGATGAACTAGTCTCTCCTAACTGCTACAACTAGATGAACTAGAACTAGAACTAGATCAACTAGAGGGACCCTAACCCTAATTTATGTAGAGAATATGAAGCACCGGGTGTAGAATGCCTCTAGGAGGGGCCTTGGGGGCATCATTATATAGGCCGAGGTGGAGTAGAGCACAAGGAACCGCCACATCATCGATCCGCGTCTCATGTTATATGCACCGTCGGATCAAACCGACCTTAGATCGATGTAGGGATGCTTTACTTAGGTGCCAAGGAAGCGTGGGAGGAAGACTCCAGAAGGGGAGCGCCGCCCCTTGACCTAGGGCGCCGGGTGGTGTGCCTAGGGGCCGGCCAGCCCCATCTGGTGGGTTTTGGGCCCCGCCTCTTCTCCGGTGTCTTCTAGATACTTCTAATAGTCCAATACGCGATGTCTTCGTCCACGACACGTTTTGTGACTTTTAAGCACTTTAAACCCTCTTTTAACCCTTTTCTGGAATACTCTCTGGAAAATATGAAATCACCAAAACTCATGGAAATTGTCAGTTAAAACCCTAGACTAGTGTGTATTCATGTGTCCTTTTATTCTTTTCTTCTCTCTCCTCTTTTTCATCAGGGAAGGCGGGCATCTAAGTACCCATTGTTTTAATTGCTGGGACACTTGTCCATCTTTTACTCCCTTTTCTTTTTTCAATACTTTTGCATAGCCACATGCATCCTTTGAATATAAATAATTGGAGAGATAATGATAAGAACTTAGAGCAATTAAACAGGGGCAGTCCTATAGGGTATATTTTTAGGTGTTCACTCCTAGTGTAGGAGAAAATCATTTTTAAGGTGGATCTGGATGAAAGTGGAAAATGATTGTGCTTACTCCTAAAGTAGGAGTAATGCAAATGTGGGTGGAGTGTGTAAGTGATCTTAGTTTTAAAAGCATGACAAGACTCTCATAAGGTATACAATAAAGGTTGACTAAACTCAATGCAAAGCAAGCAGCATGAATGTGCAAAAAGTTTTCCTAACTCTAAATATATTACATATGGCTTTGGTAGGAATTGAAACTTTGTCATACAAGAGCTCATCATGTAAGATTTTAAATTTTCAAAATAAATCTCTAGAACTTAGTAATGTTAGGAATAAGATAAATAGCAGCTCAACCTTTATGAATCATATCAATCAATTACCTAGACTTAGCTCAAGCTTATGCCTCCACAAGTTTCAGGTTCAGAGTAAATTCTTAAGTCAAATTAGTAGTATCTAAAACTCAGGAGAATATGAGGTTCAAAACTAGGCACTTGAAAGGAATTATTGTAGAGCAACTATTCATCATTTCCAAGATAAAATTTTAATATTCTCCAGTTTTTTATTAGACTCAGCCTAGACTGACTCTGGACACACTCTAAGATTATACCTTAATAGATAACTAAGTATTTTTATTTGGTTTTGATTTGTTATTCATCTTTTTATATCTATTAACTAATGGACTCACAAAAGACTCTAAGACATGGACCTTCATGTGCCCATATATTTTTAGGATTTTTAAATTTTCCTATGATACTATTGTGAACCTTCATGTGCTCACATACTTTTGGTATTTTATGACTATATAAAATAGACTCGATAATCGCCTAGGTACAGTTACCTGATAACTAGGGGATGCTCCTCCCCAAGCTAGATGTTTGCAATATTTGGACGTTGATGATCTTTAGAGCAAGCTTGTAAGCAACAGTCCTAGTGGGCTCCACTGATGGACTCACTCCTCCTGTCATAGTGTCATTCCTGCAGAATTATACTCCAACAAGAAAACCAAAACTCGAGGCTCGAATTTAATAAGAGGTTAGCGATCAGCCAATAAGTAATTGATTATTCTTTGAGTTGATTTCAATTGACAGATTCTAGCAGGATTCTCTCTTTTTTTAGGATTTTCTAGTTTTCTTATGCAGAAAAATAAATATGTATGCATGATGAAAAGTAAATATGTATGCATGATGTATATTTTATTTTTATTTTTATTTTTATGCCACCACGGAGAATATTTATTCTCATGGGGCTTAGGATTTTTATAATGCCATGATGAATTTTTATTTTCTTTTCTATGTCACCACAGTAAATATTCCTACGGGTTACCATAAGTTTATTCACTTTGTGATTTAATATTTTATGATGCAGTAAATGAACTAATAAATATTTTTATTATTTTCTTTAATATGCATAAAGATGAATATGCTGAAGTGAAATTACTAATGTAGATAGAAATACTAATTAATTAGATAACTATCATATTACCTTATGCAAAGGTGCGGGAATTAAAGTCTACCGTTAGGACTTTTTCTCCACTCTTGTGTATTTCTCCGTCTTATAGATGGAGGTTGTTGACGGTCGTTAAGTACCAATTTTATACCGTCAACTAATGCCTAGGGAAGATCAATAATACAAGCATAGAGGTTATTACTGACAAATTCCACGAGTTTTGGTGAATTGTGTATTTTCCAAGGATTATTCCAGAAAGGCTTAAAACAAGGATTAAAGTGCTTAATTACCACGAAACTTAACCGCCAAGGAAACATCATCACGAAGACCCTGGCAGGGTCCAGAACACACCCGAAGCGACCGGGGACCGAACCCCCACAGGGTGGGGCCGGCTGGCGCCCCCTAGGGTTTCGGCCCACCTTCTGGAGTCTTCTTCCACCGCCACTCTGGAGTCATCTGGGCCCTTTGTTCAAGTCAGTTTGATCCTACGGCACACGTTCATCCCACCAGGCTATAAATAGAGGGGCAGACCCCCTTCCCAGAGCACCAATTCATTCCTCCTGCTTCATTCATCAAGAGTAGACAGATGTTAGGGTTTCTAGAGATTAGAAATATGGGTCTAGTTCTTCAAGTTCATAGTTTAGGCGTCTCGCAAGGTTCAAGTAGAGTTTGGCGCTACGCTCGGGATTCCAGATCCGTTCGTCTGGAGATCGATAATCTTATCTTGTATCTCATTATGATTTTATTTTATTTTAATATATTGCTACTTATTCAGTTCTTAGTTTATTCTAGTTGCATATTCGATATAGTTGTGATTGGTGATGATTATTGTCATTTGATCGTAAAGCGCCTAATTCAGTACTCGAGTGAGTTAAGTGGTATGCATTATGTAGACGTGGTGTCTAGATATATTGTGTACCTACGGAGGCACCCTGACGTGCCGGGTTGTGTGGTAGTCCGCGTAGGTGACAGCTGCGTTGGTTCCTCTGTAGTCCACCCCCGTACGTAGGACGAGCAGAGCACGGTCGCGAAGGAGGTGACCCTTGTGTCTTAATATCCTCATTAGATGATGCTCCTTATGATGTTTTCTGAGTTGATTATGCTATAGATGAAAATGTGTAATGTGGCGTAGGCTGTAGACTTTGTATTTAGTAATTACGTAGGTTTTCTTTACTTTAGCCGAATCTCGAGGTTGTCTTACTACATTAGTGAGTCTCTATATTCTATCTCTGGAATACCATTTACCTCATTTACTCAGTTATCATTTACCATTTATTGCTAAAGCACTAGAGTTATGGGTTATCATAGGTCTGCACATTTATCTTTCCAATCATTATAGTAGATTATCCTAATGAGTAGAATGCCCCTTTATCCTTTTGGCATAAAACAAATCAACGATACTCGGAATACTTACCGGGTGAAGTGCTACAATGGGAGAATTATCATGTGCGCTTGCGGATATATTCTATAGTATTATTTTTAGGAGGCAAGTGAAGATTATTTTACCTTTAGTTTTTGGCATCATGTTAGGGATGACAACTTAACGTGAAGTGATGTTAAAAATACCAACAAGCATTTCTAGCGCCGTTGCCGGTGATGGCAATTGTATTCATTAGGATAATTTATTGAGTTCGTTAATTTTATTCGTCAGGATATTTATTCTAGAATTTCATATAGGAGAGTTCTTCATAGATAATATTAATAGAAAAACATAAAAATAACTATAGACATAAATACTTAGAGATAACCATATCCTTTTGCTTTAGCTGACTTACCCGCGTTTTGTTTATATTTAAATATCTTATATAGGGTAAGTGCAGGATTGGTTGTGTACTTTAACTCTTATCAATCAGGAACAACCATAGAAAGAAGGGCCTTACATTATTTTGTAAAGCCATGGCTGAGAAGACTCTATGTGAATTCTCTGCCCCAAGCACTGAGAATATTCGCGTTGGGCCAACTTTTAACATTGGAGATCATGATTACGAGATCAAGCCAAGCCTGAACAAAATGGTGCAAACTATCACATTTAGTGGAAAGAAAGATGAAGATGCAAGTGTCCATCTGCAAAATTTCCTAGAGACTGGCAACACAATCAACATCAAAGGCACTCCTCAAGATGTCGTGCTATTTCGTTTGTTTCCGTTCTCATTGGAGGGAAAGGCGAAACAGTGGTTCTATCAGAATAAAGATCGAGTCAAGACATGGGGAGAATGTTCAAGAGCTTTCCTAGAAAATTTTTTCCCAATAGGCAAAAGCAATGCTCTACGAGGAAAGATTTCAGAATTTTGTTAGCAGAAAGGTGAATCTATTTCAGAAGCTTGGGAACGTTTTCAAGATTACATATCAGATTTTCCCCATCATGGAATGGAAAAGTGGTTGCTCATGCAAACATTTTATCACGGACTAACTCAAAGGTCACGTGAGCAGCTAGATGCCACTGCTGAAGGATCATTTATGTCACTCACTCCTGGAAGATCTAAAGATATTATGGCAAAGATAGCAGAAAATCAGAATTGGACAAACAACACTTAGACATGCCATAAGAGTGAAGAAGTTCTAGAGGAAGTGTGTGCACTATCAACCAAGATGGATGTACTGTAGAACTAGTCAGAGCAAAGAGCCAATCATAAAAGAGATCATCAAGCTATTCAAGATGCATTCAATTCCCAGGATCAATATGAAGGATCTTTAGAAATTGAGTTTGCAAATCCCCCAGAAAATATTAGTACAGTCATCAAGTCCACTTCTCAGAAACAAGGATGGAATCAACCTCGGTCAGCCAGTCAAGGTAAGTACCAAGGCAATACTAATTTTTTCAAATCATAGACAACCACCAATGAGAGAATTAATATTAGAACAAGCTAGAATTAATGAAAGTATTTATAAGAAGCTTGCTTTCTAATGATAAAGTTTTAGAAGGAATTAATTCTAAGTTGGATAATTTCTCTTCTGCTGTTAAAGATCAAATATTATTTAATAAAAGGATAGAATTACAAATTGCACAATTATCTTCTACTTTGTCTACCACTAACCATGAACAATAAAAGGAATATCTACTAGAGAAGGAAAGTCTACACGTGATCCACCTTACCCAAAAGGGGCACGTAGACCATCACATTTAGTGCAGGTAGAAGAAGAGATTGAGAAGGACAGCAGAGAAGAAGAAGTTATACCACCTTCACCACCAATTGAACTACAAGATCAAGAATTAACTCAAGATTTTCATGACACAACCCTCCTATCGTTTCCACGCAGAAGAAGAAGAGCAAAAACGGATGATCAATTTGGTAAGTTCGTAGAGGTAATTCAGAAGTTATATGTCAATATTTCGTTGCTAGATTCCATGCAGGTACCTACATACACGAAGTATCTTCGAACCATCCTCAACAACAAAGGACCACTACCTTCTACTGAAGTTGTCAAGCTAACGGAGGAGTGTAGTGAGGCAATTCTGAGTTCTTCTCCTACTAAGAAGAAGGATCCAGGGTGTCCCACTATTGATTGTTCAATAGGAGACCAGATGTTCGAGAATGCTTTATGTGATCTTGGAACAAGTGTCAGCGTCATGCCCAAGACTGTCTTTGACAAGCTTAACTATTCTGCGCTCACACCAACCACGATGTGTTTGCAATTAGCTGACCAATCGGTCCACTATCCCGCAGGAATCGCAGAAAATATTCCGGTAAAAATCCGCAACTTTTTCATTCCTGTAGATTTTGTAGTACTTGACATGAAGGAAGAGAGGAAGATACCCCTCATCCTCGGGCAACCATTCCTAAACACTGCAAATGCAACCATCAACGTCGGAGCTGGAGAGATCACATTCACCATCAATGGGCAAGAAGAACGATTCGCATTCAAGCCAAGTACTGGAGCAATGCCAAACATTGAAGTGTCATGAAGAACAAGATGCAACAACATCTCCGACACCGGAGATGAACCATGAAGAATAATTCAACTGGAGAAGTCCGGATCGGCGGACTCAAAAACCCCGAACCTTCGTTGGGAGGTAACTCGGTAGTTATCGGTAATTTAATTCTTGCATTAAAATTTGCATATTTACTTTCTCATAAATTGCATTATTAAAAAGAACTAAAAATAAGCATAGCATGAATTAAAGCTTAAGCCCCATGTGATTATTACTAACGGAGTATTAAACCCCCATCAGTAAAATTTACTGTGGTGGTAGAAAATTATAAAAAGACCATCATTAGAATTCTAATTTTTCGTAGATTCATAAAAGTAATTTAGTTTTTTATTCTTGTGTCATTATACGGTATAAATATGGGAGACATATGGGACCCACCATCATCACATCAAGTCACATCATGCATTATCATCAACCACCACCTTTCACTACCATCCAAACTCCACCATTCATCCATGTAGTACCCTCCACTCATTCATTCATCAGAGAAAGCATGCAACCACATGCATTTGGAAGGGCATCAAGGTGGTGCCTGACACTAGCCAAAGCCGAGAGCCAGAGCACACTAGGTGGGGCCAGGCCGGCCCCATGGCCACGCCGGCCGGCGCCCCTCTGCCTCTTCTCTGCCTCTCCTTCCTCTCACTCACTCATTCACTCACACACACTCCAGAGAGCCACATAGCCACCTTGCCTTGCTGCTCGTAACTTCCAACTCCCATAATCCTATCATTTGATTCAAGTTTAAGCAAGAGAAAGGGTAGAGAAGGAAGATTAGCAAGAAGACCTAGAAGAGAGATCACCACTTTGATTCCTTCTCTCCACTTGTTCTTGCTTGTTCTTGTTTTGTTCTTGTGTTCTTGTTTGTTCTTGCCATGTTCTTCGTGTTCTTCATTTTACAGGCAAGATGAGCAACAGAATGAAAGGTGCCATTTGATCCCTTGGAAGAGCCTTCTCACGCCGCACAACAAGAAGCCAATCATCATCACAAGTGCCATTATTCGTCGGCTCTGACATGAATATCGATCCTCTGTCACCCTTCACGTATGACAACCCGTCATCCACTTTCCAACCGGAAGAGAGGTATGAACTCACAAGCATAACTCAAATTTCATTACCAACTAGACCGCAGAGGGAGATATTAAATGTGGTTAAAAACAAGGAATTTACGCATACTCCAATTTTTTATGCCACTTTGCTCCATGAAACCGGAATGGATTCCGAGTTTGAGCTTATTTTTAGAAATGTTGGATGGGAAGGTGCATGGCAAATTAATGAGCAGGGTAGCAAGTTACTCACTATAGAATTTATTAGCACCCTAGACTTTGATGATGATAAGATTAACTTTAGAATGTTTAATAAACCTTTCACCCTCTCATGGAAAACTCTTAGTTTAGCATTAGGATTCAATAATCAGTGTGTGGTCAATATAGCTGAAACCCTCCAAGACTTTGATAAAGATGATTTTTGGGAGAGTATCACTGCAAAGAAACCAGAGAGAAAATAAAAATATACTACTGAAGAAGTTCATCACCCCACACTGAGATTTATGCTTAAATGGCTAGCTTTTACATTCTTTCCTAGAGAGAAGTTAAATACTATTAAACAAGATGAACTGCATTTATTATATATCATGATTAAAAAGAGGAAGGCGTCACTTATAAAAATGATTTTGAATTATTGGAGAACTGTCCTTTCTTTGAAAACGTGCAGTATTTCTTTTACTTCCTGGATTACACATTTAGCTGCAGGGCTAGGTTTATTATCTAATGCTTCACTTGTTTATATTTCTAATGCCCGCATAATTATTGGTTATGATTTTTTCTTTTGTGCTCACCTACTCAAACGCCGAAATAATAAAATAGTTATGATTTATAAAAATTATGACAATGAGTACGAACTGCCAGACAGGGAGTTGGGAATTTATTCTGTTCAGAATTTCATTTTTCCAGCTGTTAGAGCTAATGTTGGCAGGTGTCCATCCGTGCGCATCAGCAGGACGTCAAGAACTAATTTCACTAGAGCTGACCCAGCACCATCTGGGCCAGCTTATTCCCACTATGTTGATTTTGGTGAATAGGTATCGATGCAGGACCCACGCCAGCAGTGGACTGCACATGCAGGATGGGAGGAACAGCCCACATTTCAGTAAGGAGAATCTTCGTCAGCAGCAGCAGCTGTGGGTTGGGGAGCAACTGATTTTCAGAGAGGACGAGCATCTTTTTCTACACGCGGGAACACGGATTTCACCACTGGTGGACCGTATCCGTTCCACGCACCACCAGAAGATGACTACTATTGACCGCCTGAGCAGCATTTTACAGTTACCACTAATGATTTCCCAGTTTTATCTATGCGTCTCACTAACATTGAACAGGGGCAGAACGCAATAAGCGACACACTGCACCAGCACGAGCAGTGGCAGCAGCAGGTCGACGACAGGTTCTACCAGCATGAACAATGGCAGCATAGCCCGGACCAACGACTGGATCAGATATATCAGGGACAGCAGCAGACGCAGAGCGGATTGGAGTATTTGATACATCAAATGGGATACCCGCCGCCACCTCCACCACATTACTGAGCAACATCCAGCTTGGGGGAGATCCCCGCTAGGTGAGTACCTCTCACCTTTATATATGTTTCTTTATTTCAGTATTTAATTCGGTCTTCAATTCTGTTAATTTCAATATTGCTAAAAACAACGAGAAAACCAAATAAAAATTTATTTAGCGCTTTCTTTAGTTATTGCATTAAATTTCTGCTTGCTTAAAAATGAAAATCCAAAAAAAATAATAGATTGTATAATTAAGTTTGCTTTAAATTTCGCATTCAATTTGTCTTTAGAATAATTAGAATTTGAAGCTAGAGAAAAACCAAAAGGATATTTAAATTGTTAAATATAATTTCTTGCAATTGCTTAGTGTTTAAATTTAAATTCTCCTACGGAAATTACATGAAGTTTATCTACCATAAAAATTTATTCTGAAACTTGATATCAGTGGGTAGCATAAGCTTTTCTAAGTAATTGACGGATATGATATAAGAAGGTTTGAGTTACTAATTGTTTCATTCTGAGTGACACCTAAGCTCTAGACATTTCAAAAATCAAAGTCAAAACAAATATAGTAATCTGTTCTGCTAATATGATTTAAGTAGACTATTCTGTTATGCATTCATAATTGAATTCACATGCACAAAAAGTTTTCGCTCTATGCACAAGTCTCTCTCTTAGAAGTCTAACAGAGAGTGTGGGTTATAAAATTAAAAGATGCCATACCAAAGAAGTATGAGCCTGAAAGATGCCATATCAAAAGGGTATGTGCCCAAAAAAAGAAAAGAGAGTAAAACAATGGGTGCAAAGATACCCGCCTGAGAGAAAAAAATGGATACAAAAGTATCCGCTGGGAGATAACCCACACTCTTCAGAAAGACAAAAAAGAGAGGATAATGCATAGGAGTTCAAAAATGAAATTTAATCACATTCACACATTCAATCATGATGTATAGCTTAGTAGTCCTCTGCAATCTTATTAGTAGGCTCTCATTATTTCCTAAATAAAAATTATATACTTATTTAAAAAATCTCTGGAGCAATGGTTGAAACAAGGGATGAAAGACTTAGTGCTTGCTTGATTATTCTGTCTCTCAATTACCCAAGACTTAGTTTAAAAGCCCCCACGATTGAAAAGAATAGGAATAAATTTGAAAGGTGGATTAATGAATTACAATCCAAAGAAGAATTTCTGTTTAAATATTTAAGTATTTATTGGGAGTTATACAATTATGAAATCCTGAATAAATTATTTCAAGTCAACTTTTCTAAGGGACTAGCAAAGACTTAGCTTGGGGGTATTGTTGACGGTCGTTAAGTACCAATTTTATACCGTCAACTAATGCCTAGGGAAGATCAATAATAGAAGCATAGGAGTTATTACTGATAAATTCCACGAGTTTTGGTGAATTGTGTATTTTTCAGGGATTATTCTAGAAAGGCTTAAAAGAAGGATTAAAGTGCTTAAATGCCACGAAAGTTAACCGCCAAGGAAAAATCATCACGAAGACCCTGGAAGAGTCCAGAACACACCCGAAGCGACCGGGGACCGAACCCCCATAGGGTGGGGCCAGCCGGTGCCCCCCTAGGGTTTCGGCCCACCTTCTGGAGTCTTCTTCCACGCCTCTTTGGAGTCATCTGGGCCCTTTGTACAAGTCGGTTTGATCCCACGGCGCACGTTCATCCCACAGGGCAATAAATAGAGGGGCAGACCCTCTTCCCAGAGCACCAATTCATTCCTCCTACTTCATTCGTCAAGAGTAGATAGAAGTTAGGGTTTCCAGAGATTAGAAATAGGGCTCTAGTTCTTCAAGTTCATTGTTTAGGTGTCTAGCAAGGTTCAAGTAGAGTTGGACGCTACGCTCGGGATTCCAGATCTGTTCGTCTGGAGAATGGTAATCTTATCTTGTATCTCATTATGACTTTACTTTATTTTAATATATTGCTACTTATTCAATTCTTAGTTTATTCTAGTTCCATATTCGATATAGTTGTGATTGGTGATGATTATTGTCATTTGATCGCAAAGCGCCTAATTCAGTACTCGAGTGAATTAGGTGGTATGCATTATGTAGACGTGGTGTCTAGATATATTGTGTACCTACGGAGGCATCCTGACGTGCCAGGTCGTGTGGTAGTCCGTGTAGGTGACTGCTGAGTTGGTTCCTTTGTAGTCCACCCCCCGTACGTAGAACGAGTAGAGCGCGGTCGTGAAGGAGGTGACCCTTGTGTCTTAATATGCTCATTAGATGATGCTCCTTATGATGTTTTCTGAGTTGATTATGCTATAGATGAAAATGTGTAATGTGGCGTAGGCTGTAGACTTTGTATTTAGTAATTACATAGGTTTCCTTTACTTCAGTCGAATCTCGAGGTTGTCTTACTACATTAGTTAGTCTATATATTCTATCTCTAAAATACCATTTACCTCATTTACTCAGTTATCATTTACCATTTATCATTGACTTATTTATCGCTAAAGCACTAGAGTTATGGGTTATCATAGGTCTGCACATTAATCTTTCCAATCATTATAGTAGATTATCCTAATGAGTAGAATGCCCCTTTATCCTTTTGGCATAAAACAAATCAACGATACTCGGAATACTTACTGGCTGAAGTGCTACAATGGGAGAATTATCTGTTCGCTTGCGGATATATTCTATAGTATTATTTTTAGGAGGGAAGTGAAGATTATTTTACCTTTAGTTTTTGGCATCATGTTAGGGATGACAACTTAACGTGAAGTGATGTTAAAAATACCAACAGAGGTCTTGATGGTTGCACTCCTTGTGATGATGATGTCGCTTTTATCCTTTGTTTGGCTAGCAGGTTGGAGTAGAGCATTAATGGTTGGATCTGGCAGCATCTTGCTCAGTGTGCATGTTCACAGGACGTCTGCTTGTGGAATTTTAGGAATTAACAAACTTTGCTCGAAGTGTTGTCCTATTTGTACAACCAAGGTAGAGATCAAGTGCATGGGTTCTGCTGGTGGAAAAACACCAACAGAACCAAATCTATCTCTTTATTTTCTCTATCCTTAGGCACATTGAACAAGACAAAGTTGATGTTGCATAATTTGTTTTACTCATGACATGAGTGGTAAGATCAGACGATTAAGCATTTAATGTTGCATTTAAGTTCATATGGCAGAAAAGATTTAAATTGCTAACCAATGGAAGGGTTGTCTATCTCTACATAATATATAAATTTTCACATGAGTATAACCTATCATCTTCCAAAGATAGAATACAATGTTTTAGCACATTTGGTTAAGACTAAGATCAAAAGAATGATGCCATGAACAATCTTAAAGGACAAAGCATGTTGAGTTAATTAGGTTAATCAATTAAAGCTGTAACTCTAACATATTTGTGTCTTTATTCTGCATTCCAAGATCAAGAGGAAAATAGTGACCACTTACCTTAAGATATTACCTTCATTATTAGAGCATGATGGCACCAAGTAATGAATGGTAGATGACTGGTGGTCCTTTCCTTCTCTTGCATCTTGAGTTGTTCATGACCATCTTGTCTCCTTTGTTGCTTATCCTCTTTGCCATCTTTTGCTTCTTTGATCTTATGACATCTTGTCACTCCATTCATTATTATGCCTGCAACAGATTAGTGGACAACACATACCCGAAGGGATGTACAACTTTGGAACATAGGTTGTTTTATCCAGAATTTTATCATGTTCCATCTATGCTACTAAGAAGATAGTGTTGATATTATTTAAGCATAGATCATGTTCTATATAGGCATGGCTTAAGACAAAGTAACTTGCAGCAGAAGATAAAGTGAATGAATCATCGATACTTACAATTCTTCCATCCATAATGAATGAGCTGTGTCTTCCTCTGCAAAGTTATTGAAGTTCAGTATGTGCCTTGTCTCATCTCCGATTCGAATTCACCTCATGACTTACACAGATTAATTTTGAAAGTTTTCTGCAGGGGTTAGTCCAACAAAATATCCAATGTCCACTACAGCATACGAGTGGCTCAAAAATCAACCTAGACACCACGTCCAATTTCACTTGGGAAGGCATTTTAACCTAAGCACCACGCTTAATTCAAAAAGCCTTTTGAAAATAAGATCACCACTCCTAAACTAAGCACCGTACTTCATTTAAGAGATGTATGAAAGTACTTCAAAGCCTAAACATATACAATAGCAAATAAAGGTAGCATGAAAGTATTATAGAGTGTTATTCAAACAGAGATGAAAGAGCATGATCCTTGATTAACAATTTGAACATGGATTAAAAGGGTAGAGACAACCAATATTAGCAACATAAGATTCTCTAAATAAGCTCATTCCCCCAAGCTTGAATTTTGCAAAGCAAAGTTAAGTTTGGATGGATTAATGTTGCATGATGATTGGTTGGACATACCTGATGATGTCATCCTTTTACTTCAAGCCTGGAATGGTTAGTGACAAAAATATCCAAAGGAATATTTTAATGATTATAATTCTATGCTCAATTCTCAAGGGTATTATATCAAAAGGTACAAGCTCATGTTATTTTTCAAGAGTGGTTATTTTAAGACACAAAGTCATTCTTGGAAAACCTTCTAATTATTGAGTTCGTGGGGTGGTTTCCTCTAGAACACCATCCTTTGTGCAACGAGATCTACAATATTTATGATAAACATATGCATCTACAACCACCCTTTCAATAAATTTATGAACAGGTAGAATGAGGGGGTTGAAGATCTCGTGTGTGATAATGTTAGAGAGACCAATTGATCCAGGAGATTTCTCATATGAGCATGGATTCGATGAGGTGTTAATGAAATAATTCCCATGCTCATCGATATGATCTCCCTTTTCAAACTCCAAGGGTGTTTCTTCATGGATGTCTGTAGGCAAAAAGTTTGTCTTTATTATTTCATGCCTATGACATTTATTGGATGTTTTATTTTCTAGGATTTCCCAAGGATTGGTGTCTCTAAGATTGGTTTTGTCTAAGGCTTTCTCTAAACTTAGATGAGTTATGTTTATTACAGAAATTGATTTAAGCTCACCATTTGAATCTAGACTAAGTTTAGATGCTAGCACTAAGGCTTCTTCCTCTTCCATCCATTTTTTGACAATAGCATATGTATTTTTCATATGTTTTATGCATTCCTGCCATTGTCATAGCTCTTCTTGGTCATCCCTATAGTCTTCATGACTTCTATACTTTGGATGTCTTAACGGGTCCCTAGAGTCATTATGAGACTTAGGAGAGAGAGCATAAGAAGGATCATTGGGGTCAAGGATGGGTTTAGAGATGGGTTCAGATGAGACATTTAATGCAGGCATAGAAGGAGAGAAGATAGAATTGATTCCTATGTGGCTTGGCTCTTCTTCTATGTCATCACTAGACATACCATCCCTGTATTCTTCCCAGTGTTTTTCAGGGGGGAAAGAAAGTTGACGACACTTTTTCCAAGATGCTCTTCTAAGAAGATCTTATTTACTTTGATTTACAAGCATCTTAGCTAACTGGAAGTCTAAATCATCAAAGTGGGGTTTTGATGGTTTAGGATTGACAGCTAAATCTTGGGATTGGAGTGATTGTGTTTTTGCTATCGAAACTTCCTCTTCTTATTCGGGGGATGAGTTCTTCTCTTTCTCGGGGAGCTCAGAATTCGCTTGAGCAACCTTGTTGATCATAGCTCTAGCTTTATTATAGGCAAATAAGGAAAGGCTCCTCTAGAGGATAAATCAAGGGATTTCCTAGAATTCTTGGTAAGACCCAAATAAAAATGTTGAATAAGTACGGGGTCTGGAAAACCAAGGTCAGGGCCAGGTGTAATAAGGTCATTAAATCGATCCCATGATGTACTAAGAGATTCTTGTTCTAGTTGTCTAAAAGTTAGAACCTCTTTTCGAAGGTTAACTACTCTATGGATGGGAAAGAAATATAAACAAAATTCAAAGCACAAAGTTTCCTATTCCCCTTGCATACTTCCTATGGCTCGATTATACCACCGTTTAGCTCTTCCGATCAAAGAGAACGGAAAAAGCTTCCATCTTAGAGTTTTATCAGACAGGACAGCAATGTGCAAGCATGCACATGTCTGCTCGAATTCTCATAGGTGTAAGTATGGGTTTTCGTTACCTTCTCCCGAGAAGGGTTTATCCCAAATCATATTAATTAGACATGGGTGCAGCTCATAGCCAGATGTTATGATAGGCTCTATAGATTTTGGTGGCTCAAAGCTTCTGTGCATGCCATAAAGATAGATAGGCATGGAATTTAAAGGATCCATAAGGATAATAAAAGGTAAAAGTATAATACAAGATTAAGCTAAACTAAGGTCAAAATCAGCAAACCGTTCCCCGGCAACAGCGCCGGAAATGCTTGTTGGTATAAATTAAATGCACTCTATTTAAATAAGATTATCCGCAAGCGCACAAATACAATACCGATGTAGCACTTTACCCGGAGGTTTTAAATATAGTATTCACAGGGAACAGTAGGTGATAATGACCAAGACTATAGACTTAACCCAACAATTAGGCTAGATAATATTAAGAAAGAGGAAATAGCTATTGACTATCTAGTTCCAACAACCGGTAAGCTTTGTATAATACCGTTCTAACTGGGCAGTGACCTGAATAAGAGCAGAAATCAGAGTTCTCTCCTACCAAGCACTTATACACCTATTGACCCTATCAATGGGAAGTGGACTACAGAGGACTCAACTTAGCTGTCACCTATGCGATCTACCACTATCCAGCCAATCAGGGGACATTCACAAGTAAACCTAGCTTAGGCACCACGCCTACACTATGAAATACTACTTCAATCTATAGGGTCCTAAAGATCAAAGCACTCAATATGAGTTGCAAACTTAAGAACAAATAAGAACAACTACTTACTTGAATTAGAATGTTGAATACAAAAGTACCTCAGAACGCAGCTCCGGGCGAGGAAGCTGAATCCAGAAGAATACAACCACGAAGAAGCACCGACAGGCCAAAAATCCTCCAGAATCTCTACTCTCCTACTCTATCTCTCTAATCTCTAAACAAGACTAGATCTAGATGAACCAGTCTCTCCTAACTGTTACAACTAGATGAACAAGAACTAGAACTAGATCAACTAGAGGGACCCTAACCCTAATTTATGCAGAGAATATGAAGCACCGGGGTGTAAAATGCCTCTAGGAGGGGCCTTGGGGCGTCATTATATAGGCCGAGGTGGAGTAGAGCGCAAGGAACCACCACATCATCGATCCGCGTCTCATTTTATGTGCACCATCGGATCAAACCGATCTTAGATCGACGTAGAGATGCTTTACTTAGGTGCCAAGGAAGCGTGGGAGGAAGACTCCAGAAGGGGAGCGCCGCCCCTTGACCTAGGGCGCCGGGTGGTGTGCCTAGGGGCCGGCTAGCCCCATCTGGTGGGCGTTGGGCCCCGTTTCTTCTCCGGTGTCTTCTAGATACTTCTAATAGTCCAATACGCGATGTCTTCGTCCGTGACACGTTTCGTGACTTTTAAGCACTTTAAACCCTCTTTTAACCCTTTTCTGGAATACTCTCTAGAAAATATGAAATCACCAAAACTCGTGGAAATTGTCAGTTAAAACCCTAGACTAGTGTGTATTCATGTGTCCTTTTATGTCTAAAGTTCTAATAAAAGTTGACGTTATCCACCGTCAACAATAACCTAGAGGTTAGGTCATAATAACATGTAGGTTCAAGCCCCTAGCGATGGAAATCGATTTGGTTTTCAAAGGACGGAAGACAAGATGGAGATAGGCTAGTTCTAAGTGCCATTTGGTGTTGGGAGGCACTTAGAGTAGTTTAGGTCTTGTTTTTGACTTTGGCAGTACTATTAAGGGGGGTTTGAATGGGTGCTTGAGCTAGACTTGGCTAGGAGATAGTAGTGTGGTGCACACTTATCAAACCTAGGTCTAGTGAGTGCAGAGAGGTCTGTGAACTATTTGGAACAAACTTCGTTCGGAAAGTTATCGATTCGGCGAAGTTTTGGGCCAAAAAGTTGCACCGGACGCGGGCCAGAGCGTCCGGTGCAGTCTCAGAGAGCAGCGGACATTGTTCCGGAACCACCGGACGCGCAGTAGTTACTGTGCGGGCGTCCGGTGCTATACCCTGGGTTAGGGCTTAGCACCGGACAACCACCGGACGCTGCACCGGACAAAGCCGGGAGCGTTCGGTGTCCACGCAGAGAGGTTCCAGAAAGGGATTTTGAGCACCGGACGCGTCCGGTGAAGCCCCACCGGACACTGTCAGCATCCGGTGCGTTCAAAATTCAGCAGGTACAGTAGCCGTTGGAGGGGGCACCGGACAACCACCGGACGCATCTGGTGTGAACTAAAGAGCGTCCGGTGCACCTGAAAACAGAGAGTTTTGTGCCTAACGGCCATGGGCTTGTGTGGGGGGTATTTATACTCCTTGTGCTCGTCCATGGGAGGTCTCTTGCCACTTCAAACAGCTGAACACACCTTGAGACTTTGTGAGATTGCAAGAACCCTAGGGAGGTTGAGTGAATTGCGAATTCGAGTGAGCTTCTTCCCTAGAGTTGATCAAGAGTGACTTGTGTGCATCCATCCATCTCTTTGGCCTTGTTTGGGTCATGTGAGAGGTCGAGCTTGTTACTCTTGGTGATCGGCATCACCTAGACGGATTGGTGGCGATCGGAGGCTTGGTGACCGCTTGGAGAGCTTGTGGGCAGCTCAAGCCAAGCTTGTGAGCGGTTGTGGATGATCCACCGCGTCAGAGAGGCAAAGGATCAGCCCGTAGAGAGCACTTGGTCTTTGCGAAGATCAAGGGGAGCTACACCCTTGCGTGGGTGCTCCAACGAGGACTAGTGGGGAGTGCCGACTCTCCGATACTTCTGGAAAAACTCGGCTTGCATTTTCTATCCCTTTTACATTCCCGTATTTACTTTGTGCTCTTTATGTTTTTAGAGTAGTATACTTGTTATAGAACTTAGCTCTAGGTTGCATAACTTGTTTTAGACTTAGATCAATACACAAGCACTTGTAGTGTGAGATTGAGCAAATGGCGATAGGTTGAATTGTATTTCGAAAAATTTACTAGTTGCCCAATTCACTCTCCTTTTGGATATTCTGGATCCTTTCAAAAACCAAATGCATGGCTGCTACTAGTTTAAGGGCGTGTTCAGATATTGGCTATAAAAAAACTTGCATTATGTTCATATGCTAGCTAGAAGCACTAGACGTTAACTGATTAAAAACTAATTAGTAACTAATTAGCGAGACGAATCTAATTATACCTTATTAGCTCATGTTTCATTCTCCATATTTTAATACGGAGTAGCTTATTATAATTTTTCCTTGTGTGAAAACAGCCAATTAAACAAAAATGATATTCCACCGTGTAAACGGCAAACGAACAACGGGAAACAGTGTTAAAAGGACAGCAAAATTTTCGGAAAAAACAAAGAGCAGCAAATTCGTCGGCTCACGAGACGTAGCAACGCGCCACGTGTCCAAACATCACGTTTGCAAATTTGTTCCTCTAGTCACAACTCACAAGTCAGTCACGGAGTCACAAATCAGGCCGCAACGGCAGCCGCCAGCTAGCAGCGTTCCTTGCTTGCTTTTGCTGGTCCTCGGAGCACGAGCCGACCCGGGCGGGCCCCATTCCGCGTCTCCTCCTCCTCCTCACGTCACAGTTCACGCACTCGTCGACTCGCCCCCCAAAACCCCAACCGCCTCGTCCGGCGTCGGCGTCGTCGTCGCGCTCCTCCTCCACGCCGTCGCCGCCACCGCCGCGCGCGGAGGTCAACGGCCTGCTGAGAGGTGAGTCCGTGAGTGCGTCCTAGCGACGACGGTGGTCGTCTCTCGTCTACCGATTCGGTTTCTATGCTGGGGACTGGGGTTTTGTTGCTTTTGTGAACGCTGATTTTGCTCTTGTGGTTTTGTGTGTGTGTGTGCCCTGGTGGCGAGGTACAGGACGATCGGCGGTGTGCGGGCATGGATTGCTACGCGGCGACGCTCGACGTCGCGCGGCAGCCGCGGCTGCCAGTGCCAAGGTCCGCGGGGCGCGTCGGCCGCGCGTGCCCGCCGCAGCGGGCCGACCACCGGGGTCTTCCTCCTGCCCCTACCCCTACTCGCGGCGGCGGCGTCGGCGACGGGGACACGCGACGCGCTGGCGGCCTGCGGGAGCGTGAGGTGGCGGCGGGCGCAGCTGCGGCTTCTGGAGAGAATGCGGCCTCAATCGCAGCTGCGTCTGCCGGCAGCGAAGCTGCGGCTGGGTTCCCTGTCGTGGAGCGGGAGGAGAAGGAGACGGGACGCAGCGTGGTGGGGAGCAAGAGGATGTTGCCGCTTGCGGCCGCGCACCCGCCGCCCAAGCGCAGGGCCGTCTCCGCGAGGAGGACATTCCCGCCCCACTGCGGACGTCACGTGGCTGGTGGTGCCGACTACGTCTGTTCTGACTTGGAGAAGACGGCTGCTGCTGCTGCTCCTCCTCTCGCCGTTGGCAAGGACGGTGCCCTGTTGGGAGCGACGTCTCCCATTGCTGCTGCTCCGAGTTTGATGAAGAAGTTGTCCGCAGTGGAGGGTGATGCTCCAATGGCGGACGGTGGTCGTCATGGTCCACAGCGAGGTGTGGTGAAATCGTCAGAGGCTTTGCGCCAGAGTGGCGGAGCTGCCACAGATGGTTTGTTGGATGGTGATTCATTAGGGGCTGCTGCTGTGTCCGTGGAGAACAGGGGAAAGAGAGCATGGAGTGGTGAATTGGGGAGGAAAGAGTTAGTGCCAGATGCTCATCTGCAAGCAAATCCTAGGATGTCTTTGGACGAACGCAGCTTCCCCCTTGGTTGCCGAAAGGACGAACGCAGCTTCCCCCTTAGTAGCAAAGTGTGCTCGCCATTAAAACCCAGGGCTACTGATGAGTTGGGTGTGTTGGAGGAAGTAGTGGCTACCCCTGGCTGTATTTCCTCTGTGCAGGGGCATGGCACGAAGGATGTTCTTCCATGCAATGATACTAATGATGGAACAATACAGGATTATGAATGGGAGGACGGCGAGATTCCTCCTGAGGATGTGGTTCAAGAATCTCAGGTTTCTACTGGTTTCTCTCTGCATGATTCCACAGCCTGTAGGCATGAGCCTTCTTTTCCAGAAATTAATGCTATGGAAACTTTTGCAATGCAGCCTTCTAATGAGAAGAAAGGTGGGGATACATTGAAATGTGGGAAGAAGAGATCATCACACCTAGTTGCAAATGATGTCGTGGTGGTGAACAAATCTATCTGGAGTTCAGTCAATGTTGTTGCCTCATCTTTGGCCGAAGATTCGTCCAAACAAAGTATGATGGGCAAGAGGGTATCAGAAAGTGCTATGATGAACAGGGTATCTTCTGATGTTACAACAGGATTATGTGGCGATGGTACTACGATGAGATGTGTTACTTTGCATGATTCTGCAGCTTGTAGACATGGGAATTCTGTTCCAGAAATTAGTGCTTTGGATGCTTCTGTAATGCAGTCTTCTAATGAGAAAACAGGTGGGAATATATTGCAGTTTGGGGATAAGAAATCATCTTGCTTAGTTACCAAAGATATCGAGCTGACAAACAAATCTATTAGGCTTTCATGCACTGCTGTAGCTGGATCTTTGGCAGAAGATTCTTCCAAACAAAATCTTATGGGTAAGAGAGTGCCTGAAAGTGCTAGGATGAACAGGGCATCTTCTGATGTTGCAGCAGCAGCGGCGGCGGACAATAGTATTATGATGAGAAGTAAGGTCATGTTTACACCCCGAAAAGTAGTCAAGCATACCCAAGTGATTCAGAAATCTACACTGGACACTCAGCATAGACCTTGTCCTGAGGACAAGGAGGAGACTGAACTTAGCAGCCGTGGGATCATAAATAGGATTGAGGCTACTGATAAGTTTAGTAAGGATCGAGTCCTGCAAGCTCCCATGACACAGGAAAAGGAGGCTGTCACATCTAGGGGCTTCTTTGGTCCTAGGAAGAGGGTGAAGGTAAAAGTTCCAACTCATCTTCATATGAAGATTGCCTCTACATGTGCATTGGGTAGCAAGGTAAAACTGGATGATGAGGTGGCTTCTAGCTTGGAAGATGATGACATATTAAAGGCATTAGTTGTTCATGAAGGAAATCTTGAGCTGTTCCTCAATAGCTACTCAGGTCTTACTTCTGCAAGGTGTCAAACGAAACATGGATCCCAGAATGCAGATGCTAGAAGCAAATTCAAGATGTTGTGTAGGAGGTTTGAATTTGTATGCCGGGCTCTAGTACAAGCTGTGGAGCAGAATTCACTTAAGATTAGAAGAATTGATCTACAAGCTGACAAAGTAATAAGGAAATTACCTGGTTTTACCAAAAGTGGTCCTATTGTTGGACAAGTTCCTGGAGCTCAAGTTGGTGACGAATTTCTATATAGAGTTCAGCTTGCCATTGTTGGTCTACATCTTGCATACCAGGGAGGCATTGATACCACCATCTATCGAAATGGTGAGCGCATTGCAATAAGCATTGTAGCTTCTGGAGGTTACCCAGATGAATTGTCTTCTTCTGGTGAACTGATATACAGTGGTTCTGGTAGGAAGCCTGCTGGTAAGAAGGATCATGAGGATCAGAAGCTTGAGCGTGGGAATCTTGCACTCAAGAATTGCATCAAGACAAAGACTCCAGTCAGGGTCATTTATGGTTTTAAGGCTCAAAATACCAGGGTAGGCAGTCATTCGAGGGCCAGAGAAGTCTCAACATTCACATATGATGGGCTATATCGAGTGTTGGATAACTGGATGGATGGTCAACCAGGTTCAAGGGTTTTTAAGTACAAGTTACAAAAAATACCTGGGCAACCAGAACTTCCAATGCACATAGCCAAAAGAATGGGGAAGTCCAAAACACGTCCGGGCCTGTGCGAGATTGATATATCTCAAGGGAAGGAGGCAACCCCCATCTGTGTCATTAATACAGTTGATGCGGAGCAACCTACACCTTTCCGATACACCACTAGAATTAGATATCCATTCGAGCTTACCAAAAAGCGCCGTCAGGGTTGTAACTGCACTAATGGATGCTCAGACTCTGCGAGCTGCGCATGTGCTGTGAAGAATGGAGGAGAAATCCCATTTAACTTAAATGGCGCTATTGTCAATGAAAAGCCCCTTATCTTTGAGTGTGGTCCATCTTGTAAATGCCCTCCTTCATGCCAGAACAAGGTCAGTCAGCATGGTTTGAAAATACCACTGGAAGTATTCAGGACAAACAACACAGGCTGGGGCGTAAGATCCCTAAGGTCCATTTCTTCTGGTAGCTTCATATGTGAGTATGTTGGTGAGCTTCTGTATGGCAATGAAGCTGACGAGAGAAGGAACAGCGATTTCTTGTTTGATATTGGCCTTAACCATGGTGATGAGACTCTTTGCAATGGGTTGCTATCAGATGTTTCAGATATGAAGTCTTCTAGCTCTTCCTCGCGGATCCTGGGTAATGTAGGCTTCAGAATAGATGCGGCTGAGTATGGAAATATTGGAAGATTCATCAACCACAGCTGTTCACCTAATCTTTACGCACAAAATGTTCTTTGGGACCATCATGATATAAGGATGCCACATATTATGTTCTTTGCTGCGGAGACAATTCCACCACTGCAGGAGCTGACTTATGACTATAACTATGAAATAGATCATGTTGAAGATGCGAATGGAAGAATAAAACTCAAAGTTTGCCGGTGTGGTTCTCCACGATGCTGTGGAAGGCTCTACTAAGGCATCGCCAACTGCTAGTCGTATTGTAGTTTTCTGAAACCAATATGTATGAATGTTGTTAACTTGTGTTTGACATCACCATTAGTCCAAGTTAATATGAGATGTTACTGCCAGAAAGAAGGTAGTAGTGTCAGTTGATGACGTGTAGATAACATGAGAAATTACTGCTGGTAAAGAAACTTATTAGAAGTGGTATTGGATGCTATTCAATGCAAACTATAGCACGATTCTATATGCTGTGCTTTGTTGTAAAAAATATGCCCCATCGACCATTGCTGAATGAAATTGGCATGTGCTTCGAATATTCCCATTTGACTGTGGACTGAGGTTCGTATGGAGGACGATTTGCCTGACATGATCAAACTTCTGCTTTTATCAGTAGCAATCATTTTGTCTCGACTATGCTAACAGTAAACCAAGCTTACGATCATGCAGGGTAAGGTTTATGCCGCACAATCAAAGAGTGGGAGGTAGTTCTTTGGAAGTGTTGACGAGGGGCCACTCATGAAGTTCTCAAATTACGTAGTGGATCTGCAACAGCTTGTGCCTTGTCAGGCACTGGAACAGACAAAGGTACCAGAAGGGCACTGGTTCAGATACCGGCAGAGAAGCTGGCTGACCTGCAATTGCTTCTATGCCAATCTGTATATCACTGTGATTTTGCATGTGATCTGTTATTTGAATTGCATTGGAAGGTTTTCTTTCAAAAGAGAAGTTTGTGGCGTAATGTGAATTTTATAGATTCCTGCAAGTGTTTTGACTTAGCAGAGTAGTTCAGACTTCAGGGTGTGCATTCATCGTACCAGGAGGGACGCGGAGGATGAATGACGATGCTTTTGAAGAGACTCATGAGCTCGCCGGCCGCCGTTTGAGTGCCCTGTGTAACTCCTCTTTCCCTTAATGAAGTACGTGCGATGCACGCTTTCGAAAAAAAAGTATTAATGCAACAAAGGGAAGAGAGGCGGGGGGGGGGGGGGGGGGGGGGGGCGCGGGGGTGGTTGCCAGAATGCAAATGCGACTCGTCGAACCAATTCTTGTCAGACGGGGAACAGTGTTTCTACCCAGTTGCAAGACTCGCTAAACGCTTTATGTTTCTTGTTCTATCTTGCCTAATATGGTGTTTCTCTAAGTTTTCCATCTGTGAGTTGTGGGAGCTGACATTCAAACAAATGTTCCCTGCCTATAAGCATCAGTGCCAAAAACTATTCATCGAGTCCTTGGCTCAATATCTTCTTCTGAGGTGAAGTTTTGGCATGAACAAGATGAGTGATGACAAGTTGGTTCAATTATGCCACAATAATTCATCAGTTAATCAGTTCCGCGAGAAAAAAAAACAGAGTAACGCTACTGCAGCATGCTGAGACCATCATCGTACATTTTCTACCTTGCAGATTCATGCTATTTAATACTTCAGACAACAGCATACTTCGCAAAATGGAGGTCCATTCAAACTTCATTATAAGTTTAAAACACGATACAAGGGGCAACAATGTTTTCTACAGGCTCCATAGCAAGTCTTCAAATCATATCACAATTTAAACATTATTACAATGCCGACAGGTACAAGATGAACTGAAGAATAAAAGGGTACAGTGATGACAAGGCTGAAGCGCTCATCACATATAGAGGCTAGAGCTAATAGCAGTCAATAATGTCCTAGTAGAGCCTGCCCCTGCAATCCGAGGTACCACAGTAGCAATGTTTAACCTTCTCGTTGCCATTCTCGTCATGGACTGAGCCTACCTTATAATTCTAATGGTAGGTCAGCTCCTGTAGTGGTGGGATATTATCAAGAGCAAAAAACATAACATGCGGCATCCTCATGTCATCATGGTCCCAGAGAACATTTTGGGCATAGAGGTTTGGTGAACAGCTATGGTTGATAAATCTTCCTACATTGCTGTACTCAGCTCCATCTATTGTGAAGCCATTGATTGTCCCAGAGGATGAGGTAGAAGATTGTACATCAACCACTGGTTCAATCCCCTCTCAAAGCTGTTCGTCATCGTAGTTTCTACCAATATCAAATAGATATTCGTCATTTTCTCTATTTCCAGCTTCTTCACTATCCAAGAGCTCGCCAGTATACTCACATATGAAACTGCCCGAAGATATTGAACTGAGGGATCTTACACCCCAACCTTTCTTACCTGTCTTGAATATTTCAAGTGGAATTTTGACACCATGCTGACTCACCCTATTGTAGCATGTTGGTGGGCACCTGAAAGTATAGTGGTTAGAAATTAAGTTAGATTCTTATCCCAGTTTTAAGCTAACTGTCTAGTGTGCATCAGTATGTTTGCTTGCTGTCAAGATGTTAACAACTTCAGGAGAATAGCTAAATTTCATGAGCCGATTTTTTTATCTACCACAAACACCTGTTGTTCCTCATTCTAGATCTAAAATAAAACCAACCATAAACCTCAATGTAACTAAAAAAAAACTTGACCTGCGGGGGTATGATAGCGCCCAGGCAATATGCGATAGAGAAGACTTCTCACACAACTCGAGAAAACCCTCGAACCTTCGCCCCACCCATACCAGCGGTCCGTAACCCCTGAGACTGGGCCAGACTTCTGACCTGGCTTTGGACATGGGGCAAACGAGGTTTTTTTTAACCTCAGCCTAAAATTTGCTCCCACGGGGAGTCGAAGCAAGAACCTAAAAAGTGCTACTAGGTTCCTCTAACCAACTGGAGTAGAGGCCCTTTGGCAACCTCAATGTAAGAATAGGAATTTCTCCTGGTTTCAAATATAAATAAGGAAACTTCGAAAACTCAGTAGACCAAAATAACAAGAAATAAATATTTCAGGTTGATTACTTGGAACACATAAAGTTTTCGCACAGCCATACCTGCACCATGGACCACACTCGTATACGAGACGCTTGGCCTTGACGATAGCATTATTGTGATTGAACAGTAATTCCCGTCCATTCTTCACTGCACATGCACATCTAATAGAGTCTGAGCAGCGGTTTGTGCAGTTGCAACCCTTTTGAGGTTCATTTTTATACCAAGTTGGATATGTGACTTTGGTGATGTATTTAAATGGCGCTAGCCTCATGTCATCAATTGTGTTAATGACACATATGGGTATCCTCTCTCTTCCTTGAGATATATCAGGCACACAAAGACCTTCACGAACTTTATACTTCCTAATTGCCTTGACTGCATGTAGGGCTAATTCTGGTTGCCCTGCATTCCTCTGTAACATGTACTTGAAGACCATTCCTCCTTTCGGGCCTTCTTGCCAACATTCCACCACCTCGTACAATCCATCACACGTAAATCTCGCAGTTCTCTTACCATCTTCACTTCTACTTCGAGCATTGAACCCATGAATCACTCGAACCAGGCTCTTGGTCTCAATGCAATTCTTCAAGGCGAGATTACCCCCCTTAAGCTTTTGATTGCATCCATCTTTACCTCCAGAGCCAGTGTATATTAGTTCACCTGAGCTTGACAATTCATCAGGATAGCCTCCAGAGGCAACCACACTTATAGCAACAAGAACATCATTCACCTTAGAAGTGTCAATACCTCCTTGATGCAGGCGATGCAGACCAACTAATGATAACTCAATTCTATAATAAAATTCATCGCCAACTTCAACACTAGGAATATTTCCCACAATGGCCCCAAGCTTTACATAGATAGGGTCTTTCTTTACTGCTTTAGCTGCTTCAAGGTAAATCTGTCCAACCCTGGGAATACCTCGTTCCTGAGCTTGTTTAAGCTTTCGGTACGTCGCTTGGTACAACTGGAGCAACTTCCTAACTTTGCTTTGAGCATCTATATGGCCCCCAGGTTGCTTGCGGTGTGACCCAGAAGGAATAGACGGAGTGACAGATATTTCTCGCTTTTCTCCATACACAGCTAGCGCCCTAGAGTTGTTGTCATCTTCTAGGTTAGTGTCATCATTGTCCTCTGCATGCTCATCGTTGATCAATTCATGAGAGACGACTTGTCCTCTCAGTGATTCTTTTGAACTAGCATATTTTAGCTTAATCTTGTTCCTAGGAACAAGAGACTTGGAAGAACTAGCAATAGACTTTCTTCCTCGTGTCCAAAGGTTCATAGAATTCTCTTCAATTTGACTGGTTGCAGCATGTTTTCCAAGCTTGGACACCCTAGCAGACCTGTGAAAATTGTTAGTAATCCTTGCACATAAGCTAGTTAGTTACTTTTGCATGTTTCCAGAAATAGCTTGCATGCGCACGAGCACCGGTACATGGCTGCCATGCGCTTAGGAGAGCGTGGCGAGATTAGCTCGCGCACGACTCTGGGATGAACGGTGTTTCAGCGGCATCGTGGACATGGGGATGAACGTGTCCAGTAGCGCGATGTGCGGCTGACCGCTGCTGCTTCCTCTCTGTAACTTGCATAATAAAAGGAGAAGAGAAAACAGAAAAGTTGCAAGTTGTTCGCAGCACCAAAACTCGTGTGTACCAAGTCTCTCGCGGGTGTTCGTGTTGTGTGAGTTCGTTCACGTTCGAGCTCTGGTTCTAGCCATCAGTGTACATCGCTGAGGCTCAGAACTGACAATTGGTATCAGAGCTGTAAGAGAGGGCCTAGTCAAGCCATGTCGACGAAGCCGCGCGGCCGCACGCCGCCATTGACGGGCAAGAAGGAGAAGGGCAGCAGTTCCGGCGGCAAGTCCCCACCGCGTGCTCCCTCTCCAAGTCGCTCACCTCCGCGCCGCTCCCGAGGCCCACGCCGATCGCGAACTCGCCATCCTCGGGAGGTCGTCGTCGAGCGCGTCGTCCGGGAGACTGGCGCCAGTGGCAACTGGCCTCAGCTGACCAAGACGAATTACGATTCGTGGTCCTTGCTGATGAAGTTGAAGCTGCAGGCAAGGCACCTTTGGGAGCCAATCGAAGATGACGACGTCAACTTCCAAGATGACCACACCGCGCTGGAGGCAATCTGCTCCGCCGTACCTGCGGAGATGGTTCCCACCTTGGCCACCAAACCATCAGCCAAGGAGGCTTGGGAGGCAATCCGGACCATGCGCATCGGCGAGTTCGGAAGTCGACGGCGCAGAATCTCCGCGCCAAGTATGAGCAGATCGCGTTCCGTGATGGTGAGTCCATGGAGGATTTTGCCCTGCGCCTGACTAACATCGTGCAGCGCCTCGCCATCCTCGGAGACCCGGAGCCGGAGCCGAAGGTGGTGGCCAAGTACCTCCGCGTCGCGCGACCGCGGTACAAGCAGCTGGTCATCTCCATCGAGACGCTCCTCGACATCGACACGCTCTCCGTTGAGGAGGTCACCGGGCGACTCAAGGCAGCGTCCGACGACGAACCGCCGCTGGTGCAGAATGTTGCCGGCAAGTTGCTGCTCACGGAGGAGCAGTGGCTGGAGCGCTACAAGAAGTGGGATCAAGACTCCAGCAGGGGCAGATCGAACTCCAGCGGCCGCGGCAAGCGTCGTGGCAGGGGACGTGGACGAGGCGTCGGCAGCAGCTGCGGTGACGCGCGGGCCGGAGCGAGCACAGGACAGCCCAACCCCGACGACGTTTGCAAGAATTGTGGCAAAAAGGGCCACTGGGCCAAGGATTGTAGAGGTAAGAAGAAGGTGGAGCAAGCCCACGTCGCACATGATGATGAGCCCACTTTGCTTCTTGCTCTCGGTAGTATCCAGGAGGAGATTCGTCCCCATTCTGCAGCGCCGCCGGCGGCTCCAACTCAAGCGATTCCTCCATCGATCTGCAACAATGGCCAGCTCCACCTCACCGAGAACAAGGTCTTCGCTGCCTTCGACGAATCCGGCGACCGGGACCTGAAGCGCTGGGTCCTGGACATGGGCACGTCCAACCACATGACGGGCGCGCGCACAGCCTTCTCCAACCTCGACGTCGGCGTCCTCGGCACCGTCCGCTTCGGGGATGGGTCCGTCGCTAGCATCGAGGGTATCGGCACCGTCCTGTTCGCCTGCAAGAACGGCGAACACCGCACCATCTCCAACATCTACTACCTGCCCCGACTCACCGCCAACATAATCTCCGTCGGGCAACTCAACGAGACCGGCTACCAGGTGTTGGTTGAACACAGGGTGATGCGCGTGCGAGGTGAGGAGCGCCGGCTGCTGGCCAAGATCCACCGCAACCCAGGCCGCCTTTATGTGCTCGACGTCAACATTGCACAGGCAGTGTGCCTGGCGGCGCGTGGAGGAGAAGAGGCGTGGGTGTGGCACGCCCGATTTGGCCACCTGCACTTCGCAACGCTGAGGAAGATGGCCCGGGATGGCCTGGTACGGGGCATGCCCCTGCTATCCTAGGTGGAGTAGGTGTGTAACGCCTGCCTCGCCGGCAAGCACCGGCGCACGCCGTTCCCTCAGCGCGCCCTCGGACGGTCCACCGAGCTGTTCCAACTGCTGCATGGCGACATCTGCAGCCCCATTTCGCCTCCAACTCCAAGCGGAAACCGGTATTTCCTGCTGTTTGTTGACGATTACTCACGCTACATGTGGCTGTGCCTGCTGCCCTCCAAGGATGCTGCTGCATCGGCCATCAAGCGCGTCTAGGTGGCGGCCGAGCGCAAGAGTGGGAAGAAGCTCATCTCCCTGCGTAGCGATCGTGGGGGAGAGTTCGCAGCGGCTGACTTCATGGAGTACTGCGCCGAGCTCGGTATTCACCGCCAACTCACGGCGCCACACACGCCACAGCAAAATGGCGTCGTGGAACGGCGGAACCAGACCGTCGTCGGGACCATGAGAAGCATGCTGAAGGCCAAGGGTCTCCCAGGCGTGTTCTGGGGAGAAGCCGTGACAACAGCGGCCTACCTCCTGAACCGCTCTTCATCGAAGAGCATCGGCGGCAAGACTCCGTACGAGCTCTGGACGGGGTGCCAGCCGGGAGTCCAGCACCTGCGCACATTCGGCTGTGTCGCTCATGTCAAGGTGACCACGCCGAATTTGAAGAAGCTCGACGACCGCAGCCGCCGGATGATCTTTGTCGGCTACGAGCCCGGGTCCAAGGCGTACCAGGCGTATGATCCAGTGACGCGGCGTATTCATATCAGCAGGGACATCATCTTCGATGAAGCTGCACACTGGAGCTGGTCTGGTGAACATGACGGCGGGCCCCTGGACTTTGCTGTGGAGGAAACGTCCTGGTCATCCTCACCAGGGGTCATCACCACGACAATGACCGCGAGTACCTCAGCGTCGACACCAGGAAGCTCCACGCCTGCTGCGGACTCCTCTCCAGCACCAGCAACCCCAGTGCACGCCACGCCCGTGCATAGCATCAGGGGAGCGACGCCCGGGGCGACGTCGCCCATATTTGTCTCGCCACCGGGGGCCGGAGCTTCAGAGCAGCTGGACGCGGACCACGACGACGATGCACCACTCCACTACCGTGCAGTCAACAACATCCTGGGGTCAAGCACAATACCCGGGCTGGCTGCACGGGAGCTGGAGGAGCAATTGCTGCTGGCCAGTGAGGCTGAACCGGCGACATTCAAAGAGGCGCTGCAACATGAGAACTGGCGCCATGCCATGCTCGACGAGTTCACTTCCATTGAGGTGAACAACACTTGGGAGCTCGTGGATCTTCCACCTGGCGTGCGTCCAATCGGCCTCAAGTGGGTCTACAAGACCAAGCGGGATGAAGCCGGACTCGTCTCCAAATTCAAGGCCAGGCTCGTCGCCAAAGGGTATGTACAGCGTCAGGGGATCGACTTTGACGAAGTCTTTGCACCGGTGGCGCGGCTTGAGTCTGTGAGGCTGCTGCTGGCCTACGCCGCGAGCGAGGGTTGGTCAGTGCACCACATGGATGTCAAGTCGGCTTTTCTAAACGGCGAGCTGCAGGAGGACGTCTATGTTGAGCAGCCCCCTGGCTTCGTGCTTGAGGGGCATGAACACAAGGTGCTCCATCTGATCAAGGCACTGTATGGTCTTCGCCAGGCCCCACGTGCCTGGTATTCCAAGTTGGATGCGTCACTGCTCAAGCTTGGATTCTTAGGAGCACCTCCGAGCATGCTGTGTATCTGCGTGGACAGGGAGCACGTCGACTCATTGTTGGAGTCTACGTTGATGATCTTGTGAACACTGGAGGCAACCACTCTGACATTGACAAGTTCAAGCTGGAGATGAAGAGCACGTTCCAGATGAGTGATCTGGGATTGCTGAAGTACTACCTTGGCTTGGAGGTGGTACAAACTGAGATGGGAATCACTGTGAGCCAGAGAGCATATGCAGCATAGATACTAGAAGGAGCTGGTCTGTCAAGCTGCAACCCAAGCAACACCCCGATGGAGCCCAGACTAAAATTGAGTAAGACAAGTTCTGCCCCTGCTGTTGATGCAACTCAGTATAGGTCCATTGTTGGTTCTCTGCGCTACTTGGTGAACACAAGGCCAGATTTGGCATTTTCAGTGGGTTACATTAGTAGATTCATGGAAAATCCTACCACTGAACACTTGTCTGCAGTGAAGAGGATATTGAGGACTCTTCACTACGGCTGTTTCTATCAGAGGAAGGAGGGACGGCTGGTAGGCTACAGTGACAGTGATCTTGCCGGAGACATCGATACTAGGAACAGCACCTCCGGCGTCCTATTCTTTCTCAGCAACAATGTTGTTACCTGGCAGTCTCAAAAACAGAAGGTAGTGGCTCTATCCTCATGTGAAGCTGAGTATATTGCGGCTACTATAGCAGCCTGCTAGGGAATTTGGTTGGCGCGGCTACTGGCAGAGCTCCAAGGCAGGAAGCCCGGCGCCATCAACTTGAAGATCGATAGTCAGTCAGCTATCCAATTGAGCAAGAATCCTGTTTTCCATGATCGTAGCAAACACATTGATGTTAGATACCACTTCATCCATGACTGCATCGAGGAGAACAGGGTTACAATTGAGTCCATCGGGACCAAAGATCAGCTGGCTGACATTTTGACAAAGGCCCTGGGACGTGAGCAGTTCAGCGAACTTCGTTCTAGACTTGGGGTCATTGATGTACAGAAAGTGTGCAAGCCTTAGGAGGAGAATTTGTTAGTAATCCTTGCACATAAGCTAGTTAGTTACGTTTGCATGTTTCCAGAAATAGCTTGCATGCGCACGAGCACCGGTACGTGGCTGCCGTGCGCTTAGGAGAGCGTGGCGAGATTAGCTCGCGCACGACTCTGGGATGAACGGTGTTTCAGCGGCATCGTGGACATGGGGATGAACGTGTCCAGTAGCGCGATGTGCGGCTGACCGCTGCTGCTTCCTCTCTGTAACTTGCATAATAAAACGAGAAGAGAAAACAGAAAAGCTGCAAGTTGTTCGCAGCACCAAAACTCGTGTGTACCAAGTCTCTCGCGGGTGTTCGTGTTGTGTGAGTTCGTTCACGTTCGAGCTCTGGTTCTAGCCATCGGTGTACATCGCTGAGGCTTAGAACTGACAAAAATTATCCTTGCCTACAGCAAACTTCTTTTGCTTAATGTTCGAAGTTGAGCACATCACTTCTTTTTTAGCACCCAAAATCTTACTTTGCACCTTCCCCTTTGCAGAGGCTTCTGCGTTACCAAGCATTGTTTCATGTGTTGAGTGTTTCTCCTCAATCTTCCAACCAGAAACACTCCACTGCAAGCTTCCTTCAAGTCTAATTTTCATCTGATCATTCACCACTGATTTTGCTACCTGTTTCCTTTTACATGGCAAGCGTTTCCTCTTCATCTTCCAAATGGAGACACTCAGTGCAGATTTTGCAAGAACATTCGTAAGCATCGCTGGCGGTTGCACCCCATCCCCTGGCATCCCAGAACCTGCAAACACCAAATCAAATTAGGGGACCAATATCAATCAGATCGACTGTAACCAAACCCTAGGCCCCCCAACCCACCAACAGCGCCAGCAAGCATAGCGAAGGACCTCCAACAGGATGACCAAACTAGGAGTGTGTGAGGGACTCACCTGGTTTCTTTTCCCGATGCGTGTGGGGATGGGGCAGGCGCATACTCCAGACAATGGCGAATCTACAATACATTGGCTCCGGGGTCAGCACATACTCATATTTTTCTCGAACAATGCAAGAGAGCTGCGTGTCATTTCATTAAGGAAGAAAAACACAAGTCCGAACAAGGACCAACCCAGATACAAAACTCACACCACACACCTAACAGAGATGTACAAATGCGCCACCAAGAAAAACAAAACACGACCAACCTAACCCACCGCCTAGACAGCAACGGTTAGAGACCTGGCTAGAAGCCCCTGGAGCCTAACAGCCCCAGCCATGCCCCAAACACTACACTCATCCCTAACAACCCGCAAAAGAGCGGACAGACACGGTCACGCATGATCGAAAACACAAGAGTTTCTATGCTTCCAAACTTCCCAATCTACCAGGATGATCAGAGAATTAAGCTTTTTTTTTCATCTCCTTTGGCACAGACCTCACAGCCATCCCCCACCAACTAGAGAAATGAGTCTCTGAAACTGAAGGTGCTAGGGAGGCCAAATTTAAGGACGGAAAGATCATGTACCAAAACTGCCTGGTAAAAGCACACCCGATCAGAAGATGCTGCATTGATTCCTCCTGATCGCAAAAGGGGCAGACCTCCGGATGAGGTAGCCCCCTCTTTGCAAGCCGGTCAGCAGTCCAACACCTATTGTTGATTGCTATGTTGCTAACCAATGAAGAACTTGCAGCAAAGAGGAGCCCTGCTTTTCCAAATCCTTTCCCAAGGCACAAATTTAATAGACATGACCGAAAAGGCAGCATAGGCCGACTTGCTGTTGTAGACTCCCACCTGAGTTAATCTCGAACGCACTTGATCAGGCATATCTTGAATAAGAACCACCCCCTCCACTTGGTCCCAGATAAGAAGATAATCAACCGACAATTGAACCGACAGTGCTCCTTTGATACCATTTACCAAGCTCCGATTAGTAAGCCTGAGCCACTGTCCAACTGTTGGCATTAATTTATTTTATTTAGATGAAAAAAATCAAAATTGATTAATGCTAAACACTTCATTCTTGAAGCTTCTATCAAAGTCAAGTATGAGTTGGAGAAATGCAAGTCAAAAGCAAATTGAGTTTAGCAAAAGGAGGAAGTAGTAAAATAGAAGTACAACTTGGTTTTGACTAAGTAGGAGCAAAATTGGTTTTGTATATGTATTAGCTACTAATAAGAGCCTTCCAATCTTGGAGCCAAAAACAAACCGGCAACATAAAGTCACAGTTAGCGCTGGCTCGTGATATCTTACACCGCTTGGAGAAAGCTCAAGATCACCGGGAATTGTCTCATGATGAGAATTGGTTGAGATGTGAACTCAAACGCCATTGTTTGGTTCTTGCCTCCTTGGAAAGGACAATGGCTCGGCTCCGCTCACTGGTCAGGTATTTAAAAGATGGGGATGCCAATACCTCTTTCTTTCACAAGCAAGCAGTTTTTCGGAAGCGTAAAATTTTTATTCCCAAGCTAGTGGATGGTGATCGAGTTGCCACTACTCAGGAGGACAAACACCAGGTCCTTTTTGATTATTTTGATGGTTTGTTGGGAACTGCTATGCAAAGAACTAGCACACTGGATCTTGAAGTCTTTCACAGAGCAGGGATTGATCTATCAGTTCTTGATGTGCCTTTTTCAGAAGAAGAGACATGGGCAACTATCAAGTCGCTCCCATCTGATAGAGCACCAGGCCCTGATGGGTTTACTGGTAGGTTCTATAAATCTTGTTGGCAAATCATTAAAGGGGATTTCATGGCAGCCATCATCACCTTACAGCAAGGAGACGCTAGGAAGCTTGAGCTCTTGAACTCGGCATACCTGACTTTGATCCCGAAAAAGGTTGAGGCGATGATTCCTAATAGCCTTGTGCATAGTTTTGCTAAACTGATCACCAAAATGATGGCAAATCGTTTAGCCCCTCACCTGGATAAGTTGGTTGCTACTAATCAGGGCGCTTTTATTCGAGGTAGATGTATTCATGATAATTTTATGCTGGTCCAACAAACCATTAAAGTTCTGCATCAACGCAAAGTCTGTAGTCTCTTTCTGAAGCTCGATATTTCTAAAGCATTTGATTCGGTATATTGGGCATTTCTTATGGAAATAATTACACATTTGGGTTTTGGAACCGCCTGGTGCAATCTCATCTCCAATCTCCTTTATTCTTCCTCAACACAAGTTATTTTGAATGGTGAACCTGGAGAGTATATTTTCCATCAGCGGGGATTGAGACAGGGAGATCCGCTATCTCCCATGCTCTTTATTTTGGTCATGGATGTTCTGAATAGATTGTACTCTAAAGCTGAATCTGAGGGGATGCTCCTACCTCTCCATTCCACCGGATGTGCAGATGATGTGGTACTCTTTATCCGGCCAGAGGAATCTGATCTGCAACTTACAAAAAATCTGCTACATATCTTTGGTGAGGCATCTGGCTTGCAAACCAACTTGAACAAGAGTTGTGTGATTCCCATTCAGTGCAACAATGAAATTGTGGAGGTAGTGAACAATACTTTGCATTGTACAACCTCAACTTTCCCCTGCATTTATTTGGGCTTGCCTATCTCTGACAAGAAACTAAGAAGTGACCTGATGGGATGGATTGAGAAAATAGCAAATAAGCTCCCAGGCTGGAAGGCCGCTTTGATGAATATGTCTGGTTGCGCTGTGTTAGTTCGCTTTGTGCTCACTGCCATCCCCTTGTACCTATTGGTCGCCATCAAGGTACCAAAGTGGTTCATCAAGGCAATTGATAAAATTAGGAAGGGATTCTTATGGAAAGGTAGAAAGGAGGTGAATGGTGGCTGCTGTTTGGTGGCTTGGGAAAAGGTCATGACACATATTGATCTAGGTGGCCTAGGTATACAAAACCTTGAGATCATGAGTTGGGCATTACAAATGCGTTGGCTCTAGTTTGAAAAAACTGGACCTGATAGACCTTGTGCTGGTCTGGACATACCTGTTCACCCAAATAGCTGTGCTATGTTTGCCATAGCCGTAGTGACTTCCACTGGAAATGGAGGGAACACTCTATTTTGGTCTGACCGCTGGTTGCACGGCTGTTCCCTGGAAAATCTAGCATCTGAGGTTCACAAGTGCGTACCCTTGAGATTAAGGAGGACAAGAACAGTGGCCCAGGCACTCCAGGATCATTCTTGGGTAACTGATATAAGGGGGCGCTTAGTTTGAATGGTCTAGTTGAATACTTACAGCTTTGGGATGCCCTTTCTGAGGTGGTTCTAAATAACTCTGATGATCAACATCATTGGAAGTTTGAAGCCTCGGGTCTCTACTCCACCAAATCTTCATACAGATCCTTTCTTGTTGGATCTTTCACATTCGATCCCTGGAAGAGGATTTGGAAATCGTGGGCTCTAGATAAATGTAAAATGTTCATATGGTTGGCCATTCGCAACCGTTGCTGGACAGCTGATCGCTTGTTTGAATGTGGATTTTCATGGTATATCCACCGTGAACAAGATCCCCCAAGCTTAACCTTTGCTCGTCCCGAGCAAATAATTAAACTTAACCTCTGTGGATCAGGAGTTGTTACAATATTCATATTTCTTTAGTACCAAGTGCACAACAGAATACTTCTCTTTTGAATGGAAAAATTAGCTATAAAAATTCACCTATTTTATCTTAGTCCTTTATGGGGCTAATGACCTTTCCTTTGCCTTAGGTGGTTGAGAGACAGAACAGTTTAACTTGAGCACTACTTTTCTCATTCTTTGCAAGTTTCATACTGGAGGTTTTAACAATGTTTTTCAAAAGAAAACTTAATGTTCCTCATATGGTTCTCTCGTGTCACTCAAATGGTGTATGATTCCTTACCAAGGCACAAAGTAAATGTTTCCTTCTCTTTATCATCCTACTTCTAAAAATGGCTTATGTGGAGCTTAAGGTAGGAATGAAGGAGTATAGCATACTTACTTTGCATATGTTGTAGAGTCAAAGCTTGGATCCAAAGAGAGGAGTGTCATGCCCTTAGATCAAGATGTGCAAGTGTGTGGAAAATATTATAATGCTCCTCTATCTGGAATTGTATCTCTCTCTAATGAATTTTAGAGACATGGCTATCAATTTTTCTTTCTTTATTCATGAGCCTAGACTTGTTCATATATTTTTCTTTCCTTTTCTATGGACTCTCTTGTGTCCATTTTTTTCTTTTTCTTTTCATTTTGCATAGCCTTTTGTCTCTTCTACCAAAATAACTAAGAGAGATTTACTATGACTTTAATACATAGAGCATTTATTTGGTTGAAATGAAAGGCATGTGTTGCGTACTTCCAGTGTAGAATTAGCATATATGTGGTGTGTACGTGATCTTGATCTTGGGGGCATGATAAGATTCTCAATAAGGGTCAACAAGACTTGACAAAACTCAATACAAAGCAAATAGCTTATGTGGAAGGTTTTAGACATGTATAACGTATATGGTTGTGGTAGGAATTTATCACCATTGAGGAACAATAAGGTTTTGATTGATTAAGAAATAAATCTCCAGTAATCATGCATGCTTAGAACAATATTATAGTAGCTCTTATTTCACTATATCTTATCTCACAACAATTTAGACTTAGTTCTAATACTTAGCATTCACAAAGTTTTCAGGTTCATGATGATTTAAATGATCCAAGTAATCCATACTCAAAGAAATACTAAGTTGTAAACTAGGCATTAAAGAAACATTAACAGAGCAACTATTCATCATTTCCTTGAGGAAGATAAACATTCATGAGACATATGGGAATAAGGGAAATATTTTTGGTATTTTTATCTTATGCATTTTTTTATTAAATGCAATAAATTAAAATAATGTAAATAGCTAGGATAGAATACTTACCTTGGTAGGGGAGAGGATCTCCCCCAAGCTTGTCTCTTTGCTCATTGTGGTGGCGGGTAGTATTGGAACCATCCCGCCCAGCGTTGTGCTTCTTCGTCTTGGATAGCTTGCAATAGTTGGGTATTTTGTTGTGCCATAGTCAGAGTTGCATCTTACTCAACTTGCATTGCGCCCATATCGTTTATGAGTTGATCCATTTCCGATGCTTGGCTTCGATGACCCCTCGCCCGTGCGGACGGACGGGGAGTGCGCACTCTTGGAGTGTGCTGTTGAGACCGTTCCGTGGACCTTGAAATGTCCATGGAACTTGCCTCATCTCCTTCTTTGTATCTTCCTGCAGCGAGCGGCTTGTGACATGCTCCTTATCACCCTTCTTGATCCTGCAACATTTTGGCTTCTTGCCTCTCGGTCCCAATTCATGGTTAGTGTGCGCAGCGCATAGAACCGACGCCTCTCACATGGGAGAGAGATTTCGGCTGTATGGCTAGGATAAATCATTTTTAGATCACCATTTTCATCTCTTTTTAGGACTTGAGCACTTATGAAGAAATCTTCGGTTACAATATCTTTAGGAGAAGCAATATATTCAAAGTAGTGTTTTCCATCTAGCAAGTCTATTGTTTCAGCAATGCGCGTGATAAAAGAAGTAAAGAATATGGGCTCGATTCTATGGAAAATACCAAGCTAAAAGTGGACTAACATCTTAGCAGGTGAAACTTTTATTTTCTTAGTCATGGCATAGAGCAGTCTTAGTTCATCATTGTAAATAACTTGCACATTGGAGGCAGGAAGAAAAGTTATGGCCATCCAATAGCGGATCAAGCGCAAAGTAGGATTATGGATTTCATCAGTTTTAGGATCAGAGCAATCATTGGATCCAGTTATAGCTTTCCAGAATTTCGCTTTATCAAATTTTCGTGTGGCATTTACTAGATCTAGATGACAATTGTTATCAAAGCCAAGTGCCATACTAAAAACTCCCCAAGTTAAATTATACTCTTGGTTGAACATGCGAAAGTAGACATTATTATCAGTGGCTTGTAAAGAGCATAGAAATTCAATGGTGATTTTTTCGATTCTAACTTCTTGCACTTCCCAAAAGCTTCCCCACCCAATTGTATTGAAAACAGTGTTAAATTCTGCGGTCATACCTGTGTTGTCCAAAAGGACGGGTTCGATGATGCCGGATGTTCATAACTGCGGTGTTAGATGGAGAGGTACCTTTGGTACTCTTCTTGGTTCAACATGATGCCGCTCTCGGGGTCGAACATCCTCTCGGAAGGCACTCCAAAGCTTCATCTTGGTGGGGCTTCTCTTCCTTCATCTTCATCATGGCGGGGTCGTCAGGAGGAACTCCCTACGACATTCTTGGCCTTCTTGAGTGCGGAGGAGAACTTCTTCATCCTGCAGCAATGAGTTAACACAAGAACACACTACAACAACAGGGATTAGCATTAGCGTTAGCGTTAACTATCCCACTGTTAGTAGTCCTTGCGGGGTATGGTTACCTCCACAAACAAGATATTGAGAGCAAAGATGAGAGTAAGACAAGCTTCTACTACTACAATATTTTTGGGTTTTTGGTTTGAGTGGCTAACTACAACTAAACTTGAGAAACAACTTGCTCAAATGGAGAGAAGAAGGGAGATTGTGTGCTCGAGATGATTCAGCTGGTTTGGGTGTGGAATTGAGCACACAATGCAAGGGTATTTATAGGGGGAGAAGGGCTGGTGGCCAGGCCACAAAGGCCAGTTTGGCTGGCCCCCCTGGCCTGCTCAGGGCTGATTCCTCCTTTGGATAGAGAATCTATTCGAATTCAAACACAGCTCTGCTGTCAGCTCTTTATTGATGGGTCGGCCGAACCCCTTATGACATGTTCAGAGTTGCTTTTACCTTTGGACAGGGAATCTATTTAAATTCAAACACCACTTTCTTGAGGGGCGCCAAAGCATGGTTTGACCGAACCAGGCCTTGTCCTCTTTTCAGCTTTAAACTGTGTGTTTCACTTTATACAGCAAAGCAGATACTAGTGGTGGACCAAAAGCTTTGAAATTTTCAGAGATTTTCTTGCCTAGTGTTTTGTGAAGGTAAAAGGTGTATGACAAAAGTGGGGACATGTTTAAAGTGTCCACTTTTCAGAATTGGATGGTAGTGGATGTTGGATTCTCCTTGGAGCAAGTGAAAGTAGTCATGACCAAAGGTGGTCAGCCAAATTCAAAAGGAGGTGGTGTTCAAAATTCAGGAGGTGAATCACTACACCAGACCAACACCACCAGAGGTGGGTGGGCCCCATGGTGGGGTCGGCCGACCCCACCTAGGTGGTCCACCACCTCAGGTGTGAGCACTACTGTTCATTCTCAAGTTTTATTCATTTAAGTATTTTATTTTGTCGAAATAAATTATTGCAAAATTTAAATATGAAATGCAATAAAGAAAATGCAAAAATTGAAATGCAGGAATTAAATATGAGATAAATACTGATTTACCTTACCAGCAAGGGCTCCATGTTTTAGGTTCGTAGAGCAGAACCTCTCCGTTTCGGGTTCATTTTTCGGGTGCTTCGGTTGGTCCCGGAGATGAGGACCGTGATGATCGCACCTCTTTCTTCCGCCATTCCTTCTTGGTTGATGCTTGTGATTCAGCGGAGTTAGCCTTGTTTACCACCTCAGCCTTACTTACCAGTTCGGCCTTTTTGGCCTTTGGCGGTTGATTCTTTCGGCGGGGTGCATATTGTGGCTTGTTTCTCCACAAATTCTTCCTTGCCTGTTGCATCAATTTATAACCATTGAAAGGACATTTGATTCTCTTACCTGGGAGTTGGAAGTGGACTTGGCCGGATCCCACGTAGATGATGGCATTCACGGTGTTGAGGAACGGCCTTCCCAGGATGACGGGGACTTCGTCATCGGCCCCCATGTCAAGAATGATGAAGTCGGCGGGGATGTATTCGTCTTGAACTTTGACAAGGATGTCCCTTGCCAATCCCTTGGACATGATGTTAACTCCAGATCCAAGGTCGCAGAAGGCGTTGTTGAAGGTGTGCGGCCCGATCTCGCAGGTGATGGTAGGATGGCCGAGGTCACTCTTCTTGGCCATGAATGGCGGGTCAAGAAGGCAACCCAGGTTTTGCCTAACCGGAGGCTTACCAAACCTCGTAGAAATTAACTTGACACCCTCAATTGGTTCCTCAGGTTTCCCTGGGATCTTACCTTGTTCGAAGGATGGGACACCTGCTGCTATTTGAGCTAATTGGGTTTCTAACATTTTATTAAAGCTCAATTGGTTTTTCATAGTAGTATTAAAGCTATCCATTTTCTCACTAAGATTTTCAAGAATCTTATCATTAGCCATTATTTTCTTGTTTATACTATCATTAATTTTAGATTGTCCTAAGACAAGATCTTTAAGAGAATGTTGGTTACTATAAGAATTATTAAAATTATTGTTGTAACCATTACCTTGATTTCCTTGGTAGAAGGGGCGCGAGTTCCATCCTCCTTGTTGCTGGGGTCGATACCCATTGTTGTTGTTGTTGTTGTTGATGATGAAGCTCACTTCCTCCTTCATCTCGGGACAGTTGTTGCCCAAGTGATCTTCTCCACCACATACTTCGCACCATGGATCGGCTTCAATTGCTGGTGCAGTGGCATTGGTTCGAATGGCCTCTTGTTCCTTTTTGGAACCTTCCTCATTCTTTTTCATCAAGAGGTCCATTTTCGCTGAGAGCATGTCCACCTCATGAACGGTATGCATACCCCTTTTATTAGGCTGGAGACGCTCCTTATTCCATCCTTGGTTGATAACCATCTTTTCAATGAGGTCTTTGGCGTCTTTGACATTGTGTTGCAGGAATGCCCCTTTAGCGGCAGCATCAAGGTGACTACGGGCTAATCCAGTCAGCCCATGGTAGAAACATTGGATTAGGAGCCATTCTTCGATTCCATGACGAGGACAAGCACGAATGTACTCCTGGAGGCGTTCCCATGCTTCGGGAATCGTCTCGTCAGCTTGCTGTTGGAAGCTTGAGATCTTCCCACAAAGAACGCTGGTTTTGCCCATTGGAAAGAATTTCTTGAGAAATGCATTGGCGCACTTCTCCCAGGTGGTAGCTTCATTCTTGTTGGCATAAAACCATTGCTTCGCCTTCCCAAGCAGAGAATGGAAACAGGCAAAGACGGATGGCGTCAGCCGAGACATTCTTGATAGTGAAGGTACCACACACCTCCAGGAAGTGCTGGAGATGGGCATTGGCGTCTTCATGCGGCTTCCCACAGAATGGATTGGCTTGCACCATGTTGATTAGAGCTAGCTTGAGCTCAAAGGTAGCGTCCCCCAAGTTGAGCTGCGGACCGGTGGCAATGTTGTTAGCCGACGGTGCAGAGAACTCAGAGATGGTCTTTTGGGCCATAGCTTCCTCGGTTGATAGTGCGGAGCCTCTTTCCTCGAATGGATTCAGGTTTGAGATGAACCTTTGAGGTGGAACTTGACGGCGTCTAGTTCTCCTCAACAATTGCTCAGGATCTTCAATGAAATTTGACGGCAATTAGAAACGGTTCATGCACTGTCTAGCTTCACGATAACGAGAAACACAAACAGGGGTAAGCCCCTAACACTAATCGATAACTAAATTTGATAGTAGACTCCGGATTCAATTTTTTTTGTTAATATTCCTAGACTGATGCTTTCCCCGGCAATGGCGCCAGAAATGCTTGTTGACACTTCTTAGCACAACCACCAGAGACAGGGTGTTAGGCTATCTCTGATAACGGCGCCAGAAGTGCCCTGAGGGTATTTCTTATGTCTATTGGATAATTTCGCAAGCGCACAGAATATACCGCTGTAGCACTTCACCCGGGAGTATTCCAAGGTATCGTTATTTATTTGATCCCAAGGGAAAGCGGTTGCCAGGAATAATTAACAAAAAGAGAGAGATCCTTAATTCTATAGCAACTTAGTATCAACTAGTGATAGGGGGGTAAATTGATATATAGAGGAAAGGGTAATGACACCAAGACACAACAAGGATTTAGGATAACTAAAGATAACTAGTAGAGTATAGCTAGGTGGGAGGACAACGAGTGAGTAAAAGACTCCTATGACACTTACTTTACTTTTGTGAACTATCTTATCAAATGGATGAATTATACTAAGACAGCTACCTTACTTCCGGTGTGTAGGAGATAGGCGAGACGGTAGGGGATATAACCTCTACCCGAAGCGGCTATTCTCTTATGGGAGCCTACCTTTTAAGAACTTGCCTAAAACACATGGAGGGATACTAAGACTAGATAGGGCTGTCACCACCTGCTAGCACCCACTAACAATCCATGGAACAAGCGGCATTCAAAGGCAAGATCTAGTCTAAGCACCACGCTTACACTAAGCCTTACTACTCTAATTGTGTACCAACAACTAAAGCACCTTATGACAGGCGATGAACTACACACGTGAGCTGGTTACAGGATCACTATCTAATATAACTCAACTATAAGTTAAGACAAAACACAACAATACTATAAAGAATAGTAATGCACTAAGTAGAGACTTAGTAAAGTAAAGTAAAGAAAATATATTGATAAAGGTAAAGTCTTACAGAAGGAAAGGTACAAGAGCTATACCAGACTCTCCAGCAGACGACTCCAGAGACTCGAGCGTAGCTTGACTCGACTCTAACTCCCACACTAGACTAATACTACTACTACTAAAGAGTGGAGCTTCTCTTGTCTCCTGTGGATCTTGTGTATCTTGGGTGTGTTGAAGAGGGTGATGGCAGCCTCTACTTATAGGGGACAGTTGAGGGGCACCACGTCAGCGATCCATGTGCTCCTTGCCTCTCCTCCCTTGGATGAACCGCCTCAATACCGCCTCAAGATGGACGGTCGTGGTGATTTCAGCACATGGGAAACATGCTGAGGGTCGATGGAGGAAGTCGGTGGCCGGGACCTACCTGGGGTGGTTCGGCCGACCCCTATGACAGGTGGGGCCCGGCCAGGTGTGGTCCCCACTAGTCATAGGGTGTCCTCCTGTGCTGGTTCTGTCTTGATTGTGTTGTTTCATGCCTTAATCCGTGTGCCTTGATTCTCCACCGTTGAATGAAAACACATGTTGATCTGATGGATGAAATGATCTTGGTGGAATGTCCCACGGATCGTGCCACGTCACCAGAGCCAGGTGGGCCCTATGGTGGGGTTCGGCCGACCCACACATGGTCCCACCTCGAGCTCTACTCTCTTCCATTTGATGTTGTATGCATTGTGTTGGAATGTGGTGGCCTGGGGCAACCAAACATGGTTCGGCCGAACCACATAGGTGGCCCCTAGCTACTTACTTTTGCACTGTTTTGGTCTTTCCTGCATTCACAAGCTAATAGTACAAGTGAAACTAGTTATTGATAAAATATGTTCATGATATGTTTATTCTCCCTTGAATCCGAGGCCTGTTGACGGTGTTTGAATGTGGATTTTCATGGTATATCCACCGTCAACAGGCTCCTAGGAAGTTCTTTGCAAATCATCAGTGTGGGTCATATGTGGCTAATATTGAAGCTTTATGTGGCGGATAGATAGATCCACATGCACACATATGTCAATGTAGCCTTCGCATCAGAGTATTCCAAGGTATTGAATTTCCTCGAGGACCGTGAAGTGAATTAGTTAGGAATCAAGATCATCCAAGGATAGAGGAAGAGTAAATGATACTTTGCCAAATGAGCAAGATTATACCACAGTTGTTTACTTCGTGCTACAAAAATATAGGTGAGAAGGGTTGATAGAGATAGATCGCAATTGAACCCAATGTTTGCACATGATGCTCATGATGTTGTTGAGAATCGAATTGAAAGATCATCAAAATCTAATTGATGTGTTGGACTACTAGCATGTGTTTTACGATCTTCAATAGTTCTCCTTGGTCTCTTCCTTGAGGTGTTGATTAGTTGATCTTCACGTTGCTTTTGTCTAAACCATCCATGCAACCAAATAAACTAAATACCTTCTGTACTAGCAAATCACATTTAGTACATTTGATCATTTTGTGAATAATCAACCACCAAAGTTTCATATGGCCTTTGCTAAGTGTTGTTTTCCTTACAATACTATGTACCTCCAATTTAACCAAAATTGACAAGGTAATTCAACAAGTAAATCACTCTATGTGTTATCATTCAACTCAGTTTGATCAAATACTATTCAATCTTCACAATGTCAATACGGAATACGACAAGTACTATAAAAAGAGCAAGAAACATAGACCAAGTTCTCATATTTGTTTAAGTGCCGACTACAGAACCTCTATAAGTACATTTGCAAGCGTCATACTGTGTTGGATACATTTTTTTCTTTTCGATCTCACTCTGTTTTGCAGCTAGTAGAGACACATACTTTAGAGCTGCCTGAACCAAGTTATGTGTGCTTCAAGAACAACTAGCTCGTCCCACTATAAGTCTCGGTGGATACCTCTGTGTTGTCTAATCAATGCGCTTGAAATGTAAAACTAATAATATTTGGCACGTATTTCCTGACATTCTGTGTTAGCGTGGATTCCTCTTGTCAAACTTAAACCTGTGTCTTCCCAAAAAACTTAAACATGTGTTTGTATTTTATGTATGTATACTTCATGCATTGTTGGTGATGATGCTATTATGTTACATTTCAATAAATATTGTAAAAATGCGTTATGACCACTATATCTACACAAAATGTTGTTGATAAGGCTACAATTACATTTGGATCTTGATTAACCAATGGCTCCAATAATGATCCAATGGTGATCTCTAGTAGTCATCACCTTTAGATCATGGGGTGAACCAACAACGATCATAAGGTCATCATTGTTGGATCAAGCTACAAAATTGTGGTGATGTAGTTATCATCACCACCAGATCAAGCGGTGAAGCCGACAGTGGAAACAACTTAGCAACGCTGTTTGGAAAACAGTGGTGATAACTATGGTTATCGTCAACCAGGACCAAAAACGATGGTGGGGGAGGGGGTTCCCTCCTGCGGTGATGTCGTATTGTACAGTAGTGATAGCATTGTGTCCACATATGCCGCATTGCCAATCCGGCACATATTTATTCTTTCTCTCATTTTTTAGAAAAATAAAGCTTTAAACAAAGGTATGCAAATCCATACTAATGCAAGCACTACTTCACACACTACTAGAAAATGGATATTTCGTGAGAGGGACTGTTTTTCGTGAGAGTGGAAAACACACTCTCATGAAAATAAGCATTTTCATGAGAGTGGTGTAAATCCCCGTCGCGAAAATATATTTTCATGAGAGCACTCCACACATGTCATGAAAATCAGCTATTCATGAAGGTGAGCTCTCATGAAATTAGCAAACTCTCGTGAAATCCATTCGTGAAGGTGAACTCTCACGAAATTCATTCGTGACGGTGAACTCTCACGAAATACCAAAAAAAACTGTCATGAAAATACTGATGCAAATTTGGCTGCTTTTTAGTACAAAAATAATTGCTCAAATACTAGAAATTGAAGAACATGCATGAAACAACATTTTTCTCTTTTTTATTTGCAGTTAAATTTTGTTAGTAGTCTTTCTCCCTCATGCTAACTCCAAATTTAGTGATTCTTTTTTCTAAATGTTTCTAAAATCATGCTCTATCAACTTATTGTATTCTTAGAACTATTATTTTTGTCATTTTTTCATATGTCTCTGTTTTATCACTTCAATATTTGAATTTCAAAAAATGGCAACTTCAAACAACATTTCGAAGCAGTAAATGATTTCAGCTGAAAAAGTCATGAACATAAAAGTTGCACAACTTGTCAAGATCTACAATGTTTATTTTAGTCATTTGTTCATCCGACAAACTATAGTTACATTGTTCACAAATCTTACATCTCTCTATTAAAGTTTCATAAACTCTATGAGAGATATGTAAGATTTGTGAACAATGTTACTATCACTTTCTCGAATGAAAAAATAACCAAAATAAAAGTTGTAGATGTTGATAAGTTCTACAACTTGTATGTTCATGACTTTTCCAGCTGAAATCATTTACTCTTTGAAAATATAGTTTCAAATTAAAATTTTTTGAAATTCAAATTTTAAATTGTTCAAAAAAAGTCGGACGATGAGATGACCAAAATAAAAGTTGTAGATCTCGGTGATTTCTGAAACTTTGTAGTAGACAGTTTTTCCATTTGAATTCATTTATAGTTTTTAAAATTAAGTATAGCAAATACTATGAACTTTACAAGAAATTAAAAATAAAAGTAACATAAGATAGTAATGGGCCTACACCACATAATAAGCCCTTTACTATGCTGAGCCCATGTTATCCTGACCGTCCAATGAATTCTAGCTGTTAGATGAACCAATGATGAATCAGAACTGTTCGATTGAAAGCACCAGCATATAAAAAGGAGCCGAAACCCTAGCCCTCTCCCCACATCAACGCACCGAGCTCCGGCCGCATCACGCCGTCTCCCAGCCCCGCACAACACCCTCCCCCATAGCCCCGCACTGCCCTGCGCCCTTCACCCTCTCTGCCCGGCCAGCCCCACACCGCGCCGCGCCCTCTCCCCAGCCTCGTGCCGCATCCTCTCTGTGCTATATATGTGTATGTACTACTAGAACTTATTATGTAGAATGGCTAGGACTATGAACCTACATTGTCTTTAGTGTAATGGTTGGAGACTTGGATGAACATGGAATATAATGGGATTTGGAATCTATTTATATGTGTTGATTGGCATTTGAGTCATATGTATGCATTTGGAATTTGGTTTGAGATGCTCTTGTTGGGTAATTTTCATGATGGTTTCGACTCTCATGAAAACATACTTTTGTGATGATCTGAACATATTTTATGTGATGGTGTGTCCTCATGAAATACTATATTTTCTGCGAGTTTTGAAAACTCTCATGAAATACGCAAACTCTCACGAAATGACTTCATGATAGTGAGCTCTCACAAAATACATAAACTCTCGTGAAATAACTTCATGACGGTGAGCTCTCACGAAAGAATCAAACTCTCACAAAATATCTTCATGACGGCTGTTGACGGTCGTTAAGTACTAAATATAACCGCCAACTATTGCATAATTTGACACAAAATATATTACAAAGCATAGTTGTAGGTTTTAATTCTAACGAGTTCCACGAGTTTTGGTGTTCTCACTTATCTTATAGGAATATGTAATTTTCCATCAATAAAAGTATCTCAAATGAGGATTTGTAATGCACCATTGCGATGGGCTCGTCGAGACGATCGAAATGGACATATCATTTGCTATATTCGGAGCTCGGAATAAAAAGATATGAATTTCACAAATAAAAGAAAAATTCACATCATGGGCTGCGGGATTAATTGGGCCTAATGTGGAATTTGGCCCATGTGCATGTTAATGATGTGTGAAGAAAAGTTTAGTACCACATCGCTTACCCAAGGTGGAGAGGAGGCCAGGTGCCCCCATATAAGAAACCCAGGACCCCCGAGTCAAGTGCACCATCTTGGCTTGAGAGGCGTCCCTCGAATGGATCAAACTCTCAGAGCTAGCTATCAAGTAGTTCTCTAGGATCTAGTCATGTAGATAATAGTGAGATGGAGAGTGAGGGAAGAGTTTGGAGGAGGCACCGGCCTGTCGGTGCTCCCTCTACGGCTTGTACTTCAGCGGATTCAAGTTTTCTTGAGTTTGTCTTTGAGATTTCTTTGGTAATTATCTTTCTGATCTAAGTTTACTTTGTCTATGCTGTTTATCTGGTTTGCAACACTTTAGAGTACTTTATTCCTATCCTAGGAGGAGTAGAGTATTGATCGTAGTGTAAGCGTGGTGCTTAGGTTAGGGTTGATCGTGAATGCCCCCTGATCTTCCGGATCGGTGGTAGATCGCAGGTGTGACAGGCCTGTTGATTCCTTTGTTGTCCACCTCCCGTTGATAGGACTTGTAAGACGTGGTTAATGGAGTAGAAAATTTATATCTTTATAGGTGAGGTTTCTGTACTCAAACTACTCTAATTAATGTCCCGAAGTTGAGCAGTAGACAACATAGTTTACCCAAAATTAGAAGAAGAGAATCATAGTTATCCTCTCTATACTCCTATTATCTTCAACCTTGATTGTTACTGGCGACCACATTAAACCTTAAGTTAGTGTTTATATTAATATAGTCTCTCCCTTATTACTTTCACCACTTTGTTATCACCCCTAGTTAAGTCAGTACATAGTTAGTCTCACACGTTTCCCTGTGGATACGATATTTAAAACCTCCGGGTAAAGTGCTACAACGGTGTTACATCTGTACGCTTGCGGATAATTATATTTTCTTGTGCGCATTTAATTTATACCAACAAGCATTTTTGCTGCCGTTGCAGGGGAAACGGTTGCTGACTTAACTACGAACCTAGCTTAGCTTTTTATCTTTCTTTTTCATTTATCCTTTTACCTTATATCTTTCTTTCACCTTTCATCTTTTCTTTCTTTCTTTCGTTTTATTTTACCTTTTGGTTTAGCATGGGTGACATTCCTATCAATCAATTTGCTAAACCCATGAGCACAAGCCTTAAACCACCCAAATCTTTAGAGCCTATCTTAGCATCTAGTTATGAGCTGCGACCGTGCTGGATAGATTTGATTCGGAAACAATCATTCTCGGGAGAAGGCAATGAAAACCCCTACTGTTGACGGTATTTATACCATATTTTCTACCATCATAACCATCAACAAAACACTCTTTTTGGGGAAGAAACAAGCAAACACATAATGACATAGGTACAAATAACTTGGTTCCACATGTACATGTTAGAATTTATTTGTAGGTACCCAAAACAGGTAATTTCAGAGTTCAGAAGCCCAAGATGAAGATATAATGCAAATACAGTTAGGACAAAATGACAAAGTGATGTCACAATCATCAATGTCTTCACTCCAGGATCAAGTGGACACTTGGTGGACACTATTCATGGGTTGGCTGACCCATGAATAGTGGCACCAGCACTCCACCATCAAGGATCAAGTTATCAAGTGTATCATAGAGAGAAAGACTACTTAGTAGTTTTAGTGTTAGAATAAAGAGGGAAGAGAGTGAGGAAAGTCTTCAGGAGAAAGCCCCGGGCCTGTCGTGAGTCTTCTCCAAGGTGTACCTCAGCGGATGCAAGGTTCTAGTAAGTTTTCCATCTGAGTCCTTCTAGTATTTGATACTCTGGTTCTGGTATTTTAAGTATATACTTGCTTTACTTGCACATTGCTTTACTTAGTGAAGTTCTCTAATCTCTACCTAAGATTAGAGTAGTAAGTATAGTGTGGACATGGTGTCTAGGCTATATCTTATCAGTGTGGGCCGCTTGTCACACGGATTGTTTGTGGGTGCCAGCAAGTGGTGACAGCCTTGTCTGGTCTTAGTATCCCTCCACGTGTGTAAGACAAGTTATTAAAACAGCAGGCCATCAATACAATAGCATAGCCGCCTCGGGAGGAGTTATATCTCCTCTTTTTTCGCCTATCGTCTCTTGTAAAGGGAGGAGGTGTATACCTCTTTATACTTAGAAAGTCAAGACTAGATATCTTTTGCTACATAGGGACCTCTCTATACCTACAATCTTAAATCCTTGATTACCAACCCCTTTGATCTCTATCTGACGGCCTTGGACTTAGTTAGATCACTTCATGTTCCCCTTGGAAAATACGATACCTGGAATACTCCTGGTGAAAGCTACATTGATTACCATACGCTTGCGGTATATCCATTTGCCATCTTTGGTGTTAACAAGCTTTCTAGCGCTATTGCCAGGGAATGGTAGCTGTCTTAACTAGAGTCGAGTCATCTTAGTTATCCTTGTTTGATCAAAACTATCTTTCCAGATACACATATGGATCAAATACCTATCTTCGAGTATGCTGCTCCATCGGGCGCTAGGATGGAGCCGCCTAGTTCATCACAGGCCATTTTGGCCGTTCGTTATGAGCTATGCCCGAGTCTCATAGCGATGGTTCAGGAGAATCCTTTTTTTAGGGATGAAGATGAGAACCCCTATACACACCTACGAGATTTTGAACAATTATGCTCTTGCATACATATCCAAAGGATGAGACGAGATACCCTTAAGTGGAAGCTATTTCCATTCTCTTTAGCAGAAATAGCCAAACGATGGTATACTCGTCACGTAGGTAGTGTAAATGGAGAATGGGAGAAGCTGCAATCAAAGTTCTGTATCACCTTTTTCTCCATTCCCCGAGTTGCTCATCTTCGTAAAGAGATCCTAAACTTTGGACAAAAGGAAAAGGAGCCCCTAGGTGCGGCATGGGCCGTTTCACAGACTTAGTATCTTCTGGCCCTGATTTAGCTATAACCGAGCCAGTGTTGACACCAAAGGTGGCAAACGGATATACCGCAAGCGTACGGTAGTCAATGTAGCTTTCACCAGGAGTATTCCAGGTATCATATTTTCCACAGGGAACGTGAAGTGAACTAACTAGGTCCAAGGCCGTCAGGTAGTGATCAAGGATGTTGGTGATCAAAGAGGTTTAGAATATAGGTATAGAGAGGTTCTATGTAGCAAATGATATCTGGTCTTGGTTTTCTAAGTATAAAGAGGTTTACCACCTCCTCCCTTTACAAGAGGCGACAGGCGAAATAGGAGGAGATATAACTCCTCCCGAGGCGGCTGTACTATTGTCTTGATGCCCTGCCGTTTTAATAACTTGTCTTACACACGTGGTAGAATACGAAGACCAGACAAGGCTGTTACCACTTGCTGGCTACCACAAACAATCTGTGCAACAAGCGGCTCAGACTGATAAGATATATCCTAGACACCACGTCTACACTATACTTACTACTCTAATCTTAGCTAGAGACTAGAGCACTTCACAAGTAAAGCAATGTGCAGGTAAAGCAAGTATATAATTAAAATACCAGAACTAGAATATTAAATGCTAGAAGGACTTAGATGGAAAACTTACTAGAAGCTTGCATCCGCTGAGGTACACCTTGGAGAAGACTCCCGACAGGCCCGGGGCTTTCTCCTGAAGACTTCCCTCACTCTCTTCCCTCTTATTCTAACACTAAAACTACTAAGTAGTCTTTCTCTCTATGATACACTTGATATTTACGCCTTTGATGCCTCTAAAATGAAGGACTAGGGGGGTATTTATAGGGTGATGAAGGGCAGTGCCATGTCAGCGATCCGCGTACTTCTCCACCTCCACCCTTGGATCCACCGTCCTTGAAACCGCCTTGCATGGACGGCAGTGATGCAATGAGCAAGTGGGAGGCATGCTGGAAGTCGGTGGAGTAAGGCGGTGGCCTGGGCCCACCATGGGCGGTTCGGTCGAACCACCCACTGGCAGTGGGCCTTGCTAGGATCTTCTAGAAGCCTTGTGATGTCAGTGAAGTGATGCCTGTGAGGTGGGTCCACCAAGTGTGGTTCGGCCAACCCACCTCTGGTGAGTTGGGCCCACCACCTTGGTCCCCACCTGTCATGGACTGAGGCTGTGTGATCCCCTTGTCTTTATCTTGTCGTTTCACACCTTGATCCGAGTGCTTTGCTCCTTAGCCATTGATTGAGGACATAGTTGCGATCCAAAGGTGCAAATGGACTCCAGGGGGTGTGCCACGGATCGTGCCACGTCAACATGGCCATGAAGGCTCCCTACCTGGTTCGGCCGAACCATAGGGTGGGGCCACGTGGCCTCTGCTCTCTTGCATATCACTCCATTACTTGATTCCTTGAAGTTGGAGTGCCGGGGCCACTATTCATGGTTCGGCCGAACCATGAATTGTGTCCATCGGCGCCCACTAAATCCTGAAGTGAAGTCCTTGAAGATTGTGACATCACCTAGCCATTTTGTCATAGTTGGGTTTGCATTATACCTTCATCTTGGGCTTCTAAACTATAAAATCACCTGTTTTGGGTACCTGCAAAGAAATACTAACATGTACATGTGGAACCAAGTTATTTGTACTTATGTCACTATGTATTTGTTTGTTTCTTTCCAAAAAGAGTGTTTTGTTGACGGTTATGATGGTAGAAAACATGGTATAAATACCGTCAACAAGACCCCCCACACTTGAGTCTTTCCTCGTCCTCGAGTGAAGTTTAGAAAAAGAGGTAGAAATGACATATCCAAGATAGTGGTGATCAAAGTTTTTATTTAGCACATAATTTATACTAGTGGGTTATGAGGTATTGTCTAGCATATATCCTTGTGATGTTAAAAAATGGAATAACTCTCACGGCAAAATCATCTTAATTTTTACCTTCTCAGTACTTAGAATTTTTGATATTGGTTTCAAAAAGAAAGCACATAGTTCATTCTTACTCCTCAAATATTACTTTCAAGTCACTCAGTTGTATATCATTCCTTACCAAGGCATATCTTGAGGATGTCTTCTTTGTTTTATCCTACATCTATCAGGCTTATGGTAGTTCAGGTAGGGATAAATATGGTCGGCATACTTGTATTGCATATATTGTAAAATCAAAATAAGGATCCAAGGAGAAAAATGTCATAGACCTAGATCAAGATGTGCAAGTGTGTGGAAAATGGTAAACTATAATGCTCCTTGATATGATCTTTCTCTACTTTGTTTTGGGACATGGCTATCATTTTTCTTTTCTTTTTTATTCATGAGCCTGGACTTGCTCAAATATATAATTTCTTTTTCTTGGACTTTCACTTGTCCATCTTTCTTTCTTTCTTTTTTAATTTTGCATAGCCATTGTCCCTTTTTCTATATCAACTAAGAGAGATTCATTGACCTTTAAAACATGGAGCAATTATTCAATGGAAATGGATGGCATGTTGTTGCGTACTTCCAGTGTAGAAGCAGCATATATGTGTGGCATGTACGTGATCTTGATCTTTGGATTATGACATACTTCTCAACAAGGGTCAACAAGGTTTGATCGAACTCAAAGCAATTGCAAGTAGCATGATTAGAAGGAGTTTCAAACATAATGGTTATATATGGTTTTGGTAGGAATTTTCTCACTATTGAGGAGTAAGTGACACTATGGTTTTATGACGTTTTCAAAAATAAACTTCTAAGTACTTTGAATGGAAAAAGTATGATTCATGAGCCAAGAGTGATCTCACATTTATCAACATCTTAGTCAATATGATTTCCTATCAAGATATTTACCCACAAGCATAAGCATATATGTCAAATTTGAACTTTGTGTCACCTCTACTCTTCAAATGTCATAAAATTTTATTCATTTAATTTTGGGATGCAAGATTTCCAGTTTTTTTATCTAAAAACAAAGAAAGGAATTAAATAAATGCGAAATTTGAGAGGGGGAAAGGGTGAAAACCTGCCAGGGAGCATACCTTCGCTGCAGGGAGCCTGGCTGGTGGGACCAGGCCACATAGGGTGGTTTGGCCGAACCACCAAATGTGCCGTTGTTCCACCATTTGAATGTCCTCGTCTCAAGTTACACCTCTGCAAAGTTGTTCTGCCACTGGACCTTATTTTGTGGTTCGTCCGAACTATGTTTTGTGAGTTTTCAGGTCCTGTTTGATCTAGCAGATATGTTGTGCACCGTGCCATGTTCGAAATTACCAATGGAGCTGTTGAGGGGGGTCGTCCGAACCCCCCCACACACACTTGTTTCTTTTTATCTGATGACACAAGCAGCGAACAACATCTAGTGCAGGTGTTCTGCTGGTGGCAACACACCAACAGAACGCAAAATAGTTTTATTCAATTTCTTAAAATGAAATGTAGGCAAGATTACAATTGTAAAAATCAAAATTAAAAAGGAAAAACTAACTAATGCCTACTTTATTCTAAAGGAGTGCTAATCTAAGGAGAAGGTAGGTTTAGGATGTCCTCTTGTCCAATGGCTTTGGCTATACGCTTGAGCTTCGCATTATTTCTAATGCGGAGTGCGCGGAACTTGTCCTCCATATCTAGGTTTGCCATCTTAAGTTCCGACACCGTCTCCTCTAATTCATTATTCCTCTTCCTAAGACTAGTTACAATTTTCAGCATCTTCTCCATGTCACTTTTCTCCTTTCAATCATCCTCAAATTGGCCTGGTGGACCGTTGATCGGTGGTGGATCCATCCTTCTTCGAATGGTTGAAGGAGAGTTAGAGTTGGAATCAAGGGATTCCCTCAACTACTTCCTTTCATCCGAATTGAGAGGGGGGACGAACACCTTCCCTACACCCAGCCCACCACCAATGATCTTGCGGCCCTTGAATATGGTGGGTGTAGACGGAGTGTAGGAGCTAATGCTCTTTGATGAATCCGAGTAGAGAGAGCTGGGGCGCTGTTTCGGTACCTCCGGAGCCTTCCCCTTCAATGCCAATTGGCCTGTGGTAGGCCTAATCGGCGTGGTGGAACGACCAGGGGGCTTCCGGAGATCCCGTCATGGAGAGAGGGACCTGGGCGACGAAGTGGACCGAGGGGATGGCCGGGGGGTGGTCGGCCGAACCCCCCTAGGGTCGGCCGAACCAGGCCTGGCCCCCGGTGACACCCCGGTCGGTGGCAGTGAATTCAGGGGCTCCACCTCCAGTACATCGACGGCCATTGCCCTCTCAATGCTCTCGGTCAGTGATCTTTGGGGCTTTGAAGTGCCCTCTCCCATGGGGATAATGGCGTTTTTGCTGGTTGGAGCCGTGGTGGGATTCTCTGGTGTCTCAAGGTCGGAGAAGGGTGCTGGAATGGTGAAGGAATGTAGGTGGAAGGGGGAAGGAGGAGAGGAAGAGGTTAAGAAGACAAGTGCCAACGTTCTCCATTTCGAATTCGCAAGAGAACGCCGGGGGAACGTTGGCACAACGTTCTCGACCGGCTGGGTCGCAACGAATCGCGTGGGGTGGTTCGGGCGAACCAGGGTTTGTCTGGTCTGGTCCTGGGAGTGTCACCGTACGCACCGCATAGGTTCTCCTAGACACGGCATGCTTGAACTGGGGTCATGAGCGGTTCGGCCAAACCAGATTTTGGGTCACCTGGTCGTGGCAACGTTTTCTGACTATTTCCCACTATCCAAATTTTCAAAACACACCAAAAGTGGGTCGCCCGAACTGGGTGTGGACTGCCCAGCGCGCCCAGATTGTTCATTTTAAAGGTTTTGCCACTTGGATAAATTTTGGTCCCAAGTGATTGCCAAGTTTTGGCTGTCCACTTCTAAATGGGTGTTTTGGGGACCCAGAAAATATTTGAAACCTATCTAGTGATCAAGCTATACAAAATGAGAAAGAAGTAAGACATGTAGATTTTAATTATGTGACTTCATTATCAGGGATAAATTCTATCATGTCAACTTCTTCTTCTATTTGTGCATGTTCATGAAAAACTTTGAGACGATGACCATTTACCTTAAAAATGTTACCGTCGTCATCTTGAAGCATGACTGCTCCATGGACTGCTACATTGATTACCAGGTACAGTCCTTCCCATTTGCTCCTTAGCTTTCCATGGCCAAATAGCTTGACCCTTGAGTTGAACATTAGGACCTTGTCTCCAGGATGGAATTCCTTGGGCTTGATCCTCTTGTCATGCCACCTTTTGGTTCTCTCTTTATAGATCCTGGCATTATGATAGGCTTTTCTCTCCATTCCTGAAGCTCTGAGATTTGCATCTTTCTGTTCCTTCCAGCAGAGGGCAGATCCATATTCCATTGTTTGATTGTCCAATGCGCTCTGTGCTATAGCTCTACTGGCAGATGGCATGTCTTCCCGTATACAAGTTGGTATGGTGATATACCAATTGGGGTCTTGTATGCGGTCCTATATGCCCAGAGTGCATCCGGTAGTTTGCTCTTCCAAGTTGTTCCCATTTCATTGACTGTCTTTTGTAGGATGTTCTTGATTTGCTTATTGGAGCTCTCCGCTTGGCAACTTGTTTGGGGATGGTATGGAGTTGCAACATTATGCCTTATCCCCATGTCTGCCAAGAAACGTCGGAAGCCTCTATCTATGAAGTGAGACCCTCCATCACTTATGACTAGTCTTGGGGTACCAAACCTTGGAAATATGACTTCTTTGAACATCATTTTTGAATGTGAAGCATCTGCGGTTGTGCAAGGCATAGCCTCCACCCATTTGGACACATAGTCCACTGCCACCAGGATGTACTCACAACCTTGAGACTTGGGGAATGGACCCATGTAGTCAATTCCCCATGCATCAAATAGTTCCACTTGAAGGTTGTTTGTGAGTGGCATTGCATCCCAGGTGTTGATATTCCCATGTTTTTGACATCTTGCACATCTCTTCACAAAGTCTTGTGCATATTTGTACATGGTAGGCCAAAAGAATCCACTTTGCCATATCTTTGCGTGGGTTCTGAATACCCCATAATGGCCTCCATATTCTGCTCCATGGCATTTCTTAATGATCTTGATTGCTTCATTCATTGGCACGCACCTTCTCAACATTCCATCTGTTAACACCAAATTTTGGACTAGGAGCCGATAGCCGATACCAGAGGAAGATAGCCGATCTCGGAAGCAGATTCCGTCCAGTGGAAGGAAGGAAACAGCCGATTGCACGGTGAATCGGTTATCGGGCCAAGGTGACAGGAGGCGCGCAGCGTCAGTATTGATGACATCATCCAGAGTCCGCGCCGCCAGGGTGCGATCACGATCGGAGTCCATTATGGAAAGGGAAGGTTGGACTCCAAGTTACCTTAGATATAGGATAGTTTGTTAGTTTCCTTATTTATTGATAAGTTGTAATTTGACTAGGACTCTATCTTCTTACGCTCAGCGTATAAATATAAGCCCTCAGCCATTGATGTCAACAACACAACATCAATACAACACAACTTTCGGCTCCGGCCAACAAACCCTACAGTCAGTCGAGTCCGACGAATTACTTCATCCAGGCTGGGTGTCATCCGGTGGACGCAGGCTTGCTTGTAAGTATCATCAACCCCCTGTTAAACTATGTCTTTTTAGCGTCATCCGGTGGACGCGGAAGCATGGCGGATCAGGGTCCTTGCTAAGCTCTGTTTCTTTGGAGTCATCCGGTGGACGCGGGAAGCATAGTGAGTCAAGGATGATTCACGCTGGTTTACTCGATCAATCTGTGTTAACCGTCATCCGGTGGACGAGATGCAGATTAGGACGGTTTTCACGTGCGGATTAGTTATCGATTCGTGTTTGTTTGCTTGATTAATCTATTAGTTAATGTCATCCGGTAGACAGGCTATAAATTAAGATAGTTTGCATGCATGGATTAGTTATCGGCTCTAGCTAAATATGGCAATTTAGTTAGATTCATTAAGTTATCAGTATTGTTTGTTTAAATTGATAGATTTGGCCTTAGATTTACTTGAATCTGATCGTCGTTTATGCTTTTTTATGCTTATCTTACCATGATGATCGATTCCATGCTTATATCGGCTAATTCCCTATTAATCTTGTTCGTTACATGTTGTGCGTTCGGTTCTAGTTGAGACATAAGTGGTTCTGAGGTTGTCATAAGTCTTATTTTCGTGTCCTTGTTTAAGCATAATGTCGTCCGGTGGATGTTATGTATTAAGTTAAACTGAGTGTCATCCGGTGGAACAGGTTTAACCTGAACAAGGTTCGCTAGATTAGACTTGCTTTAATTTGAGGTCTGTTTATGACTACGCTAGCATTCGTTCGTGCTTCATGGACCCTGCATCGGCTAAAAAGCCGATTCAGTTGTGCTTTCACGAATAGATCATGCATATAGACTTATTTGGATATCAAACGATCTAGCTTTGTTTGCTGGGTTTGTTGAAGCCCGCTGGCCGTTAGACCAGGTGAACGCAGACTTAGTGAACTTAGCGAAGAGGGTTTACTAAAGCCGCCGGCCTTCTAGACCAGCTTTAGTAGATCTCTGCTTGTTTGACGTACAGATCAGATCTGTACACGTGATCTATTTTCTTTTGTACACATTAACCGAATTAGATCGGCTAGCACGTTATTATCCTTACATGAATATCCTGATAGCCGTTTTACTTCATTATTATACTATCAGTTCATAACATGACGAAATCGGCTTTCTAGTCGATCTCCAATTATACTGGCTCTTTGAGCCGTACAGTTGGAACTATCTGGACTTACCAGTTAGTTCCGCCTTGTGTTACTGATTATCTCTGTTTCCTTGTCAATTGCAAGTCAAATTGACTGGCACGCTTGGGTGTTACCGACACTCTTAGACCAAGTCCGAAGCTAGCTAGATCTGCGAGAGCTCTACTACTTTCAAGGGTCGTTTCCGGCTTCGCTGGTGTGTTGGGCTTAGGGAACCACTTTTTGCGCCAACACACTTTTTGGCACGCCCAGTGGGACAGATCGCTGAAGACCATGGCAAAAGGGAAGACCGCGGCAGACGGCTCCTCCAAGGAGGCCGGAGGCCCCAGAGATGATGGTGTCCACAGGGTCAGGATCGAAGACCTCAACGAGGAGGACGCGGCAGAGCTGAACAAGATTGTCGAAGAATTCGCTGATGCCTGCTTGCTTTCATTTAGCAAGCAGCGCGATGGCTCCATAGTGAAGAAGAATGCATTCCCGAGGTGGATCATGGACGGCCATTCTGATAAATCTGAAGTGGAGTGCAGGGCCGACCTCAAACAGATGCTGTAAGAAGCGACCTAGGAGGCCGCCTATTCAGCAGTCGGCCACCACCACAAATCCTTCCTGCAGACGTTCTATAACATCATGAAGACCGTCCTCAAGCGGCAGGATTGGGAGTCTTTGGGTCCGGTTTACTTCAACATACCCGCAGAAGACGCGGATCCAAAAGCAGCGGCAGGGACCTCCAATTCCTCACCGCAACAGCCGAGCCAGCCGAAAGCGCCAGTGCAAGGTGCCGCGGTGGCCGGTTCGGCTCAAAAAATAGCAGCTTCTCACAGATTATACAAAGATCAGACTCCAGAGGAGATCGCCGCTTTCATGCAGGCCACTGGGCAGACGGTGAACTCGATGAACTCACTAGTGGTGAACCCGGTGGCTAGAAGTACGCTGGCGGCAGACACGGCCAACCCTACCCCTGGATACCACGAGGGGATTACATATTAGGACCTTCAGGCAGCGCCGCATCCGGGGTACGCCCAGACGCCTAACAATCAGCTGCTGGAACAGATGAGTGCCATGCTCTGTGATACGTTCGGTTTGCAGCCGAAGACCGGGACTGGAATCAAGTACAGGCGTCCTTACCCCGAGTGGTACGACCGAGTGACGTTGCCGCCCAGGTATCGCTTGCCCGACGTCTCCAAGTTCAGTGGGCAGGACGACGTCACTGTCACAGAACCGACCAATTTATACGAGCACAAGTACAACGATCGCATTTTTAATAGCAATCAAGTCGCACTTGAGCCAATATAAACCCGGTAGTCCGGAAATCTCGAAGGATTTCAAATATTTTCATACCCCAAGGATCATTCATTCAGCAACAACCGATCACATGATACATAAGTTTGCAACAGAATTTAAACATCAGAGTACAACATAATCTTTTACACAAATACAGTAGTAGCGGAAGTCAACATAGTTTTACACCACAGAGTTCAAATACGAGTACCAACACGTGGCCATGTCACAGCATTCTTACAACGACTAAGGATAGATAATGACCCTGCCCTCAGGTCTTGTCTTCTTCGCCCGCAGGGGTGAAGCAGTTCTTGCAATACACATAGTAGACTACACCATCTGCAACAATGGGAATAAAACCCTGAGTACTCGATTGTACTCAGCCAGACTTACCCGACAGGGAGTAAATAAAAAGACTCTCAAGGATATGCAGGCTTATTTGGTGGAGCTCAGAGGATAGCAACATTTTGCATAAAAGGCATTACTACAGTAGTTTCTCAACTTATACATTTTAATTGAGATAAGCTTCGATTTCAGTTAAGCTATTTAAACTAAGATTTGCCACTATACTAAGCATTCACTGAATATTATAGCAATCAATAAAACCATATGATTTCCGATATCCACGGATATCAACCTCATCTCACCATAATCAATCTGTTCAAGTTATTAGCCTCTACCTCACCAGAAGATCAGTTCAGTTTCTCACTAACCAGGAGAGATGGCGATTCGAATCGATTGTACCAGCTGGCAAATATGCCAATCACAAACGCTGTCAGCCGAGCCACTGGCTTCTTGGGTCACCGTTAAATCCTTCTGAGACGCAATATGTCGCGAGTTTGGCGGGGACCATATTCTCAGAGACCAACCCACTTCCAGGATGCATCAGGTCCCTGACCTGCCCTTGGTAAAATGGTGTCTCCGCACATACTTCCTACCTCCAGAATATGTCTACCTAGTCGCACCAAAGCTCGGCTCAGAAAGAAATACTCGGCTTCGCGGTCAGAACGACTTATCTGGCCAGCTATGTGACGACGTCCTTCAATCTCAACTGATGTCTGGTGGCCTCAGTCCTAGTCGGCCGCAAGCAGCACCGAAGACGGCATGACCTCAACCCTGTCATGCGGCTCCCCGCTACCTAGCCTTGATTCTCTAATTACACACTGTGGCATGGTGGCACATATAGTCCATCATGTGGAATCCATCCCCAACATCATTAGTAACCACCTATGCTCGCGAAGGACAGGAAATCCCTCAACTTCTACCGGTCTAAGCGTGGCTAAGCATAAGATCAAACCCATCCCTTGTCTAGTAATAACTTTAGGATCAAGTATAAGTGGACAAGGTATAAATGCAGCAACGGTATCATATCAACTCCTATACTTAAGTCCACAATCATACGATTTAATAAAGACCAGTGCATTTGTAAAAAGAGTAGGTGGAGACTTAGGGATGCTCCGGGGCTTTCCTTTCATAAAGTTAGTAGGTTGGTGATCAGGGCGCTCAGGAAGTTCAGCCTCCTCCTCCTGGCCTTCGGGAACCTCTGGCACCTCAATCTCCGGCGGAACTCCTTCCTCCGGTGGATCGAACTGCAACAGCGTCACTCCTCCCGGCGATCCTGTATGCATGATATGCATATATGAGAACTGAGAATGCACATGAAATGCAAGATAGAGATGCACAAATTAACCCATGATATGCAATCAGTTTAACAATCCACACTCATTTACTGAGTACGTGCATATTTCTTCTCTAGACAACCAACTCATACTCACCCTTCTTAAGCAAAGCATAGAACAATTTCTCGTCCCGGGTAAGAGGTCTACAACCTGCACTTAATAATTAACATGCATCAACTAACCTACCACAATCATCTTATAACTAACAAGCACGAGCAACATCATATAAACAAAACATTAACCTTGCTGCCCTAAGCTCAAATTAGGATCAGCTCCACTGTTTTAAACAAGTGACAATGCTGGAACATCACAGAAACGCATGAAAACACTCTCAAGTCAACTAGCACTTGCTTAAAAGCAATTTAAACAACCATAGCTTATAACTGGACCTACTATTTACTATGCCCAGAAAAATTTAGAAAGATTACAGTAGATAAAGCATTTCCAGATTAGCCTACTGCTAAAATTTCAAGTCATTTGGACAAGTATAACAGTCTACACAAAAATAACAAACAACCAGCTTTTTAAGAAATGGAAAATACTTAACACAGTGAAAAGTATCAAACAACAGATTTCCCATTTTTCTTAGCTTCTTCACAACATAGCATGGTTCAGGAAAAATATTCATGATCATATCCTTAACACATTAAGCATGGTAATTTTTGCAAGATTAAAGCATAAAAGGCACATTATACAAGACATCATATAAATAACAGTGAAACACCAGCAAACATATTTTTCTCAGATTCTACTTCTATAAACAAGATTAATGCAAGTGGAATCATATTTTTATCACATTCCTAGAATTACTTATGCATTTATCAAGTTTGCAAGCAATTAACAAATTAAATATAACTGCACAGAAAATTTATCCAAAAAGCACATGTTATATTTTTCATACATAGAGCACAAAAATACAAACCCAACAAAATTGGTTTCACCTCATTTGGACACTCCTAGCTCCAAATATGAATTTTGGAAGATTTTACATATTTTCTGAAAATCAATTTCATAAATCGCTTAAAAAGGAAAACGACCCTAACTGCTAGATCCACCCAACTCAGTGTACTCCAGGCGCTACCAAGCCACTGACGCGTGGGGCCTCGGGTCAAACTGACCCCACGTGACAGAGAGAGAGGAAGAGTCGCCGGCGCTGACCGGCGAGAACTCGCCGACGGCGAGGTCTCCGGCGGCACCGAGACGACCTACCGACTCGTGGCAACGAGGCGAACTCGATGGACTAACTCTCGAACCCTATCGCGCACCAGAGCACGCTCGTCGCCGGCAATGGCGGACGGCGGAGGCACGGCGAACTTGCGCCGGCCGATTCCGGCCGTTACTCGCGCGGCTAAGCTTCGTTCCGAGACTCTGGAACCCTAACAGACCTATACGCGTGACGAATCGACCTTTGGTGCACGCTAGCTTGATGACCGCGCGCGCATGGCGGCTCGGTGGCGAGCAGAGCCGCGGCGAGCTCGGGTTCCGGCGAACCTAGAGGACGAGCGACCCAACCAACTCTCCAGGCTAGATCTACAGCTAACGGAGACCCCTAGACGAGCAAGAGAGAGGGAAGCCGGCCACGGCATTGTGCTCGATGCGGCGAGCAGTGAGCTCGGCGGCACTCCGGCAATGGCGCGGCGGCGACGAACCCTAGAAGCTTTACCTTGCGGTCTCAGGCGCTGAGAGTAGGTCGAGGAGGTAGAGTAGAGGAAGGCGAAGCAAGGATGGAGATGGAGCGGTCGGAGACGGCGCGGTGGCGGCGGATTTCACCGTGGAGCTGGCTCGGCGGCGATGGCAATGGCGGAGAGGAAAAACGGAGAGCAGAGAGGCGAGAGCGAGAGAGAGAGCGAGTGGAGCGGCCAGGGGGCAGGGTGGAGTGTCGCCTTCGGTTTTGCAGGGGCGCAGCAGGGCAACGACGGCGTACGGCGCCACCTGGCGGCGTTTTGCTGTGGCGGCCACGTCGGCGATGACTGAATCGGCTTTGATTCAGTTTCAACGAAACTGACTGAAACTCGATTTTGATCGATCTCTAGCTCGTGATCTAGGGTGTTTCAGCAAAAAGTTCACTAATATGGATGAAAGAGCTACATGAGTAGATCATTTGGTATTAGAACACTTTACTCTAGATCGGCCTGGATTGAGAGATAAAGATCAAGGAACATGGGTACACCGAAACTGAAAACCACTTTAGACTTAGGAAATTTTTGAACTTTGAAACAGCCCCAACTTGGCACTAATTCAACTTTTTGACCACCTTCCACCCATTTTCATGAGTTGACCCAAAAATAAAGTTTGTTGCTTATAAAATTTTACACAACTTTGCTTAAGGGTGCACTGACATGAAAAATGCCCTTCTTGTTTTGTCAAACAGAATAGCTTTTAGAGGGCTCTCTAGTCAACTATGAGCTAGAGGGGTATTTTGGGGATTTCACCAACATGAACATTGTTCCAAATGTTATCCCAAACATGTCTAAGGCATCTAGAATAGTAAACAAGCATCACATTTGCATGTCAACACATCTAGCATATTATGGACATATAAACAAACATATAGCAATTAAAGGAAACCAATTCAAATGCAATGATGATGATGCATGAAATGTCATGATCTATGCTTGATGACATGCAAATGCAAGTGTGAAAATAGTAACTAACACTAGGGTGTTATAGCCCTTCCCCCCTTTAAAAGAATCTCGTCCCCGAGATTAGAGTTAATTACCATTGCTTATAGAAAGAAGGATAGACTTCCTTGAGGTAATCTTCTCGCTCCCAAGTCGCATCCCAATGACTTTGGTTGTTCCACACCACCTTGTAGAACTTGATCACTCGGCTACGGGTGACTCTTTCTTTGTAATCTATTACTTCAACAGGCTTTTCTTCATAGGTCAAATCTGATTTCAACTTGATATCACCAAGATCCACTTGTTCTTCCGGTACCCGCAAGCATTTCTTGAGTTGGGATACATGAAACACATTGAAGATAGTGGACATGTGTGGTGGCAACCGTAACTTGTATGCTACTTTCCCACTTCTTTCCAGAATTTGAAAAGGACCTACAAACCTTGGAGCTAACTTTTGTTTCACTCCGAAGCGTTGTACGCCTTTCATAGGTGACACCTTCAAGTATACATAGTCACCAACTTCAAATTCCAATGGTCTTCTTCGCTTGTCCGCATAACTCTTTTGACGAGTCTGAGCGGCTTTGATATATGTTTGAATGGTATGCACTCTCTCTTCAGCCTCTTTCACGAAGTCAATCCCGTAGTATCTCCTTTCTCCTGATTCAACCCAATTGAGAGGAGTTCTACATTTGCGCCCATACAAAGCTTCAAAAGGAGCCATCTGAATACTCTCTTGATAGCTATTGTTGTATGAGAACTCCACCAAAAGTAACCATTCTTCCCACGAACCTTTAGACGATAAAACACAAGCTCTCAACATATCTTTAAGAATTTGGTTTACCCTTTCAGTCTGACCAGAAGTTCGAGGATGATAAGCTGAACTGCGAACCAAATTGGTTCCCAAACACTTGTGTAGATGCTCCCAGAAGCGTGCAATAAATTGCGGGCCTCTGTCGGAAACTATCGTCCTTGGCACACCATGTAACCGAAGTATCTGAGCAAAGTAGAGCTGTGCCAACTGATGAGGACGATCTGTAGTTCGAACTGGTAAGAAATGTGCAATCTTAGTCAACCGATCTACAATCACCCAAATCGAATCATGACCTTTTTGTGTTAGTGGCAACCCAGATATGAAATCCATGGTTATCTCATCCCATTTTCAACCTGGAACTGGTAAAGGTTGCAATAGACCTGCTGGCTTAAGATAAATAGCTTTCACGCGACAACAGGTATCACACCTGGCCACATAAGCTGCAATTTCCTTCTTCATTTTGGTCCACCAGAACCTAGGTTTCAAGTCTTGATACATCTTACTACTACCAGGATGGATAGACAACTTGGACAAATGAGCCTCGTCCATAATCTGATTCCTCAACTCACGGTCTTTTGGTACTACCAAGCGATCCTTGAACCACAATATACCTTTTTCATCTACTCGGAAATGAAGTATTTCTTGTTCTTTCATCTTTCTCTTGATATGATATATGCCAGGATCTGTTTTCTGACCTTCAATAATCTTGCTTTCCAAAGTACAACTGAGAGTAATATTATTCAACACCATCGGATGCATAAGATTGAATCCGTCCGCTAGCAAAGGCTGCAATACATTGCAATGAGACTTTCGGCTCAAAGCATCGGCTACGACATTAGCCTTGCCCGGATGATAGTGTACTTCTAGATCATAGTCTTTGATCAACTCCAACCACCTTCTTTGCCTCATGTTCAACTCAGGTTGAGTGAAAATGTACTTGAGATTCTTGTGATCGGAATAGATATGACATTTGTGACCCATCAAATAGTGGCGCCAAATCTTCAATGCATGAACTACAGCGGCAAGTTCCAAATCATGAGTAGGATAGTTTTGCTCATGTTTTCTCAATTGACGTGAGGCATAAGCAATGACTCGGCCTTCTTGCATGAGAACACATCCTAACCCAGTGCCATAAGCATCACAGTACACATCAAAAGCCTTTTCAATATCAGGTTGTGCAAGAACTGGAGCAGTGGTCAACAACGTTCGCAAGGTGCGAAAAGCTGTTTCACACTCCTCACTCCACACAAACTTGGTATCTTTATGCAACAACTTGGTCATAGGTTGAGCTATCTTAGAGAAATCTTGGATAAAGCGGCGATAATACCCAGCTAATCCCAGAAAGCTACGAACCTCAGACACATTGGTTGGTGACTGCCAATCCAACACCTGCTGAACTTTTGACGGATCTACAGAAATACCTTCAGCAGATAAGATATGGCCCAGAAAAGGCACTTTAGTCATCCAAAACTCACACTTGCTGAACTTAGCATACAGCTTATGTTCCCTGAGTCTAGTCAAGACTATCCTCAAGTGTTCAGCATGATCCTCCATGTTTTCAGAGTACACCAGAATATCATCAATAAAGACTACCACGAACTTATCCAACTCAGGCATCAATACCGAATTCATTAGATACATGAAATGTGCAGGAGCATTGGTTAATCCAAAAGACATAACCAAATACTCATACAATCCATACCGAGTGGAGAAAGCCGTCTTGGGAATATCTTGTGGTCTGATCTTAATTTGATGATACCCAGATCTCAGATCAATCTTGGAGAAAACCTTAGCCTTGGATAATTGATCAAACAAGATATCAATACGAGGTAGAGGATACTTGTTCTTAATTGTTACAGCATTAAGTGGCCTGTAATCCACACACATACGCAAAGTTTCATCCTTCTTAACAAAGATTGGAGGACAGCCCCACGGAGAAGAACTAGGACGAATAAATCCTTTGTCCAATAACTCCTGGAGTTGTTTCTTGAGTTCAGCTAACTCATGAGGAGGCATTCTATACGGCCTTCGAGAAATAGGTGCCGTACCGGGGATAAGTTCTATTGCAAACTCCACATCTCGATCAAGAGGAAGTCCGGGAAGATCATCCGGAAAAACATCAAGAAACTCACATACTACAGGGATGCTCTAAAGTGTTACGGCCTCAACTGAGAAAGAGAGACTAAAAAGATCTCCCCTACGGGGCAGATGAACCTGAAAAGTGCCTTCACCTTGGGGTTCCTTCAGTGACAACATCCGATTAGGGACGTCCAACACCGCACCCCGCTTGTCCATCCAACTAACCCCCGAAATAACATCCAGACTCAACCCTGGTAGCACAATAAGACTACTGATGAAAACCCGATTACCAATCTCAATGGCCACATTCCCGACACCATGACGCGTACAATTTTCAGCCCCAGCTGAAGTTATCCGGAAACTATGGCTCAACTCAACAATTGGTAATGCATGCTTTTGTGCAAATGCTTGACTCACGAAAGAATGCGATGACCCAGAGTCGAACAAAACAATAGCAGGATACTGATTCACAGAAAACATACCCGCAGTGACTGGTTCACCTTCCAGAAGCTCCTCAGCAGTAGTGTGATGCACACGACCCTGCCTGGGATGAGGACAATAGCGAGAGATATGCCCCTGCTGACGACAATTGAAACAAGGCCCAAGACCTTGATTGGTTTTCGCTTGGGAAGTATTGCTTGAAGGAACATTGTTCTTGTTCAAAGGCACTGCGAAACCTTTCTTGTAGCGTTGTGGTGCTGGCTGCTGTTTCTTGGGAGGAGGTCTGAATTTTGCTCCAGGAACAGCTGGACGGTAAGCAAGGCGATTTGCCACAGCACGACTAGCTGCCGGAGTCCTTGGGTGAGAAGAGCCTCCTTCAAAGGGCCTCCTGTCTCCCTTGGAAGCAGTGTGCAAGTTGTTCTGTTTCTCTTGGATATAAGCTTCACTGATAAACTCGTTGAAAGTTGTACGAGCGTTGTTCGCCAAAGTCTTCATGAGCTTGGTACTAAGGCCTCTCTTGAAAGTTTCAATCTTCTTTTCATCAGTATCCACCATCCACGGAGCATACCTTGACAGATTGTTAAAGGCATGATGATACTGAGTGAGGGTCTTGGTACCCTGAGTAAGCTGCATGAACTCATTCACCTTCATCTTGATCAAGCCTGCTGGAATGAAATGTTCCCTGAAATCCTTAGTGAACTGCTCCCAGGTGATATCAGCAACCACAGGGTAGGCGGTCTTGCGATTGGCCCACCATATTCCAGCTTGGCCTTGCAGCAACATAGCAGCAAAGCTAGCCTTCATGATTTCAGTCAACCGCAGCACAGAGAATGACTGCTCAATAGTGTTCAGCCACTCATCAGCTTCCAGTGGTTCAACAGCCTGCTTGAATACCGGAGGCTTAGTGTCCATGAAGTCCTTGTAGTCACTGTACTGGCCATCGCCATTCCTGCGACGCCTATCACGATCACAATTGTTGTTGTTGTTGTTAGCAACCATCTGCTGCAAAATAGCCTGCTGAGTATCCAGGAACTAAGCAAACATCTGCTCCTGGGTACGTGGTGGAGGAGGCGGTAACTCCTCATCCTCATGCTCATTCCCACCACCACTGGTTGACCCATGACGACAGGTATGAGGTGCCATCTGTAGCAACACACAACAACCATTGTTAGGTGTCAGTTATGCCAAAGAGAACCGAAAAATTATGCCCAGAAGATATCAATGATCATTTTTGATAACCAACAAACGGCACAATAATTAAATAATCATCACACAACCGCACAATAACAAGGTGCAACTAAAAAGGGGTTTCCAAACTGCATAAGTTACCATTACTTAATTAGAAGTTTGATGGTTCCAGCCCTGAACACACAGGGTTCACATATTACAAACCAGGTTCTACCCATTATATTACATTAAAGGTTTTTCCACTACAAAAGGGTGCCGATCATGGCAAGAGCACTAGAAAGAGCCTAGTCATCGTGGTCACTGTCCATGCCAGACACGTTCCCACCATGGTCATCACTCTCGTCAACAGGCATGATCTCCTCGGGGTCTTCTTCCTCTTCTTCCTCACTTGCTTCACCATCATCGAGGATGAAACGGATCAACACGGTTGTTCAGACGATGAACATCCTGCTGCAACTCCCAAACCTGCTGCTGACTAGCACGCAACTCCTGCAGAAACTCATCGCGCTGATGTGTCAAGCTCATATTGCGATTGTCAAGCTGGCGGTGAAGATCTACATTCTGCCTCTCGAGCACCTCAACACGGCGATCAGCTGCCAACAAAGCGCCAGTGCATCGTAACAACTCATTGCGACAGGCAGTGAGAGCTACCACCAAGTCATCTGAGCTACGACGAGCCATACGTGCCCACTCTTCATCTTCTAGCTTCTTCTCCACAGCATCATGCAGGGCTTCAAAGCACTTCATCCAACCATCCCTAGTAGAATAATGCATCCTCAGGACAGCAAACATAACACTCATAGAAGCACCCGTGCTATGAGCACGCTCATCTCTGCCTCGCTCCAAGGAAGCTTGGCTAGACTGAGCCCACTCACCCTGAGAAGCATCCACCCTGGGAAAAACATTTGCTGGCCCCAAATCAACTCTCTTGTTGAACCTGGTGCAAATGTCCGTCAACACCTCGAAAGCTGCAAGCTGCGCACCATCCCATGGCGTCTTCATGTCAACTTCCACCTTTATTCCTGGAAATGACCAGCCCCTTCCAAGCACAGGGATAGTCACCCAAACATCAAACCAAGGCTGCACCATGGTTTCCGCTGGCTTCCAGAAATACAGTGGTGGCTCTGCATACCCCACAGACTTCAACAACCTCCATAGCACAGTGGGTGTGCCAAACTGCTCCAGAAACTGACCACTCTGCGGCTCACCTTCAGCTGCCATCTGGTACATTACAACATCTTTCAGCATTTAGAATAAGATAGGGCAGCACAAATTTTATCATAGGGGAGGGAAATAGTACAAATAGCTTGAATTAATTTCATGATCATGATGCATGCACGTGCCACGACCTCACACATAGTATATATTAACTAACGTTATAGTCGGTGGCATACCACGTGCTCTCATATACGTAACTAACCGTGCTATATGTTTTGCGTGGTTAGTGTACCTGCAGAAGATTCATTTCAGCCCAATTCCCAATGTATGCATGGCAACAAGAAGCACTTTTCACCGGAAATGTTCCCATGAACATTTGCGACCCCAAAAGTAATTACTCCACCTTACTTCCTTAAGTACACATATGGATCACATGTACTCACTTCAGTAACCATAACACTCACCATCGATCGACGGTTGTTCGATCTTACACTCACATCTCACCTTACCTCAGGCGACGTGGCACATTGGCCCATAAGAAGCAATAAGAAATCGACAGTTCATAATTATCCGCACGATAAAACCAAATGAACCGCTAATAGAAACATGATGCAATTTTCCCCAAGTCAATACTTACATAAGCCACCTAATTACCACATATATATATATAGGGCTATAGGACTTGGTCATTGGTACTCATAAGTTTTGCAAACACTTGGTTTAAATCACCTATACACACTACCAGTTGGCAATTAGTTTATAAAACTCAAAACTCTTTTAATTTTTTAAATAGTCAAGTGACGGTATATGCTGAATTATACTCTGGTACCAGCTGTCACAGAACCGACCAATTTATACGAGCACAAGTACAACGATCGCATTTTTAATAGCAATCAAGTCGCACTTGAGCCAATATAAACCCGGTAGTCCGGAAATCTCGAAGGATTTCAAACATTTTCATACCCCAGGATCATTCATTCAGCAACAACTGATCACATGATACATAAGTTTGCAACGGAATTTAAACATCAGAGTACAACATAATCTTTTACACAAATACAATAGTAGCGGAAGTCAACATAGTTTTACACCACATAGTTCAAATACGAGTACCAACACGTGGCCATGTCATAGCATTCTTACAACGACTAAGGATAGATAATGACCCTGCCCTCAGGTCTAGTCTTCTTCGCCCGCAGGGGTGAAGCAGTTCTTGCAATACGCATAGTAGACTACACCATCTGCAACAATGGGAATAAAACCCTGAGTACTCGATTGTACTCAGCCAGACTTACCCGACAGGGAGTAAATAAAAAGACTCTCAAGGATATGCAGGCTTATTTGGTGGAGCTCAGAGGATAGCAACATTTTGCATAAAAGGCATTACTACAGTAGTTTCTCAACTTATACATTTTAATTGTGATAAGCTTCGATGTCAGTTAAGCTATTTAAACTAAGATTTGCCACTATACTAAGCATTCACTGAATATTATAGCAATCAATAAAACCATATGATTTCCGATATCCATGGATATCAACCTCATCTCACCATAATCATTCTGTTCAAGTTATTAGCCTCTACCTCACCAGAAGATCAGTTTAGTTTCTCACTAACCAGGAGAGATGGCGATTCGAATCGATTATACCAGCTGGCAAATATGCCAATCACAAACCCTGTCAGCCGAGCCACTAGCTTCTTGGGTCACCGTTAAATCCTTCTGAGACGCAATATGTCGCGAGTTTGGCGGGGACCATATTCTCAAAGACCAACCCACTTCCAGGATGCATCAGGTCCCTGACCTGCCCTTGGTAAAATGGTGTCTCCGCACATACTTCCTACCTCCAGAATATGTCTGCCTAGTCGCACCAAAGCTTGGCTCAGAAAGAAATACTCGGCTTCGCGGTCAGAACGACTTATCTGGCCAGCTATGTGACGACGTCCTTCAATCTCAACAGATGTCTGGTGGCCTCAGTCCTAGTCGGCCGCAAGCAGCACCGAAGATGGCATAACCTCAACCCTGTCATGCGGCTCCCCGCTACCTAGCCTTGATTCTCTCATTACACACTGTGGCATGGTGGCACATATAGTCCATCATGTGGAATCCATCCCCAACATCATTAGTAACCACCTATGGCGGAGAGGAAAAACGGAGAGCAGAGAGGCGAGAGCGAGAGAGAGAGCGAGTGGAGCGGCCAGGGGGCAGGGTGGAGTGTCGCCTTCGGTTTTGCAGGGGCGCAGCAGGGCAACGACGGCTTACGGCGCCACCTGGCGGCATTTTGCTGCGGCGGCCACGTCGGCGACGACTGAATCGGCTTCGATTCAGTTTCAACGAAACCGACTGAAACTCGATTTTGATCAATCTCTAGCTCGTGATCTAGGGCGTTTCAGCGAAAAGTTCACTAATATGGATGAAAGAGCTACATGAGTAGATCATTTGGTATTAGAACACTTTACTCTAGATCAGCCTGCATTGAGAGATAAAGATCAAGGAACATGGGTACACCGAAACTGAAAACCACTTTTAGACTTAGGAAATTTTTGAACTTTGAAACAGCCCCAACTTTGCACTAATTCAACTTTTTGACCACCTTCCACCCATTTTCATGAGTTGACCCAAAAATAAAGTTTGTTGCTTATAAAATTTTACACAACTTTGCTTAAGGGTGCACTGACATGCAAAGTATCTAAAATGCCCTTCTTGTTTGGTCAAACAGAATAGCTTTTAGAGGGCTCTCTAGTCAACTATGAGCTAGAGGGGTATTTTGGGGATTTCACCAACATGAACATTGTTCCAAATGTTATCCCAAACATGTCTAAAGCATCTAGAATAGTAAACAAGCATCACATTTGCATGTCAACACATCTAGCATATTATGGACATATAAACAAACATATAGCAATTAAAGGAAACCAATTCAAATGCAATGATGATGATGCATGAAATGTCATGATCTATGCTTGATGACATGCAAATGCAAGTGTGAAAATAGTAACTAACACTAGGGTGTTACAGTCACCACCATGGAGCACATCAGCCGCTACCTGACCCAGCTCGGCGAGGCCTCATATGAGGTAGCTTACAGGGTCCGGCTCTTTCCGCTATCACTGACAGGGCCGGCGTTTAGCTGGTTCGCGTCCATGGAGCCTGGCTCGATTCAAGGTTGGGAAGATCTGGAGACCAAGTTCCATAATTACTTCTTCTCTGGCACCAGGGAGAAGGACATCACAGATCTCAACAACATGCGCCAAAGGCCGAATGAAGTTGGATCGGCCTTCGTCAGGCGATTCAGGGAAACCAGGAACATGTGCTACTCCTTGAACCTGAACGACAAGCAGCTCGCCAAGATAGTGGTCAGTGGGCTGCTCCCACACGTCCAAGAAAAGCTGGTGGGCACCACCTTCAACAGCATCGGCGAGGTGATGCAGAGGGTGGCCGCATTAGAGCAGCAGGCCCAGAGCTTCAAGAAGGAATTGAAATACAAGCAGTCGGTTTATGTCTGTAATTCTGACTCAGAGGATGGGGAGGACGAAGAAGTGGCTGCTGTTGAGCTCAAATGGGGTACAAAGCCCATGGCCGTGCCAAAAGGTTGGAGCGCGGATGATCAATATGATTTTGACACGCGCAAGCTAGACAAGCTCTTTGACCTGTTAGTCAGCGCGGGCCACATCACCTTCCCGGCTGACTACGTCAAGCCATCTCCTGAAGACTTGCAGGGGAAACTGTTCTGCCAGTACCACGGCCTCACCTCACACTCCACAAACGGCTACCGTAATTTCAAAGCAGTGATCCAGAAGGCCATTAGGCGTGGCCTGTTGAAATTTGAGGCCCCTCCCAAGGGGAAGATGAAAATCGACAAATTCCCATTCCCGAAGGGGCAGAACATGGTCCAGATCACAAACCCCCCAGCCAAGGTGAAGGTGCTGACCTCTGAACGGGCCAAGAAGAACTCCTCGGTTGATACCGATGCGCAGATCACAGCTGAGGAGCTAGCGCTGATCAAAGAAAGGAGGGAGCAGAACCAGAAGCAGCTGGAGAAGGGAGAGTCCAGCGGCACCAAGAGCAGGAGGCCCACACACCAGCATCTCTTGAATAAGTGGCGGTGTCAGAAAGAGAAGGACCATCAGAGGCAGCTGCAGCGTGAAGAGGAGGAATACCGCAGGTGGCTCCGCGAGGAAGAAGAGGTGCACTATCACGAAGAACTGGCTCGCCGCCGGGAAGGTGAGGAGGATCACTGGCATTGCCCGTTCTTCCGACACTGCTGGAATGAAGGCTTGAGACTGCCAACGCTGCGCAACTGTCCAGAGTGCAGCGATTAGTACCGAGAGTACAGGCAGTCCCAGATCAACCGTCGGTCTATGCACGAGAGGCTAGGAAGCCCCCGTAGCCCGCGGGATCGGCGTGAAAAAAGGGACCTGCGCGATCGGCTTGATGAGGCGGTGATTGAACGCCAACAGCCGGTTTGGCAGGGGAACCAGTGGTGCCCGGGAGATCTAACTAGAAGCCAAAGGCACCGGGTGCAGCGGCTCAGGAACAGGGAGCTCCAGACTGAGGGGCGTGCCAAGCGGGTGTGGCGCGAAAAGCCTTCACAAAGTAATGGGAAAGCTGTGGCCGACGTGCAGATGGTGTTTGTGCTACCTGCAGAGTTCAGAGCCAAGAGGTACGATATCGATTCCGACTCAGACGACTCGGGATCAGAAGAAAGAGTGGCCAAGTTAGTGCTCGCACAACAAGCTACTTTTGACAAGCCGGCCAAGAATCGACATTTGAAGGCCCTCTACCTCAAAGGTTACGTCGACGGCATGCCCATGACGAAGATGCTGGTGGACGGCGGCGCCACTGTCAATCTCATGCCCTACACCACATTCCGCAAGTTAGGCAAGGGCCCCGATGATCTGATAGAAACCGATCTGATGCTCAAGGATTTCGGGGGCAATTCTTCCAACACTCGGGGGGCAATCAACGTCGAGCTGACAGTGGGGAAAAAGACACTGCTCACCACCTTTTTCGTGATCGACAGTAAGGGCGCTTACAGCTTGCTGCTCAGACGCGACTGGATCCATGCCAACTGCTGCGTGCCATCCACCATGCATCAGTGCCTCATTCAGTGGCATGGCGATGAGGTCGAAGTGGTCCCGGCCGACGACTCGGTCAGCGTGGCGACGGCGGATGCCGCGTACTGGGAAGGTGGGGATCATGACTGTTTCTCCGGCAAGGATTGGGAAGGAGGCTCCATCAGGGTTAGCGATGAGAGTCAACAGCCGATCAGGGCAATCGGCTCTGAGTCTTTTTATTAAATGGAGAATCGGATCGACGGCACAGAGGGTAAGTTGGGGCAAGGATTCACGTCGGCCGACAAGCTCAAAGAAGTAGATGTTGGACCTGGCGACAGGCCAAGGCCGACATTTATTGCCGCCAACCTAGACCCGAAGTTCAGGCAGGAGCTGATTCAACTGCTAAAGGAGTACAAAGATTGCTTCGCCTGGGAATATTATGAGATGCCTGGATTGGACAAATCTATTGTTGAGCACAGGCTACCCATCAAGCCAGGGTTTCGGCCACACAAGCAGCCTCCACGTCGGTTTAGAGAGGACGCTCTACCTGACATTAAGGCTGAAATCACGAGGCTGTTAGAAGCCAAGTTCATTCGAGCTTGCCGATATGCCGAATGGATATCGAACATCGTCCCTGTGTACAAGAAAAATGGTAAATTACGAGTCTGCATTGACTTCAGGAATTTAAATAGAGTTACACCGATGGATGGCTACCCTATGCCAATAGCCGATATGCTGGTAGACTCGGCTGCTGGGCACCAGGTCATTAGCTTCATGGATGGCAATGCTGGTTATAATCAAATTTTTATGGCTGATGAAGACATCCCGAAGACTGCCTTCAGGTGTCCTGGTGCGCTTGGTTTGTTTGAATGGGTGGTCATGACGTTTGGTTTGAAGAATACCGGTGCAACTTATTAGAGAGCTATGAATTACATATTTCATAAGTTGATTGGCAAAATCGTTGAAATCTATATATATGACTTGGTGGTGAAATCCAAGAGCTATAAGGACCACCTGGCCGATCTGAGGGCCACTCTGGAGTGCACAAGGAGACATGGCTTGAAGATGAATCCTAACAAGTGTGCATTCGGCGTGTCGGCTAGCGAATTTCTAGGATTCATGGTCCACCGCAAAGGGATAGAGATCGGCAGCAAGAGCAAGAAGGCAATCGACGAACTTGTACCTCCAACCAACAAGAAGGAATTGCAATCCTTGCTCGGTAAGATTAACTTTATCAGAAGGTTCATCGCCAACTTATCAGAGAAGGTGCCGCCATTCTCACCATTGTTGAAGCTCAAGAATGATCAAGAGTTCAAATGGGGTGACGTGCAACAGAAGGCTTTTGACGAAATCAGAGAATACATGAAAACTCCACCTGTCTTAGTACCGCCACGGACAGGAAAGCCTTTTAAGCTGTACGTGACGGCCGAAAGCCATACTATTGGATCGGCCCTTTTTCAAGAGTTTGAAGGGAAGGAGAGAGCAGTTTTCTACCTGAGCAGGCGGCTACTTGACCCTGAGACAAGATATACACCGACCGAGAAGTTGTGCTTGTGCCTATTCTATTCATGCACCAAGTTAAGGCACTACCTGCTTGCCTCGGAGTGTGTGGTGGTGTCCAAGGAGGATGTCATCAAGCACATGCTTTCGATGCCGATTTTAAATGGTCGGATCAGCAAATGGATCCTGGCGCTCTCAGAGTTTGACATAAGGTTCGAATCGGCTAAGACAGTCAAAGGCCAGGCGATAGCCGATTTCATCACCCAGCATCACGGAGGATCGGCTAATGTAGCAGATATAGCGCCATGGACTATGTTCTTTGATGGCTCTTCATGCAAACAAGGTGATGGCGCCGGAGTAGTGCTCATCTCGCCACGGGGTGTGCGCTTTGAGTATGCTTTTCAGATCGGGCCGATTGTCACAAACAATCAGGCTGAATATGAAGCCGCGTGGAAAGGTTTCAGCTTCTGCATGAAGCAAATGCCGATGCAGTTGAGGTATTTGGCGATTCACAACTAGTCATCAACCAATTGCTCGGCCTGTATGAGTGTAAAGACGAGATACTCAGAGGCTATTATGATCAGTGCCAGGCTCTCATCAAGAAGTTCATGTCGGTATCTCTCTGTCACATCCCCAGGGCCCAGAACCAGGAGGCTAATCAGCTGGCGTAGAACGCGTCGGGTTATCGGCCGATGCAGGAGATTTGCAACAGCGAGCAATCAGCTGATGACTGGAGGGGCGAGATAGCAGGTTACCTGGCAAATCCTTCACAATGGGTCAACAGAAAGCTAAGGTACAAAGCCACCAAGTACGTGTTGCTGGATGGTCAGTTGTATTACAAGACTATTGAAGGAATGCTGCTCAAATGCCTGGGGACAGAGGAATCAGTGAAGCTGATGAGCGAAGTACACGATAGAGTCTGCGGTGCACATCAATCGGCTCACAAGATGAAGTGGATCATCAGGAGGACTGGTTACTATTGGCCTACGATGCTGGAAGATTGTTTCAAATATTATAAAGGGTGTCAAAAATGTCAGAAGTTTAGAAATATACTGAAGTCTCCAGCCTCTGCTATGAATCATATAATCAAGCCATGGCCGTTTAGAGGATGGGGTATTGATCTAATCGGCCAAATCTACCCACCGTCGAGCAAGGGTCACAAATGGATCCTGGTGGCGACTGATTACTTCACCAAGTGGGTAGAAGCCATTCCTTTGAGGAACGCCACTTCAGCTGATGTGATCGAATTTGTAAAGGAGCACATTATTTACAGGTTTGGCATACCTCAGACGATCACAACCGATCAGGGGATAATGTTCACTTCAGAGGAGTTTATGACCTTTGCCGACGACATGGGCATCAAGATTTATAATTCATCACCGTATTATGCCCAGGCCAACGGACAAACAGAAGCTTCCAATAAAATTTTGATCAAGGTCATCAAGAAAAAGATTGAGCAGAACCCCAGAAAATGGTATTCGCATCTGAGCGAGGCGCTATGGGCATATCGCATGGCACAGCATGGATCGATCAAAGCTTCACCTTATGAGCTAGTCTATGGACACGCTGCTGTCCTGCCATGGGAGATTCAGTCTGAGACACGGCGCGTCACGTTGCAAAACAAGCTTACAGCCGGTGAATACAAAGACATTATGATGGACAGTCTAGAAGATTTGCACTGTCATCGGCTTAAGGCTTTGGAATACATTGAAAGGAACAAGGTACGGGTGGCCAAGTATTACAACACTAAGGTAAGAAGCAAGAGCTTCACCGAATCAAAGCTAGTATGGAAAGTCATTCTGCCTATTGGTACGAAAGATAGCCGATTCGGTAAGTGGTCGCCAAACTGGGAAGGCTCGTATCGTGTGGTTGAATGCGCCCCGGGTAATGCTTACATCCTTGAGGATTTAGAAGGACAGAGACTCACCAGGGCCATCAACGGGAAGCATCTGAAGAAATACTACCCTAGCATCCCAGTTGGGGGGTGATAGCCGATTCATGTGAATCTGGCTCTAACAGCCGATGCCGTGTAAGCGGGTCGCCTTCAGGACAAAAATGGCCGACATCGTAGTAACGAGTCGCCCTTAGCACAAAAATGAAATACCCCCGATGGTGTGTAACAGCTGATGCGATAAGCATCGCCTTTAGTCCAAAAAAAATAATAAAGGAAATATATATGTATCCGGACACATATGGAAATCAGATTGATGCTTTTTGAAGAAAGTTTTATTTCTGATTGTGCTTATAGGAGCCCTATTACATTCCAATCATGCGTGGCTTTGTCTATGATGTCCTGGGCGTCGGTGACAGCCACGACCTCGTTGGCGTGAGGGAAGAAGTTCGCCAGTTGGGCGCTGGCCTCCTCCATATTCTGGCCCTCCGGGAACCCGGGCTCCACGGCCTCCAGAGCAATGCCGGAGCGGAGTCGCACGGCTGTGAGAGCCCCAGTGGCGCCGTGACGAACGCCGGCCATGGCCACCTGGGAGACGCGGTGGTGAACATCCAGGAGCCGCTCCGCCTGCGTGTTGCCACGGGCATTGACGGCATTGGCGGCGGTCTCGGCAGCCACACGCAACTCTTCAAGCTGCGCGGTCAGGGCTGCAAAAGAAAGAAGTGTCAGCATGAAGGTGATTGTCAGCGCGTCACAATTCAAGATGTTACCGGCCACTGCAGCGTCCGATTCGGCGAGTTGGCCTTGCACCCTGGCCACCTCGGTTTCGGCGGCCTTAAGGGCAGCGGCTTGGGCTTCGTTGACACCCTGCAGCCGGCCATTCTCCTTCGTAGCCTCTGAGTAGAGGTTACGGTACTCCACCATCTGGTGATGGAATCGGCGACCGTCGGCGGCAGTGTAGGACCCGTCAGAAGACCCCGATTCTGATCCGGCACTCGGGGCCGGATCTTGAGGGGGTTCCTGAGGAGGCGCAGTTCGGAGAGGCCGGGTGTCCACGCCAATCGGTGCTCCCGATGGGAAAGGAATCACGCGGGCCTGACTGAAGGTTGACAAAGAAGAAGATGTGTCAGAATCGAAAGAAAACCAATGTCTTGGGTACAGACTGATTTACCTGCTGTAGACGGCTAACTGCCGGGGCGTCACCCAGCGACGACGGTCGTGATACGGGTCAGCAGCGGCATCTGCGCCAGGGGTAGCTCCAGCGGCTGCAGGGTCGGCCTGAGACGGCCCGGCACTGGTTCCCGAACCTCCGACGCCGGTAGTTCCCGCATCACTGCGCAAGACGGTGATGGTCAGATTAGATCAGATCAATGTATCAAGAAGTGAGCAGCAGCCTTCCCTAACCAGGCTCGCAGGTGATGCCTCCGTTCACCCACGGCTCGCAGGCTCTGGTTGAAGTTGTCACCTTTGGCGGAACCCGAGGCCGGCCGCTTGCCATGGTTTCCGTCGCTAGCCATGGATTTGGTTTTGGGGATTTGTTTTCTCTGATCTGAGGAGAGAAGGCCGGGTGAGCAAAGGCTTTGATGTTGCGGTTGCTCGCTCAGGCCGAGCGTGTATTTATAAAGATGAAGGCATCGAGACGGTTTCCTCCTCGGAAGGCGAGACGACGCGGCGGATTTTAGGTTGCGGTTAATCCGCGTTTCTTGAATCCGGAACAGTTGCCAGATCAGGGAGACGAAGCGCCGCCGTCAGTGGTCGCACACCGATCGGGTCTTTGGATCAGGCTGCCTAGCCGATCCTATTGTGAGTGCCCACAAGCCGATTTGTAGTGAATCAGGCTGAGAGGTTAACTCTAAGGGAAAGCAGAACAAAGCCGATGCTAAGACGCAGGCCCGTAAGCCGATTCGTATGTAGAACGGATCAGGCTGAGTAATCGATTCTAAGGTACAATGCAAGCCTGGGAGCCGATTTGCATGCAGAAACGTATCAGGCCGAACAAGTCGATTCGAAACAGGACGAAGCCGATATTAAGGTGTGAATCCAAAGGCAGATCAGGCTAAATGTTCAAACTCAGGATGAAACAGCACGAGAACAAAGTTGCAAATAGAAAAGAACATGCCAAGTAGTATATTCATCACGTTACAAAGTCAATAAAGATTGGATCAGTTCCACTAATTCAGCACGGAGCGCATGGCCAGCCTGCAACAATTGTTGATCTCGGTTTTCAGTGGACTACAACAGATCCAGGCGTTGGCATGTCTTCCTGCCTGCACCGACCAAGCTGCTGATTTCCTTCTTTTTCTGGGAGAGCTCGATCGTGCTGGTGGAAATGGTAATTTCGTGCTCGCTGATAGCCGACTCAACTGCTTCCAGTTCTTTTCTCAGTTGGTCTCGTTTCATTTTCAGTGTGTCCAGTTCTGTTTCAGCTGTGCCGATTGAAGATTTAAGCAGCCTGGCTCGATCGGCTAATCCAGTGGCCTCTTGTCTGTTGGCCGATTTATTGCTCCTCAGCTGTTCAAGCTCTGCCAGGTTCCCATGAGCAGTGATAATCCCTGATGCTGTAACTTTAAGATCACCGAGTCTCTGCAGGGATTTTAAGGTTGTCAGATTGGTTTGCTGCTGGACAAGTTCGACTATTTGATCAACCAGTCCGGGATTGGAGGCTAGAGCAACTAGATCACCCTCTAGGTGGGGAAGAAGTGCACTCAGCCGATTGCTAAAATCTGGCTCTGAAAGCCTCTCGGAGGAAGAGGCAAGTTCGTCTCTATCGCAGAATTCTTCTATGTCAAATGAATAGCCGGGAGACGAAGGCTTCGGTACCTGCAATACATACATTCTCTCATCAGAAAGGGTACAATATAGATTAATTGTTTTCTGGCAGAGACAGGATACCTGAATGAGGCCTGAGGTCTGTAGGATTGATGCCAATGTTGCTTGTTCGACTAAGACAGTTTTGTCTCCTACGGCATGCGGATCCTCATCTGTCATTGCTCGGGCAGATGGGTTTCTGCAAACCAGGAGTAAGAGCAGTATGGAGGCAAGGATAATTGCTAACAGCCGAATAGGAGTTACCTGGATTCCTCTCAGGGGAAGACTCCTCTTCTTCAAGGTTCACCCAGACTTCGTCGAAAGGGCTGTTCGGCTGTATTTTTGAAAAGAAAATTTGGTCAACCAGGGTATCTGCGTCAAGAAGAGAAAAGCCCAACGAGTAGTACCTGAGTTTTGGCTCCTTCTTCCTGGATCCCTTCTTCTTGAGCAGCTGACTCTTCATGGCCAGTGGATTCTGGTGATTCTTCGGCCTGTTTCTGTCCTGAGATATCTTGAATCGGCTGGGGTTTCACCTGGTAAAGAGCCGATTTAGGGATCGGAGCATACTGCAGTAAAGGAAGGTCGGTGCCAGTTCTGGATACCTGAACTTTTCTTGTCGAACGGCGTTTCTTGGGTGTTTGCTTTTGAAGCTGTGATGCAGCTGGTCGTTTTGAGGCAGAAGGGGGTGTCAGTATAACAGGGCCTGACATTAGTTGTCACAACGTCGGTGCTCGAGAACCTAGCCTCGCTGTCGGACAAGGGGGATAGTATTCCACTCGCTCTGGTGGATTGGATGATGAGTCCTGCGAGAAACATCTGTCAAGTAACATGTTTGACTAAAGCCGTTTTTACTGGAATCGGCTGAGAACACTTACTGCTCGGGAAGATTTGAAGTTCGAGTCCAGGGCTCTGCACTTGTCATGGACAGTCTGGCAAAATAGGTGAGCGTGCCATCGCTGCCACCAGTCATCAAAACTCTGATGGGTGATGCAGACTTGATTCCACGGCTTCGGCGAGAATGTAGGCAGGTTTGCTCCAAGTTGAAAAATTCTACCGGCCTGAAGGAGCTCTGTAACGTTCTCCCTGGGTTTCAAGGTACTCAAGAAAGGGAGCTGAGGAGGCAATTGGCCAAAGCCTAGCTATCTTGCCGCTATGTTTGGGTGATAAAATTCATAAGAGGGATAGCTAGTTGGCTTGCCGCTTGCGCTCCGAAGGTGTTTGAAGTCTACTAGCAAGGCACAAGGTTTTATGATTGCATTCAGGATTCCAGTAGCTTCATCATCAGAGCACCCATTGTTGAACTTGAAGCTGGAGGGTGCTGGAAATTCATCTTCATCCTCATAGGGGAACCAGGTAGTAACCTTTGGTCCCAAGCCCCTGTATAATGTTTCCAGCATGTTGCCCTTTGTAGTTGGGATGGTTATGGCAGAAGCAGCTTCACCATAGCTTTGATAGCCTCTGGTTTTTGGATCCTCTTCCTCTGAGTACTCGGTGGATGGAAACCTGAGGCCCTGGAGTTGTGTTCTTACCAGCTTGTGCAGATACAGGTTGAGCCACAGTTGTACTAGCCACCAAGGGCCTGTTATGCATTGTACTTCTTCACCTATGATCAAGGAGCTGAACACCCAGTTTATAAGCCCGTATGCTGCACCCAGCAGGAGTTTGCCCAGGGGGATGGAGTGTCCTTGAGCCAGTTTCTCTGCCAAGACCCGATAAGGGTATGCTGGTCCGGTAGTGGCGCCACAGAACACGAATCTCTCAAGCCACATGGTCAAAAACGCGATGTGTTCTTTCTCGCTGACGGAAGAAGAGGTTTTCTGGTGGTGTTGAACATAGCCACTCCACCCTTTATATGTGTCCAGCTTCGGGAAGTACGGGTCCTTCTTACCACTGGTGCAGAGGTCCCAGAAGTCATACGATCCAGTGATTTGAAGCCCGGTGAGCATGTGGATGGTTTTTGGACCGTCTCCGAATACAAAAGCGTTCAGGGAGTTGGACCAAAAGTGACTGGCAGCTATCAGGAGCGGCTCATTCTTTGCCATCTCTGATAATGATAGATCAAGACATTAGCTCAGATGGCGCATCTCCCAGTCCGCGCGTTTCTTCGCCGCGACGCGACGGAACCAGTTCCTCCATCCAGCAGGTACGCTCGGCCAGTTTATGAAGGACTTGGCCCAGGAAGAGGCGCCCATCATGGAGCTTCGGAATGGGAACTGGTTAGTTTCTTGAACGATGAAATCTTTGGGGACCGGATCGCCCATCGGACCCAGGTAGTAGGCGTTGGGGATGTCCATCAGCGGAATCAGAATATCGTTCCTCAGTGCCTGAATTTGAAACTCGTATTCAGTAAGGTTGAAGAGGGATTCACAAATCAGGAGGTGGATCGATGAAATTGATACCTCAGGGACCTCGGATGGAGTCGCCATTAGCTCAGGGATGGCTTGACGGCGGCGAATCGAAGCTGACGGCGGCGGATTGAAGCCCGTGGCGAAAATTGTGACGGTTTAGGGTTTCGTTTTGGTGCGAAAGTTTGAAGCGCGCTAATTTCGAAATAAAAATTGGGGGCATGTGTTACCACCAAATTTTGGACTGGGAGCCGATAGCCGATACCAGAGGAAGATAGCCGATCTGGGAAGCAGATTCCGTCCAGCGGAAGGAAGGAAACAGCCGATTGCACGGTGAATCGGTTATCGGGCCAAGGTGATAGGAGGCGCGCAGCGTCAGTATTGATGACATCATCCAGAGTCCGCGCCGCCAGGGTGCGATCACGATCGGAGTCCATTATGGAAAGGAAAGGTTGGACTCCAAGTTACCTTAGATATAGGATAGTTTGTTAGTTTCCTTATTTATTGATAAGTTGTAATTCGACTAGGACTCTATCTTCTTACGCTCAGGGTATAAATATAAGCCCTCAGCCATTGATGTCAACAACACAACATCAATACAACACAACTTTCGGCTCCGGCCAACAAACCCTAGAGTCAGTCGAGTCTGGCAAATTACTTCATCCAGGCTGGGTGTCATCCGATGGACGCAGGCTTGCTTGTAAGTATCGTCAACCCCCTATTAAACTATGTCTTTTTAGCATCATCCGGTGGACGCGGAAGCATGGCGGACCAGGGTCCTTGCTAAGCTCTGTTTCTTTGGCGCCATCCGGTGGACGCGGGAAGCATAGTGAGTCAAGGATGATTCACGCTGGTTTACTCGATCAATCTGTGTTAACCGTTATCCGGTGGACGAGATGCAGATTAGGACGGTTTTCACGCGCGGATTAGTTATCGATTCGTGTTTGTTTGCTTGATTAATCTATTAGTTAATGTCATCCGGTAGACAGGCTATAGATTGAGATAGTTTGCATGCATGGATTAGTTATCGGCTCTAGCTAAATATGGCAATTTAGTTAGATTCATTAAGTTATCAGTATTGTTTGTTTAAATTGATTTACCTTATTATAACAATATCTCTGCCCGATCAAGATTGATAGATTTGGCCTTAGATTTACTTGAATCTGATCGTCATTTATGCATTTTTATGCTTATCTTAGCATGATGATCGATTCCATGCTTACATCGGCTAATTCCCTATTAATCTTGTTCGTTACATGTTGTGCGTTCGGTTCTAGTTGAGACATAAGTGGTTCTGAGGTTATCATAAGTCTTATTTTCGTGTCCTTGATTAAGCATAATGTCGTCCGGTGGATGTTATGTATTAAGTTAAACAGAGTGTCATCCGGTGGAACAGGTTTAACCTGAACAAGGTTCGCTAGATTAGACTTGCTTTAATTTGAGGTCTGTTTATGACTACGCTAGCATTCGTTCGTGCTTCATGGACCCTGCATCGGCTAAAAAGCCGATTCAGTTGTGCTTTCACGAATAGATCGTGCGTATAGACTTATTTGGATATCAAATGATCTAGCTTTGTTTGCTGGGTTTGTTGAAGCCCGCTGGCCGTTAGACCAGGTGAACGCAGACTTGGTGAACTTAGCGAAGAAGGTTTACTAAAGCCGCCGGCATTCTAGACCAGCTTTAGTAGATCTCTGCTTGTTTGACGTACAGATCAGATCTGTACACGTGATCTATTTTCTTTTGTACATATTAACTGAATTAGATCGGCTAGCACGTTATTATCCTTACATGAATATCCTGATAGCCGTTTTACTTCATTATTATACTATCAGTTCATAACATGACGAAATCGGCTTTCTAGTCGATCTCCGATTATACTGGCTCTTTGAGCCGTACAGTTGGAACTATCTGGACTCACCAGTTAGTTCGCCTTGTGTTACTGATTATCTCTGTTTCCTTGTCAATTGCAGGCCAAATTGCCTGGCACGCTTGGGTGTTACCGACACTCTCAGATCGGGTCCGAAGCTAGCTGGATCTGCGAGAGCTCTACTGCTTTCAAGGGATATGGCTCGTCCGAAGCTAGCTGGATCTGCGAGAGCTCTACTGCTTTCATTGCAGACTCTGTACAGATATGGCTCGTCCCAGAGATGCACCTTACTCTCTTGGATGAGTTTCTTCTTGTCTGCCCCCGATGGCACATATCCTGTGACCATGAAGTTGACAATGTTTGCATACCAGGGGTTGGAGTCCGTGACCTTGAGGAGCGTGTCGTCTCGCAGGAAGACGTCGATGGGTAGATCCTGTTTGTCTTTGAATTGCATTCTAGACAAATGATCGGCTACAGAGTTTTCTACTCCTTTTTTATCTTTAATGTCAAGATCAAATTCTTGGAGCAGTAAGATCCATCTTATTAATCTTGGTTTAGCATCTTTCTTAGTGAGCAAATACTTTAATGCAGCATGGTCTGTGTAAATGATGACTTTAGCTCCAACTAAGTAAGATCTAAATTTGTCTATAGCAAAAACTACGGCCAGCAATTCTTTTTCAGTTGTTGCATAATTTAATTGCGGCCCAGTTAAGGTTTTACTAGCATATGAGATTGCATGATGTTTCTTATCTTTGGTTTGTCCTAAGACAACTAGCATCACACATTATCTCAAAAGGAAGCGTCCAATCAGGGGGTTGTATGATTGGCGCAGAGACAAGTGCTTTCTTAAGATAATAAAAGGAGTCTAAGCACTCATCATCAAAGTTAAAGGGTGCATCTTTAGCAAGCAGGTTTGTTAAAGGTCTAGCAATTTGAGAAAAATCTTTTATAAACCTTCTATAAAATCCTGCATGACAAAGAAAGCTACGGACTCCATCAACATTCGTGGGCAGTGGAAGTTGCTCTATGACCTCTATTTTGGCTCTATCCACCTCTATCCCACTCTCGGACACTCTATGTCCTAGCACTATTCCTTCTCGAACCATGAAGTGGCATTTCTCCCAGTTCAAGACTAAGTGCTTTTCCTCACATCTTTGTAAGACACGGTCCAGATTCTCTAGGCAGTGATCGAAAGTTTTGCCATAGACTGAGAAGTCGTCTGTAACAGAACCGCCTTAATCACATGGCCCACAGGCACCTGTCATTGTCACTAATGACCTCTAACAGCCGTACCCTGGGTCCCAAATGATCGAGGCAGCCCTGCCGGGCTACATCAGTGCCCGTATGCCGACAGGATCTCCATTGCGAAGCCATTACAGAGTTACAACATTTCATAATCAAAATACATCAGAGTAAATGCGGAAGATTAACTAGTACTTAAATTACAAACCGAGTTCAAATAGTAAATAAGTGTAGTCATTACAAACCAACTTAGAACAGTAGCAGTGGCATTGGAACAACGATACAACATAAATAGATAGTAGATAATCGAACCCAGCCCACGGGTCCTTCACTCCTCACCACTATCCTCTTCGATCACTGTAGCACAGCAGGGGTCGAGACAAATCTCCGGCTGTGGCCCTCCTGCAACGGGGTTAACAAACCCTGAGTACTGGGTACTCCGCAAGACTTACCCGACTAAGAAAAATATTTGACTCTTGGAATGCAAGGTTAGGGGTAAGGCTTAGCAGGAGGTAAGGGGTTTAGCAGAAAAGCATTACTATCCTATCTCAGTATTTTTGCTCATTGAATAACCTTATTAATATCATAAGTCATCATTCATCACTTCCATCTATTTTATTCTTTTCATTATTCTCAAACATCCTATTCTTCGAACCACTTTTCGAGGTAGACGTGAGGATCAAGTCTCCATAACCGAGGAGCACGTCGATTCGAATCAAGTAAGTATACCCAGCTGGGGATTCTATCCACACTGCATATGTAGCACTTAAGCTTGCATATGCCAACCCATTGTCACGGCTTTTCTATCCCGGACCCGGTCCTACGCCACCCGAGAGCACAGTACTCCACTAGTCTCCAGGCACGCCGGCCACGTGGGTACACGCTACTCTCGCCATCTCTCCACTCCCAGTGCGCGGTTGTCGGTTCCAGCAATAGAGCGACCTGACTCTAGGCTTTCCGAATTGGTATGTGGCTAGGTTGTTCATCATGATCACAACAGGCCTTACAACGAACGGTCCCTACTGCTTTCCGTCAGAAACCATGCATTGGGACTCTAACCCAAATACCCTGGATTCTGCCCGGTTTTCAAATCCCTTCCCGATGATGACGATCAGTTGGGACTCTAACCCAAACAGATGGCCGACCACTCGGGAAACCCATCCATTACAATAACAGTGTCCCGGCCAAAGGACCCTGCCATCATACATGGACTCATACCCATCCCTTGATAATTCTTCATTCCAAATATCAAGTTTAAAATAGCATTTTTGCAACTCTAATATTTAAGCATGACTAAGCATTTTTCAACTCATTTCAAATCATTAGGTTCCTTGGATAACAAGTAGTCAAGGATGGTAAATGCATCAATTGTTTTATCACGCAACTCCTAACAACTTAATGCAGTTGATTAACTCCAGTGATAAAAGTATTTATAAATAGAGGGTTAAATGCACCGGGGCTTGCCTTGCAGCGCAAAAACAGTCGGGGCAGGAGCACCACAGCTTTCAGGTTCAAGAACCACCTCGGAACCTTCTCCTCCGGGCACCTCGACTTTGACTTCCTCGTTTACCGGCACTACACGTGTGCAACAATGCATGTATGAATGCGATGCGGAAAAGAGCATATGCAAGAAATCAAGAACTAAACATATGACAAGCATAAAACGACATCACTAGGGTGTTCTAGGTCTTAAATGGGTTTGACCTAGAACCACAATCAATTCCAAGGTCACACAAACCCTAAATTCATTTTCTACATTTTGTTTTTACTATTTAATAAACCCATATCTATTTAATACAAGAGCAAACTAATCCCATTTGAGACCAAACTTCACCAACAGATAGCCTTTCATGCCAAACAGAGACAAATAAATTTTGGTGATTTTTGGAGTTACCTAGAATTAATTAAAAATGTGCAAAAATCCATTTTCCATTTATTTTAGGGATTTTTACCTACTGCAGAAAGTACTTAAACATGACAAACAATATTTTTATAAAATTCTACACTACTCAGAGAGAACATACAAAAATTCTCATGAATTTTGGATCAGCCAAAATATTCTAACAAAATTATGAAACTGCAGCACTATTCCTTTGAAAATAAAATGGAAAAGGCATTGCAAAAACCTGGAAAAAGAAAAACCGAAAACGGCCCGAAGCCGGCCCAACTCGGCCCAAGTGCGAAACAGACCGGCCCACTCGGCCTGCCCGCGCCCGGCGCCTGCACTTTTGCGCAAAACCCCCTGGGAAACACAGATATCAACCCGCGGACCAACTCACACTATTCACTAGAGTCACTGACATTGCAAATACCCCCCTGGAACTATTCACCTTCTAACCCGACACCCCTGGACCTCCTCTGTTTCCGAACAGAGGTGAGGCGCCGGCGGTTTGCCACCCGTGGCTCACCGCCGGTGACCCCAACGGCCAAACCAACCTTCCCACGACTCTCGGGGCTCCCACCCGCACTCAACAAGCTACTAAATGGCAAGGATAGACACTCGGAGCACCCTCGGGCACCTCCGCAGCGGCTCGGCGGCGGCGACCGGACCTACTCCGGCGAGGCCAAGGCTTAATCAAGCCGGGTTAGGGCATGGGAAGATTCGCGAGCTCACCGAGACTTGACTAGTACGGAGAGAACGACCCGAGATGGTGTAGAGGCACGGTGGTGACGGTGGCCGCGGCTGCAACGACCTCCGACGGCGGCGAGGACTCCGTTCCGGTGAACCTACGGTCAGAGACGAAGAACCAACAGGCGCATGAGCAACAGGAAGGTCAGTGAGCACGGAAGAATACTCGGACGAGGCATTGGCTCACTGGAGAGAGCTGTGGACGGGTGTGAGCTCGCGGCGGTGCTCCGCCGGACGCGCACGCGCGGCGACGGCGACCCTGCGACACACAGAGGGTTAGAGCTAGTTCCAAAGGCACCAATCGATGCGCCAGGAAGTGCTCGACCTACCGGTGAGATGGAGAGGGTGGAGGTGGACGGTGGTCGACGAATTCGGTCGGAGACCGAAAGCTCGCCGGCAATGGAGGTGGGGAAAAGGATGGGTGGGGAGGCGCGTTCGGAGACTTAAATAGCCGGGGAACAGGCCAAAGAGGACGTGGGGGGGCTCGGCTCCATGCTGCGCGTACCACGGACAGAGCTCCGCGCCGGAGGGACGCGCGGCACGGTCGCGCACGCCGGCGACGTGCGCGCCGCGGCCGAACGTGCGTGACGCGTGAACAGTGTCGCCGGTACAGTACTTGGCTCAGAGAAAATCGCTCAAATTGACCGGCCAAAAGACCGAATCCGAGGCCACGCCCAAAAGCAAAGTTGTAGATATTTTTGTGCTGGACAACTTTTGTTTTTGCACCAATTTGAAATTCGGCCCAGATTTGAAAATATTCAAAAGGGGGTAAACTAGGGTTTTAAATTTCAAACTGAATATTTAAAATTACTTTTTATTTTTCTAAAGAACTTGAAATTTGGCCAAAATATAAGTTGTGCATCTCAGAGAGATCTACAACTTCTATTAAGGAAGTTTTATCTAATTCTCATTAGTTTTTGAAAAGCAGTTTTAAATTCAAATTTTGAAACACTGTTTTGAGCTTAATTCAAAAATTTTCAACATAACTTCAAAATCACCCAAAATAGAAGTTGTTCTACAATAAAAACTCTACAACTTTTATTAAGGGACCTACCTCAGATTTGATCAAATTTAGGAAGTGCACTTTGAAGCCTTTAATTAGGGTTTTAGGGAAAATTAAAATCAACAAGCAATAACAACTCAATTAGGGTTCCTTCAAGCACATACAAGAGTTAAACAAGCTAATCACACTATTAGCCCTAATGACAAGCAACTGCATATGATGATATGATGACATGGCATTTTAATTAACAGTAATACCAGGGGTATTACATCGTCCATGAACACCTCCATGATTTCTTCGATCATATCGGAGAAGATGGACATCATGCACCTTTGGAAAGAGGCAGGAGCATTGCATTGGCCAAAAGACAAGCGCCTGTATACATATGTTCCATAGGGGCATGTGAAGGTTGTCTTACTTTGGTCGTCGGGATGGATTGGGATTTGGTGATAACCCGAATACCCGTCAAGGAAACAAAAGAAAGAATGCTTTGCAAGCCGTTCCAACATCTCGTCGATGAATGGTAATGGAAAGTGATCTTTCTTTGTGGCCTTGTTAAGCTTTCAGTAATCTATACACATTCTCCAGCCCGTGACGGTTCGTTGAGGGATTAGTTCATTTTTCTCATTTTTAACGACCGTCATCCCTCCTTTCTTAGGCACTACATGGACGGGGCTCACCCACTCGCTGTTAGGAATAGGGTAGATTATGCCTGCGTGCAAGAGTTTCAAGACCTCTTTCTTTACTACTTCTCTCATTGCAATATTTAGCCTTCACTGCGGCTCCCTAGAAGGTGCAGCATCTTGCTCAATTAGGATGCGATGGGTGCAGAGAGTGGGGCTAATTCCCTTAAGATCTTGAAGAGAGTAGCCTAAGACAGAGTAGTGTTTTTCTAGAATAGTGATGAGTTTGGAGGTTTCCTCCTCAGAAAGTTGGTCACTAATGATTACGGGAGTCTCCCTATCACCATTAAGGAAGGCATACTTAAGTCCAGAAGGAAGGGGTTTAAATTCTATAGAGGGTTTAGATGGGGGTTCAGATTTATCCAAATCTAAAGGTTCTTCTAATTCGGCTTCTTCTTGGATAAAATCCTTAGCATCTTCTTCTAGATCAAGATGGGAAGGTTCTAGAAGCGATGCAGCCATCACTTCCTCTATCGGGTCAGTCTCGAGGCGCAATTCTACTTTAGAGTTGGCAGAATTTGCTAATGGAATTGAAACGCAAAGGTTCTTCCCGAGATGACCTTCAAGGTTCCCCCCATGGACTCCATAAAGGAATCTCATGAGCGAGTGTCCAATTAACAAGTCAAATTCCTCTATATCGAAAATAAAGTGCAGGAGGATATGGACCTTGTTAATTATGACAGGAATGGTCTGTGCAATCCCGCAGCTCTCGACCAATTACCCAGAGGGCAATTTAAGAAATTTGTTGGTCGGGGCTAGAGGTTCCTCTCCTAGGAGTGCATTTGCTAATGACTTAGACATAATGCTTACTCCTACGGCGGGGTCATAAAGAGAGTCTATGGTGGTTCTATTTATGACGCAAGGAATGGTTGTGAAGCAAGATAACCTCAGATGAGGCTTCGGCTTCCTTTAGCCATTCGTCACTCATAATAGATGCGAGCTCTTGAACAGTCTCCTTGAAATAGCGGGTCTCAAGGCTATGTGGAATGTGATCATTTGGAGCTCTACGACTTGTAGACTTCTTTTGCACAGGTTGATTCGAGGCATTTCTAAAATCAGAGAAGAGATCGGCCTCTATATCAAGAGGAAATTCCAGAGGTTTAACATCCTCTGGAGGAATTGGTGGTTTTGGTTCAGGTTCGACAGCTTGTGATGTAAGTGGTGAGGTTTCGGCTATCGTAGGTTTGTCCTTCGGGGCTTGATCTTCGTCGGGGGCTTCATCATAGATATTAGTGTAGAGGGTGTTCTCAAGAATTTTCGCAAGAACTTCCTTACCTTCACTAATAGAGAGATGCAAGAACGCTCCCGTGGAGGCTAAATCAAGAAATTGTGCAAAATTTTGGGTAAGACCGAGGTAGAAATGTTGCAAGAGGGCTGGCTCGGTTATAGCTAAATCAGGGCTGGCAGATGCTAAGTCTGTGAAACGGGTCCATGCCGCACCTAGAGGCTCCTTATCCTTTTGTCTAAAGGTTAGGATCTCTACACGAAGACGAGCAACTCGGGGAATGGAGAAGAAGGTGATACAGAACTTTAATTGCAGCTTCTCCCATTCTCCATTTACACTACCTACGTGACGAGTATACCATCGTTTGGCTATTCCCGTCAAAGAGAACGGAAATAACTTCCACTTAAGGGTATCTCGTTTCATCCCGTGGATATGTATGTAAGAGCATAATTGGTCAAAATCCTGTAGGTGTGTATAGTGGTTCTCATCTTCATCCCTAGAAAAAGGTTTCTCCTAAAACATCGCTATGAGACTCGGGCTTAGCTCATAACGAACGGCCAAAATGGCCTGTGATGAACTAGGTGGCTCCATACTAGCGCCCGATGGAGCAGCACACTCGAAAATAGGTGTTTAATCCATGTGTGTGTGTGAAAGGATAGTTTTGATCAAACAAGGATAACTAAGACGACTTGACTCTAGTTAAGATAGCTACCGTTCCCCGGCAACGGCGCCAAAAAGCTTGTTGACACCAAAGGTGGCAAATGGATATACCGCAAGCGTACGGTAGTCAATGTAGCTTTCACCGGGAGTATTCCAGGTATCGCATTTTTCACGGGGAACGTGAAGTGAACTAACTAGGTCCATGGCCGTCAGATAGTGATCAAGGATGCTGGTGATCAAAGAGGTTTAGAATATAGGTATAGAGAGGTTCTATGTAGCAAATGATATCTAGTCTTGGTTTTCTAAGTATAAAGAGGTTTACCACCTCCTCCCTTTACAAGAGGCGACAGGTGAAACAGGAGGAGATATAACTCCTCCCGAGGCGGCTGTACTATTGTCTTGATGCCCTGCCATTTTAATAACTTGTCTTACACACGTGGTGAAATACGAAAACCAGACAAGGCTGTCACCACTTGCTGGCTACCACAAACAATCCGTGCGACAAGCGGCCCACGCTGGTAAGATATAGCCTAGACACCACGTCTACACTATACTTACTACTCTAATCTTAGCTAGAGACTAGAGCACTTCACAAGTAAAGCAATGTGCAGGTAAAGCAAGTATATACTTAAAATACCAGAACCAGAATATTAAATGCCAGAAGGACTCAGATGGAAAACTTACTAGAAGCTTGCATCCGCTGAGGTACACCTTGGAGAAGACTCCTGACAGGCCCGGGGCTTTCTCCTGAACACTTTCCTCACTCTCTTCCCTCTTATTCTAACACTAAAACTACTAAGTAGTCTTTCTCTCTATGATACACTTGATATTTACTCCTTTGATGCCTCTAAAGTGAAGGATTAGGGGGTATTTATAGGGGGATGAAGGGCAGCGCCATGTCAGCGATCCGCGTACTTCTCCACCTCCACCCTTGGATCCACCGTCCTTGAAACCGCCTTGGATGGACGGCAGTGATGCAATGAGCACGTGGGAGGCATGCTGGAAGTCGGTGGAGTAAGGCGGTGGCCTGGGCCCACCATGGGCGGTTCGGTCGAACCACCCACTGGCAGGTGGGCCCTGCTAGGATCTTCTAGAAGCCTTGTGATGTCAGTGAAGTGATGCCTTGAGGTGGGTCCACCAAGTGTGGTTTGGCCGAGCCACCTCTGGTGAGTTGGGCCCACCACCTTGGTCCCACCTGTGATGGACTGAGGCTGTGTGATCCCCTTGTCTTTATCTTGTCGTTTCACACCTTGATCCGAGTGCTTTGCTCCTTAGCCATTGATTGAGGACACAGTTGCGATCCAAAGGTGCAAATGGACTCCAGGGGGTGTGCCACGGATCCTGCCACGTCAACATGGCCATGAGGGCTCCCTACTTGGTTCGGCCGAACCATAGTGTGGGGCCACGTGGCCTCTGCTCTCTTGCATATCACTCCATTACTTGATTCCTTGAAGTTGGAGTGCCGGGGCCACTATTGATGGTTCAGCCGAACCATGAATAGTGTCCATCCAGTGCCCACTCAATCCTGAAGTGAAGTCCTTGAAGATTGTGACATCACCTAGCCATTTTGTCATTGTTGGGTTTGCATTATATCTTCATCTTGGGCTTCTAAACTATAAAATCACCTATTTTGGGTACCTGCAAATAAATACTAACATGTACATGTGGAACCAAGTTATTTGTACCTATGTCACTATGTGTTTGTTTGTTTCTTCCTAAAAAGAGTGTTTTGTTGACGGTTATGATGGTAGAAAACATGGTATAAATACCGTCAACAGCCAGCACTCTTGCAACATTTCTATCTCGGTCTTAGCCAAAATTCCGCACAATTCCTTGATTTAGCCTCTAAGGGAGCATTCTTGCATCACCCCATTAGTGAAGGTAAGGAAGTTCTTGCGAAAATTCTCGAGAACACCCCCTACACTAATGTCTATGATGAAGCTCCCGAGGAAGATCAAATCCCGAAGGACGAACCCACGACAGCCGGAACCTCATCACTCACATCACAAACTGTCAAACCTGAACCACAACCACCAAATCCTCCAAAGGATGTTAAACCTCTGGAATTCCCTCTTGATATTGAGGCCAATCTCTTCTCCGATTTCGGAAATGCCTCGAATCAACCTATGCGAAAGAAGTCTACAACCCGTAGAGCTCCAAATAATCACATCCCACATCGCCTTGAGACCCACTATCTCAAGGAGACTATTCAAGAGCTGGCGTTCATTATGAGTGACGAATGGCTGAAGGAGGCCGAAGCCTCACCTGAGGTTATTAGGGCCCTATCTTGCTTCACGACCATTCCCTGCGTCACAAATAGGACTACCATAGACTCTCTTTATGACCCCACTGTAGGAGTGAGCATTATGTCTAAGTCCTTAGCAAATGCACTCCTAGGAGAGGAACCTCTAGCCTCGACCAACAAATTTTTTAAATTACCCTCTGGGCAATTGGTTGAGAGCTGCAGGATTGCACAGACCATTCCTGTCTCAATTAACAAGATCAATATCCTCTTACACTTCTTTGTTTTCGACATAGAGGAATTTGACTTGTTAATTGGATACCCGCTCATGAGATTCTTTGATGGATTTCATGGAGGGAACCTTGAAGGTCATCTCGGGAAGAACCTTTGTGTTTCAATTCCACTAGCAAATTCGGCCAATTCCAAGGCAGAATTGCACCCCGAGTCTGACATAATAGAGGAAGGGATGGGTGCATCCCTTCTAGAACCTTCTCATCCTGATCTAGAAGAGGAGGCTAAGGATTTCATCCAAGAAGAAGCCGAACTAGAAGGGCCTTTAGACTTGGATAAATCTAAACCCCCATCTAAACCCTCTATAGAACTTAAGCCCCTTCCTTCTGAACTTAAGTATGCCTTCCTTAATGGTGATAGGGAGACTCCCGTAATCATTAGTGACCAACTTTCTGAGGAGGAAACCTCCAAACTCATCACCATTCTAGAGAATCACCATTCTGTCTGAGGCTACTCTCTTCAAGATCTTATGGGAATTAGTCCCACTCTCTGCACCTATCGCATTCCAATTGAGCAAGATGCTGCACCTTCTAGGGAGCCGCAACGGAGGCTAAATAATGCGATGAGAGAAGTAGTAAAGAAAGAGGTCTTGAAACTCTTGCACGCGGGCATAATCTACCCTATTCCAAATAGCGAGTGGGTCAGCCCCGTCCATGTAGTGCCTAAGAAAGGAGGGATGACGGTCGTTAAAAATGAGAAAAATGAATTAATACCTCAACGAACCGTCACGGGCCGGAGAATGTGTATAGATTACCGAAAACTTAACAAGGCCACAAAGAAATATCACTTTCCGTTGCCATTCATCGATGAGATGTTGGAACATCCTGCAAAACATTCTTTCTTCTACTTCCTTGATGGGTATTCAGGTTATCACCAAATCCCAATCCCTCTCGACGATCAAAGTAAGACAACCTTCACATGCCCCTATGGAACATATGCATACAGGCGCATGTCCTTTGGCCTATGCAATGCCCCTGCCTCTTTTCAAAGGTGCATGATGTCCATCTTCTCCGATATGATCGAAGAAATAATGGAGGTGTTCACGGACGACTTCTCAGTCTATGGCAAAACCTTCGATCACTGTCTAGAGAATCTGGACCGTGTCTTACAAAGATGTGAGGAAAAGCACTTAGTCTTGAACTGGGAGAAATGCCACTTCATTGTTTGAGAAGGAATAGTGCTAGGACATAGAGTGTCCGAGCATGGGATAGAGGTGGATAGAGCTAAGATAGAGGTCATCGAACAGCTCCCACCGCCCACGAATGTTAAGGGTGTTCGTAGTTTTCTTGGTCAAGCAGAATTTTATAGAAGGTTTATAAAAGATTTCTCTCAAATTGCTAGACCTTTAACAAACCTGCTTGCTAAAGATGCACCCTTTAACTTTGATGATGAGTGCTTAGACTCTTTCTACTATCTTAAGAAAGCACTTGTCTCTGCGCCAATCATACAACCCCCTGATTGGACGCTTCCTTTTGAGATAATGTGTGATGCTAGCGATTATGCTGTAGGTGCTGTCTTAGGACAAACCAAAGATAAGAAACATCATGCAATCTCATATGCTAGCAAAACCTTAACTGGGCCACAATTAAATTATGCAACAACTAAAAAAGAATTATTGGCCGTGGTTTTTGCTATAGACAAATTTAGATCTTACTTAGTTGGAGCTAAAGTAATCATCTACACTGATCATGCTGCATTAAAATACTTGCTCACTAAGAAAGATGCTAAAACAAGATTAATAAGATGGATCTTGCTGCTCCAAGAATTTGATCTTGAAATTAAAGATAAAAAGGGCGTAGAAAACTCTGTAGCCAATCATTTGTCTAGAATGCACTTCAAAGACAAACAGGATCTACCCATCGACGACTTCATGTGAGACGACACGCTCCTCAAGGTCACGGACTCCCACCCCTGGTATGCAAACATTGTCAATTTCATGGTCACAGGATATGTGCCACCGGGGGCAGACAAGAAGAGACTCATCCAAGAGAGCAAAGTGCACATATGGATGAGCCATACCTTTACAGAGTCTGCAATGATGGAATGTTAAGGAGGTGCGTGCCAATGAATGAAGCAATCAAGATCATTGAGAAATGCCATGGAGCAGAATATGGAGGCCATTATGGGGTATTCCGAACCCATGCAAAAATATGGCAAAGTGGATTTTTTTGGCCTACCATGTACAAGGATGCACAAGAGTATGTGAAGAGGTGTGCGAGATGGCAGAAACATGGGAATATCAACACCCGAGATGCAATGCCACTTACAAACAACCTTCAAGTGGAGTTATTTGATGCATGGGGAATCGACTACATGGGTCCATTCCCCAAGTCTCAAGGTTGCGAGTACATTCTGGTGGCAGTGGATTATGTGTCCAAATGGGTGGAAGCTATGCCTTGCACAACAGCAGATGCTTCACATTCAAAAAGGATGTTCAAGGAAGTCATATTCCCAAGATTTGGCATGCCAAGACTAGCCATAAGTGATGGAGGATCACACTTCATAGACAAAGGCTTCTGACGCTTCCTGGCTGACATGGGAATAAAGCATAATGTTGCAACTCCATACCACCCGCAGACAAGTGGCCAAGCGGAAACCTCCAACAAGCAAATCAAAACATCCTACAAAAGACTGTCAACGAAATGGGAACAGCGTGGAAGAGTAAACTGCCAGATGCACTCTGGGCATACAGGACCACATACAAGACCCTAATTGGTATGTCACCATACCAACTTGTATACGGGAAGACATGCCATCTGCCGGTAGAGCTAGAGCACAGAGCACATTGGGCAATTAAACAATGGAATATGGATCTACCCTCTGCTGGAAGGAATAGAAAGATGCAGATCTCAGAGCTTGAGGAATGTAGAGAGAAAGCCTATCACAATGCCAGAATCTATAAAGAAAGAAACAAAAGATGGCATGACAAGAGGATTAAATCCAAGGAATTCCATTTCGGGGACAAGGTCCTCATGTTCAACTCACAGGTCAAGCTATTTGGCCATGGAAAACTATGGAGCAAATGACATACCTGGTAATCAATGAAGCAATGCATGGAGCCGTCACGCTTCAAGATGACGACGGCAACATCTTTACGGTAAATGGCCATCGCCTCAAAAATTTTCATGAGCATAAACCACTAGAAGAAGAAATTGACATGATAGAATTTATCCCTGATAATTAATTCACATAATTAAAATCTACATGTCTTACATTCTTTTTCAACTTTTTGTATAGCTTGATCACTAGATAGGTTTTTAATTAACTATGAATTCTTTCTTTCTTTACGTTGGGTCCCCAAAACCCTCAATTAGAAGTAGATAGCTGTTGGCGGTCCTTAACAACCAAAATATAACATCATTCTCATACTAAAATAAATAGAAGGTAGGGCTTTTATCTAACCCTTCCACGAGTTTTGTTGCACATGTGACTTGCAGGTCGAACATGTGGAAATGCATAAAAATCACCGGAAAGCGCACTTTTAGAAAACATATTCAGAAAAGGCGCAAATCAAGAATAAAAGAGAAAAGCCCATCAAAATATCAAACGGGATGCATCCGTAACCACGGGGAAGGCCCAAGCCCAGGGAGCAACCGACCACCCAAAGGTGGTGGCCAGTTGCCGCCTCCCAGGGACCGACAGCCCCCGAGGGCGGCCGCCCCCCACATGGCACTTCTCGGGCCCAGATTCAGTGACAAAGCTCATGGCGGTTCCCTGAAGTCGGTTTCACCTCCTTCCATATTTATCTACGCCGAAACCGACCTATAGAGCTATAAAATGAGGCCATCACCCCCTCCATGAAAACAACACATGATACAATAGAGAAGAAGAAGGGAGTACCACCATTTTCCATTAGTGTAGCTTCTAGCTAGGCTAGTATAGGGTTAGAGAGAGATATAGAAGCTTGAGAAGTGATAGCGGGGTCGAAGTCTACCCTCGGGTGGACGAAGTGCCAGACCTGTCGGCTCTCACATCCAACTTGTACCACTACAACCATCTTGCTACTTGAAGTAAGAGGTTTGTGATACATTTTAGTTTTGATCCATTAAGTGAGTTACTTTTATAAAGCTACTTGTTTGTGCGATCGTCGCTCGTTCTTAGGACGGGTGCTCTAGTTAGAGGACTCCTGATAGAAACGGAAGTTCCTGGCCATCGCTAGAGTAGTAGTCGCCTTCGTAGACGTGGTGTCTAAGTCAGAGTCTACCTTCGTATGTTGCGCGCGCCCACGAGCAGAGGGGTAGGTGGCAGGTGGTGACAGCCCTGTCCACTCGTATCTGAACTCCCCCATGTTTGGCCACGGAATAGCGCTGATACTGGTATCGGCTGGCAGACCAGCTGCGTTAGTGGGCCTGAAGCAAGCAAGTAGTGGGAAAGTTATCTTCACTTAGTATTTCCAGACTTAGTGTATCCTCTCCACCCAAGTTATCCCTTCTACCTTTTCTAGGGTCAACTAGCTAAGAGACCTCTAACATAAGCTGTTCCTTTGGGAAAATACGATACCCTGAATACTTCCGGGTGAAGTGCTACAACGGTACTTCCGTGCACTTGCAGATTTTTCTGCTGTCGCTAAGAAGCACCAACAAGCATTTCTGGCGCCGTTGCCGGGGAACGGTTGTCATTTTTAGTCTCCGAACCTAGTTGCCTGTGTATCCTTTGTTTTTACCTTTCTTTTCTTTTACCTCTTTTGTTCCAATGGAGCAACCCACCATTTTCAAACTTTCTGCTCCCAAGGGCGAGTTCGTAGAACCTCCACAATCCGCGAAGCCAATCATAGCTACGAGTTATGAACTCCGCCCGGCTTTTATAGCCATGGTTCAGGAACAAACCTTCTCAGGATTAGATTATGAAAATCCATATCACCACCTAAGGGAGTTTGAGCAGCTCTGTGCATGCCTAACCATTGCCGGCATGTCACACGAAACAATGCGGTGGAAATTGTTTCCTTTCTCGCTTGATGAGAGAGCGAAACAATGGTACGCCCTCAACGTAGGGAAGGTAGCTGGTGGTTGGGAGGAATTGCGAAATAAGTTTTGTGTAGCATTCTTCCCTATATCCCGAATCGCTGCCCTACGTCAAGAGATTCTCAACTTCCAACAAAATGAGAAGGACTCCATAGGTGCAGCTTGGGAAAGATTTACAATTTTAACAAAATCTGGCCCAGACTTGTCTATTCCCAACCACGTGCTCCTACAGCATTTTTGGTTAGGACTTAGCAAGGAATCTGCCCTACAACTTGACATAGCCGCAGGAGGGTCGTTCACACACAAAACCACGGCCGAAGGAGAGGCCCTTCTAGATCGCATTCTAGAGAATACTCCTCCATTAGAACCCCTCCATGTAGAGCCAAAGCTGTGTCATGAGAAAATCTCTTCGGCCGAGGCTGAACCATCAATAACTATAGAGACATCCTCACCCGAACCAGAAGATCCGAAAGAAGGTCTCCAACCTTCAGGTCTCCCATACTTCGATGACGATTTCTTCGATGACTATGGGAATATCTCGAAGTATGCATACAGAAAAAGCACCCATGTCCCTGTCACTCCAAAGCCTTGCCTCGATTCTTTAAAGGAATCCATTAGGGAGTTGACGGCCATCATGAGCGACGAATGGACAAACGAAAGGGAGTCTTCATCTGAAGTAATTCAGATTCGCTCTCCTTCGCGAACCATCCGTTGCAAAATCCAGGATGATTGGGTGGAGAATCTGATGTCCACAACCTTTGCACACACTCATCTGAATGATAGACATTTTGCTCCTACGTCCCTGTCCATGAGAAACAGCTCGCGTACTTGTCAGCTAGGACAAGGGTTGGTTCACAACGTCAAAATTCAGCATGATGATGTTGTCTTAACTTTAGATTTTCACATCTTTGACGATGTAGACTTCAGCGTGCTGATCGGGCATCCCCTGAAGAAATTTCTCTCCAATGCAACAAGAATAGGGGAATTGAATGTTAAGCTGGGGAGGAATGATTATTCCATACCTTTTCATCGAGCTAAAAACTCGATGGCAGACCCTCTCCCCTGTCCTACCTTGCCCGAGGAGGTTATGTCGGTTTCCCCCTTTGAACCCCCTGAGTCATCCTTAGAAAAAGATGCTGACTTCTTTATAGAAGAAGAGGAAGACACCGGGGAGACTTTTGACCTTCGTAAAGAGGAAGTGCCGACTCCACCTCCCGTTGAGCTAAAAACCCTGCCTGAAGGACTACATTACGTTTTTCTAAGCGGCAACAAAAGCACTCCTGTCATCATTAGTGACAAGCTTTCAGATAAGGAGACGACTAGACTTATTGCCGTTCTAGAAAAACATAGATCGGTCTTCGGGTATTCATTACAAGACCTTAAGGGGATTAGCCCAACACTTTGTACCCATCGCATCCCTATTGACCCTGCCAGCACTGCCTCACGCGAACCATAGCGTAGGCTCAATAATGCGATGAGGGAAGTCGTGAAGAAGGAAGTCCTCAAAATTCTTCACGCCGGGATTATTTATCCCGTACCACACAGTGACTGGGTTAGTCCCGTCCAAGTGGTTCCCAAGAAAGGAGGAATGATGGTAGTTGACAACGCTAAAAACGAGCTCATTCCACAACGTACCGTCACAGGATGGAGGATGTGCATTGATTATAGAAAACTCAATGCGGCAACACGAAAGGATCATTTCCCACTGCCCTTCATCGATGAGATGTTGGAGCAGTTGACAAAACATTCTTTCTTTTGTTTCCTCGATGGGTATTCTGGCTATCACCAAATCCCCATCCATCCTGACGACCAAAGCAAAACAACATTTACATGCCTGTATGGAACGTATGCATATAGGAGAATGTCATTCGGACTTTGCAATGCACCCGCGTCATTCTAGCGCTGCATGATGTCTATTTTCTCAGGAATGATTGAGGAGATCATGGAAGTTTTCATGGACGATTTTTTAGTCTATGGAAAAACTTTTGATCATTGCCTCGAGAATTTGGACAAAGTTTTGCAAAGATGCCAAGAGAAGGACTTGGTACTTAACTGGAAAAAGTGCCATTTCATGGTCCGTGAAGGCATTGTTCTTGGACATTTAGTGTCCAAAAGGGGGATAGAAGTAGATAAGGAAAAATAGAAGTTATTGAGCAACTACCTCCCCCTGTGAACATTAAAGGGATCTGAAGCTTTCTAGGCCATGCGGGGTTCTACAGGCGTTTTATCAAAGATTTTTCACAAATCGCCAGACCCTTGACTAACCTGTTAGCAAAAGACGTACCTTTTGAGTTCACGGATGAGTGTTTAAAAGCTTTTGAAACCATCAAGAAAGCACTCATCTCTGCGCCCATCATCGAACCTCCGGATTGGACGCTAGCCTTCGAGATCATGTGTGATGCTAGTGACTATGCTGTTGGTGCGGTCCTAGGCCAAACCAAAGATAAGAAGCATCATGCGATCGCCTACGCTAGCAAGACTCTAACAGGACCTCAGCTTAATTATGCCACAACCGAGAAGGAGCTCCTTGCAGTAGTCTTTGCTATTGATAAATTTAGATCTTACATGGTAGGAGCAAAGATAATTATTTATACTGATCATGCTACTTTAAAATATCTGCTCACCAAGAAAGATGCTAAACCTCGTTTGATCCGCTGGATCTTGTTATTACAAGAATTTGATATTGAAATAAAAGATAAAAAAGGAGTAGAAAACACTGTTGCCGACCATCTTTCGCGTATGCAAGTCACTATCATATACGAACAGGAGATCATTGACTTCTTACGCGACGACATGCTCCTCATGGTCACCGACACAAACCCATGGTATGCAAATATTGTGAACTACATGGTTTCAGGGTATGTACCCCCAGGCGAATCCAGAAAGAAGCTAGAATATGAAAGCAGACGTCACCTGTGGGATGAACCCTACCTATACCGGGTTTGTGCCAATGGACTGTTGAGAAGATGCGTGCCTACTGCCGAGGGTGCACAAATCATTGAGAGGTGTCATGCAGCACCATACGAGGGCCATTATGGAGTTTTCCGCACACAAGCCAAAATTTGGCAGTGCGGATTCTATTGGCCAACAATGTATAACGACACCAAAGAATTCATTCGAAAGTGTCGATAATGTCAGCTGCAAGGCAATATTAGCTCCCGCAATGCCATGCCCCTTCATTTCAACCTCCAAATAGAAGTCTTCGATGTCTGGGGCATTGACTTCATGGGACCATTCCAAAAGTCGGGAGACTGTGAGTACATCCTCGTGGTAGTTGACTATGTCTCGAAGTGGGTCGAAGCGCTACTTGTCGAGCAGCGGATGCAAAACATGCAAGAAAGATGTTTCATGAAGTGATCTTCCCTCACTTTGGAACACCTAGGATGGTGATAAGCGACGGGGCTCACACTTCATAGATAAAACTTTCAGAGCATTCCTGCGAGAACTGGGAGCCAAGCACAACATAGCTACTCCTTATCACCCCCAAACCAGTGGACAAGCCGAAACTTCGAACAAACAAATTAAAAATATCCTTCAGAAAACAGTGAACGAGATGGGAAGAGGATGGAAAGATAAGCTACCTGATGCGCTTTGGGCATACAGGACAGCTTACAAAACCCCCATCAGGATGTCACCATATCAGCTGATCTAAGGGAAAAGTTGCCATTTGCCTGTTGAGCTTGAACATAGAGCTCACTGGGCAATTAAAACCTGGAACATGGATCTCAAGTCAGCTGGTAAAAATAGGCAGAAACAAATAGCAGAACTAGAAGAATGGCGAGAAAAGGCCTATCGTAGTGCCAAGCTCTACAAAGAACGAACAAAGAGATGGCATGATCGAAGAATTCAACACAAAGAATTCAAGATAGGCGACAAAGTTCTGCTCTTCAATTCAAGAGTCAAATTGTTCGGGAAAGGCAAGCTCAGAAGTAAATGGGACGGACCTTACACCGTCATCAACGTATCGTCACATGGAGCTATCACAATAGAAGACGATGACTGTAACATCCATAAGGTAAATGGCCAACGACTCAAGGTATTCCTTGAACCCGAACTGAATATATATATAAACATTTTTATACTTTACTACTTTATAAATAAATAGATGGCTGTAGAGCAATAGTGTTGCATTTATGAAATACCCAAAAAGCCCCTATGATCTTTCCTTTCATGAACATAAAATCCTTGTGATCATAGGAATATTCTCTCATAAATGCATGATAGTGTAATCTTGAGACATTTTTACAAAAATCACACTCCAAATTACACTCAATCATTTTGATCCACTGCGCATCACTCTTGATCGTAGTCGGGATTGGAATCCACACGATTTGAGCAGCAGTTACACAAAAGGCAGAGGCTGGCAGGTGGACCCAGGGGACCGACCGCCCCCGGGGTCGATCGAACCCCCATCCAGCTCAAACATCGTCAATCTTTTTCGTACCTGTTTGTGATTGCTCCAGTATCGCGTCTCTGGTTACGATCAAATCATTTCCTCAATAGAGACCTCGGTAGAACCTATAAAAGCAATTCAAAGGCCTCTCTTCTCTTCACACCAAACCATTCTCTTCTCCCTCTCACACAAGTTGCTAAGCTTTCCCACTTACAAACTATGACCATGTCTAGCTATGCTCTTTCGCTGATCCAAGCTCCCGGCTCCATCGCCAACTTAGACATAGTCCCCTATCAAGAGAGCTCTTTTGTGAGAGAAGAAGCTCATGCCATAGTGGAGAAGCCGCTAGCCTTTCTACCCCCATCAACCAATGATGTTAGCAACATTTCAAGCTTGAAGTCCACGACACATTCCCGTGCACCTGAAGGAGGTGCCAAGAAGAAGAGTTTTGCTGCCCGACCAACTACCGGCGCTTTAGGCCTCAAGAGAAAGGCCCCTAGTAGTAGCGGACTTAGCAAACGTGCTGCCGTGATGCCTTCTTCATCCAGTTTACTCTCTCTATCGTCTCCCACTAAAGACATTCGTTCTTACACCATTAGGGGAGTGCGCAAACCTAATGGAGGGTACGCTAAAGGCCTTTTCCGCAGAGGTGAAACACCTTCTAAGAAACCTACACCCTCTGCCAAAACCTCAGGCGCCAAGTGCACAGTCTTTAGAAAAATTATTAGAGGGCAGTCTAAGGGATTCTTTAGTGATAGTGAGGATGAAAAACCTTCCAAGGGCCCAACCATCACCTCACTAAATGCTAGCATCAAGAGCACGTGCCTAAATGTTGAAAAGACACAAGCCCGCATAGCTGAGGCTCATCTTAGCGTGAAAGGACTTAGAGATGAACTAGATGAGATGCGCCGCAGCTATGGAGAGCAGCTGCGCAGGATCGCTAAAGCAGCAGGAGTTGAGCACGTTCTCTAAATATCTTTAGAACGCTCCTGCTACACAAATAATTAGACACACATTTTTCCTCTTCATGATCTTTTATTTTTCAATCATGTCCCCTTTCAATGTAATGTGCCTATTTGATTTATTAATGGAAAAGAAGTTTTTTATCTTTATATATTGCACACTTGTTTTCTCTATATATTGTGACTAACCAAACAGGAAAGAAAACAAGTGTGGGGGGAAGAACTCTTCAGAGTTAAACTGCACAAGAACAAAAAATCAAATTCGGTTTGTGCAAAAAATCTTCCCAAGTTTTAAAAATAAAATTTAAAGAATGGTGTCCCCTTCATACTCCATCAAACATGTCTTCCTATGTTCAGAATGTTTGCATACTTTTTATTCCTTGCTAATATTCCTACAAGATTTATGAACACCATTTAGGGACCCCTTTTTATCTAAGTAATTGACAAATGAGATATAGCCGGATGACATGATGCTTACTCGTTCTTGCAAAGTACTTGGGATTGATTTTTACAAAAAAAATTCAATTAGCATGTTCCTTGAATGATTAACAAATACCTACCAAGGCCATATATAATTCTTTATGATGAAACCTTCCACATATGCCACATATTTTGTGTTGAGTTTGGTCAAATTTTGTGACCACTGTTGAGAGATGTTTCATGCTCCCAAGATCAGAATTCACATGCACCCACCAAACGAAGCCAACTCTCACCCTGTGAGTTGCGCAAAACACGCATCCATCCATCCACAAAGAAATATATATATGCCAACTCTTACACTAGAAGATGCGCAGTTTTCCTCCACCAAATAAAAGTGCTATTTTTATCCTAAGACACACGCACCATTGATGCAAAGCTTTACTCATCCATCATGATATCTCCTCATTCAAAATATGTCATATGCCAATAAAAGATATGGGGCTATGCTAAAAAAAAGAGAAGAAATTGTGCCAAGGGGCATCAGAAAATAAACGGGAAAGAAGATTCCAAATACCCGTTAAAAAAATAAATAAATAAAAATATATATATATAATAGTGATGAAGATTCTATAGCCCATATCTTGTCTTTTTCAAAAAGGAGAATCATGATGCATAAAGTATCAAAAAGATTTAGAATTAGGTTTCCACCTTCATATTCTCCACACACATGCACATTCTGATCTTGGAGCATGACGCACTCCCTCCAGTATGGTCTGAGATTTGATTCGACAATATATGCAGGGTAAGTGTGCCTCATCATTTTCATTCCTACCTAAAACTCCAGATAAACCTTTTTAGAGGTAGGATGACCATGTGAAGGCATTATTTTTATGCCTTGGTAAGGAACCACTTACATACATGAGCGATTTGAGAGAATCATTCAAGGAGCATGAGCTATTCGTATGATTTTCAAAAGCTTACAAAAACCCAAGTTCCTACGCATGAACAAACTAAGCAGATTTGAATCCAGACTATTCCATTTTGCAATTACTCAAGATAATTTGGTAGACACATTGAAGTTCATAAATCCAGGTGAAGTTTGGAATAAACTATATGCAGATCTTTATGAATAAGGAAAATAAACCCATTTGGTCCTCAGCACTTTACTCGAGGACGAGTAAAGGACCAAGTGTGGGGGAGTTGTTGGCGGTCCTTAACAACCAAAATATAACATCATTCTAATACTAAAATAAATGGAAGGTAGGGCTTTTATCTAACCCTTCCACGAGTTTTGTTGCACATGTGACTTGCAGGTTGAACACGTGGAAATGCATAAAAATCACCGGAAAGCGCACTTCCAGAAAACATATTTAGAAAAGGCGTAAATCAAGAATAAAAGAGAAAAACCCATCAAAATATCAAACGGGATCCATCCATAACCGCGGGGGAGGCCCAGGCCCAGGGAGCAACCGACCACCCGAAAGCGGTGGCCAGTTGCCGCCTCCCAGGGACCGGGCCCAGATTCAGTGACAAAGCTCATGGCGGTTCCCTGAAGTCGGTTTCACCTCCTTCCATATTTATCTACGCCGAAACCGACCTGTAGAGCTATAAAATGAGGCCCTCACCCCCTCCATTGAAACAACACATGATACAATAGAGAAGAAGAAGGGAGTACCACCATTTTCCATTAGTGTAACTTCTAGCTGGGCTAGTATAGGGTTAGAGAGAGAGATAGAAGCTTGAGAAGTGATAGCGGGGTCGAAGCAGTTCTACCCTCGGGTGGATGAAATGTCGGACTTGTCGGCTCTCACATCCAACTTGTACATCTACAACCATCTTTCTACTTGAAGTAAGAGGTTTGTGATACATTTTAGTTTTGATCCATTAAGTGAGTTACTTTTATAAAGCTACTTGTTTGTGGGATTGTCGCTCGTTCTTAGGAAGGGTGCTCTAGTTAGAGGACTCCTGATAGAGACGGAAGTTCCTGGCCATCGCTAGAGTAGTAGTCGCCTTCGTAGACGTGGTGTCTAAGTCGAAGTCTACCTTCGTATGTTGCGTGTGCCCACGGGCAGAGGGGTAGGTGGCAGGTGGTGACAGCCCTGTCCACTCGTATCTGAACTCCCCACGTTCGGCCGTGGAATAGCGCTGATACTGGTATCGGCTGGCAGACCAGCTGCGTCAGTGGACCTGAAGCAAGCAAATTGTGGGAAAGTTATCTTCACTTAGTGTTTCCAGACTTAGTGTATCCTCTCCACCCAAGTTATCCCTTCTACCTTTTCTAGGGTCAACTAGCTAAGAGACCTCTAACATAAGCCGTTCCTTTGGGAAAATACGATACCCTGAATACTTCCGGGTGAAGTGCTACAACGGTACTTCCGTGCGCTTGCAGATTTTTCTGCCGTCGCTAAGAAACGCCAACAATAGCCAAAATTTGGTGACCACTTGGGACCAAAATTAGTCCAAGTGATAAAATTTTCAGAAACAAATAATCTGGTCGCGCTGGGCCATCCAAACCCAGGTTGGGCGACCCACACTTGGTGCATCTCAAAATTTTGGAAAATGGGACAGTGTTCAGAACACTTGTAGGTGACGTGACAGAAATTTGGGGCAATTTTATGGGTCGGCCGACCCATATTTGGCAACCCCCCAACGGTGTCACGTTTAGGAAAGCACTTGGGGAGCATATATGGAAGTTACTATGGCCAGGTGACCCATATATGGGTTCGGCTGAACCACCCATGGCATCCAGTTGCGACCCACTAGGTCCAAAACGTTGTGCCAATGTTCCCCGATGTTCTCTCGCGATTTCGAAAAGGAGAACGTTGGCACTTGTCTTCTTAACCCCTTCCTCTCCTTCTTCTTCCTTCCACCTCCATTCTTTCACCATTCCAGCATCCTTCTTCGACCCTAAGGCACCAGAGAGATCCACCATGGTGCCCACTAGCAAGGGCCATCATCCCCGTGGGAGAAGGCACTTCCAAACCCCAAAGGTCACTAACCGAAAGCCTAGAGAGAGCGATGGCCGTCGACGTGCTGGAGGTGGAGCCTCTGAACTTGCTGCCATCGACCAGAGTGCTGCCGGGGGCCAGGCCTGGTTTGGCCGACCCTAGGGGGTTCGGCCGACCACCCCACAGCCGTCCCCTCGGTCTACTTCATCGCCAAGGTCACTCTCTCTGCAACGGGATCTCTGAAAGCCCCCTGTTCGATCATCCACGCCAATGAGGCCTACCACAGGCCAATTGGCTTTGAAGGAGAAGGTTCTAGAGGTGTCAGAACAACGCCCCAGTTCTCTCTACTCGGATTCGCCAAAGAGCATCAGCTCCTACACCCCTTCCATGTCCACCATATTCAAGGGCCGCAAGATCGTTGGCGGTGGGCCGGGTGTAGGGAAGGTGTTCGTCCCTCCTCTCACTTTGGATGAGAAGAAGCAGTTGAGGGAGTCCCTTGACTCAAACTCCAACTCTCCTTCAACCATCCAGAGGAGGATGGATCCACCGCCGATCAATGGCCTGCCAGGCCAATTTGAAGATGATCGGAAGGAGAAAAGCGACATGGAGAAGATGCTCAAGATTGTAATGAGTCTTAGGAAGAGGAATAATGAGTTAGAGAAGACGGTGTCGGAATTAAAGATGGCGCATTTAGATATGGAGGACAACTTTCATGCGTTTCGCATTAGCACCAATGCAAAACTCAAGCGAATGGCCAATGCCATTAGCCAAGAGAACATCCTCAATCCACCCTCTCTCTAGATTAGAATTCCTTTAGAATAAAGTAGGCATTAGCTAGATTTTCCTTTTTAAGTTTTGATTTTTACAATTGTAATCATGCCTACAACAATTTTAAGAAGTTGAATAAAATGCCTTTACGTTCTGCTGGTGTGTTGCCACCAGCAGAACACCTGCACTTGATGTTGTTCGTTGTTTGTGTCACCAGATGAAAAGAAACAAGTGTGGGGGGGTCGAACGACCCCCTCAATAGCTCTCTCGGAGATTTCGAACATCTCACGGTACACGGCACGTCTGCTGGATCAAACAGGACGTAAAAGGTCACACAAGATCGGCCGAACGACCCATGATATTAAGTCCAGTGAAGAAACAACTTTGCAGGAGTGCATTTTGAGACGAGGAGATTCAAATGACGGGACAAAGGCCCTTGAGGGGTTCGACCGACCCCACCAATGGGGCCTGGTCCCACCAGCCAGACTCCTTGCGGCGAAGGTATGCTTCCTTACTGGTTTGCATCCTTCCTCCCTCTCGAATCGCACATTTATTCAACTCATTTATTTCTTCTTAAATAAAAATGAAAATAAAAAATTGAATACTTGCATCCCAAAATAAAATGAAAATTTATGCATATGCCTATGCTTATGGGTAAATATCTTGATAGGAAATCGTATTTACTATGATGTTGATAGATGTGAGATAACTCTTGGCTCATGATTCACACTTTTTTCCATTCAAAGTACTTAAAGGTTTATTTTTGAAAATGTCATAAAAACCATAGTGTCACTTACTCCTCAATAGTGAGAAAATTCCTACCGAAGCCATATATGATCACCATGTTTGAAAGCCCTTCTAATCATGGTACTTGCAATTGCTTTGAGTTTGATCAAACCTTGTTGACCCTTGTTGAGAAGTTTGTCATAGCCCAAAGATCAAGATCACGTACACACCTCACATATATTTGCTACTTCTACACTGGAAGTACGCAACAACATGCCATTCATTTCCATTAAATAAATGCTCCATGTTTTAAAGGTCAAAGAATATCTCTCTTAGTTGATAAAAGGGACAATGGCTATGCAAAATGAAAAGGAAAGAAAGATGGACAAGTGAAAGTCCAAGAAAAAAATATATATACATATATTTGAGCAAGTCTAAGCTCATGAATAAAAAGAAAAGAAAAATGATAGCCATGTCCCAAAACAAAGTAGAGAGAGATCATTGCAAATAAAGGAGCATTATAGTTCACCACTTTTCACACGCCTGCACATCTTGATCTAGGTCTATGACATTTGTCTCCTTGGATCCTTGTTTTGATTTTACAATATATGCAACGTAAGTATGCTTGCCATGTTTATCCCTACCTGAACTACGCATAAGCCTGATAGATGTAGGATAAAACAAAGAAGGCGTCTTTAAGATATGCCTTGGTAAGGAATCAAATACAACTGAGTGACTTGAGAGTACTATTTGAGGAGTAAGAATGAAATATGTGCTTTCTTTTTGAAACCAATACCAAAATTCTAAGTACTGAGAAGGTAAAAAGTAAGATGATTTTGCCTTGAGAGTTATTCCATTTCTCAACATCTCAAGGATATATGCTAGACAATGCCACATAACCCACTAGTATAAGCTATGTGTTAAATGAAAACTTTGATCAACACTATCTTAGATATGTCTTTTCAACCTCTCTTTCTAACCTTTACTCGAGGATGAGCAAAGACTTAAGTGTGGGGGGTCTTGTTGACGGTATTTATACCATGTTTTCTACCATCATAACCGTCAACAAAACACTCTTTTTGGGAAAGAAACAAGCAAACACATAGTGACATAGGTACAAATAACTTGGTTCCACATGTACATGTCAGTATTTGTTTGCAGGTACCCAAAACAGGTAATTTCAGAGTTCAGAAGCCCAAGATGAAGATATAATGCAAATACAATTAGGACAAAATGGCAAAGTGATGTCACAATCATCAATGTCTTCACTCCAGGATCAAGTGGACACTTGGTGTACACTATTCATGGGTTGGCCAACCCATGAATAGTGGCACCAGCACTCCACCATCAAGGATCAAGTTATCAAGTGTATCATAGAGAGAAAGACTACTTAGTAGTTTTAGTGTTAGAATAAAGAGGGAAGAGAGTCAGGGAAGTCTTCAGGAGAAAGCCCCGGGCCTGTCGGGAGTCTTCTCCAAGGTGTACCTCAGCGGATGCAAGCTTCGAGTAAGTTTTCCATCTGAGTCCTTCTAGTATTTGATACTCTGGTTCTGGTATTTTAAGTATATACTTGCTTTACTTGCACATTGCTTTACTTAGTGAAGTGCTCTAATCTCTAGCTAAGATTAGAGTAGTAAGTATAGTGTAGATGTGGTGTCTAGGCTATATCTTATCAGTGTGAGCCTCTTGTGGCACAGTGGGTGCCAGCAAGTGATGACAGCCTTGTCTGGTCTTAGTATCCCTCCACGTGTGTAAGACAAGTTATTAAAACGGTAAGGCATCAATACAATAGCATAGCCACCCCGGGAGGAGTTATATCTCCTCCTGTTTCGCCTATCGCCTCTTGTAAAGAGCGGAGGTGTATACCTCTTTATACTTAGAAACCCAAGACTAGATATCTTTTGCTACATAGGGACCTCTCTATACCTACAATATTAAATCCTTGATCACCAACGCCTTTGATTTCCATCTGACGGCCTTGGACTTAGTTAGATCACTTCACGTTCCTCGTGGAAAATACGATACCTGGAATTAATACTCCTGGTGAAAGCTACATTGACTACCGTACACTTGCGGTATATCCATTTGCCACCTTTGGTGTCAACACCTACTCACACCTACGAGAGTTCCTACTGACATGTGCATGTTTTTGCATTGCTGGCATGTCTGATGAGACTCTGCAATGGAAGCTTTTTCCGTTCTCTTTGATGGGAAAAGCTAAACATTGGTACAACCAAACCATAGGAAGAGTGCTAGGAGATTGGGAAGTGCTATGCTCTAATTTTCTCTCTAAATTCTTCCCCATCTCTAAAGTGGCTAGCCTTTGAGGAGGGGTTTTGACTTTTAGGCAACTAGAAGAAGAATCTCTCGAAACATCATGGGATCGCTTTAATGATCTCCTTACTATTGGGCCAGACCTTGCCATTCCAGACCTAGTGCTTCTTCAACATTTTTACCTAGGTCTTAGTAAGGATGATAAGAAATCCCTTGATATATGTGCTAGCGGAGGTTTCCTTCATTTATCTCCTAGTAAAGCAAGGTCCATACTTGATAAAATCAATGGAAGGACTCTTTGCCCTAACATTCATAATGAACTCCCCGAGAAAGAGAAGGAATCATCTCCCGACCAAAAAGAGGAAGTTTTGATAGCTAAATCACACATTTTCCAATCCCAAAACTTAACTATCTGTCCCAAGCCATCCATACTCCAAACTTCTACAAGGGAAGAAGAAATTCAACCCTTGAAAATTTCTTTTAAGATTAAGGATGATCTTTGCGATATTGGAAAAAGTTTAGACTTCCAGCCTCATAAGAGACCTTCTAGTGAATATAAATCAAATTCTTTTCAGAAGAAATCTCTTAAGAAGTGTCCTTATTGGAAAACACCCAAGGATGGAATTACTAGCGATGCCATAGAAGGAGAGCCAAACCATTTTGAACCCATTCCTATCTTCTCCCCTTCTATACTCACGTTAGAAGACTCATCTCAACCCATCTTTAAACCCATCTTTGACCCCGAACAATCACCTGACACTCATTCTACTAAGTCCCATGATGACCCTAGAGATTCACTAAGACACCCAGACCATAGGAATCATGGACCTGAGGATGACCAAGAAAGGCTACGACAATGGCTGGAATGTATAGAATGAATGGCCAAGGAAGAAACCTTAATAATAGAATCCAACCCTGACCTAACCCATCCAAGTTTAGAGGAGACCAACGTGAGTGTCACCAATCCATGGGAAGTCTTGGACAATAAAATGCCTAATGGACATGGAATAAATGAGAAAATGTTTTCGCCCATAGACACTCATAAAGAAACACCCTTGGGGCTTAAAGAGGGAGATAACATTAATGAGCATGGAAGCTACTTCATTGACATCTCCTTGAATCCATCCTCATTTGAGGAATTTCCAGGATTAATTGGTCTCTCTAACATTGTCACACACAAGATCTTCAACCCCCTCATTCTACCTATTCATAAAATTATTGAGAGGGTGGTTGTGGATGCATATGTTTATCATAAATATTGTAGATCTCGTTGTAATCATGAAATATGTGCACAAAGGCTGATGTTCTAGAGGAAACCACTTCATGAACTCAAAGTATAATAATTAGAAGGTTTCTCTAGAACAACTTTGTGTCCTAAAATAACCACTTTTGAAAGATAACATGAACTTGCACCTTTTGCTATAATATCCTTGTGAATTAAGCATAGAATTATAATTATGAAAATATTCCCTCGGGTATCTTTGTCACTAACCATTTCAGGTTTGAAGTAGAAGAGTGACAATGCAAGGTATGTCCAACCAATCATCATAAAATATTGAATTATATCCATCCCAGCTTAACTTTGCTTTGCAAAATTCCAGCTTGGGGGAATGGGCTCAATTAGAAAATCTTATGTTACTAATATTGGTTGTCTCTACCCCTTTTAATCCATGTTCAAATTGTTAATTAATAATCATGCTCTTTCATCTCTATTTGAATAACACTTTATAATACTTTCATGCTACCTTTATTTGCTATTGTATATGTTTAGGCTTTGAAGTACTTTCATACATCTCTTAAATGAAGCACGGTGCTTAGTTTAGGAGTGGTGATCTTATTTTCAAAAGGCTTTTTGAATTAAGCGTGGTGCTTAGGTTAAAATGCCTTCCTAAGTCAAATTAGACGTGGTGTCTAGGTTGATTTTGGAGCCGCTCGTATGTTGTGGTAGACATTGGATATTTTGTCGGACTAACCCCTGCAGAAAACTTTCAAATTAATCTGGGTTAGTCATGAGATGAATTCAAATCAGAGATGAGACAGGGCACATGCTGAACTTCAATAACTTTGCAGAGGAAGACATAGCTCATTCATTATGGATGGAAGAACTGTGAGTATTAATGATTCCTTTACTTTATCTTCTGCTGCAAGTTACTTGGACTCAAGCCATGCCGGTATAGAACATGATCTATGCTAACATAATATCAACCCTATCTCCTTAGTAGCATAGATGGAACATGATAAAATTCTGGACAAACAACATATGTTCCAAAGTTGGACATCCCTTCGGGTATGTGTTGTCCACTAATCTGTTGCAGGCATAATAATGAATGGAGTGACAAGGTGTCATAAGATCATAGAAGCAAAAGATGGCAAAGAGGATAAGCAACAAAGAAGACAAGATGCTCATGAACAACTCAAGATGCAAGAGAAGTAAAGGACCACCAGTCATCTACCCTTCATTACTTAGTGCCATCACGCTCTAATAATGAAGGTAATATCTTAAGGTAAGTGGTTATTATTTTCCTCTTGATCTTGGTATGCACATAACGAAGGTGCGAACACGTTAGAGTTACAGCTTTAATTGATTAACCTAATTAACTCAATATGCTTTGTCCTTTAAGATTGTTCATGGCGCCATTCTTTTGATCCCAGTCTGAACCAAATGTGCTAAAACATTGTAATCTATCTTTGAAAGATGATAGTCATACTCATGTGAAAATTTATATATTATGTAGAGATAGACAACCCTTCCATTGGTTAAGCAATTTAAATCTTTTCTGTCATATGAACTTAAATGTAACATAAATGCTTAATCTTCTGATCTTACCACTCATATCATAAGTAAACAAATTATGCAACACCAATTTCGCCTTATCCAATGTGCCTAAGACTAGAGAAAAATAAATAAAGAAATCGATTCGGTTCTGTTGGTGTTTTTTCACCAGCAGAGCCCATGCATTTGATCTCTGCCCTGGTTTTGTAAATAGGACAACACTTCGAGCAAAGTTTGTTAATTCCTAAAATTCTACAAGTGAAAGTTCTATGAACATGCACGTTGAGCAAGATGCTGCCAGCTTCCACTATTAATACTCTACTTCAACCTGCTGGCCAAGTAAAGAACAAAAGTGACATCACCATCACCAGAGGTGTAACCATCAAGACCTCCATCTCTAAGACGGAGAGATACCCAAGAGTGAAAGAAAAAGTCCTGTCGGTAGATTTTAAATTTCGCACCCTTGCCATAAACTAACATGGTAGTTATCTAACTAATTAGTGTTCATAATTTACATTAGTAATTTTACTTTAGCATATTCATCTTTATGCATATCAAAAGAAAAAAATAAAAATATTTATTGCCTTATTTATTGCATCATAATACATTAAAGCCCCATGTGAATAAACTTATAGAATATTCACAATGGTGGCATAAAAAAATAAATAAAATTAAATTAAAAAATGATAATAGCATCTATATTTACTTTCTTACATTATGAAAATCCTAAGCCCCTTGAGAATAAATATTCTCCGTGGTGGCATAAAAATATATAGCATGTATACATATCTGATTACTGCATAAGAAAATTAGAAAATCCTAAAAAGAGAATCTTGCTAGAACCTATCAATTTAAAATCAACTCAAAAGAATAATCAATTACTTATTGACTGACCGCTAACCCCTTATCACATTCGAGCCTCGAATTTTGGTTTTCTTGTTGGAGTATAATTATACAGGATAACACTATGTCTGAGAAGTGAGTCCATCAGTGGCGCCCACAAGACTGCTACTGGTAAGCCCACTCTAAAGATCATCAACACCAAGTATTGCAAACATCTAGCTTGGGGGAGGAGCATCCCCTAGTTATCAGGTAATTATACCTAGGCGATTATCGAGTCTATTTTATATAGTCATAAAATACCAAAATTATGTGAGCACATGAAGGTTCACAATAGTATCATAGGAAAATTTAAAAATGCCAAAAATATGTGGGCACATGAAGGTCCATATCGATAGAGTCTTTTGTGAGTCCATTAGTTAAAAGAAATAAAAAGATGAATAACCAATCAAAACCAAATAAAAACTTAGCTATATATTAGAGTGGTTTTAGAGTGTGTCTATAGTCAGTCTTAGGCTAGAGTCTAATAAAAAACTGGAGAACATTAAAATTTTGTCTTGGAGATGATGCTCTGCCGTAATTCCTTTCAAGTGCCCAGTTTTCAACCTTAAATTCTTCCGAGTTTTGGATATTACTTCTTTGATTTGAAAATACTCTGAACCCGAAACTTGTGGAGGCATATGCTTGGGCTAAGTCTAGGTGATTGATTGATATGATACATGAAGGTTGAGCTGTTATTTATCTTATTTCTAGCAATACTAAGTTCTGGAGATTTATTTTGAAAACTTAAAATCTTATATGATGACTCTTGTATGACAAAGTGTGAATTCCTACCAAAGGCAAAGAAGATACATTTAGAGATAGGAAAACATTTGCACGTTTATGCTACTTGCTTTGCATTGAGTTCAGTCAACCTTTGTTGTATACCTTATGAGAGCCTTGTCACGCTTTTAAAATCAAGATCACTTACACACTCCACCCACATATGCATTACTCCTACTCTGGGAGTAAGCGCAGTCATTTTCCACTTTCATCCAGATCCGCCTTAAAAATGTTTTTCTCCTACACTGGGAGTAAACACCCAAAAAATATATATATATATACCCTATAGAACAGCCCCTGTTTAATTGCTCTAAGTTCTTATCATTATCTCTCCAATCAATATTATATTCAAAAGATGCATCTGGCTATGCAAAAGTATTTAAAAAAAAGGAAAAGGGAGTAAAAGATGGACAAGTGTCCCAGCAATTAAAACAATGGGTACTTAGATACCCACCTCCCTAGTAAAAAAAGAATAAAGATAGCCCATGTTTTCCCGTGGAAGTTCTAAATCCAAGAGAGTTATTTCCAAAGAGCAAAAGTAGAATTAGGATTAGCCACCATATATACACCTATCCACCATATTCCATACACATGCACATCTTGGTTTGATTGTATGATTTGACTCTCTGTGGATCCATTGTTTGACTTTACAACATATGAATTGCAAGTATGCTCATCCTTGTTATTGACATTCCTATAAGCTCCACTATAATCCTTACTTGTAGGAAGGCATAACATCATTAATGCCTTAAGTGAGATCCATAAATACTATATATATTAAGAGACTTGAGGGTGTCATACAATCAAGCTCTGAGTTTTATTTCGAAAACTTGCAAAACTCTAGAATATTGGTACTGTGAAGAATTTGAGACATAGTGCTTGACTTGATTGTTCTATCTTTCGATTGCTCAAGACATATACAAAAGCTGTAAAGCTCCATAGTTAAAGGTAAAATGGGTAAGTTTGAAAGATAGAGTAGTTTTAATCCGGAGAAGAAGTTCTATTTGGAAGCATGTGTACTTTTTAGGCGTTAAAGCATTGCAGCAACTCCTGATCCAAGTTTATTAGTAATTAGGCTTTGCTCAGGGACTGGCAAAGGGTAAACTTGGGGGTATTGTTGACGGTCATTAAGTACCAAATATAACCATCAACTATGTCACAGAACTGACCAATTTATACGAGCACAAGTACGACGATCACCAATTTAGTAGCAATCAAGTCACACTTGAGCCAATATAAACCCGGTAGTCCGGAAATCTCGAAGGATTTCTAACATTTTAAACAAAACATACCCAAGGATCTTACAAATTCAGCAACAACCCATCAAATGATACATAAGTTTACAACCGAATTAAAAACATCAGAGTACAACATAGTCTTTTACATAAATGTAACAGTAGCGGAAGACAACATAGTTTTGAAACAACATAGTTTACATACGAGTACCACCAGCTGACCGTGTCACAGCATCTTACAAAAGCTAAAGATGGATAACGACCTTGCCCCAGGTCTAATCTTCTTCGCCCGCAGGGGTGAAGTAGTTCTTGCAATAAGCATAGTAGACTACTCCTGCAACAATGGGAATAAAACCCTGAGTACTCAATTGTACTCAGCTAGACTTACCCGACAGGAATTAAATAAAAAGACTCTCAAGGATATACAGGCTTATTTGGTGGAGCTCAGAGGATAGCAACATTTTGCATAAAAAGCGTTACTACAGTAGTTCCTCAACTTATAAATTTTAGATATGGTTTAGCTTCCATTTCAGTTAAGCTATTAAGCTAAGGTTTGCAGCTATACTAAACAATCACTTGATATTATAGCAGACAATACAACCATATGATTTCCGATATCCACAGATATCAACCTCATCTCACCATAATCAATATGTTCAAGTTATTAGCCTCTACCTCACCAAAAGATCAGTTCAGTTTCTCACTAACCAGGAGAGATGGCGATTCAAATCGATTGTACCAGCTGGCAAACATGCCAATCACCGACCCTGTCGGCCTGATCAGTGGCTTTTGGGTCACCGTTAGATCTTTCTGAGTCATATTATATCGCGAGCTTGGCGGGGGTCATATTCTCGGAGACAAACCCACTCACAGGAAGTGCAGGTCCCTGACCTGACTATGGCAAAATGGTGTCTCCGCACATCCTTCCTTCCTCCAGAATATGTCTATCCATATCACACCAATTCTCGGCTCAGAAGAAACTACTCGGCTTCGCGGTCAGAACGACTTATCTGGCCAGCTATGTGACGACGTCCTTCAATCTCAACTGATGTCTGGTGGCCTCAGTCCTAGTCGGCCGCAAGCAGCACCGAAGACAGCATGACCTCAACCATGTCATGCGGCTCCCCGCTACCTAGCCTTGATTCTCTCATTATCATGTGGTGTGGTGGCACATATAGTCAACCATGTGGAATCCATCCCCATCATCATTAGTCACCACCTATGCTCGCGAACGACAGGAAATCCCTCAACTTCTACCTGTCTAAGCATGGCTAAGCATAAGATCGAACCCATCTCTTGCCTAGTAATAGTACCAGGATGGTAGACAAGTGTACAAAGTATAAATGCAGCAACGGTATCAATTCAACTCCTATACTTAAGTGCACAATCATAGGATTTAATAAAAACCAGCGCATTTATATAAAAAGAGATAGGTGGAGGCTTAGGGATGCTCCGGGGCTTGCCTTTCACAAAGTTAGATGGCTGATGGTCAGTGCACTCTGGTAGTTCAGTTTCCTCCTCGGCCTCGGGAGCTTCCGGCACCTCGATCTCCGGGGAAACTCCTTCCTCCGGTGGGTCGAATTGCAGCAGCGTCACTCCTCCCGGTGATGCTGTATGCATGATATGCATATATGAGAACTGAGAATGCACATGTAATGCAAGGTAGAGATGCACAACTTAAACCATGAGATGCAATCAGTTTAACAATCCACACTTGTTTATTGAGTACGTGCATATTTTTTCTCTAGACAACCAACCCATACTCACCCTTCTTAAGCAAAGCATAGAACAATTTTTTGTCCCGGGTAAGAGTTCTACAACCTGCACTAACCATTAATTTGAATCAAACTTACCTAACTACACTTACTAGTAAAGAAACAAGCATGAACAAGCACCTACACAAAGAATATTAATCTTGCTGTCTTTATACATAAACAAAGTCAGCAACACAAATGTCCAGCAAGGTTGTTGAACTAAAACATCTTAGAATTGCATGAAAATTACTTGCTAACAACTCATTATTCGATTAAAAGCAATTAATTCAACCCTAGCTTATAACTGGACCCTTTATTTGCTATACCCAGAAAATTCTAGAAAAATTACAGTAGATAAAGTATCTCTGGGTTAGTCTACTGACAAAGTTTCAAGTCATTTGGATAAGTATAACAGTCTACACAAAAATAACAAACAACCAGCCTTTTAAACAATGGAAAATACTTAACACAGTGAAAAATATCAAACAATAGACTTCCCATTTTTCTTAGTTTCTTCACAACATAACATGGCTCAGGAAAAATATTCATGACCATATCCTTAACACATTAAGCATGGTGATTTTTGCAAGATTAAAGCATAAAAGGCACATTGTACATGACATCATATAAATAACAGTGCAACACTAGCAAACATATTTTTCTTAGATTCTAATTCCCTAAACAAAATTAATGCAAGTGGAATCACATTTTTAGCACATTCCTAGAATTACCTATGCATTTATCAAGTTTGCAAGCAATTAACAAATTAAATGTAACTGCACAGAAAAGTTATCCAAAAAGCACATTTTATATTTTTCGTACATAGAGCACAGCAAGATAAGAACAACAAAATTTGTTTCACCCAATTTGGACACTCCTAGCTCCAAATATGAATTTTGGAAGATTTTACACATTTTCTGAAAATCAATTTCATTAATCATTTTAAACGAAAACCGGCTTAAACTGCTATGCACACCCGATTCAGTGAACCAGAGGCGCGCCTGAGCGGCTGACCCACGGGCCCCTAGGTCAACTCGACCCCACACGTCAGAGGAAGAAACAGAGCCGCCGGCGCTGATCGGCGAGAGCTCGCCGACGGCGAGGTCTCCGGCGGCACCGAGACGACCTACCGAGTCGTGGCAACGAGGCGAACTCGATGCACCCACTTCCGACACCTAACCGTCACCGGAGTACGCTCAACGGCGACCATGGCGGACGGCAACGGTCCGGCGAGCATGCGCCGGCCGATTTCGGTCTTCACCGACGAAACCAACCCACGTTCCGCACTCTCTAGACCCTAACGGAGCTCCGTGTTCGATGAATTGAACAGCGGTGCACGACAGCTTGCTCTAACCGCGCGCATGGCAACGCGTTGGTGGGCGGAACTCCGGCGAGCTTGGGTTCCGACAAAACTACGGTGAGATCGACCCAACCAGTGACCTAGGCTAGATCTACGACTCACGAGGACGCCACGACGAGCAAGAACTAGAAAGAACGGCCACGGCATTGCTCTCGTCGCGGCAAACCGAGAGCTCGGTGGCACTCCGACGAGTTCACGGCGGCGGAGAGGTCAAAAACGCTATACCTTAGCTCGGCTAAGGCTAGCAACAGGTCGAGGAGATAGAGTGGAGTAAGGCGAAGCTTGTGTGGAGATGGAGTGGTCGGAGACGGTGTGGTGGCGGTGGATTTCACCGAGGCGACGGCGCGGCGGCCATGGCGTCGGCGGAGAAGAAAGGGGAGAGCAGAGAGCGACGAGCAAGGGAGAGAGCGAGAGAATGAGCCAGGGGACAGAGTGGAGTGTCGCTTTTGCATTCCTGACCGGTGCGGGGCCAATGACGGCGTACGGCGCCACCTGGCGTCATTCTTCTGACGACGGCGCCAGCTGTTCGGCAATTTGCCGATTTGAATCGGCTCGATTCAGTTCCAGCGAACAGACTGAAACTCGATTTTTGATCGATCTCTAGCTCGTGATCCAAACCGTTCCAGAGAAAACTTCACTAATAGAGATGGAAGAACTACACGAGTACTCCAATCTACATTGGGACAACTCGAGCTAGATCGGCATGGATAGAGAGATACAGATCGATGAATAGGGGTACAATGAAACTGAAATGCAGTTTAGACTTAGAGAAAAATTTGAAACCTCAAAACAGCTCCAAATCTGCACTAATTCAACTTTTTGACCACCTTCCACCCATTTTCATGAGTTGACCCAAAAATAAAGTTTGTTGCTTATAAAATTATACACAACTTTGATTAAGGGTGCTCTGACATGCAAAGTCTCTAAGTTAACTTTCTTATTTGGTCAAACAAAATAGGTTTAGGAGGGTTTTCTAGTCAACTATGAGCTAGAGGGGTATTTTGGGGATTTCACCAACATGAATATTGTTCCAAATGTTAACCCAAACATGTTTAAGTCATCTAGAATAGTAAACAAGCATCACATTTGCATGCTAACACATCTATGGCATTGTAAGCATATAAACCAACATATAGCTTATAAAGGAATTTAATTCAATTCAAATGGTGATGATGCATGAAATGACATGATCAATGCTTGATGGCATGCAAATGCAAATGTGAAAGTAGTAACCAACACTAGGGTGTTATAAACTATTGCATAATTTGACACAAAATATATTACAAAGCATAGTTGTAGGTTTTAATTCTAACGAGTTCCACGAGTTTTGGTGTTCTCACTTGTCTTGTAGGAATATGCAATTTTCCATCAATAAAAGTATCTCTAATGAGGAATTGGACTGCACCATTTGTTGATCGTCACTAACACCCTATTTTACCGTAAACATTTCACCCATAATCAAGGTAAAACCACATGAAAAGCAAAGAACTCACTTTGAAACTCACCTAGTTCCACATGTCCTTGGAGAAATATTGTGTATGCAGAAAAAAATGGTGAAAACAGATGAAAATGAAGCAAACTGAGACAGCTTCACACCTCAGCTGCCACGAGAGAGCCAGAGGGCAGCGCCCGCCCTACACATAGGGCGCCCGCCCTATCAAAAGTGCCAAATGGCACTTGCCACCTCACGAATCCGTGTGTCATCCTCCCAAATGGCCTATGGAACATTGATTCCACATCAACGACTCAGAATCAAGGCATGAGGATCCGGTGTCCCTATGGACAGGGCGCCCACCCTGTCACTGTTGAGTGCCACATCCACAATCCATGTGAAGGTCCCTAGAAGCTATCCTAGCCATCAATCAAAGTCGGTTTTCAACCAATGGTGCAAGATGGAGGTGTCAAGGATCCATGGACCCACATGTCATCCTCCAAAGGTCACAAACTGACTCTACAACCGCAAAGCGGGCATCAACCGACCTTGCAACCGTCATTGGGGAGGATCCTGGAGCGTTGGATGGCAAGGCGGTGGATTCCACCGGGCGCCTGCCCCCTAGGGGGTGCCCGCCCTGCCACTTCGCGCCACCGACTTCCAACACCCCTACAAATACCCCTGGTGCTCTCCTACACTATAAATAGGACCAGTTTCCACACTTGTAAGCAAAAACACAGCTAGTGAGAAACACTACTAGTGAAAACACCACTAGAAGTCTTAGTCTATAGTAGCTCCTCTCTCTCTCTAGCGAAGCTCTACTCTTAGGAATAGTTCTAGCTAGAGAAGAGTAGAGTATTGAGAGAAGTCAGGAGAAGGAGGAAGTCTGTGGAGGAGCCGGGCTTGTCGACGACCTCCTCTGTGGTGTTCTTCACTCTTATCGATAATAAAGATCCCCTGCTTCATTTATTTATTGTTATACTTTAAGCAGTTGCATACTTGTCTCATTGCTTGGTTAGACTGCTCTAATTCCTTGGCCAGAGTTAGAGTAGTAAGTTTTATAGATTAAGCGAGGTGCTTAGGCTATGATCTTACCCTTGAGTGCAGCTAGGCCCACGGATAGTAGTGGTAGGTTCTAGGTGGTGACAGCCCTAGAATCCTCTGGATTCCACCACGTTCGGCCAAGGTTAAAGGCGTAGAACTTGTAGGTGTACGGGCCCTATTCAGTCGAACCTCGGCTAGTTTAGGACTTTGCACGTTCCTGTTATAGTAGTCTCTTTGGTATAAGAATCAATTGATCTTTTACTGAGTTAGAGTTCTCCTGTAAACTCCAGAGCTACTTAGAGTTATCCTAGTGAGTTTCCATCTTAGTTATACTTCATTGATTTATCCTCATTAAGGTTATTTATCCATATCTAGATCCTTGACTATCAGATTCTAGGAATCACAAACCTAGCCTTCCTTTGGGAAAATATAAATTCGACACCTGGTACTCCCAGGTAAAGTGCTACACGATAGTTCAGTGCGCTTGCAGAATCCCATCACCTATCCTATAGAGCTACCAACAAGCATTTTTGGCGCAGTTGCTAGAAATAACTTTATTCCTAGTAGCAACGTTAGAAGTGTCAACAACCACATACTTTGAGCATAGGGATTGACAACCCCCGTGATTGTGTTGAGAAGTATTGTTACCACTGCTAGAGGATAGATTTGGCTACACTCTTTTGATAGTGTTAGTAACTGTCAACAAGCATTTTTGGCGCTGTTGCGGGGGAAGGCAACTGTTGAACTCCTCTGATCTAAGTCAAGTCTAGATAGTTATCCTTAGAATAACGAATATAGCCGAAAGGACCATCCATGAATTCTCTGCACCGTCTGCGGCTAATATAGCAACAGGACCTGGTGTCATCGAGGCGAACACTCAGTTTGAGTTAAAGCCTACATTGATCACAATGGCTCAAACTAGCCTATTTTTTGGCAAAGCTCATGAGGATGCTAATGCACACCTCCAACACTTCTTGGAGATATACAGAACCTTCACCATTAAAGGAGTAACCCCAGACACAATTCATTTGCGACTCTTTCCTTTCTCCTTGTTAGGAAAAGCCAAGCAATGGTTCTATACGAACCAAAACGATGTGGACACATGGGAAAAGTGTTCCAACTCTTTCCTAGTAAAATTCTTTCCTCTAGGCAAGACCAATGCTCTTCGCAATAAGATCTCTAGTTTCCAACAACAAACTGATGAATCGATTCCCGAGGCTTGGGAACGAATGCAAGAGTATGTCACTGCCTGTCCACACCATGGTATGGAGGATTGGCTTTTAATCCAAAACTTCTACCATGGATTAACCCCTCTTGATAGAAGCCATCTAGATGCTGCCGCCGGTGGAGCATTCTTTTCTCTTAAGGTTATAGATGCAAAGGCGTTGATCGAGAAGATGGTGTCCAATCAAGGATGGAACGAGGAACGTCTGCAACCACGCAAGTGAGGTATGCATTCTTTAAAGGAAGCTGATATGATTGCAGCTAAGGTGGACCTAATGGCCAAAAGTCTTGAAAATTGCGAGAAGATGCGTGCACCTGACACCGTGCAAGCCATGGAGACTCACATGACATGTGAAGTCTTTGCAGAAGTTGGCCATTCTAGACTCCATTGTCCTGAGACACATGAAGACCTCAACTTCATCAGCAATGATAACGGTTTTCATTCTTCAAATCAAGGATGGACTCAGCGCTCCAATTCTCAAGGTAACACTTTCAATTCTTCGCAATGTCCAAACAACCAAGGTAATAACTACCCTTCCCTTAAAGATCTTGTCTATGGTCAAGGTAGAATGACTGATAGCATAAACAAGAAACTTCATGCTAATGATAGGATGCTAGATAGCATAAATGCTAAATTGGATGATTTCTCTTCTGCAATTAAGAATCAACTTAGTTTCAACTAGATGCTTGAAACCCAATTAGCACAACTAGCTGCCGCAATTCCATCTTTTGAAAAACATAAAATACCAGAAAAAACATAAACAACCATAGAATCTGCTAATCTGGTTACTATTAGTTATCATAGCTATGAACTAGATGGATGGAATTTTCCAACTGAAAGGGGAGATCCCAGAACCCCTGTCATAACTTGTTCTATTCAATCTCAAAAGTTCCATAATGCTATATGTGATCTAGGATCAAGCATTAACATCATGTCTAAAGAACATTATGAAAATTTGTTCTACACTGAGCTAGCACCAACTTCTGCGTATGTGCAATTAGCTGATCAAACAACTTGCTACATAGAAGGAGTACCATCGGTGCTAGTTTTAGCGGGGCTAACACCGGCTAGTAAATATGTGTTTTGCGGTTGAGGCTACGGATGGAGTGCAAAGGAGAACACAGGGATTATACTGGTTCAGGCCGAGCAAGCCCTACGTCCAGCGGAGAGGAGAGTCGTGTTGCCTTGCACCGGGGTGCTTGTAGTAGGGGGTTACAAGCTAGGCGAGAGAGGGAAGTGCTCCCAGGTCTCTTGTGAGTGTTTAAGTGTATGCAAGTCGTTTGCTGTTGGTGTGTATGTGTGAGTGAGAACTTAGGACTTCCGCTCGTCCCTCTAAAACTGGCCTCTGCTCTCCCTTTTATAGTCGCAAGGGAGATGCAAGGGCAGTGCTTACAATGCTACGTATGTTATAGTGAGGAGTTGTTGTCCTTCGTTTGACTGTCGTCAGCTACGGTCTTTTCTCCGCGTCTCCGGGGTATGGCCGTAGTGGTGGGTACGATCTTGGTGAGTTCCAAGGTGGCAACAGTCGTCGGATTATGGCATGCCGTAGGGTCACACCTGATGGCTGTCCTTCCGCATGATGTGACAAGAGGGCGAGTCGTCTCGGGGCGTTGTCTCCCGAGGCTCGGGACTCCTGGAGGCGTGATGGGATGGAGCAGGGTGATATCTCCCCTCGGGCGTATTTCCGGCCTTTGGACAGTACTTCCCGAGGGTTAAGTGGGCCCGGATGGAAGGCGTGCTCGTCCTTTCGAGTGGACAGTGCAGTGGGCGCTTTTCCCGTTCTTGCGTAGCCCATCGTCAGGCGCTCGGACTGTCGCAGTCATAGTTGGTAGGCTCCGGCAGAAAACAGGGCGGCGCACCGTAGACCATACCGCGGAGAGGACGGCCGTATCAAATCCACTGCCAGGGAAGTCCTGACAGGTGGTATGGCCGTCAGGGGCGTGCGAAGCACAGTCACATCGAGAATCTTGCCTGACGGGACAGTGCTTGCAAAGTGGTCAGAGAGATCTCTTGTGGTCCAAGATTGCTCCGCTGACATCACCTGTGCCTTGGATGCCTTTGTGAGATTGCGCTCGAGGGGGATAGGGAAGCTCGCGCGAATCAGCGAATGGGTACCGAGGGCGCCGCTCTCCCGAGCTCTGCTGGGGAGGCTCGGGCGAACCGGAGAATGGGCGGCGAGGGCGCCGCTCTCCCGAGCTCTCCTGGGGAGGCTCGGGCGAATCAGAGAATTTGCGCCGAGGGTGCCGCTCTCCCGAGCTCTCTCGGGGAGGCTCGGGCGAATCGGAGAATTGGCGCCGAGGGTGCCGCTCTCCCGAGAGTTGGCTGTCATTGGTGCAATAACGTCGTGGGCCTCTGTAGATGCGGCCTTCGTGGGCTTCCACTGGCCTTACTTGGGCCAGGCCGCGTTGGGAATGAGCGTTTCTGCATCGAAGTTGGGTACCCCTAACTTTGTTACCCGACAGTAGCCCCCGAGCCTGTGGCAGAGTGAAGGCACTCCTCCCCAGGTTCACGCTCGTTCTTCCTGTCAAAAAGATAAAGTATGGGTTGTTTTTTCTGGGGGGTGCGCGCGAGCGCACCCGCCGGGTGTAGCCCCTGAGGCTTTGGAGGGATGATATATCCCTTCAAAGGCTTAGAATCGTGTTTGTTAGTCCTTGGGTATTTGTTGATTTATTTAGGAGGGTTGTTTCCTTGGAAGTGGAGCCCCCGAGCCTCCCATCGTGTTGGGAGGTCGTTCGGTGGTCTTTCCAAGGTGCAAGGCAAGTTCCCGAGCCTCCATTTTCGTATCGGAAATCGGTCGGGTTCTTCCCTGTCTTTTTTAATTCGACCTTCACGCTCTTTTTTCGGGAAGAGGAAGGTTTGGTCCTGCTCGACTTCCCCGCTGGGGCACGAGTCGGCATTTCCGGTGAGCTACAAACGGGTTGGTCCAAGTGGAGGTCCGTGCCCCGTTTGTTGGGGGTCGGCTAGCGGCCTGAGCACACTCCAAATGTTTCCCGAGGGTGATTCATTGGATGTCGGGTCCCTTCGATGGGTCCCGAGGGCATGATGCCTCCCATGGAGGGATTCCATGTAACCGACTCGCTACTGGGACTTGGACATAGCATGGAATGTCCCTTGTGACGTTTCGGGCGTCGGGATACTAGCCGTTTCCGTGACCCATCCACTAGCTGTCCCTAACTCGGTTTCCCTGGGGTGACTGTTCGAGCCACGGAGGGCCAGTCTTTGATCCCCTGGGAACGTAACGGGCGCCCGAGCCCGGGGTTCCTTCGTTGGGAAGGAGAGAATGTTGGCGGAATCGTGGTGCGCAGTTGTAATGATTCGGCTCACCTTTTGAGGCGCGAAGCCTGACGGACGCGATGGTTCGACTCAGTCGAGGCAGTTTGCGTGCGCGGCGATGGCGGCGATGTGGGGATCGTGGCAGGCCCCACGCAGTTAATGTGGCGGATCCTCCGCATCCACCCACGATCCGCCGGCGGAGTATATAAGAAAAACTTATGGTTTTTTCTTTCTACCCTAGCCATTTGCTCGCACGACCGTTCGCTTTCTTACCTTCGTCGCCTGCTCTTTCTCCTTCGTTGCCTGCTCGAGGGAGATTGTTGCCGCGGCCGTCGTTCTTCCCGCAGCCCTTCCCCCTTCGCTTGCCATGGATTCCTCCTCCGCCGCTGTCGACGCCACCGACGCCGTCGCCACCGATGCTGCCGCGGCCGCTGCCGGCGTCCTCAGGCTGGAGCCGTGGCCGAGGAGCACTGTGACGGAGGCGCAGCTGGAGCGCCTCATCACTCTGGGGCTGCTGCGTCCTCGTACCGACGCGCAGCACTCGGAGTGGACCGTGCCGCCGCACGACCACGAGGAGCCGAACCCCGGTGAGGGGTACGTGGTGAGCTTCGTTGCTTATCATGAGCGTGGACTCGGCTCGCCACCGAGCCGCTTCTGCCGGGCCATCCTCTTCGAGAACAGGCTGGAGCTCCACAACCTCACCCCAAATTCCATCACATAGGCGTCTATTTTCGCCGCCCTGTGTGAAGGCTACTTTGGGGTGCCCCCGCACTGGAACCTGTGGCGCCGCATTTCCAGCGTCGACTGGTACACCAAGTGGGTCGGCGCGAGGAAGCCGCGGGAGATCGAGAGCGCGGGGGGTACGGCCTCGTGATCCGCTCTTCGTCGTACATCCCCTGTAAGGCCCCCTCCTCCAACAAGGGGTGGTAGAGTGGCTGGTTCTACCTTCGCAACGACGGGGGTCTCTTCCCCAAGTTCACGGGAAGGGCGCTCATGGCTCCCCTTCCCCAATGGGAGTGGGGGTGCCCGTCGAAGGAGTCAAAGCACCGGGACGTGTACTTCGATGCACTCAAGGAGTTGAACAAAAGGGGCCTTACAGGGGCGGGCGTGGCGGGGAACTTCCACATGCGGACGGTGCTAGCTCTGATGGAGCACCGCCTGGCGCTCCATCAAATGGTAACCAGGTCGCAGCGGGAGGGCACGGTGATGCTGGCCCGTGACCTTGGCGAGGCGGAGGTCATGCGTCGCATCGGCTACATGGTGGGGGGTTATCCCACCTGGAAGGGGGTGAACCGGGTGCCTATGCATCCCTGCGCTGGCTTCCCGGCGTTGGTAAGTGTTGTTCGTTTGATCGGGCTGCTGGTTTCCCCATCTTCCTCCTGACCTTTCTTCTTCATTCTTTGTAGAGCCTCTCGAGGACCGGGAAGGCTTCCCTTCCGCCCGTCCCAGAGGACAAAGAGCTGCGAACCCAGAACCACCTCCGGGCCACGGAGGAGAAGGCGAGGAAAGACAAGGCGACCGCCTGGAAGCAGAAGAGGACGCGGAAGGTGGAGGAGTCCTCCCAGCGTCGCCGCCGCCTGAGGTGGATACCCCACCGATGATGACGGCGACGACGATGATGAAGAAGAATATGATTTTTCCATCTTTGATTTGATGGAGTCTGATCGGCCGATCGCGACCACACAGCCCGCGGTGGGTGCTGACGAGCCTGGAAAGGCTCCACTGTCAGCGTCCGCCGGCGGAAGTGCCAGGGTTCGTGATCTGAACCCTCGGGCAAACCTGCCGGAGACCGCGTCCAAGGATGCGGCTCCTGGCAGGGCGACATCAGGAGGCGGGGCTCCGCCCGCCATCAGCAGCGTGGTTCGGCCGGAGGGGCCGGGAACGAGCTCAGGCCCAGCGCCCGAGATGCCCCGAGGCTCCAGTGGGGGGACCGAGGGTCCCCAGTTTCGGAGGACCCTCCCCGCCGACGCGTCGTTGGTCGGCGCGGCAACCGAAGGCGGGGAGAGTGCTGGGAAGACGCCGCCGGAGCCGGAGCCCACTGGCGCCATGACGCCGGCGCTTGAGCTGGGGCCCTCCCATGCTCAAGCTTCCACGCCGAGGGGCGGTGACGTCGGGACGACCCCCGGCGCCCAGGCGGAGCCCTCGTCACTGGGTGGCGCTAGCCCGGACGCCAGGTTGGCGCCCACTTCTCCGCCGCTGGCGCAGCCCACTCCATCCGTCGTCTTGCCTAGCGTGGGCACTACGAAAAAGAAGAGGGTGATTCCGAAAATGAGGTAAGTATCTTTACCTGTAATTCCTTCTAGTGGGGATCCTTTCATGAGCGCTCTTTTCTTCCTTCTCTGCTTCAGGAAACGCTCGGGGGCAGACCTCCAGGTGTCGCACCTGAAGGTCCTGAAGGTGCAGGGCCATGACACGGCCGGGAGGAGTGCCCAGTCGGTGGGCGAGGAAGTTTGTCCCCCCACGGGTCCGCTTGTGGCGTCTGAGGCTCCTCCCTCGGGGGAGGCTATCTCAGCGGCGGCCGCCGTCGTCGTGCCCGTGATCGTCCTGGAGGCGGAACCAGCGCGGGCTTCCGAGGCCTCGACCGTCAGTTCTGGAGACGCCTCGAGAGCGCCAGCCGATGCCGCCCCCACGGAGCCTGCCGCCACAGGGTCATCGGCCGCGGACGTCAGCGTAGGAGCTCCCACCGCTCGTGAGGAAGGCCCCTGGGCGCTGGCCTTGAGGGGACCTCAGCCTCGGGAGCTAACCGCCTCCCGGATCGAGTGGGCGGACCGCGCGGACCCTCAGGCGCCGCCCGTCTTCTCGCTCCGGGACGACCTCGAGGCCCCCAAGTGGGACGCCGTTCAGGAGCTCGGGTTTAGCTCAGCGGCGGGGCTCCGCGCGATCGCCGACGTCGTCGAGAAGGACCTCCCGGCCCAGCTTCAGGTAAATCCCTGTGTCTTGTAAACTTTTCCTGCATATGAGCATCGTTCTTACCGTTTCTGCTTCTTCCTTTTTTCCAGGACCTCATGCACACCTCCCGAGACAAGTCCCGCTTCCTTCGTGGCGGGCTCGGGCTCCGGAAGCAGCTCGATCTCAAGGGGAAAGACCTTGCCCGCGCCCAGGGCGAGCTCGCCGCCGCAACCTCCAAGCTTGCCAAAGTAAGTGTCGACAACACTATCCTGAAGGGGGAGGTCGCGGAGGCGCAGGGCCGAGCCACTGCCTCGGCAACGCGACTGCAGGACTTGGAGAGCGCGATGCCGCCCAAGAGCTCACCGTCGAGAAGATTTCGGCCGCCGAGGCCTTGGCTCTCGACCTGGATGAGACTCGGGAGGCGTTGCGCCTGGCGCTCGGCGCGGCAGACTTGGCTGGGAAGGAGGCAGAGAAGGCTCGGGAAGAGGCTAACCGTAAGCGCAGCGTTGTATTTTTTCCATTCTGCTTGTCTCGGTTGCTCACTGTATTTTTACTTATCTCCGTGCTTTGCTCCCACAGTTCTGCAGGTGACTTACGACGGCGAGGTGGCCGAACACCGGGACCTGCGGAAGGTCGCACGAGCACTATGTGACTCCATCGGCACCAGTGGAGAACCCTCGGGGATGTCGCTCCGGAGCCGGCTGGAGGCACTCCACGGCAGCATGAGCGGCCGGATCAAGGAGGCCCTTCTGACGGGTGTCCAAAAGACACTGGCGGTCGTGAAGTCCCACTACGGGAATTTTGACGCCGACCCTGTCAGCGAGGGCTTCCTTGAAGCCGACGACGCCGAGCTCCTGGCGCTGGAGGATTCGAGGAAGGAGCCAGGAGAAGCGCTGGCGGGCCTCTTCCAAGCCGAGGTCGAGCTCCCTCCCCTGAACCTACCGTGAAGAAGAAGCGGGCCATAGTGCCCTTGTAAAAAGTAACCCTACGTTAGTGGCTTGAGAGGAAACAAACAATATGGCCCTTCGTGGCCTCAATATTTATGTAAATATTTGCTAAATGTTGGTTTCGCTTTGTTTCGTGCTTTTTTCCTTAGGCGTTTTTTCTTGCCGATCCTATGCCCGGGCCATTGAGCCTCGGGGGTCGCTTTTCAGGTGTCGTAGCTTTAGCGGCATAGACGCAGCCGATGTCCTAGGAACTTTGGCAGAAAGAATCCTTAGAAAAAAAGGCTTAAGCGTTTCCTCCCGAGCCTCCTTCCTTGGCCGAGCGTAGATCTTATAGGTTTTCTTCCGAGTGCGGGTTAGCTTTCAAACGCGGAGTGGCGAGGGGAGATGCTGTGGCCCTGGAGCATAAGCGGTCTCCGACTCGGCTGGCTCTGTTCTCTGGGACTTCCCTCACTCTTCTGAATTATATAAGTTCATGCTTGATTTCCGGAGGGAAGCGTGTTTTAGAGAGAAACGAATCCGATGAGTTTTGAAATTTTTGCGTTTCCAAAATTGCTGAATCTCGAGAAAGTCCGGGGGTTCCCCCCGTCCTAGCCCCCGAGGGAGGGTCGGCCTTTCCGTAGGTTAGGCCGAGCCTCGCTTTTAATGCGTGGTGAAATAAAGGGTCATTTCACTCCCGAGTGTAGGCTCGGATTGAAAATCTAAAAATCATGTAAAAAGAGTAGAAGTCGGGTCTTTTCATTGATTTCAAGATTTTCAAAATAGTACAATGCTTGGAATCTTAAGGATAGAAGCGACGTAGCTGTTCGATGTTCCAAGCGTTGCTGTAGACCTCGACCATCTCGTTCGCGAGCTTGTATGTGCCGGGTCGTAGCACCTCTGCGACGATGAACGGTCCTTCCCACGGCGGAGTGAGCTTGTGACGTGAAGTCCTCTGTTGTCCTGTGAACAAAAGTCTAGGCCGAGGTGCCCATGTAAATATCAGACTTTGTGATGAAAGCTGAGGACTTAGCATTTTTAGGGATGCCGTAGCCTCGGTGGCGTAGGCAGAGCCAGAGCTGTGCCAGTCCAACCCGAGGAGTTTCCACTTTGTCGCGCACATAGCCAGGTATCTCAGAGAAGGCTCGAGTGAGATCGTTTTTTACTAAATTTCCCAAACGCCCGTCTCTCGTCTCGCACTTAGGCAAAACTCGCGAGAACTTTCCGGAGCGCAAGTCGACCCTCGGGTGGAGGGTGGTGAGTGGAGGTGCCGTAGCCCGGAGGCGTAGGCGATCTCGCGGCTCGGCCAGCCCTGCCCTAAGAGTGTCCTTTTACTTCTTTGGATCTCGCAAGTTTTGCTAGAGTGCAGAAAGGAGTTTGGCGCGGAATTTTTGAAAAAGCGATCGAAAAGGCGCAGAGGAAATTAGATCGTCAGTCCCCAAGCGTCCACCCCTCGTTCCATATATGAAAAATTCCATGAAATTGCCTCGAAGCGTAAGTCACCCGTCGGGCGATGGGTGATGAGTGGAGGTGCCGTAGCCCGGAGGCATAGGCGGTCGCGCGGCTCGGCCGGCCATGCCCTAAGGGTGTTCTCTTGCCTGTTCGGGTTTCACGAATTTTTCAAAAGTACTGGAGAGGTTCGGACGCTTGGGAGGTTTCAGTTTAAATCTCAAAATTTGTGATAATTAAAGAACGCTTATTTATCGATTCCGAGACCACAAATATGAACAAAGCCTGGAAGCTTAAGGGTAACTGTGACTTAGCAGCTCGAGCTACCAGTGTTGCACTGGTGATGATCGTAGAGGCGGTGTCCCGCGCGGGGGGCACCAGATTGGTCGGGTTGACGCGGATGCGCTTCCCCCGCCTAGTTCGGTGGGAGCGGCGCGTGGCGTTCCCTCCGTTTCCCTGAAATGGGTGGAGGTGTCGCCGGGGTCACTTTCCCAGCCACCTGCTGGGCTGGGGTCAGGATGATGATGGCCCGGGGCTCAGGTTGGGCGAAGGTTCATCTCGAGGCCGTGGCTAGTGGCCACGAACTCGAGGCCCCCGACCCGGAGCACCGCGCCAGCAGGAAGCGCAGGAACGTTGGCTGCCATCCGCAACCGGGATCAACACGCAAAAGGCCCCTACCTGGCACGCCAACTCTCGGTGCTAGTTTTAGCGGGGCTAACACCCGCTAGTAAATATGTGTTTTGCGGTTGAGGCTACGGATGGTGTGCAAAGGGGAACACAGGGATTATACTGGTTCAGGCCAAGCAAGCCCTACGTCCAGTGGAGAGGAGAGTCGTGTTGCCTTGCACCGGGGTGCTTGTAGTAGGGGGTTACAAGCTAGGCGAGAGAGGGAAGTGCTCCCAGGTCTCTTGTGAGTGTTTAAGTGTATGCAAGTCGTTTGCTGTTGGTGTGTATGTGTGAGTGAGAACTTAGGACTTCCACTCGTCCCTCTAAAACTGGCCTCTACTCTCCCTTTTATAGTCGCAAGGGAGAGGAAAGGGCAGTGCTTACAATGCTACGTATGTTACAGTGAGGAGTTGTTGTATTTCGTTTGACTGTCGTCAGCTACGGTCTTTTCTCCGCGTCTCCGGGGTATGGCCGTAGTGGTCGGTACGATCTTGGTGAGTTCCAAGGCGGCAACAGTCGTCGGATTATGGCATGTCATAGGGTCACACCTGATGGCTGTCCTTCCGCACGATGTGACAAGAGGGCGAGTCATCTCGGGGCGTTGTCTCCCGAGGCTCAGGACTCCTGGAGGCGTGATGGGATGGAGCAGGGTGATATCTCCCCTCGAGCGTATTTCCGGCCTTTCGACAGTACTTCCCAAGAGTTTGGTGGGCCCGGATGGAAGGCGTGCTCGTCCTTTCGAGTGGACAGTGCAGTGGGCGCTTTTCCTGTTCTTTTGTAGCCCGTTGTCAGGCGCTCAGACTATCGCAGTCGTAGTTGGCAGACCTCGGCAAAAAACGGGGCGGCGCATCGTAGATCATACCGTGGAGAGGACGGCCATAGTGGGCCTATCAAATCCGCTGCCAGGGAAATCCTGACAGGTGGTATGGTCGTCAGGGGCGTGCGAAGCACAGTCGCGTCGAGAATCTCGCCTGATGGGACAGTGCTTGTAAAGTGGTCAGAGAGATCTCTTGTGGTCCAAGATTGCTCCGCTGACATCACCTGGTCCTTGGATGCCTTTGTGAGATTGCGCTCGTGGGGGATGGGGAAGCTCGGGCAAATCGGGGAATGGGCACCGAGGGCGCCGCTCTCCCGAGTTCTCCTGTGGAGGCTCGGGCGAACCGGAGAATGGGCGCCGAGGGCGCCGCTCTCCCGAGCTCTCCTGGGGAGGCTCGGGCCAATCGGAGAATTGGCGCCGAGGGTGCCGCTCTCCCGAGCTCTCCCGCGAATCGAAGAATTGGCGCCGAGGGTGCTGCTCTCCCGAGCTCTCTCGGGGAGGCTCGGGCGAATCGGAGAATTGGCGCCGAGGGTGCCGCTCTCCCGAGGGTTGGCTATCATTGGTGCAATGACGTCGTGGGCCTCCGTAGACGTGGCCTTCTTGGGCTTCCACTGGCCTTACTTGGGCCAGGCCGCGTTGGGAATGATCGTTTTTGCATCGAAGTTGGGTACCCCTAACTTTGGTACCCGACAAGTACTTTGTGATGTTCTAGTAAAAGTAAGAAACAACTTTGTGCCTGCCGATTTCATAATTTTAGACATGGGTAATAGGGAAAATTTACCCCTCATTCTTGGCCGACCTTTCTTGAATACTGTGAATGCATGCATATTTGTTGCTAGTGGTAGCTTGGATTTCTAAATAAATGGGAAGAAAGAAAGATTTGTTTTCTCTTGTGCACCGCACCATGCCACTAACATGCAGAAAAATAAGAATCGATCCATGATAAGGAGGAAACCAAGAATCTAGAGAAACAAGAAAGACAGAGATGCGGTTAAGAAGGAGCCATCATCTACAGCCTCTACACCGGACCCCGCTATCATCAAAGAAGGACAAGATGAGAAAAAGACATCGGTTAAGGAAGAACCACCTCCCGAGGAAGGACAGCTATGGGAGTATGTATTCTATCTCTCTTTAATTATTGCATTGGCATATTTTCCTTCTTCATACATTCAATGAATTAATTATTAGAAGCATGTTTAAATCTATGTGTTGCATTTAATGATAAAAGAGAGATTATAAAAAAATCAAACAAACAATAATAATAAAAAAATAAAATAAAATAAAATTTGGTTTATCATAATAGCAATGAATAAAATATAAAGCCTAGTGATCATGATAAATAAAGCAAAAGAGGAAATAACCCAACCAAGAAGAAACTCCGACCCTGGAAAAGAAGCCAGCTTGGGGGAGCTGTCATCCTCGCCAAGGTATGATTTCTATCCCCAGCACTTTTTTCTTATTTGCTGTGAGTTATAACATGAAAAGCAATTCTAAATTATTGCATAAAAATAAATAAATAAATAAATAAACAAAAATAATAAGAAGAGAAAAAGGATATAATTTCTTGTTGGAAATGATAAACACTTGCTCTGTGATGATTTGCAAAATCTTGTTATACAACCCTTACTATGAAAGTTTTGAGTATAATATCAGAAAATTTGTCTTAAGTCAACCAACTAGAGTTTTTGATTTATAAAATTCAAATTCTTGCTCATGGTTCCTTTATGGAGTTAATTACCTATCATCAAGCCATACATTCACAAACAACTGAAACCATCAAAAAGAGTTCTTGTCTGTTTTGAGCTTGCTTAGACCTTATCTGATCTAGGTAGAGAAACTAGTCATATTCTTTGATCAAGATCACGTACACATTCCACCTATGTATTACCTCTACACTGGAAGTATACATCTATGCTCCATACACCAATTGAGACAAATAGCCAAAATCAATCTTTGTCCTTTTGATAGATGGGGAGTATAGGTTACTGAAAAAAGAGAGAAGAGCAAGTGCTCAAGGGAAAACAAGAGGACAAATGTCCCATGGGCAGGTGCCCATATATCCCTTCTTCATTTAAAAAAAACTATGTATTCAGTAGCCATGCTCTCCCCTGTCAAAGGCAAAGAAAATAAGTTTCAAGGAGCCCACCAAATAAATTATACTTGCACTTCTTGATCATTTTATATGACTTGTTGCTCTCTGTGTTCTAAGAGTCTAACCTTGCAATATATTCAGTTCAAGTATACTTTTGCTCCAATCCTATAAACCCCACATAAGCTTTAGGATAGACTTGAAAAGCTCTCTTGAGCTCTTGTGAGGTTCATCACATTAATGAGTGGTTAAGAGTGCCACTAAGAGAACCAAAGCAAGATATTCTTTTCGAAAGGATAAAAACTCTCTAGTTAAATGGTCTCACTCTACCAAAGTAAGGGATAAAGTATCTGCTTATCTATTCTATCTTGTTTTTGCATAACCCAAGGTTAAAAAGCTAAAGGCCCCATGTAATTAAGACACAAGATAAATTTCTTAACCATGCTCAATACTAGAATAGTGTTGGTTTGTATATAAGATCTTTGTTAATTATTACATTGAAGAAATTTCAACATTGCCATGTTAAAACCACATCTTTACTTGAGGACAAGCAAAAGGTTGGCTTAGGGGAGTTTGTTGATGATCGCTAACACCCTGTTTTACCGTCAATATTTCACCCATAATCAAGGTAAAACCACATGAAAAGCAAAGAACTACTTTGAAACTCACCTAGTTCCAAATGTCCTTGGAGAAATATGGTGTATGCAGGAAAAATGGCGAAAACAGATGAAAATGAAGCAAACCGAGACAGCTTGACACCTCAGCTGCCACGAGGGAGCCAGAGGGGGGCGCCCGCCCTACACCTAGGGTGCCCGCCCTATCAAAAGTGCCAAATGGCACTTGCCACCTCACGGATCCATGTGCCATCCTCCCAAATAGCCTATGGAACGTTGATTCCACATCAACGACTCAGAATCAAGGCACGAGGATCCGGTGGCCCTATGGACAGGGCGCCCGCCCTGTCACTATTGAGTGCCACGTCCACAGTCTGTGCGAAGGTCCCTAGAAGCCATCCTAGCCATCAATCAAAGTCGGTTTTCAACCAATGGTGCAAGATAGAGGTGTCAAGGATCCATGGACCCACATGTCATCCTCCAAAGGTCACAAACCGACTCTACAACCCCAAAGCGGGCATCAACCGACCTTGCAACCATCATTGGGGAGGATCCTGGAGCGTTGGATGGCAAGGCGGTGGAATCCACCGGGGCCCACTTGGTAGTTGGGGGAGGTCGACCGACCCACTGACCAAGTCGGCCGACCTGTCAGTGAAGCTTCTCGGCATCCATTTCGACGTGGACTCACATCCCGAAATTTCACGCAGTCTACACCGTCCACCGAAGTCTGTTTGATCCAAGGGCTACCGTTCATCCCACCAGTCTATATAAGGAACCCCAGATCCCCAGGGTTTCAAACGAATTCATATCAATACATGTAAACCCTAATCGAGAGGTGTCCCATGAAAGGATAACTTCTCACTAGGATTTAGGGACTAGATAGTAGAGAGATGAAGAGCGAGGGAAGAGATAGGAGGAGTTGCTGGCCTGTCGGTGATTCCTCTACGGCTTGTGCTTCGGTAGGATCTAGCTCCCCTGGAGCTAGCTCTTAAGATGTCTCGGGCAACCAACTTCTGATTCACGTAAGTCTATGTTTATATTGTCTATTTGGTTTATGTCTCTCTTTTGAGTGCTTTATTCCTGCTCCTAGGGGGAATAGAGTGGTAATCTCTAGTGTAGGTGTGGTGCCTAGACTATAGTTACTCGTAAATGCGTCATGTCTAGCCAGATCGCTGGTAGATTGTGGGGGTGACCATGCCTGTTGAGTCTTTTGTAGTCCACCACCCGTCAGAAGGATTAGTAGGATAGCTTTGCTAAGGGAAACATCCTCTGTTGATCTCTTTCCCTATAGTGATTTCCCCGGATAGATAATAGAAGACATGAGCTTGCCCAATTTAGAAGTAGAAACCCCTTGTTATCCTCTCTACACTCCTATTATATAGAACCTAGATCACCATAGCCGTATTACCTGCACCCTTGATTAGTTTACACCTATTAGCCATCATCTTAGTTGCAACACCACCATCTTTAATTGCATCTCTACACCCATCATTGACTACCACTTTTAACCTAGTTCTTACCTTTACTTATTGACTACCCCTGGTTAAGTTAGATCGTAGTTAACCAAGCCCGTTTCCCTATGGATACGATATTTAAAACCCTCCGGGTGAAAGGTACAACGGTATCTGTGCGCTTGCGGATTTATCTGTGTGCACTTAAAAATACCAATAAGCTTTCTGGCGCCGTTGCCGGGGAAACGGTTGCTGATTTAGCTACAAGACTAGCTTAACCTCCTTATTTTTATTTTTACCATGGATTCCACTCCTATCTACAAATATGTTGCACCCACTAGCACCAGCCATAGGCCACCAGAATCTTCAAAGCCTATCCTAACACCTTCCTATGAGCTGCACCCATGCTTTATACAATTGATTCGGGATCAACCCTTCTCGGGAGAAGGCAATGAAAACACATACTCTCACCTATGGGAGTTTGACCAGATCTGTGCATGCTTGCATATCACTGGCATGCAAGATGAAACCTTAAGATGGAAGTTATTTCCATTCTCTTTGATGGGAATAGCTAAACAGCGGTACAAACTCACCATAGAGAGAATGCACGGAGATTGGGAGAAGCTATGCTCTAACTTTTTTCTACGTTTCTTTCCCATCCGTAAAGTTGTTAGCCTTCGCTTAGAGGTTCTAACTTTTAGGCAACTAGAAGAAGAATCTCTTGATACATCATGGGATCGTTTTAACGAACTCATCATTACTGGCTCGGACCTTGCTATTCCAGACCCAATACTCATTCAACATTTTTACACGGGTCTTAGTAAGAATTCCAGGGAATCCCTTGATGTAGCCTCTAGAGGATCTTTTCTTTATCTGTCTCTTAGTGAAGCAAGGCTTGTCCTTGACAAGATCAGTGGACACATCACCTTCACTAGTATTCATGATAAATTCCGAGAGGAAGAGAAGGAAACATCTCCCGAGCAAGAACAAGATGTTTTGATAGCAAGCACGCGATCATCCCAATTCCAGGACTTATCTATCCATCCAGAATCATCAGTATCCCAAAATCCCCCAAGAGAAAGAAGAATGCCACTTTTGGAAAACCCTTGTGAATTTGAGGGCAACCTCAATGATTTTGGGAGGACAAGGAACTCTTATCCACATAAGAGACCTCCAAGTGAATTTACATCAAACCCTTTTTCGGAGGAGTCTCTTAGAAAGTGTCCTCACATAGGATATTGGGAGGAGTTCAAAGATGGCATGCCTAGTCAAGCCATAGAAGGAGAGCCAAGCCATTTAGAAGCCAATCCAATCTTCTCCCCTTCTATGCCCACAGTAGATGACTTATCTAAACCCATTTTTAAACCCATCCTTGATTCCAATGATCCATCTTGTGCTCTCTCTCCTAAGACTCATGATGATCCTAAAAACCCCCTTAGATATCCAAAGCATAGGAGTCATCAAGACCACAAGGAAGATCAAAAAGAGCTACAACAATGGCCGGAATGCGTTGAATGGATGGACAGATACGAAGCCTTATAGATGGAGTCCATACTTGGTTCAGATCCAGATGATGAACTTATAGCTCATCCAAGTATGGAGGCCCTAGGCGAGATCAACCTGAGAGACACCCATCCAAAGGAGATCTTGGACAATGAAATATCCAATGACTGTCTTAGGCATGGAATGAAAGAGACAATATTTTTGCCGATAGACATTCATGCACCCTTAGAGATTGAGACGGATGATGACATCAGTGAACATGGAAGTTATTTCATGAGAACCTCATCAAATCCTTGCTCACAAGAGAAAACTTGTGAATCATTTTGTCTCTCTAACATTGTTCCACACGAGATCTTCAAACCTCCTCATGCTTCTTGTTCATAAAGATTTTAAAAGGGAGGTTGTAGATACATATGTTTATCATAAACATTGCAAATCTCGATGTATGAATCTTGAGGTAGGTATATAGAGGTTGGTGTTGGAGGGGAAACCACTTCACCAGCATAGATGCAATTAGAAGGTTTCCCAAGAACAAGCTTGCACCCTTTTTGCTGTAATGTCTCTGTAGCATAGAAACATAATTGTGAAAATATTCCTTCGGGTATTATTGTCACTAACCATTTCAGGACTAAAGCAAAAATGATGAAAGATGACGACTCGAAGGTATGTCTAACCAACCACTTTGCAACATTGATCACATCCATCTAGACTTGATTTTTATCATGTAAAATTTAAGCTTGGGGGATGGGCTTTTCTGAAAATTCTATACCATGTTGCAAATCCACCTTGGTTGTCTTTACCTTAAATCAAGCTCACACATCTCTGTTTGAATAAATCCTTATGATGCTACCTTTATTTGCTATAGTATATGTTTAGGTTTGAAGTATCTTCATACATCTCTTAAATGAAGCATGGTGCTTAGTTTAGGAAATGCTGATCTTATTTCATTGGCTTTTAAATTAAGTGTGGTGCTTAGGTTAAAATGCCTTCCTAAATCAAATTAGACGTGGTGTCTAGGTTGATTTTTGAGCCGATAGTATGCTATAGTAGATGCTGGATATTTTGTTGGACTAACCCCTACAGGAAACTCTCAAATCAATTTGGGGAAGTCAAAGGAAAAACTCAAATCAGAGATGAAGAAAGACATGAATTCCAATAGCTTTGCACAAGGGATAGGTCCTGCTCAACAGACCTAAGAACCAGGAGCCATCGCTGTCCGGTTGAAGCATAAGGAAGCAGGCCAAGTTCCACTAAAGTTGATCTGACCATGGTCTTCCTCCTCTCAACCTCCCGTCGCTCAGGCACGCTGGTTTGCAATCCCTCTACTCACCATTACCTTACTTCTATAAGTTTGATTAGTTCTACTAATGCCATATATGAAAATCAAACTTAAGACAACATAAAATCAATCCTCCATAGAAGAAGTAATGGTGAATCATAAATGTTCTATGTCAATGTCCAAACAACTTTTCTACATCATAGAAAATGACCTATGGCTTTATGACAACACTATCTCTATGATTACTTGTATATCCCTTTGGGTATGTGTTGTCCACTAATGCTTTGCAGGAATAGAACAATGAGAGAAGCAAAAGGTCCGAACACAAAAATAGAAGGATGTCATAGGAGACAATGCCACTCATGATCAAGACACTACAAACTCCTGCCCAAGTAGACACATACTGAAGCAGTGAGGATGATCAACTCGGCTCATGCTGAATACAATCACCTCCTTGCATCACCACACCTACTAAAGCAAGATGATCTAATTGTGCCAACAATCAAGTGTACCAGAGAATCTTCCACAAGATCTTCTGCAACACTGGATCGAACGTCAACATAATAGAAAAGATAGCAGACCAGATGTTCAGGTTCTTAGAGAGGACTCAAGATCACTATGTCCCCTCTGACTTCTTGGTCCTAGACATGGGAGAAGAAGAGTATGATCCACCGCTCGTACTTGGAAGACCATTCCTCAACACTACAAGAGCAATCATCTATATGAGATCAGGAGAGATTCACTTCCAATTCTACACAGAAAAGGACCACTGCTACTTCAATAGCTATACAAATTATGAAGCAGCCACAGAAGAACAGATCAAGGAGGAGACGACATTCATCCCAACATCAGAAGAACCAACCACCAAAGGTTGGCAGACTATGATGGAGAATTTGTAAGGAGTAATCAGACCACTACATCAGAAGATAAGAAGCGAAGAATGAAGAGACTGTGAAGGATGAGCCCCCAACTTCAACCTCAACATTAACTTCACCAACCAGAAAGGAATGGAGGAAAGAGGAGTCACCTTCCAGCACATCATCAAAGGTGCAACCAGGGTCACCATCTCAAAGTGAGGAATGAACAAGACAAGAAGTCCTGCTCGGAGGACTTCACCATCGAGCCTTCGCCAAAAGGTATTGGTATTTATCCATATTTATTTTAGCATTTCATAATTTTTCTTTAGCATATTAGTATAATTAGTTGCATATTTACCTTACTGTATTTGCATAAAAAAGAAAATAAAAATATTTATTGCTTTGCATAATAAAATCTAAAAGCCCCATGTGACTAATCTTGTGGCATAGCTCATAAAGACTATTCATTGTGGTGGCACGAAAATAATTTGCATGCATCTAGGATAGACTTCTACACCATATTTACTTTCTACATTTATAAACTTAAAAACTCCAAAAATATGTGGGCACATGAAGGTCCACACTTTTTAGAAAACACCAAAAATATGTGGGTACATGAAGGTCCACTCATTAAGGGAGCTTTTTGCTGGAAATTTTGCCACTAACCATGGAGCGGTATTATCCTAACCCCCTCCATGAGAATTGGTATTCTTGGCAATTGATTTTTGCAGGTGATTAAGAGCTAGACCACCCAAACACCTACCTGCTGCTGGCACATCTGCTCTAAGAAGGATCACTCAACTTCAACATCACGACCACGCCATCATCTAGCTTGGGAGAGAGCATCCTCCGCTTAATCCAGCTAAGTATAAGCTTCCCATCCTATTACTGTACTATATTGCTTTACGAGTGTGTTAGCTAGTGAAATAAAATTTGAAAACCAAATAAAGATTTGCTTAGCTTGATTAGGTTTGCTTAGTTTAGTTTAGTGAGTTAGCTTAGGTTTGAATAAAATGCTTACAGAAGTTCTTGCCCAGATAAAATGAACTCCATAGATCAACACCATTGCATGGAATTGATAATTACCATTTCACTAGAATGCCTTTTTGATACCTATTGTTCAACCATGAACTATCCCAAGTTTTAGACACAACTGTTTTGACATGAAGATTTACTTCGAACCTAAAACTTGTGGGTAGCAAATGCTTGATCTAAGTCCAAGTAATTGAGGGATATGATATGGAAAGTTTTGAGCTGCTATTTATCTTGTTCCTAGTGATACTTGAGTCCTGGAGATTTTTTTGAAAATGCTTAAAACCACATGATGAGTTCCTGTATGACAGAGCTTAAATTCCTACCACAGCCATACATGCTAGATTAGGAAAACCCACACATTTATATGCTACTTGCTTTGTATTGAGTGTTGTCAAGCTTTTTTGGTACCTTAGAAACTTGTCATGCTTTCAAAATCAAGATCACGTACACACCACATACACCTGCTACTCCTATACAAGGAGTACGCAAAAACATGCCATCCATATTCACCTGAAAATGTTCTACTCCTACACTGGGAGTAGACACCAAAAATAAGCCTATAGGATATCCTCAAATAAATGCTCCAAGTTCTCGTTGCTATCTCTCAAAAAGAAAAGAAGAGAGGGAAGTACTGTTGCATAGAAGAGGCAAGTGGCTATGCAAAAGTGTGAGATGAGAGAAAACAATGGGTACAAAGATGCCCGCCTGTGAGGTAAAAATGGACAAGTGTCCGAATTATCAAAACAATGGGTACTCCGATGCCGCCTGAAAAAAAAAGAAGAAAAAGAAAAGAAAAGAAAGATAGTCCATGTTGTCCTGCAGCACAATTCCCTAGTGTTTGAAAAAAGAGAGAAATGTTTTCAAGGAGCAAAAGTAGAATTAGGTTAGCCACCTACCACCACATATCCACACACATGCACATCTTGATTCAATTGCATGACTTGTTTTCTCTGGATCCATTCTTTGACTTTACAATATGTGCATTGCAAGTATGTATGAGCTGTCTCCTTACCCATGAAATCCACATAAGCCATTAGTTACAGGGTGAGAGAAAGAAGGCACACATCATTACTACCTTGGTGAGGATCCACAAATACCACAAATTGAGACTTGAGAAGGTCATGCAAAGGAATCTCTGAGCTTTATTTTGAAAACTTGCAAAAGCTCCAGGATAAGAGTTGAACGACAGAACTTGAGTGATAGTGCTTGACTTATACATTCTGTCCTTCAATTACCCAAGACCCAAGAGAAGGCTACAAGCTCCATAGTTAAAGGTAATAAAGGTAAGTTTGAAAGTCAGAATAGTTTACTCTAATCCCAAGGAGAACTCTTGTTTGAATATAGGTATGCTTTTGAGGAGTTTCTACTATATTTAAAAATTCTAATAAACTCCTATATCCATTGCTAAGTTTGACTTTACTAAGGGACTAGCAAAGGTTAAGCTTGGGGGAGCTTGTTGACGGTAGTTATTGTATGATTTTACCCGTCAACTAAACATGAAAAGGGTATAAAAGCAAACACCAACATAGGTTTAGGGGTTGAACTGATAGAATTCCATGAGTTTTGGTAAATCTGTGTTTTTGCAGGACGTTATCAGAAAAGAACCAAGGAAGGCCCACATGTCGGATTAATATCACGAAATCCGCCGCGAAAGGAGATCACGAATATTCTAGAGAACACCAGAGACTCGCTCGCAGAAGCGTGGCACACTTGGCAGTTGGGGGAGGTCAACCGACCCACTGACCAGGTTGGCCGACCTGTCAGTGAAGCTTCTCGGCCTCCGTTTCTACGTGGACCCACATCCCGAAATTTCACGCAATCTACACCGTCCGCCGAAGTCGGTTCGATCCAAGGGCTACAGTTCATCCCACCGGTCTATATAAGGACCCTCAGACCCCTAGGGTTTTAGACGAATTCATATCAATACATGTAAACCCTAATTGAGAGGTGTCCCATGAAAGGATAACTTCTCATTAGGATCTAGGGACTAGATAGTAGAGAGATGGAGAGCGAGGGAAGAGTTAGGAGGAGTTGCCGGCCTGTCGGTGATTCCTCTACGGCTTGTACTTCGGTAGGATCTAGCTCCCCTAGAGCAAGCTCTTAAGATGTCTCGGGCAACCAACTTCTAATTCACTTAAGTCTATGTTTATATTGTATATATGGTTTATATTTCTCTTTTGAGTGCTTTATTCCTGCTCCTAGGGGGAATAGAGTGGTAATCTCTAGTGTAGGCGTGGTGCCTAGACTATAGTAACTCGTAAATGCGTCTTGTCTGGCCAGATTGGTGGTAGATCGAGGGGGTTACCGTGCCTGTTGAGTCCTTTGTAGTCCACCTCCCGTCAGAAGGATTAGTAGGATAGCTTTGCTAAGAGAAACATCCTCTGTTGATCTCTTTACCTATAGTGATTTCCCCAGATAGATAATAGAAGACATGAGCTTGCCCAACTTAGAAGTAGAAACCCCTACTTATCCTCTCTACACTCCGATTATCTACAACCTAAATCACCATAGCCATATTACCTACACACTTGATTAGTTTACACCTATTAGCCATCATCTTAGTTGCAACACCACCATCTTTAATTGCATCTCTACACCCATCATTGACTACCACCTTTAACCTAGTTCTTACCTTTACTTATTGACTACCCTTGGTTAAGTTAGATCGTAGTTAACCAAGCCCGTTTTCCTATGGATACGATATTTAAAACCCTACGGGTGAAAGCTACGGCGGTATCCGTGCGCTTGCGGATTTATCTGTGTGCACTTAAAAATACCAACAGTATAGCATTCTATTTGGTATAACTGTTGGCATTTCTTAACGTTGTTACAAAAGAGACTAAAAGTCCATCCCCAGCAACGGCGCTAGAAATGCTTGTTGGCGTTTCTTAGCATTACTACTAAAGATAGACTAAAGGTACGTCCTTAATAATAATACTAGAAACATAAGTTGACATTCCCAACCACCATTACTTCAGAAAGGTAATCCTTGGCCCTTAGTTGTGCCGGCCTAGGTAATGCAGTCTGGTAATAGCAGTTAGAAGTGCCGGATTAGCCTTCCTAACCGTCATTACATACGATATGCAATGCTGTGGCACGGCGCCGTGGGGTGCAACAAGAATTACAATCCTTAAGTAACGGTACTTAGGTAATATTTAAATGGTGGTAGCCTCATGTCATCAATTGTGTTGACGACACATATGGCTATCCTCTCGCTTCCTTGAGATATATCAGGCAACCAAAGACCTCCACGAACTTTAGACTTCCTAGTTGCCTTAACTGCATGTAGGGCTAATTCTGGTTGCCTTGCAATCCTCTGTAACTTGAACTTGAAGACCATCCCACCTTTCGGGCCTTCTTGCCAACATTCCACCACCTCGTACAATCCATCATATGTAAATGTTGAAGTTTGCTTACCAACTTCACTTCTACTTCGACCTTTGAACCCATGAATCACTCGAACCGGGGTCTTAGTCTCAATGCAATTTTTCAAGGCGAGATTACCCCGCTCAAGCTTTTGATCCCCTCCATCTTTATTGCCCCCAGCCTTCCCTCCAGAGCCAGTGTATATTAGTTCACCTGAACTTGGCAATTCATCAGGATAGCCTCCAAAGGCAACAACACTTATAGCAACAGGAACTCCATTCACCTTAGAAATGTCGATACCTCCTTGATATTGGCGATGCAGACCAACTATTGATAACTCAATTCTAAAATGAAATTCATCGCCAACTTCAACACCAAGAATATTTCCCACAATGGCCCCAATCTTTTTATATATAGGGTCATTCTGTACTACTTTAGCTGCTTCAAGGTAGATGCTTCCAACTTTGCGAATACCTTGTTCCACAATTTGTGTAAGCTTTCGGTATGTCGCCTGGTACAATTGGAGCAACTTACTAACTTTGTTTCGAGCATCCATATGGTCCCCAGGTTGCTTGTGGTGTGGCCCAGAAGGAACAGACGGAGTGAAAAATATTACTTGCTTTTCTCCATACAAATCTAGCTCCCCAGAGTTGTCATCTTCTTCCAGGTTAGCGTCATCATTGTCCTCCACTGTCTCATCATTGATCAATTCACGAGAGACCACTTGTCCTGTTAGTAATTCTTTTGGACTAGCATATTTTCCCTTTATCTTGTTCCTAGGAACAAAAGACTTTGAAGCACTAGCAGCAGACTTTCTTCCTCGTGTCCAAGGGCATTTGCCAGGAGCCATCAACGCTATGATTACTTGGTCAGCGACAAAGTTCACATGACTATCTTCAATTTGATTGGTTGCAACATGTTTTCCAAGCTTGGACTCCCCAGCAGACCTGTGCAAATTATCATTGCCTATGCAATCACCGTTCAGCTTACAAGCATTCTTCTTTTCCTTAATGTTCATATTTGAGCACATCATTTCGCTTTTAGCAGTCAAAGTCTTGCTTTGCACCTTCCCCCTTGCAGAGGCCTCTCTGTTACCAAGCATTGCAGCATTCATCTTGCCACTCTCCAACCCATTTCCTTTTGTCTTCACATCATCAGGATTGCTCAAAGGTGTCCTAAGTCTTTTCATCTTATCATCCACCACTGCTCGTGGTCCGCTTACAGGTGAGACTGCCCACTTCTTAGGTGGCGGATTGAACAGCGAATTTCAACAACCGCTTCGTTCTGCTTCCTGAAATTTCATTTTCCTTTCTCTGTAACTCACTGCCACCTGTTCTGTTTCCCATCTCCACAACATCCCCATCAGCAGTAACCTCCTCCTGCCCCACCACACTGCTGCCACCATGTCCCTGCTCCTCAGCTGCCAACAAGCATGCTTCCTTGTCATTGTTGTGGAAAGAACTACCACCAACAATGCCATAACTATCCATAACTGCTACCGCTCGTGACGCCACCTCCACCACCTGGTTTCCCTCCTGACCATCCAACAACAGCTCGCCTGCATCCCCAAACAATTGTTCCTCTCCATTCTTGCCCCTGTTTCCATCCTGCCTTGCCCTATCTGGCCCTGACCGAGGCGGGGCACGTGAGAGGGTGTCGTGCCTTGCAGGAAAAACAGCTGTGAAAGCAACCACTTCTCCCACCTTATTTTCCACCTGCTGAGGTAGGGTGCCATTCTGAGCTATAGGTGATACCACGGCAGGGCTAGCCACAGCATCCACCTTATCCGACCCCTTCTGGCAAGGCAGAGGCAGTGCACCATTCTGAGCAACAGGTGAAACAGTGGTGGAGGCGACTGCCTCCTTCACCATCTCTGGTCCTTGCTGCTGAGGAAGGGAACCGTCATGAGCAGGAGGAAAAACAGTGGTAGGGACAAAAGCCTCATCCGCTTTGCCACCTCGTACACTGGTGCCACCGTCCATGACCATCTCCCCATTGCCTCCCACAGCAGCGGGGGCCTGCACAGGGGACTGGCCACACATAGGCAGCCAGGACCGCTTGTCGGAGACCCACCTAGACCTCGACATGCCTGGTGATAGCCCCGATGCTGCTGTCACCGCTTCATCAGTAAGCGTTGCCAGCGGCTGCATCCCAGAACCTGCAAAGACCAAATCAAATCAGGGGACCAATGTCAATCAGATCAACCGCAACCAAACCCAAGTCCCAACAGTCCCCAACCCACCAAAGGAGACAGCAAACTTAGTGGAGGACCACCAACAAGATGACCAAACTAGGACGAGCGTGTGAGGGACTCACCTGATTTCTTTTCTCGATGACAAAACAGAAACAGGAAATTTGGGATAATGGAGAAAAGAATAATGCGGACCGATACACGTTGGTAACAGTTGGGAACAGGTAAATTAAATCGGAAACATCGATACGTGTAACCAGTTCAAACTTAAGTTCAAACACACAGCTCCACGGAACGAATTCAAGAACATGTAAACAAGGTACTATCAGGGTCAGACAGCACCAGTACACTACATGAGCACCAGCCCACTTTTTATTTCTATCATTACCTACTACTTGGCCCTCCTATAAAAAGGCATTCGAAGTTACATTCAGAACAATGAAAATCAAATAATTTAACTGGAAAGTTATAAAGACAAAGCATATATGAAGAACTGCTGGGAAACAGTACATGCAAGAGTTTAGCATTTACAATCTGTAATAATAAAATTCTACTAGTTCAGAACAATCAAGAATTTGAATCTCTATTTCTCTTCATCTGTTCGTGTCAGCCATGTACTAGTACTACTAGATCAGACCAAAGATTAATAGCATGTTGGCTGGCTGAGTTCCCCACACCTAGTTGCAAGGCTTACAGGATGCTGTCGACTGGTGAAGGACAAAATGCAGGTCAACCCCGTACCCGGCCCCCACGTCGAGGTTGCCGGCCTGCTACCGCAGTGCTGCCTGCCGGCCTACCTCTATATCCCGGTATCCCCTCCCGTGGCCGCGGCGGTTGGCGGGGGGACCGGTCGATTTGTGCGTCGATGGGTCAACGGAGGTCGGAGGGTGAGGACCAGGGAGAAGCGGAGAATGGCGGCCGCAAATGCTGCTGTGGAGTGGGAGATGGCGGCGACCCTCGACCGGGCCGCTGCCGCCGCGGCTGCACGTCTGCACCACACTGCACTCGGAGAGGCGAGACGGAGAGTGAGAGGGCGTCCGCCGCTTAGGGTTAGGCGCGGGCCGCCGGTTCTGGCTGCTGCGCTGCTTTGAGGGCTGGGCTAGTTCGCGCTCGTGGGCTGCCAAGTTGGACCATAACGTACTCACTCGAAAAGACAGGAATGCCGGCGGGAAGTGAACCGTGAAAGATACGGCCGAGAAAACGGTACTCGCTCCATTTTATCCAAAGTCACTTGCACATGATAAAATAGAACATGATTAGATGCACATGGCTAGTCACTACCTAGTAGGGCTAAAAATTAGCCTAAATTACTTATAGTTGACTAGCTAGTTGGCTAGCAATTAGTTTAAGACTTAGCTAAAAAATTAGCTCACTTATATTCAAGGTAATAAATGTGACAGAACCATCTAAATCACTGGGCCCACGTGTACCATCATCGCCTCTAAGGACATCCGGTTACTGTACACGAGTTCTCCGTAACCTAGGTGGCCTGCCGGATTTCCTTGGAAACCCTGATTTCCCCGAGAATCTCATTGTAAAGACCTTACAAGTATATACAATAGTTTACAAATAATATGAATCAGAGTAAAGAGTGCGAAAGTATTACATAACCATAGATTTACAAATATAAATTATAGTATCCCAAACCAGAGTTTCGTAGTGGAGCAGCAGTATACAACTATACCCATGTCCAAGGGTTATACCATGTACATATCTGCATTCAGACCCGGTCTGTCAACCGGCGCGGTCCTACGCGGAACTGTATACTCGACTTGCCTGCAACAGGGGGTTAACAAACCCTGAGTACTGGGGTACTCCGCAAGACTTACCCGACTAAAGAAATTGGGGAGAAGACTCAGGAATGCAAAGCTGAGGGGAGTCAAGGTAAGGCTTTAGCAAGAGTCAAAGGATTTTGTAGAAAAGCAATACTAATCGTATTTTTAGTATTTTATCTCATTAACCATATCTCCAAGTTCTTTCTCATATACCAACATTCTTTCATTTACTTTATCCATTCAAAAACATCCTAGTTCCGAACCACTCTTCGCTGTAGGTGTGAGGATCAAGTCTCCATAACCGAGGAGCAACGACGATTCGAATCGATTAAGTACCCAGCTGGGGATCCCTATCCACACTGCATATGTAGCAGCTAAGCTTACATATGCCAACCCCGCCTACCACGGCTTTTCTACCCCTGAACCGGTCCTGCGCCACCCGGGAGCACAGTACTCCCCTCGTCTCCAGGCACGACGGCCACGAGGGTACACGCTACTCTCGCCATCTCTCCACTCCTAGTGCGTGGTTGTCCGTTCAAGCAATAGAGCCACCGGAGTCAGAGGCTTTCCGTAGTATGTGGCTAGTTGCAAAGTCTTGATCACAGCAGACCTACAACGAACGGTCCCTAATTCTTTTCCGTTAGAAACCATGCATTGGAACTCTAACCCAAGTACACTGGTGACCACCCGGTTTTCACATCCCTTTTCTGATGGCGACGATAATTGGGACTCTAACCCAAACAGATGGCCAACCAAACGGAAAAACCCATCCCCGTCGATGACAATGGACTGGCCAAGTGCACTGCCACCGAACGAGGACAAAACCATTCCCTTATAATGATTCATTCGTTTCAGATCATCTTAACTTAAAATAGCATTTTCGCAAATCTAATAATTAAGCATGACTAAACATTTTTCAAGTACTTTATTAAATCAGGTTCTCAGGTTATGATAAGTGGTCAAGGATGGTAATGCAGCAATTGGGTTATCACACAACTCCTATCAACTTAATGCAATAGATTAACTCAAGTTATAAACATTTTGTAAATCACAAGGGGCTGAATGCACCGGGGCTTGCCTGTGTTGCACGTCCATCACTTCCGTCAGAATATCAGAGAGAACCCACTTGACTTCTCCTGACGAATAATCCTTCCATCGTACACCAAGCAAGTCTTCCAAAAATCCGTTTACTACACGTAAAATAATAATGCATATTTAACATGATGACATATATGCCATGATGCATGAGATGTACTAAATGGTGAATTAAATAAAATTAAACTTAATTTATAAAGTTGAGTATAACTTTCCTTTACGATAAAGTTGCAAGTCACCTTCACTAAACAATGTGGTGATTTTATAATTAACTTATTGACCGTTTTAACAGTCGTAGAAAGCCGCTACTCAGCTCTACCACAACTACTAAAGCTAACCTTTAAAACACCCAGGGTCATTAGGGTGAACGACCCAAGGTCAACAATCAATCCCAAATTCACACAAAACCTAAAGTGATTAAAGTTTCTATTTATTTTATTAATCAATTTAAAGAGCATTTAATAAAAATTAAGTAAACTACTTCTATTTGAGTCCAAACTTTTTCTACAGATGGTTTTAAGCCTAAAACAGTAGCGCATAAATTTTCATGATTTTTGGATGTACATTTTTGCCAAGAATAATCATGGAAGTTCCATTTATTAATTAAAAGAGGAAATTTTAAAACAGATCAAAATTACTAAAAATCACTTATTTATATTTTTCTATGGTAAAATACATCATGTAGAAGCTACACACCTAATTTAATGATTTTATCAGTCACCAATAAACAGATATAAAATAAACAAAATCAACATATTTATAGAAATTACTAATTCAGAATAAAAGAGAAAAGCGTTTTAGGCCCCAAGTGGCCTGTTTTCGGCCCAGCAGCGCAAGCGAGCCAGCCCAGCACGGCCTGCTGGGCTCGCCAAGGCAATTTTTCGAAAAGACCCTCGTACTTCTCTACCCTCATCCCGCAGTCCACCCTATATTGTTCACATGAGTCACGAACCTCTCACTAAACCCCCTCATATTTCTTTTCTTCTCACACCCCGGCCCTCGCCCTTGCTAACCGGCTGCCTCGCCGCCGGCTGCCTCTCCGTCGAAGGAAAGGCTACCGTCACGCTATCGGAGCGATGGCGGAGCAACCTAGTGGGTTTTCTAGCTCGATTAGGACTTGCATCGAGCACGGCCGCGGTCATGGCGGATAAGAGGCACTGCAAGCGGCGACGAGAGCACGTTCTACAGTTCCAGTAGCTTGGATGCGATAGAGTTTAAAATAAAGGATATCTCAGTGCCAGAGGCTCACCCTGACTCCCAGACGCGAGTTGGTTCGCTCGGAGGTGAGCTGAGGATGCTCAGTTGACGGCGATGGCGGCGACGGAGCACCTACGGTGTAGTCCCGTTTCACCGTGCCCTGAGCGTGAAAACAGAAATGAAAAGGCTTAGGAGCATCTAGAAGTCACGGTGGATGGGAAACAACAGCAAAGAGCGATACAGTTGCTTCGGCGGAAGCTGGCCACGCTGAAGCAAGCCATGGCGGTCATGGCGGACCGTCACGGTGAGCATAGCTCGCGCGGGCTACTCCGGTGGTGAAAAGCAAATTGGGCGAGTCTGGAAGGTTCGTGAGGATGCGACAAAGCTGTCCGCGAGAGGAATTGGTGCGAGCGGCAGCAGTGATGGCGAATTTTGCTCCCAACCGAAAGCTCGTCGGCGGCGGCAAGGAGAAAGGAAGGGGGAAAAATGGAAACGCCGAGCTCCTTTAAGAAGGCAGGGAGGAGAGCGGAGCGTGGCCGGGGCCCCCACGAGCTCGACTCCGCCATCGACAAGCGGCCGCCGGGCCCCGAGTGTTGCCGGCGGGTGACGCGGTACGCGCCTGCTCGCGGTCAGGAGGTAGGGGTCGGTTACTGCAGCTGTACCAGCTCCCTTTTTGACTTCTGTCTAATTACTTTTTATTTTATGTATAAAGTTGAAAAATCACCAATATAAAAGTTGTAGCAAATTTTGTGCTGAGAAACTTTGATTGTTGAACCATATTTAAATTTTGAATATTTTTTAAGTTATGAAAAAGGGGGTAAGACTTCATTTTGAATCTTATTTCAAATCCAGTTAAATTCTTCAAATTTTTCTTAATAAGTTGAAAATATGCAAATATAAAAGTTGTTCTATTTGTCAAGCTCTACAACTTTCATTAATATAGTTTGTTCAGATTCTTGATCATTTTCAAAATAACATTTCAAATTCAAATTTGAAATCATTGTTTTAAGTTTAATTTGAATTTTCACTGTATATCTTCAAAATCTCCAAACATTAAAGTTGTTCCATTTTAAAAGATCTACAACTTTCATTTAAACATTTTCCTCAGATTCCTTATAATTTTTGAATTTGTATTTCAAATTTAAACTTTAAAGCATAGACTAGGGTTTTATTTGAAATTATCTTTAATAACTTCAAAACTATCCAAAATAGAAGTTGCTCAATTTTTAAATATTTACAACTTTTATTTAAGGCCCAACCTCTAGTTCCTTTTAGTTTTTGAATTAGGGTTTTAGGATTCGTTTTAGGGTGTATAAATGGTTTTCTTTTTATTTCCCAATTAGATTTAGATAATTTCACACAAACACAAACTTTACTCAATAAATCACTCTAAAACACCTATGCACAATCATATACAAGAATAAAATTTATTTTAGTTGATGCACATTAACAGGGTTAAATGCGGGATGATTTGCATGTAATCATGATGACATGGCAGGTTTTAGTTACAGTAACACTAGGGGTGTTACAATAAATAGCGGCGGTAATGGTCGTAATAGCGGTAGTGGTCCATTGCAGCTACCGCTACGAGGTGGCGCTCTAAACTCTGCATTCTAGAGCTTTGCGGCCGCTATTCTGAATAGCGAAACAATATTGTGGCCACAATTGCCTGTAGTAGGTCGCAATCGCACGTGTGGTGTAGAAGATGAGCATGAAGAATTTAACTGTTATAAAGTGAAGAGGAAGAGGAAGAGAACATCTCTTATGTAGATGGAGATGGTTGATGGTTCAAGTGACCATGAGACTGATGATATTGTTGATTTAGACAATGACGAGTTTAGTTTTGTGAAATATTTTTTATAGCTCCTAAGCAATATATAATGTGTTTCTTTACAACTATTAATATAATATTATTCATTGAGTGCAATTAAATGTCTATTTATATTTATTACTCATTGTATAAGTACTTAAAATTATGTGAGATTATTAGGTACCGCTATTAGAACTTATCATCTGCAATATCACCTGCTATCCGTAATCCACCACCTTAACACCAATCCGCTATTAACCCGCTATCCGCTATTTATTGCCTTGCTTATATTAGCCATCCTTTTTGATGCAATAGAGCTACTTTTGACTCATTTTTAACTAGCTAGAAAATTAGCCCTTTATCAAACAGGCACATAGCACTACTCTAACTCTAACTATAACCCTCTTGAGTCACTTGCACACACACCAAAAATCACATGAGATTCACCAAAAATAATAATCAAATATATGTGTTCACCAAAAATCCTACTTTTTCATGTTTGCTGCAAAACCGTTAAATAAAACAGTTTCCATTACATTTCGCTACATGTAAAACCTTGATGATACTATTTATTATCATAAAGATACGAGAATTGCATTTGATCGGAGGAGTATACTTTTCTTTATATGTCAACGAGAAGCGTGCATATTACAGACGTCAAAATTAAGATTGAGGCGTGCTGAGCTTAGCATGACGTTTGCCCCGCGTTTCCAAAGCCTAGGAACAACTTTGGAGGCTAGGGCTAGCTAGTAAGCCAGATTGCAGATGCGTGTACCGCAACAGGCGATGGTCCAGAACCGACTTTGAAGTTTGAACGATCCGAAAGGCAGTGTCTTGTAGTTGTAGCTGTGGAGAGGCCTATAGCAGCAGCAGGGGCGTTTGTGGATGTTGCTGCATGCTCTTGTAATTAAATATCTGGTCTGATGATCCCATGAGAATAGGACTAGCTGGACTGCTGGAGAACTGAATTGAACGGTTTTGTTTCCTTTTTGTGATGTAGCAAGCAAAGGTTGTGGCGCACTTGTGCACGTTTGGGTCGAGTGAGAGTGATGCACGTTTTGGTACGAGAAATCAGTAGAGTAGATGATGATCGTCTGGCGCTGTGTGGTAGCTAGGTGTTGTTAGTTAGTCATTAGAACGCCACGCGCCGGTCAGTGCTTACTCCACGGATCCCGCCGTGAGCTGCTGGTGGTGGTGACTTGGCGGGCGGCACGGCACTTGGTAGAGGAGAGTAGGAGAGACTAGACTGAGCTGCACCGCACCGCACTACACCGTGCACGTCGTCACCCGGCTGGGCTTTTGGACGCCCACGGTTTGGGTCATTGGGTGGGATCCCGGTGACTCTGACCCAAGGGCCCTTCTTTTGCAGGTTGCTGCCCCGACCCCAGCCCCAGCTGAAGAAAAACGAGCAGAGTGATTAGTGGGCACCCGCTCACTGTCAAGGTCGTCACGTCACTCCCTGCTGCCGTGTGCCGTGAGCAACTGTGAGCATGCCCAGCACAAATCACTCCCTCCCCACCTAGTCCACCCATCGGTTACACAGTTGAGTTCGCTGACGCCTGTGAGCGTCGCTTGAACGTTTCATCAGCCAGCGCAGCGGCGGTCGTTAACAATCGTTAGTGTCCCGGCCGTGCGCTCCACCGTCATAATCGCCCCTGGCCTGGTCTGGCGTCACATGCATATTTTTTTTTTGAAACAAAGCGTCAGATACATATCATATGCCTCTGTCACTAGTATACCACGGAACCAAACCGAACTCCTAACCCCTGGCCCCGCACCAACCCCACCCCCCTGCTTATAAAGTACTCCTACTCCCAACATGTCCAGTGCATCAGTAAAAGGCTATCATCTTTCTTTGCCATCTCTCCTACAAAGTCACTATATATATCGATATGGAGATGGATATGCGGACGTCACTTTCTCGAGTGTTAGCTAGCTTGGACGGGCAGCATGAAAACAGCGGGCCATAGCGGCTGAAGAGGGAACACACGCTGAGAGGCTGTTTGTTATAGCTCACGATAGCTTCATAAGTTATTGTGAGCTATTTTTATCAAATATTTTTTGGGTCTATCTAACTATCTATCATCAGATTTTGTCTATCCAAATCTGTCAGTTTTTTCACCAATCAAATGAAGATAACTCAACAAAACAAAAAACTGACAGATAGAGCACATCTAAATCTGTCAAATCCTACTTTAACAAACAATACACACCAATAACGGGTTTTATTCCAAACCTAACATCCAATAGAAGGGGGAGGACCGCTGCTCACTGCTTTTGCCGCTGCTGCTCACTGCTGCTGCTTCTTGCGCTGTGCTCACTAGCAAATGCAGTGGAAGCAAAAACCTTGTAACTCTTTGGCTTGATGAAGAACTGCATAGTTGATCAGACCAAATTGTCAAACCCAAACCTGACAGGAAAAAGAATATGAAAATGACATCAAGAGAAAAAAGGCGAACCATACACACAGTATGTTAACTTAGATCCTCAAAAGATTCAAAAGCAAATTAAAAAAGGAAGTTCCCATTCTCATTGCAGTAAGCCCCTTATCAAAGAAGAAAACGATTCCCAAAAAGGAAAAGAATATTCAAAAAGCCTGTAAGGCCAAGCACAATCTCTATCCAAAATACAACCACATAGCACATATAACTAGGCTGCTGAAGCCCATCCAAAAAAGAAAAAAAACTGCAGCCAAAGCTCGATTTCCAGCATCCATTTGAGATTTGGATGATGAACAAACAAGCAAAGACGACAACTGGTAGAAAAATGTGGCTCACCTTGTTAGACATCCCAATCTTCTCCACAATAGCAACAAAATCACCACCGCTGATGATGGTGGTGACACCCTTTATGGCTGTAACATTCATCGAGCTTCTTAGCAAAATAACTTGAAGAAACATAATTGTTATTTCATGAACTTGCGGATAATCTCAAGGGCCTCAGGAGGCATGGTAGTAGAGAAAAATAGACTTCAACCTGAATCTTGTCATGAGGAAGCTAGAAGATACCATGCATCTGCATTTTACCAAAAGCATAAATCAATCATACGAAGACACACTCACGCTCTCACCGAAGCTAGCACCCTCCCACACGCCCACACATAGAGATAAAGAGAGACACACACCTGACAGAATACTCAAAAAATTTCTAACAAATCTCATACACATAAAAAAAACACATACACATAAAAAAACACATTGAGCCAAAAAAAGGTACACACACAATCAGAGGGACACTCACAAAAAGCAACTACAATATGAAATCAGTTGTAGAGAGAGAGGGCAAGCACAAAATCATACATAGACAACAACTCCAACAACAACATCACCAACAACCAGCAAATACTACAACTGCAACACCCCTCCACCTACACACACAGACACGAGAGGCACACACACACATAGAGAGAGAGACATAGAAAGAGAGACATAGATACAAGAACACAGAGAGAGAAACGCACATAGATAGACACACACACCGATAGAGACACACACACATAATAAAGAGAGAGATATAGATAGAGAGAGCGCAAGAGAATAGACCCACATAGAAAAACACACAAACAAAAACACACATAAACAGAGAGATACACACACAAACAGAGAGAGATACTATAGAGATACACACACTGAGACACACAAACAAACTCACCAATTAAAAAACTAAAGATTACAGCTAAAGGCAAAAGAAAAAAGAAAACGAAAAAGAAAAAATACAGCTAAAAAAGCTTCAGTGAAAAAACAAAAAAACAACATAATATAAAAAACATAGAGAGAGAAAGAGACACAAAGATACAAACTCACAAATAAAAAACTAAAAATACAAATAAAGGCAAAAGAAAAACAAAAGAGAAAAAGACAACAATGGTATATACACAAACAAACCAAAGCTACAAAACATAACTCATACAGTTACAAAAGATCGAAAAAATCAAAATAAGCAACACAACTAAATTCACAAAAAAACCATGTTTAAAGATGCTGCAGCATCAACTCCAAAAGCAGACCCACACCCACACAAACACAGAGAAACACACTAATACCCATACAAACTGTCTGTCTGACTCTTCTCTCTCTCACTCACAGAGAGAGACAAACTAAAAGGCAAAAAAAGTAAAAGCACAAAAAAGGTCACAAAAAGAAAGCCCCATAAATCCAACATCAGCAACTAAAAAAAACAATTACACATACCTGATACATACCTGCCACACACATAAAAGCTACAAAACATATACACACACCACATCTATAATTGAATAACTCAAATATATACTTGGGTACCTCAACCACGAACCAAACTATTGTATCGGCACACATCCACATAGACACACACAGACGTACGCACCCACACACACCACAAAAACCGACAGACGAACAAATCCAATCCGGTTCTACCTCTAGGTATTCACAGTTATTAAGTCTTGTTTGATGGAGCTTTGAGCAGCTCTTATCTAAGGTTTCTCCAAACACTATAATTTCTCCTCTTTTTTCCAAAATGAACTAAGAACAAGTAAAGCAATTTGTGCGCGCCGCCAAACAGACCCTGCATGTGCTCTGGCAATATTTGGTGACCAAATTATGGTTGACAAAAAATAATACTTCATCGAACCATCAATGTTCTAAAGCGTAGATCGGTAGAATATACAACTAATAATATATAAATAAATATACCATGCCTAACTAATCAGTCCATCAGGGGCGGCCGTGTGAACAGAACAAAATTCCCAGCTTACGTAAGGTAACAGCTCCGTGCTCTTCTGAGCTAACAGCACAACAACGCACAATTATCATAGACTAACTATAGCATTAAAGTGTTGTATGCTGTTGTGATCGAATATGCTATATGAACTTTATAGCCACTTGCATTTACATATTAGAATAATTGTAATTTGATTTCTTTTTAGCACACAAGCTGACCTAGCTTGTTGGAAATCTGACAACATAAAAAAAATCATGCATACACCTCTGTTTACAGAGAAATCACATAGCTAAAACACCATCTAGTCAAGAAGACAATAAGTGGCACAATAGAAACTAGCTAGTTTTGATTCTGAAAAGAATCTGAATTTTCAAAGCAACAGTCTCAATATGGAGAGCCACCGACTCAGAAGAACAAAACATGATTGAGTTTATATATTTTGTCATTTCCTCCACTTCATAATCCCTAAACCATAATCCGCGTAGACTACACAAAACCATTCCAAAACTAGACCACAGATCCCCAATCAGCTGGCTATAAGTCTAATTTAAAGAATAAATACAAAGCTAGAAGAAAATTAGAAAATGCTAAGACATGTTCCAGCCACCAAATCCACCAAATTCCAGTAGACAATAAACTGCCAAAGACTATCATAGGATGCAAATAACAAGACAACCAGTACTCCTAATTCCTGAACTCTCATGCGATATTTAGTTGCATAGAAGAAGTCCTTAATGTTACAATAAAAAAACAAAAAAAAAGAGAAAAAACTAACAATTGACAGAAATGTCCAAGGGAAACGGAAGACAAGCTGTTGCATAGCGCAGCCTCACTCTCATTGTGACCCTCCATCTATCAGGAAAAAAGCATATAAAATAACACATGATGATTCAGTTCAAATGAAAAACACCGAGAAATATCACAGCTGCTATGCTAGCATCACACCTCTTGTGCTTGTCAGTTTTAGTTACAAGCACAAGCATGTTGTCATTTTTTGTATGGAACTTGCGTTTTTGGCATTTCATCGAGAACCTTGAGGACGCAGAGCTGGAAACCTTACCATTCTCACAGAGTAAGAAGAATGCAAGGAAGACACGAGCACAGCGCAACGGAGGAACGGCCATACAAAAATCGATGGGGCAGGGGCGCCTCTGCGGCTGTCGTCACGGGAAGAGGCGGCGCACCAGAGATCTCCAACAACCACTCACGGCGGGTAAGGGGGGAAGAAGCGCGCGAAGGCTTAGCCACATCCACCCACAGCTCACCACATCTCAGCAGACTGCCACCGGAGGCTCCGCCCCACCCATCGTCTGGTGCGGCGCAAGCGAAAGCAGCGGCGAGGCCAACGCCCATGGAGCGACACAGAGAAAGCTTGGGGGAAAAGGAGCACTCGGTGGGAGATGATGAAAAGAAAAGAATATAGATGGCGCGGAGCCGGGTTTGCGGGTTTCAAATGAGCTGGTTTCTAGGCCCGTTATCTAGTTGTACACCCAATGAGCTGCACGAATCCAAAAGAAAATCACATGGTCTAAAATTCAACAGATACAAAACAAAGAAATCTGTCGACAGAAATATAGCAAAATTCATAAATTTTTTTAAAAGAGCTTCATATAGGTGAAACTATTTTTCTCCTTCTCTTATAAAAGGCTGAGTTGAAATGAAGTTAAAAAAAGTAGCTTATCCTATCTCTCTCCTAACCATGTATAAAGTTATTGGTATAGGTGTTTTGACAAACAACATTCATAGAATACCTCAGTTTCACTTAAAAAGGTTGTCCATAAAAATATTTTTTTTTAAAAAAAAACTCTACTTATGAAGCTAAGCTGTGTCAAATGGGACCTAAGTTATTCCTCCTTGCGCCGTTATGTGAGCTATGGCTATTAATTAAGTTGAGCTTTAATAGGACCGCTAAATTGCCTACCTTTAGCTTCGTAATAGCGTCACTATTTCAATTTCAGCTCCACCAACAATGACCTACCTCTGATTGACTTAACTTTTGATGCCACTGGTCGCTTTAGCTAACTTTAGCTTATTTTCAGGCACGGAACAATATTTTTCTTTCACAACAATTCATATAATTTAGCTTAACCGAATTTCAGCTCAACCTAATATCATACTATAAGTAATGTTGCCAAGACTCTTGAAACCTAGGAAACATGTCCGTATAATTTGTAGTTTTCATGATTTTTTAAAACCCGCTACATGTCATAACTGCGATATAGCTTCATAGCTGCTATTTATTATAGCCCGCTATTTTAAACACTTGCAGGTGGTGCTACCTCGTCAGATGCGAGACCGGTGCTGCTTCTCTTTTTCTTCGTATATAAATTAACAATCAATTAATATAGTATTATAAAATATATGAGCATTTTGGGTAGTCCGTTGTTGTTTTTTCATACGCTCTACTGCTACGATATCTTATCATACTAATTATTCTACTAGTACCGCTAATCATACTATAGCTCCGCTGCTCTTGATTATTGTAATCTACAAGTCTTTGTTATGATCTATAACTAATAAATAATGTAATAATTACCATTTCCTCAATTCTAAATTATAAGCCATTCTAAAAATTCTTAGAGAGTCAATACATCTTAAGTTTGACCGAAATAATATAACAAGATAATAACATTTACAACATCAACTAAGTATAATTAGATTCTTCATCAAATACATTTCATAATATACTTATTTGGTTCATAAATTTATATAACAAGATAATAACATTCACAACATCAACTAAGTATAATTAGATTCTTCATCAATTATATTTTCATATAATATACTTATTTGGTACCATAAATCTTTGTTGTTTCTCTATATAATTTTGGTCAAACTTAAAATGCATTGATTCTCTAAAAATTTTAGAATGACTTACAACTTGGGATGAAGGGAGTATTAAACAATGTTTAAATTGTTTTTTTTTAAGTGTTCAAGGGATAGGAATGATGATTAGCTGTGATATGTTGATTGTTTTATTAATCTAGAAATATAGTTCCAAGATACTTATACATGTTTTTGAGTATTTATGTTATAACAAATCCTTAATATTATGTTTTCTGCATCCTTAATTAAAAATTATTTTCTATAAAACCTTAGATAAAGTACCTTCCACTACATTATGCTAGCTTTTAAAAGAAGCGACCGCTAAGTATCATAGCTCACAATTTAAAGCCTACGAATATATCCTCCGTTTCTTCGATTATACTTCCTCGAGCGGTACAGATTATCTTTTCACATAGTAAATGATTCAGGGCTTACATCATTGGTCCTGCACGATAGGATTTGCTGAAATAGTTTTCATATAAATAATTAGAGAAAAGTGCATTTTTCAGCTTTAAACTATGAAATCAAGTAACTAACACCCTCGACTATCAAAATACATAAATTTAGCCCTTAGCTAGCTCAAAGGTGATTTTCTATTTTCTAAAAATAATAAATCTAGGGTGATATCTAAAAATCTATGTTAATTTATTTTAAATTAGAAAATATAAAACTAGTACTATGTTTCTTCTAAAAATGTTATTTCATCTCCAATAGTTCTAAAAAATAATAAATAAATCAATGAGTTTTTGAAGTCCCTAAAAAAGGGTAGGTAGCATATTGTTGCATTTCTCTAACTATTTTTAATATCTCACTTTTAAAGTCTAGAAGACAACTTTGTTCTAAATCACCCAGCCACCATTATACTTTCTATCTTATGCATTTTGCACCTGGGATCGGCCCATGGATAAGTACGTATACTCCTTCCGTATAGAAATTAGATGTCGTTGACAACGGCACGGTCACTAAAGCATGACTTTAACTTTATATTTCTATAAAAAATACTTATTGAAAAGTGATATATGCATACTTTTATAAAAGTATATTTGAAGACAAATCTATTTATATAGTTTTCATATTTTCAAACTCAACAATTTAAAAGTTATTTATAATTTATATTTTCAATATTTGACCTTTTCCAAAACGACATTATCTTTTTCCTTATGCGACGGGAGTATTTCATTGGATCCATTTCTTAAGTGCGGAAAGCTTGAGTAGTAATAAGAAGTGGTTGAGTGAGTTTAAAAAATCCTAAGACCCTCCCACTCAACAGTGTTATATAAGGGGTAACACTGTTGAGTGGAAATCTTTCATTTCTAGAATTGAGTTAGCTAGTTTTATTTTGTAAGCTCATTCCCACCATCTTAGAGTGTCTATTGTAACTTTTTTTTTGCGAATTACACATTACATACACAGACGCTCATAACGCACGCACACTCACCCCTGTGAACACACGCACGCAAACCCTACCCCTATGAGCACCTCCGAAAGACTGCGTCGGCAGATCTCGAGATTGACGAAGTCACCACGGGTGCCTCACTGTCGACGGAAACGTCGTCTATCACTGAAAGCACAACGCCGTTAAATCCTGCAATAAATCCAGAAAAGGTGCGACAACTAGGATTTGAACCTTAGTGGGTAACGTCCCACTGGACAGTCATACCATTGGATCATAGGCCCATGAATCTTGCCTAGTCTCTTTGATTGAGGAGTGAGAGGTTATGTTCAAGATTTCAGTGGCAAAACATGAACAGACTGAAAGCGTTCCTGACCAATTGACAGATTGGATAGAGGCCTATATGTTTGATTTCCTGTCTTAATCCTAGTCAGGCTAGGATTGAAGCCAAGTTAGGCTCCTTGCACGGAGGTACGAGCAAGTAGGGTCGTTTCCCCCTTTCTACCACTAGTTTTTTCTCCTTTTTTTTCATTTTCCGTAGGATTATTTTTAAAAAAAATTCATTTAAAAGATTTCATCAACCTTTTCGTCTTCATTTTTTAAAAATTTCTTATCCATCTTTTTCTTTGAACTTTTCAAATAAGAATTTCCTAAACAATATTTTTGTGAAATTTTTTCCAAACGACTTTAATTAGAAGTTCTTCAAAGAACTTTACAAAATATTTATCACACAATGTTTCAAAAAGATGTACCAAGAAATAATTTATCAATATTCAAATTGTTTATGGTAGTGCATTTATGGCAAGGAAACCTAATTGTTTTTGAAATTCAGCAAGGATAGGTTTGAAAAGAACTTTCTCAATTCGTTCAAAGACAACACATATGCTGAGAAACATGTATGTGTATGGTATGGACACTTTGAATTGATTGCGTTCTACTGTGTTTGAATTTAGTAGTCGTATTTCATTTCATCAGAATTGATGCATATTTTACCAGAGTATGTCATTTATATATGATGTATATCATAAAAAGTAAGTATTTTATCAGAGTATGTCATTTATATATGATGTATATAAAAAGTAAGTATTTGCATGCAATATTAATCTTAATGACATCAAATTTATGTTAAAAGTCAAGTTTTAATAAAGGATTGCTGATTAAAGCTTGTCCTAGATGTACTCCTGCTGAAGAAGTTAATACTAGAAAAAAATCATGGCCACCCCATTGTCAAGCAGTATTGCAAATAGCGAACTACAACACAACTATAACATTTCAGATAGGATGTCACTTAGATAATGCATATGTTACCTCTATTGCTACTATGAGCACTACTTCAAGCATTAGCGACCTTAACATTTAATTTAGCATGGAAAATGTGCAGCCTGCCGCCAACCTTATTAAGAAATGAGACCCAACAAATTTTCTATTGACCTAAATCTCGCCTATTTATGCATGGTGCATAAGTGTGCTCACAAAACCTATAGCATATCTAATTCTCATGTCTGTATTTTCCAAGGATATGCTCTTAGTTCTAAACTTTTTGTGGTGGCACGGTGATGATGTGTGTCGATGCAACAATAGCCAGAACTACGACGACTATGAGAGCCAAAAACGACCGCAAGAGGTGGCTACATGCAGTGATTGCATAAATCACCAATATAGTCGTTTCTTTTGCCTATATGCGGCAAACGTAGAAACGGTAGTACAAGCAATCCAGCACCAACAAGAATGTAGAATGTAATAATACAAGTCAGCAAACGCCAAGTAATAATAATTGTGTTTTCTTAAGAAAACATTGAATACCTTAACGTTGCTACAACGACTTCTATAGCTTAGCATATTTTCGAAGACTTCACTGGATACTAGCTCGCTATTTACAATACTATCATCGACTCAGATTTATCCCTTTGTGTCGGTGCAAGAATTAGCGGCTACTAACACCGGCTAGTAAATTTGTGTTTTGCAGTTGAGGTTTCGGATGGTGTGCAAGAAGGAACACAGGGGATTATACTGGTTCGGGCTAGAAATGCCCTACGTCCAGTGTGAGACGGGTCGTGTTGCCTTGCACCAGGGTGCTTGTAGTAGGGGTTACAAGCTTAGGCGAGAGAGGGAGAAGCTCCCAAGTCTCTTGTACGTGTATGTGCAAGTGTGTTGTGCTTTCCGTGGAAGTAGAGTGTAGCTGTGCGTAGTGGAGTTGGATGTGGTCGGACCTCCCCTCTAACTTGCCCCTGCCCTCCCTTTTATAGTCCCAAGGGAAAGGCGAGGGGTTACAAGTATGTTGCTATGGAAGCTATGCTCGGTGACTATGCTTGTTGGCGAATACAGTCTCGTCATGGCGTCTTGGAGGCATGGTCGCGGTCATTCGAAGATCTTGGTGAGTTCCAAGACGGTATTCCGTCCGCCAATCGCGGTCGTCGTGGTTGGGGCATGGCATGGCGCAACACCTGGTCGCTGTTTCCCCTGTATGATATGACAAGAGGGCGGATCTCCTCGGGTCATTGACTCCCGAGGCTCGGGACTCCTTATCCCAGTCGAGGCGAGAAGGGACAGAGCAGGAGGACGTTCACCCTTGGGCGCATTTCCAGCTTTCGCATAGTATTTCCCGAGGGATAGGTAGGCCCGGGTGGAAGACGTGTTCATCCGTTCTGATGGACTATACAGTTAGCACCTTTCCCGTCTCTGCGTTGCTCATACGTCAGGTGCTTGGACTGTCGTAGTCGTAGTTGGTGAATTCCGGTGCAAAACAGGGCACAACACCGTAGACCATATTGGAGGAGACGTGGTGGTAGTGGACCCGTCATATCTGTTGCCAGGGGAGTCCTGACAGTTGGTATGGCCGACGTGTGCGTGCGAAAGCACCACCATACTGCGGGGTCCGCTTGACGAGACAGCGCTTGTAAAGTAGTCAGAGAGGTCCCTTGGAGGACAAGATTGCTCAGCTGACGTCAGCCGAGCCTTGGGCGCAGCGGAGCGCTCGTGCCCGAGGAAACCGGTAAGGCTCGGGCGAATCAGAGAATGGCGCCCGAGGGTGCCGCCTTCCCGAGCCCTCCCGGTGAGGCTCGGACGAATCGGAGAATTACGCCTGAGGGTGCCGCCTTCCCGAGCCCTCTCGGTGAGGCTCGGGCGAATCGGAGAATTGTGCCCGAGGGTGCTGCCTTCCCGAGCCCTCCCGGTGAGGCTCGGGCGAACCAGAGAATTGCGCCCGAGGGATCTGTACGCTTGAGGGAGGACTGGCGTTGGTGCGGTGTCGTCATGGGCCTTCGTGAGCGCAGCCCCCCCTTGGGCTTCTACTGGCCTCGCCTGGGCTAGGCCGCATTGGGGATGTGCGTTTTTGCGTCGGAGTTGGGTACCCCATACTTTGGTACCCGACAGTAGCCCCCGAGCCTATGGTGGAGTGAAGGCACTCCTCCATAGGCTCAACTTGGTCCTTCCTATCAAGAAGATAGAGTTTTGGTTATTTCCTCGGGGGGTGCGCGCGAGCGCACCCGCCGGGTGTAGCCCCTGGGGCTTTGGCGGGATAATGTCTCCCTTCAAAGGCTTGAAATCGTGGTTTCGAGTCCTCGGGTATTTTATGATTTCGTCGGGGGTGGTTTCTCGGGGATGGAGCCCCCGAGCTTCCCATCGTAAGAGGAAAGTCGATCGAAGGTGCTCTCTATCTTTACAAGGCACAAGGTAGGTTCCTGAGCCTCCATTTTTGTATGGAGATCGATCGGGTCCTTCCTTGTTACTTCGACCTTCACGCTCTTTTTTCGAAAAGAGAAAGGTTTGGTCCTGCGTGACTTCCCCATCGAGGCGCGAGTCAGCATTTTGGGTGAGCTACAAGCAGGTTGGTCCAAGTGGAGGTCCGTGCCCCATTCGTTGGGGGTTGGCTAGTGGCCTGAGCACACTCCAAAAGTTTCCTAAGGGTCGATTTGTGGGTATCGGGTCCCTTTGACGGGTCCCAAGGGCCTGATGCCTCCCCCGTGGGGATCCCACGCATTCGACTCGCTACTAGGACTTCGACACAGCACGTGATGTCCCTTATGACGCTCGGGCGTCGAGATACTGGCCGTTTTCGTGGTCCATCCACCAGCTGTCCCTAACTCGGTTTCCCTGGGGTGACTGTTCGAGCCACGGTGAGCCAGTCTTCGATCCCCTAGGAACGTAACGGGCGCCCGAGCCCGGTGTCCCTTCGTCGAGAAGGAGAGTGTATCGGTGGAATCGAGGTGAAACAAGCGTAATGATTCGGCTCACCTTTTGAGGCACGAAACATGACGGACGCGAGGGTTCGGGGCAGTCGAGGCGGTTGTGTGCACGAAGCCGGCGCCAATGTGGAGATCGTGGCGGGCCCCACGCAGTTAATGCGGCGGATTCCCCCGCATCCAACTCGGATCAAGGCCTGGGTATATAAGGAAAAATTGTGCCTTTTTCTTTTTACCTTAGCCATTTGCTTTCCCAGCCGTTTGCCTTCTCGCTCCCGTCACTCGCCTTTTTGCCTTTGTTCTCTGTTCGAGCGAGAACCGCTGCCGCGGCCGCCAATGTCATCTTCCCGCAGCCTTTTGCCTTTTGCTTGCCATGGCTTCCTCTTCCGCCACCACTGATGCCGCCGCCGCCGCTGCCGGCGTACTCAAGCTAGAGTCGTGGCCACGGAGCACCGTGACGGAGGCAGATCTGGAGCGGCTCGTGGGGAAGGGACTCCTATGCCCTCGCACCGACGCGCAGCGCCCGGAGTGGATCGTGCCGCCGCGCGACCACGATGAGCCGCACCCCTTAGAGGGGTACGTGGTGAGCTTCATCGCCTACCATGAGCGCGGACTTGGGTTGTCGCCGAGCCGTTTCTACCATGCGCTCCTCTTCAGCAACGGGCTGGAGCTCCATAATCTTACCCCTAATTCCATCTCCCAGGCGTTGATCTACGCCGCCCTGTGTGAAGGTTACTTCAGGGTGCCTCCGCACTGGGATCTATGGCGCCGTCTCTTTCGCGTCGATCTGTACACCAAGGCGGCTGGTTCTAAGCAGCCGTGGGAGATTCCGCGCGTAGGGGGCTGCGGCTTCACGGTGGCCTCCGCCGCGTACATCCTCTGCAAGGCCCCCTCCTCCAACAAGGGTTGGCACAATGGCTAGTTCTACCTCCGCAACGACGGGGACACTTTTCCCAAGTTCACGGGAAGGGTGCTCACCGGCCCTCTTCCGCAGTGGCAGTGGGGGTGCCAAGCTAAGGATACCAAGCACCTGGACCCCTACTTCGACGCGCTCCGGACGTTGCGCGACCGGGGTCTCACGGGAGCCGGCGTGGCGGCGCACTTCCACGCGTGGATGGTGCTGCCGCTGATGGAGCGTCGATTGGCGCTGAACGAGATGCGGTCGGGGACGTCGCGGGAGGGCACGACGATGCTGCCCCAGAACATTGATGCTGAAGAGATCATGCGTCGTGTCAATTACATGGTGGGCGGCCACCCTACCTGGGACGAGCTAGATCGGGTGCCCATGCGTCCCTGCACAGGCTTCATCGCGCTGGTGAGCGTCATTTGCTTAATCGAGTTTGCGGTTCCTCCGTCTTCTTCTAATTCTCTCCTTCTCCTATCATAGGGCCTCTCGAGGACCGGGAAACCCTCCCTGCCTCCTGTCCCGGAGGACAAGGTCTGGTGAACCCAGAACCGCCTTCGGGACGAGGCGGCGAAGGCGAAGAAGGATAAGAAGACCGCGTTGAGGCCGAAGAAAGCTCGGAAGACGGAGGAGTCCTCCAAGCATCGCCGTCACCAGAGGGAAGCGGGGGAACCAGAGGATGACACCCCCACTAACGAGGACGACGAGGAGGATGATGAAGAAGATGGTTTTTATGATGACGATGATGATTTTATGGTGTTGGACCGGCCCTTTGTGGCCACAAACCCCGCGGTGGGCGCTGACGAGCCAGGGAAGGCTCCTATGTCAGCGTCCGCCGGCGGAAGTACCGGGGCTCGTGGCCCGAGCACCCAGGCAAAACTGCCGGAAGCTACGCCCAGAGGCACGGTTTCGGGCAGTGAGACCGTTGAAGCCGGCGCTCCACCCACCAATGGCGGCGAGGACCCGCTGGAGAGGCCGGGAACGGGCTCAGGCCCGGCGCCCGAGGTGGCCAAAGATATTGGTGTTGGGGCCGAGGGGCCCCTGTTTCGGCGGACCCTTCCTGCCGACGCGTCGCTGGTTGCCGTGACGGCCAAAGGCAAAGGGAACAGGGAGAAGACGCCGCCCGCGTAGGAGCTGGGCGGCGCCCGAACACCGGACCTCGAACTGGGGTCCGCCCAAACCGGGGCGTCCCCGCCGAGGGACGGCGTCGTTGAGACGACTTTCGGTGGGCAGATGGGGCCCCCACCTCAAGGCGAGGTCGAGCGTGACATCGTGGCGCTGCCTACCCCTCCGCCGACGGCGCAGCTCACGCCATCTGCCGGGCCTGTTGCCCCGCTGAGCACTGGGGCGGTGAGAAAGAGGAGGGTAGTTCCAAAGACTAGGTAGGTGACTCTTCCCATCCTTCCTTGCCGAATTTTCGTTCCCGCATTACGAATGTCCCTTCCTCCTCTTCTCGTTCCAGGAAGCGCTCGGGGTCAGCCCTCCAGGTCTCGCACCTGAAGGTCCCGAAGGTGCAGGGCCACGACACGGCCGGAAAGAGCACTCGATCTTTGGACGAGGAGGTCCGTCCTTCCGAGGGTCCGGTGGCGGCGTCTAAGGGGCCTCCTTCGGGAGGAATTGCTCCGTCCGCGGGCGCTGTCATCGCGTCCGCTACTGATGTGGAGGTTGCGTCAGCATCGGCTCCTGAGGCACCAGTCGTTGGTTCTGGAGACGCCTCAGGAGCGTCAGCCGATGCCGCCTCCGCAGAGCCAACCGCCGTGTATGTGACGGCCATGGATGTCGACGCGGGAGCTCCTCCCCTTCGTGAAGAAGGTCCCTGGGCATTGGCACTGAGGCAGCCGACACCTCGGGAGTTGACCGCCTCCCGGATCGAGTGGGCGGACCGAGTGGACCCCCAAGCGCCGCCCGTCTTCTCGCTCTGGGATGACCTCGAGGCGTCTAAGTGGGACGCCGTTCAAGCGCTCGGGCCCAACTGGGCGGTGGGTCTTCGGGCGATCGCTGATGCCCTCGAAACAGAGCTTCCGGCCGAGCTTCTGGTAAGTTTCTGCCTTGCTAGATGCAGCAGTCGCGCCGATCATTCCTGTCTTAATCGTTGCCGCTCCTTTCTTCTTCCCAGGACCTTATGCATACCTCCCGCGACAAGTCCCGCTTCCTCTATGGCGGTCTCGGGCTCTGGAAGCAGCTCGACCTGAAGGGGAAAGCCCTCGCCCGTGCTCAAGAGAAGCTCGCCTCCGTGACCTCCAAGTTCGCCGAGACGTGTGCTAACAACACCATCTTGAAGGAGGAGGTTGTGGATGCAAAGAGCCGGGCTGCCATTTTGGCGACGCGAGTGCGGGAACTGGAGGACGCCCTGGTCGAGGCGATGAAGGAGCGCGACGCTACCCGGAGGCTTGCCGCCGAGAAGATCTCCGCCGCTGAAGTCTTGGCCAACGACCTGAGTGAGACCCAGGCGGCCCTGACTCAGGCGGTCGGCGCAGTGGACTCAGCCCGGGAGGAGGCGCGGATGGCTCGGGAGGAGACTGGCGGTATGTGTAGTGTCATGTTTCCTATTCTGTCCGTCTTAGTCGTTTATCGCCCGAAACTTTGTTCACCTGCTTGTTTTGCTCCCGCAGCTCTGCAGGCGGCCTATGATGTCGAGGCGACCGATCACCAGGAGCTGCAGAGAGTGGCGCGCGCGCTGCGTGACTCCCTCGGCACCGGCGGAAAACCCTCGGGGGTCTCACTTCGGAGCCGTCTGGAGGCACTTTACAGGAGCGTTGGCGACAGGCTCAAGGAGGCCCTGCTGACAGGCGTCCAGAAGACGTTAGCAGTCGTGAAGTCCCACTATGGGAACTTTGACGCCGACCCTGTTAGCGAAGGCTTCCTTGAGGCCGACGACGCCGAGCTTCTGGCGCTAGAGGATTCAATGAAGGAACCCGGAGAAGCGCTGGCAGGTCTTTTTGAAGCCAAAGTTGAACTCCCTCCATTGGACCTGCAGTGAAGAAAGACCAGGCCGTGGTGCCCTCAGAAAAAAGAACTTTTCATGAGTGACTGGGAGAAACAAACATATGGCCCTTCGTGGCCTTATTATTATTGTAAATATTCGTTGTTTGTTCGTTTTCGGTTCGTTTTTTGTTTTGGCACTTTTCCTTAAGTGTTTTTTCTTGCCGATCTTGAGCCCGAGCTATCGAGCCTCGGGGGACTTTTTCGGGCGTTGTAGCTTTAGTGGCGTAGACACGGCCGTAGTCCTAGGAGCTTTGGCAGGAGAAAACCTTGAAAAAAGTTTAGTCGCGTTCTCCTGAGTCTTCTACTCTTGCCAAGCACTGATCTTATTAGTTCCCTTCTAAGCGTGAGTCGGCCTTCAGGCGCGGAGTGGCGAGTGGAGATGCCGTTTCCCAGAGGCGTAGGCGGTCTCACGGCTCAGCCGGCTCTGCCCTCTGGGGCTTTTCTCTCTTTTCCAAGCTTTATGAGTTCGTGCTTGGTTCGAGTAAGAAGCGCGCTTGGGAGACAAAAAATTTTAGCGGATTTTGAAATTTCAAGCTTCGAAGTCGTTGAGGCTCGGAGGAGTCCAGGGGCTCCCCCCATCCTAGCCCCCGAGGGAGGGTCGGCCTTTCCGTAGGTAAGGCCGAGCCTCTCTTTTCCGATGTGTAGTAAAATGTAAGTTCATTCGTTCCCGAGTGTAGGCTCGGGTAAAAAATCTTAAAATCATGTAAAAAGAGAAGAAGTCGAGTCTTTTTATTGATTTCAAGATTTTACAATGTACAACGCTCGGAACTTTAGGGATAGAAGCGTCGTAGCTGTTCGATGTTCCAGGCGTTGCTGTAGACCTCGCCCTTCTCATTTGCGAGCTTGTACGTCCCGGGCCGCAGTACTTCGGCGATGACGAACGGTCCTTCCCACGGTGGTGTCAGCTTGTGATGCACTTTGTTGTCCTGCCTGAGCCTCAGCACCAAGTCACCTACGCTGAAGGCTCGGCCTCGGACGCGCCGAGCGTGGTATCTTCGTAGGGATTGTTGGTACTTGGCTGAGTGCAGCAAGACGATGTCTCGGGCTTCGTCGACTTGGTCCAGTGCGTCCTCCCGAGAGGTCTGGTTGCCCTGTTCGTCATAGGCTCGGATCCTTAGGGCGCCGTATTCCAAGTCTGTAGGAAGGACAGCCTCGGCACCATATACCAGGAAGAAGGGCGTGAAGCCCGTGGCTCTGCTTGGCGTAGTACTTAGGCTCCATATCACTGCCAGGAGTTCGATCAGCCATCTCTTGCCGAATTTATTCAATCTATTGAAAATTCTCGGCTTGAGGCCTTGGAGAATCATGCCATTGGCACGTTCTACTTGGCCGTTCATTCTTGGGTGGGCCACCGCCGCCCAATCCACTCGTACGTGGTATTCATCGCAGAACACCAGAAATTTCTTCCCGGTGAACTGTGTGCCGTTGTTAGTGATGATGGAGTTTGGGACGCCAAACCGATGGATGATGTCAGTGAAAAATAACACCGCTTGCGTCGAGCTGATTTGGGCAATCGGCCGAGCCTCGATCCACTTTGAGAATTTGTCGATGGCGACAAGCAAGTGGGTGAAGCCCCCGGACGCCCTCTTAAGGGTCCCGACAAGATCCAGTCCCCACGCGGCAAAAGGCCAAGTGAGTGGAATCGTTTGGAGAGCTTGGGCCGGGAGATGCGTCTGCCGAGCGTAGTATTGACATCCCTCGCAGGAGCGTACTACCTCGGTAGCGTCAGCCACGGCAGTCGGTCAGTAGAAACCCTGATGAAAAGCATTGCCGACGAGCGTCCTTGGCGTGGTGTGATGACCGCAAGCCCCAGTATGTATTTCTTCCACCAGGCATTTGCCCTGGCTGAAGGGGATACAGCGCTGCAAGACGCCCGAGGGACAGCGTCGGTAGAGTTCGCCGTCGACCATTGCGAAGGACTTGTCCCTGTGCGTGTGCCGCCATGCCCTGGTTTTGTCCAAGGGTAGTATCCCTCGGACAAGCCAACTGATCAATGGCTCGCGCCAATCTGGCTCGTCGTCGTCCATCTCGGCTTCATTCTCTGTTGCCTCGGCATCGATTTCCATTGCCTCGGCTTCGTCGTCATCGGCCTCAGCCTCGATCCCGGGCTGCTCTCCTTTTCCCGAGGGATTGCCAGCCCCCGAGGGGCTTCCAGGGCTTGGAGCGGCTCCGGGCCCTCCCGGGGATCTGGGGATCTTGCTCCCCTTGCTTCCCGAAGGGTTGTCGTTGACCGATGGTTTGTAGAGATCATTGGCAAACACACCTGTCGGGACCGAGGTCCTTTCAGACGCGATTTTTGCCAGCTCGTCGGCCTCCTCATTGTACCTACGCGCGACGTGGTTGAGCTCCAGACCGTCGAATTTTTCCTTAAGTAGTCGCACCAACTTGCAATAGGCAGCCATTTTGGGGTCGTGGCACATTGACTCCTTCATCACTTGGTCCACCACGAGCTGGGAATCCCCTTGGACTTCAAGGCGTTTGATCCCCAGTTCGACGGCGATGTGAATCCCGTTGACGAGAGCCTCGTACTCAGCCATGTTGTTAGAGGTAGCAAAATGCAACCTTAGAAGATACTTGAGTCGGACCCCGAGGGGCGAGATGAAGAGCACGCCTGCACCTTTTCCTGTTTTCATCAATGACCCGTCGAAGTACATGATCCAGTATTCTTCCTCGATTGGTGGCGGAGGCAGTTGCGTCTCGGTCCATTCCGCCACAAAGTCCTCCAACACCTGGGACATGATTGCTTTGCGCGGTGCGTAGGTGATGCCGTCACCCATGAGCTCGATTTCCCATTTGGCGATTCTTCCCATGGTCTCTCGATTCTGGATCACTTCCCCGAGGGGGAAAGATGACACCACGGTTGCGGGATGGGATTCGAAGTAGTGCCGCAGCTTGCGTCGAGCAAGGACTATCGCGTACACCAGCTTTTGGATCTGAGGATAGCGTGTCTTGGTCTCGGACAAAACTTCACTAATGAAGTAAACCGGCCGTTGGACTGGCAACGCGTGCCCTTCCTCTTGTCATTCTACAACGATTGCTGCACTCACAACTTGGTTAGTAGCAGCAACATATAACAAGAGGTCCTCCTTCTTGGTGGACGGTACAAGAACTGGGGCTTCCAAGAGCAGAGCCTTAAGCCTGTCGAGGGCTTCCTGGGCCTCAGGGGTCCAGGTGAAGTGTTCGGCTTTCTTCAGCAATCGGTAGAGGGGCAGCCCCTTTTCGCCGAGTCGCGAGATGAATCGGCTTAAAGATGCGAGGCACCCCATCAGTTTTTGTACACCCTTGAGGTCGCGGACCGGCCCCATCTATGCGATGGCGGATATCTTCTCCGGGTTGGCTTTGATGCCAAACTCGGAAACGATGAACCCGATGAGCATGCCTCGGGGGACCCCGAAGACGCACTTCTCGGGGTTAAGTTTTATATTTTGTTTTTTAAGGCATTCGAAAGCCTTTTCTAGGTCGGCTACCAAGTCGTCCGCTTTCCTAGATTTGATTACAATATCGTCTACGTAAGTCTCAACGGTTCGCCCGATGAGGTCCCCAAAAACCGCGGTCATGCAACGTTGGTACGTCGCACCCGCGTTCTTGAGGCCGAATGGCATGGTTACGTAGCAATATGTGCCGAACGGGGTGATGAAAGAAGTCGCTAATTCGTCGGACTCTTTCATGCGAATTTGATGGTAACCGGAATACGCATCAAGGAAGCAAAGACGTTCACAACCAGCAGTGGAATCAACTATCTGATCAATACGAGGTAATGGAAACGGATGCTTTGGACAAGCTCTATTTAGACTAGTGTAATCTACACACATTCTCCATTTTCCATTTTTCTTCTTGACTAAGACAGGATTAGCTAACCACTCTGGATGGAAGACCTCCTTGATGAACCCGGCCACCAAAAGCTTTTGCACCTCCTCCCCGATGGCGCGACGCTTCTCCTCGTCGAATCGACGCAGACGCTGCTTCACCGGCTTGGACCCGGCCCGGATGTTCAAGGAGTGCTTGGCGACCTCCCTCGGGATGCCTGGAATGTCTGAGGGACTCCAACCAAACACGTCGGCGTGCTTGCGGAGGAAGTCGACGAGCACGGTGTGACAGAACCGCCTTAATCATAGGGCCCACGTGCCCCGTCATCGTCCCTAAGGACCTTTGACTAGCCTGCACGAGTTCCCTTGACTTAGGTGGCCTGCCGGGTCTCTTAAGAAATCCTAATTTCCTCGAGGATCTCATTGTAAAGACCTTGCAAGTATTACAACAGTTTACACAAATAATTTGAATCAGAGTAAAGAGTGCGGAAGTATTACTTAAACATAGATTACAAATATAAATTACATTATCCCAAACCAGAGTTTCGCAGTGGAGTAGCTGTATACAACTAAACACCCTGCCCAAGGGTTTCATTATATACACATCTTCATCCATGCACGATCCGATGACCGGCACGATCCCTCGTAGAACTGTTTACTCAACTTACCTGCAACAGGGGGGTTGACAAACCCTGAGTACATGGGGTACTCCGCAAGACTTACCTGACTAAAGGTGTAAAATTAGACTCAGGAATGCAGGCTGAGGGGAGTCAAGGTAAGGCTTGAGTAAGAGTCAAAGTATTTTGCAGAAAAGCATTTCTATCCTATTTCATTGTTTGATCTCATTATTATTTTATTCATATACATTATTCCAATATCAATTCTCGTATATTATGTACTTTCAAATTCATATTCATTCTAAAAAACAAACACCTAGTTCCGAACCACTCTTCGCTGTAAGTGTGAGGATCATGTCTCCATTAACCGAGGAGCAACGTCAATTCGAATCCAGAAGTACCCAGCTGGGGATCCCTATCCACACTGCATATGTAGCACTTAAGCTTGCATATACCAACCCCGCCTACCATAGCTTTTCATACCCCGGAACCGGTCCTGCGCCACCCAAGAGCACAGTACCCCTCTAGCCTCCAGGCACGCCGGCCACGAGGGTACACGCTACTGTCGCCATCTCTCCACTCCCAGTGCGTGGTTGTCGGTTCCAGCAGTAGAGCCACCGGAGTCAGAGGCTTTCCGTAGTATGTGCCTAGTTGCAAAGTCATGATCAGAGCAGGCCGACAACGAATGGTCTCTAATATTTTTCCGTTAGAAACCATGCATTGGGACTCTAACCCAAGTACACTGATAACTACCCGGTTTTCACATCCCTTTCCCGATGGCGACGAAAGTTGGGACTCTAACCCAAACAGTTGGCCAACCAAACGGAAAAACCCATCCTCGTTGATGATAATGGACTGGCCAAGTACACCATCACCAAACGAGGACAATACCAATCCCATAAAATGATTCATTTGTTTCATATCATCACAGTTTTCAAAATAGCATTTTTGCAACTCTATCATTAAGCATGACTAAGCATTTGTCAATACTTTAAATAAATCCGGGTCTCAGGTATAATATGTGGTCAAGGAAAGGTAATGCATCAATGGGTTATCACTCAACTCCTATTAACCTAATGCAGTAGATTAACTTAAGTGATAAATATTTTTAAATAACAAGGAGGGGCAAATGCATCGGGGCTTGCCTGTTGCTTGAAGAAGATGAAACCCTGAAGTCAATCACTGAGAAAGATCCACGCCCAGCGAGTGAAGACCTTACTCAGGACACGCTTCAAATAATAATCACCGCGCGTTCATTACACGAAATAACAATGCAACATTTGCATGATGATATGTATGCCATGATGTAGGAGATGCACAAAATCACTGATCAATAGGAAGTAAACTCAATTTAAAAGTTGAGTACAACTTTTCTTCACGATAAGGTTGTAAGCCAATTAAATTAATTACTTTCGAGTATTAACTATTTTGCTTTATTAACCATTTTAACAGTTGTTGAAAGTTGAAATAGCTCTCCTATAATAATGGCCAGTACTTACATAAACGATTCAAAAAAAATCCTATCATCATATGTGTATAACATACGTTAATAATATTTCTAATTAACAGTTTGTCTATTTTACTTGAAGTATCATTTAAGCATCTTAATCAACAAGATTAGTATGAACTAAAAATTTAGCAAGGTACCAAAGGTCAACACATGATAAAGATCCATGGTTAACATACAATTCCTAAAGCCACGCAAACTCTGAAAGAATTAAGATTTTTCATTTATTTCATTTATGAAATAAAGCATTATTAATAATTCAATGCCAAATGGAGCCCAAACTTTTTGTATATGTCGGTATTATCATGAAACAGTAGCAAAACAAAATTCATAATTTTTGGACTACTATTTTAGCCTATAGAAATCATAGAAGTTCTGTTTATCAATTAAAAACCACATTTTTAATTCATAGAAAAAGAAATAAAATTGTACATTTTATATTTTTCCTAAATAAAGCATATCATAGAGAGCATCCACAATTTATTGCATAATGTTTAAAGCTATAGAAATATCCCTACAAAATTCTCAAACTGCTGTACTATTCATATTCCGAAATTAGAAAATTTCAGCAGTAGCTCATGCCACAGCAAACCGGCCCGAGTTGGCCCAGCTCGGCCTGCTTACTGGGCCGCCCAGTATGGCCTGCCCGGCCCACAACACGGCCTGATGCCCAGCTCTCTCCTCCTCTTCTCTCGGCGCTCCCTACGCTTGCGCACGGTGGCGCAACCGCGGCGGCTCACCGCCGGGGCCCTCCGGCGGTGCCGAGCGCGAACACAAGAACACAGCGCCCCCGCGAACCTATCTAGGCGACTCAGACGAGTACTAGGGCTTCACAGTAGCTACGCCGGCGGCTATGGCGGTAAGACGGCAGGCGGCTCATCGGCGCCCCGCGTTCCCGCGGCGGCAAACCAATAGAGTCCAAACAGAGAAGACTAAGATTACTAGGGGCTCACCATGGCGCTACTGCTCAAGCTGGTTGGGTTGTGGACGGTTCGGAGGTCGCTTGTTGATGGAGGCAGTGGACGCGGCGGCGTGCTCCGGCGATGAAGCAGTCGTTCCGGTGAGGTCTAAGCAGACACGACGTAACCGTTAGATTACAGAGCACCAAGGCCCCCAAGTGAATCAAGGACACGGAAAATAAAAGGCAGAGGGCACTGGAATGACCTTGCCGCAGTGAGGTGTTCCGCCGCGACGTTTGGTCAGAGCCCGAGAAGAAAATTGACGATACCGGCCTCTCCGGCGACCAACCATCGACACTAGCTCTTAAAAGAGGAGCGCATGGATGTGGTGAAACTATGTGGAAGAGGAATTGAACAGCGGTAGCTCGAGCCGAGTGAATTCGGTCGGAGAACCGAACACGCCGGCGGCGAACAGAGCGGAGGAGAAGCGAGGACGACGACCTTGGCGGCTTTTATAGGGCAACGGTTGGGCGCACGGCGTGGAGATGGCCCCTACGGGCCCGGCCCCGACGGCGACACGCGGCCGGCCGGCCCTGGGCATCGCCGGCGGCCGGTGCGCGCACGCGCGCCTGCGCCTTGGCAGGAACAGAGCCGGTCCCCCCCTTTTCACTGTAGTAGACACTGCCTATTTCTGGTTTTTGTCAAATTACTCCCTATTTTGTGTAACCACTCGAAAAATTACCAAAGTACAAGTTGTAGGGAATTTTATTCTGAGCGACTTTGGTTTTTGCACCAATTTCAAATTTTTAATGGACTTTGAAAAAATCAAAAGGGGGTAATTAGGGATTTTGAATTTCAAACCTAATCCAAACAATTCCTCAAAACTTTTCTCAATAACTCGAAAACATGCAAAAATAGAAGTTGTTCCGCTTGTCAAGTCCTACAACTTTCATTAAATAGGTTTTACCAGATTCTTCATAGATTTTGAAATAGCATTTCAAATTTAAATTTCAAAACACTGTTTAGGGTTTAATTTGAAATCTTACTGCATAACATCAAAATCCCCAAATATTAAAGTTGTTCAAATTGAAAAACCTAACAACTTTCATTAAAGGATTTTGCCCAAATTATTGATAGTTTTTGAAAGGTCATTTTAAATTTGAATACTAATTGGGGTTTAATTTAAATTTCTAGTGGTAAACTTCAAAATCTCCAAACATAAAAGTTGTTCTATTTTGAAATGGCTAAAACTTTTATTAAAAGACCATCATCAGATTCCTACTAGTTTTTGAATTTGTATTTCAATTTTAAACTTTAAAACCTAGATTAAGGTTTTATTTGAAATTATTTTGAATAACTTCAAAATTTCTCAAAATAGAAGTTGCTCAACTTTTAAAGATTTTCAATTTTTTGTTTAAGGCCCAACACTTAATTCTATTTAGTTTTTGATTTAGGGTTTCGGGTCCGATATAGGGTTTATAAATGATTCCGTTTAAATTTTCTTTTTGGATTTAAAGGCATACACACAAACAAATATGTAAATCATAAAGTCACTCAAAGATATCTAAGTACAATCATATGTGAAAATAAAAATTGTTTTAATTAGTGCACAGTGATCAGGTTTGATGCGGGATGATTTTCAACTAAGGATGATGACATGGCAGGTTTTAATTAACCGTAACACCAGGGGTGTTACACACGGCCTCCTATTTTGAGTCAAGGGTGGAGCTGATCTTCAGCACCTTGCCGTCGGGGGTTCCGGGGTTGAAGGGCACCTCCTTCACCTCCTCATCAGGCTCAAAGGTGCCCGTGACCTTCTTGGGGTCGGGGACCTCCTTCGCCATCTTCTCGAGGTCGGCGATGAGAGCCTCAGATTCCACCAGCGCGTTGGCGTATTCGCAGCTCTCAATGTCGCACTGGTAGGCGTGCTGGTAGGAAGTGCCGATGGTGATGACCCCTTTGGGCCCCGGCATCTTGAGCTTGAGGTAGGTGTAGTTCGGGACCGCCATGAACTTGGCGTAGCACGGCCTCCCGAGGATGGCGTGGTAGGTGCCGCGGAATCCTACCACCTCGAACGTGAGGGTCTCCTTCCTAAAGTTGTCAAGAGTTCCAAAATAGACGGGCAGGTCGATCTGCCCGAGAGGTTGTACGCTCTTCCCCGGCACTATCCCATGAAATGGGGACGTTGTTGCTCGGAGAAGAGAGCGATTGATCCCTATCGAGTCGAGGGTCTCAGCGTAGAGAATGTTGAGGCCGCTGCCTCCGTCCATGAGGACCTTGGTGAGCCGCGTGTTGCCGACGACGGGTTCGACCACGAGCGGGTAGCGCCCCGGTGACGGGACGTGGTCCGGGTGATCGTCCCGGCTGAAGGTGATGGCGTCAAGAGACCAGTCGAGGAAGCGTGGAGTCGCTGGCCCGACGGAATAGACCTCCCGACGCTCGCGCTTTCGCTGGCGCGGCGTGGGAGCGGTTCCAGGCCTGCCGAAGATCATGAGGCACTTGTCGACGGGCGGGAACTCGTCGTCTTTTCCACCCTTGTCCTCCTGGTCCTTCGCGGGCTTCTTCCCAGTGTCGCCCTTGAACGCTTGCAGCCCGTAGTGCTTCCTCAGCATCACACACTCCCCGAATGTATGATTCACCGGGCCCGTGTGGTACGGGCATGCCTTGGTAAGCATCTCGTCGAAGCGGCCTCGGGGAGGCTGGGCTCCCTTGGGCTCGGCTGCCGCCACTAGTGAGTCGTCTCGGTGGGGCATCTTCCCCTTCCCCTTTGTTCTTCTTGTTGTTGTTGTTGAGGACTCGGGAAGAAGTGCCCTCGGGGGCCTCCTCCTTCCGTTTGCCCTTAGGGTCGGAGAAGAGCGCTCCCACTGCCTCGTCACCCGAGGCAAAGCTGGTGGCAATCTTCATGAGCTCAGCGACGCTCGTGGGGGTTCGGTGCCCCAGCTCATGAACAAGCTCTTTGCAGGTCGTTCCTGCAACAAAGGCTCCAACAACGTAAGTGCCCTGGAAAGTTCCCATGAAAATCTTGACCAGATCGCTCCAGTCGAAGATTATCCGAGGGGGGAGGTGCTCCAGCCAAGCTCTTACTGAGTCGGCTAGGAACAAAGGGAGGTTGCGGATGATGATGAGATAATCCTGCGCGCCACCCAATTGGCACGCAAGACGATAATCCGCCAGCCAAAGCTCAGGGTTGGTTTTCCCCGAGTACTTGGCGATGTTGACCGGCTGTCAAACCGGGGCGGAAATTTGGCCTTCCGGATGGCCTCGCTGAAGACACGAGGACCCGAGGGCTCGGGCGAGGGTGCGCGGTCCTCGTCAGAGTCGTAGCGCCCACCCCGATGGACGTTGTAGCCTCGGGCGGCTCCACCGGTCTTCCGTCGCCCGCGAGCCTGGAGAATGGCGCGGACGTTGATGTCCTTGCCAAGGCGTTGGTGGACCGAAGGTGCCCTCGGAACCTCGGGATGCACCGAGGCCTCTCGCTCATGGCATGCTAGGGCGCCATGCTGGTACTCCTCGGCGCCGCGATGTCGTGACGCCGAGCTTTCAGCCTGAAGAATGGCGGCGTCCTCCAGGAGGTTCTTGAGCTGATCCCTGAGCTGCCGGGCCTCCGCCGTGGAAGGTTCGGGTATGCTCAGGAGTAACATTGCAGCCTCCGCGAGCTTCCGGCTAGCTCTGGGCGCAACTCCAGGCGTCTCGGCTCCATCGTCGGCGATGATGCGAGCCTGGACGTCACGGGCTCGGCATCGTGCTGCTCCGCCGTCTCCCTGCTCCATCACCGCTCGAAGCTGGGTGAGGCGCAGACGGTCCTCGTCCATGCGGGCCTCAAGCTCCCGCAGTTGCTCCAATTCCGGAGACCGGTGCAGCGGGCGGGATGTCCCAGCCCCCGGGTCCTTTGAAGGTGTGGGGCCAGGAGCTGGCGGAGGCGGCGTGTGCAGCTGCTGTGGTGGTGGCTGTTGTTGCCCCGTCGAGGCGTCCTCCTCCTTCCTTGAGTGGACGTCCTCCAACAGAGCTTCTTCCGGGTGCACTAGGTGGTAGCACCCCCGGGAAGGATCGATGTAGGACTGGTCGGAGTCAGTGACCATACTCGGGGCACTCTCCCACGAGTAATCAGGATGGACGGCGAAGTCCACGTTCGCCTAGAACTCGTCGTCGTCGTCGTCGTCGTTGAGGCCTCGCCGTGATGGCGAGGTCCATCCATAGCAGTCCCACCCTTCTGAGTATTCTCGCGGGGTGAGACTGGTGGTGGAGTCTGTTTCCCCTCCGCCATACGCCCTGAGAGTGCTCCTAGAGGAAGATGGTGGGGAAGCCACGTGGTCGCCAACGAGGTCATCCAAGCACTCGAGGCGGTGGATAGGTGTCTCCACCAGGTCGTGCAGCAAAGCACGAACCATGCGGACGTGGGCGTTCGTGGCGCTGCGGAGCCCGAAGAGGGATGACGGCACCGTCTCTCTCTCCCAATGAGGGCGGACAGAGATCTTTGGCGACGCCGTGATCCTGCCCTCGCCTGTCCTTCGGACGGTAGGCGGGCGTGCGGCCGCCGATGCTGGAGATATCGGGATGGCGGCCGGTGCAGAGTTCGCGTCCCCCGCTGGGGGCACCTGGTTGGCCGTGTTTCCCGCGGCCAGAAGCGGATTGGCGCGGTTGCGCCTCCTCCTCCTGGTCCGGCGGGGGCGGCGCGCGGCGCTTTCCCCGTCCTCGGGGATGGGTGGGGGCGTCGTCGTGGTCCTTTCCTCGGCCGCCTGATGGGCCGGAGTCAGGATGATGATGACGCGGGGCTCGGTCGGACGAAGGTTCATCTCGAGACCGTGGCCAGTAGCCACGAACTCGAGGCTTCCGAACCGGAGCACCGCACCCGCAGGGAGCGCAACAGAGCTGTCAGCCATCCGGAACCTGAATCAACACGCAAAAGGCCCCTACCTAGCGCGCCAACTGTCGGTGCTAGAATTAGCGGCTACTAACACCGGCTAGTAAATTTGTGTTTTGCAGTTGAGGTTTCGGATGATGTGCAAGGAGGAACACAGGGGATTATATTGGTTCGGGCTAGAAATGCCCTACGTCCAGTGTGAGACGGGTCGTGTTGCCTTGCACCGAGGTGCTTGTAGTAGGGGTTACAAGCTTAGGCGAGAGAGGGAGAAGCTCCCAAGTCTCTTGTGCGTGTATGTGCAAGTGTGTTGTGCTTTCCATGGAAGTAGTGTGTAGCTGTGCGTAGTAGAGTTGGATGTGGTCGGACCTCCACTCTAACTGGCCCCTGCCCTCCCTTTTATAGTCTCAAGGGAGAGGCGAGGGGTTACAAGTATGTTGCTATGGAAGCTATGCTCGGTGACTATGCCTGTTCACGACTACAGTCTCGTCATGGCGTCTTGGAGGCATGGTCGCGGTCATTCGAAGATCTTGGTGAGTTCCAAGGCGGTATTCCGTCCGCCAATCGCGGTCGTCGTGGTTGGGGCATAGCATGGCGCCACACCCGATCGCTGTTTCCCCTGAATGATATGACAAGAGGGCGGATCTCCTCGGGTCGTTGACTCCCGAGGCTCGGGACTCCTTATCCCAGTCGAGGCGAGAAGGGACGGAGCAGGAGGACGTTCACCCTTGGGCGCATTTACAGCTTTCGCACAGTATTTCCCGAGGGATAGGTAGGCCCGGGTGGAAGACGTGTTCATCCGTTCTGATGGACTATACAGTTAGCACCTTTCCCGTCTCTGCATTGCTCATACGTCAGGTGCTTGGACTGTCGTAGTCGTAGTTGGTGAATTCCGGCGCAAAACGGGGCACAGCACCGTAGACCATACCGGAGGAGACGTGGTGGTAGTGGACCCGTCATATCTGTTGCCAGGTGAGTCCTGACAGTTGGTATGGCCGACGTGCGCATGCGAAAGCACCGCCATACTGCGGGGTCCGCTTGACGAGACAGCGCTTGTAAAGTGGTCAGAGAGGTCCCTTGGAGTACAAGATTGCTCAGCTGACGTCAGCCAAGCTTTGGGCGCAGCGGAGCGCTCGTGCTCGAGGAAACCGGTGAGGCTCGGGCGAATCGGAGAATTGCGCCCGAGGGTGCCACCTTCCTGAGCCCTCCCGGTGAGGCTCGGACGAATCGGAGAATTGCGCCCGAGGGTGCCGCCTTCCCAAGCCCTCCCGGTGAGGTTCGGGCGAATCGAAGAATTGCGCCCGAGGGATCTGTACACTCGAGGGAGGACTGGCGTTGGTGCGGTGTCGTCGTGGGCCTTCGTGAGCGCAGCCCCCTTGGGCTTCTGCTGGCCTCGCCTGGACTGGGCCGCATTGGGGATGTGCGTTTTTACGTCGGAGTTGGGTACCCCATACTTTGGTACCCGACACTTTGTTTCTAGACAAAACAGTAAATCAAGTTCATCCAAACATTCTCATGACCACGAGGAAGGTGCAGAGTGGAGATCCAAGCGGGAAGTGCCATGCCATCGTTAATTGATGGGTTAGAAGTTGGAGTAGGCAAGATGGTTGGATCCTTGCTAGCTTACCCTGGGTGGCAAGATTTTCCTTGTCCAAGCAGGCTACCCAAATTGGGGGGGGGGGGGGGGGGGGGGGGGGGGGGGCATGTTTGGTTTCCTTGCCAGCTATTGTAGCTCTTGCCCAGCAAGAAGTTCAAATAGTAACCACGTTTGGATCCTTTGCCCAGCTGCATCGTATCCATGTAGGCAAGATTTTTCTTGCCAGCAAGGGAGAGCCAAAATAGCTCTCTTGCCTGGGCAAGGCAAAGATAGAGAAGGAACCAGCCAACCTGGCATGAATCAAGCCTTGCTCTCCTGGGCTAAGGATTTGCTTGCCCAGATAGGTTTGGTGAGTAGCTGACTGCCAAACCAAGCAGCCCCTCATTTTTGCAGGCAGCGTACAAGTCGTCATTATCCACTTTTTTTTAGAAAAAGACAAGTCATTATCCGTGGGGGCCGAAAACCCAAATCCGCTTGCCATCGACCATCGTTTCCTGATTTCCTCCATTTCTGTGGGGCTCGTCGGATTCACTCACCGCCCATCCATTGTTTTCGTCTTCTTTTGCGGTCCTGCCCCACCCATAAAGCCGATGATGGGTTAGCTTTAGCTCCCCCGCGCCGCACGCCACGCCACGCCACGGCGACGGTCGTCCTCTCCTCTCCCGGCCAGCTCCGCCGCCGACGGCGTTTCGGCCCTGCCTTTGCTTCTCCCTTCTCTCTCTCTTGGCGACGACTGGGGGACCACTGCCGCCGCTCAACGCTAGGTAGACAGACAGGTCTTGGTCGGCCCCCCGCCGGCGACGAGCGCCCACAAGGTATTCCCGCCCCTTTCCTTCACTTCCTGCCGTGCGGAACCGTTCAACCAATCCCTGACTTCTTATATTTGTATTCGGAGGATGTAATTGAAGTTATTATGGCTGCTAACTTCGATTTGATTGCAAAAAATTATCGGTTGTACATGTCTACACCAATGTGAATGTCCTCTGTTACTGGGTGTGCACCCATCCACAGAGTTCAGTGCCAAAACCAACATGACGCATCGGAGGGCAAATTGATGATTGGACTGTTTGTTCAGTAGTGCTATCTGAAAATAGTGAGTTTACAATCGGCCTCGTGGAATGATTTTCCTTTTTTTTCGAAGAAAAAGAATGACTTTCTTGATTAACCAGAACTTCCAACAGACACAACACATTTGACATTAGCACAACTCTCGGGAACCACTACAACTGTTTGGGATTTTTTTTTGAAAATGATCCACTGTATATATTGTCTAAAACCCAAATGGTGGCAAGTTGCATCCTTATGTGGTATATCTTGATTAAATCATTGAGGGAGTGGGAGACAATATAAACGTAAGAATGTACTGCAGTACTCCCAGTCAATTCAGCTGATTTGTACGTCTCCATGTTACATTAATCACCCTAAATTCCTTTAATAAGCTAAACATGATGAGCTAAACCACAACAACTTGTTGATTCAGCTATGCATTCTTCTCTTCTTACTGCTGTATGGCTTATTTGCCTTGATGGACGACAGAAGCATAAGCTCATTATTTCTCTAGTATTTGTATCCTAAGCTTCGATACTTATGTATTGCCAGTATTGGCCACAGCTTGTGCTCCATGCAATCTTACCCAGCTTACATTTGCATTGACGCTTGCATGTCTTGATCTAGGATATAATAAAGTAATAGTGAGTTTTCTGTTTCATGGGCATTTGGCTTCTTTTTTATTGTCAAGAAATTATTCTTACAAGCCAGTATTTATCAACATGAAGACTTTTGCATCGCTTGGACAATGTGGTTGCTGTTTTGAGATGGATCTTCATCAAATTTCTTGTTTTATTTCGGTGGGCGATTGCTTATCAGGTTTTGGCAATTTGTTGTTGGTTGTTGTTGGCAGTTTCGTGAACGGTGAAACTAATGGCTGCTGCTGAAGCAAGGGCTGCTTGGCAACGTGCTGCAAACCGTTGCCTGGTTCAGGAGGACAGGAAGAGAGCTCCAAAACTAGCTTGTTGTCCACCATCGGCTGAACAACATGGTACGAACAATGGGAACTGTCGAAATTCTGCAGATCGTCCCATCTGCAGTTTAATGCCTCTGAGATGGAATCCCATGCATTCTAATCTGCCACCAGATGTCAGATGGTGGGTTCAGTCACAACCAAATTTTGGGATCCAGAAGGATATTGTTAGTGAGCGGCTATGTTCACTGGGCAGTGACATTCATGAGAAGCAAGTTGAAGATTCAGCGCCACAACCTAAACATGAGGAAACATTACTCTGTCAAGCAGTTGACACCAGCACTGAAAAGATTGGGGATGTTTTGGACCCTTCATGGATGGTTTCATCAGCCTTCACAAAGTATTCCCTTGAAACAGGCTTAGAAGAAATGAAGACTGTTGGCAGCTATTCTCAAGTGTCTAAGTGCATAGAAAGTCTCAGCAATGGTTTGTACAAGTATAGTGGATCCCCAGATTTTGAATGTATTGACCCAGCACCTTTGAAGAACCCAGATAAGGCTAGTTTTGATATGGATGCACCTTGGAAAGGTGAAAAGACTCGACCATGGTGGCAGATTGCTGATGAGGACCAGCTGGCTTCACTGGTTGCAGAGAGAGCAACACAGCGCATTGAGAATTGTGATCTACCAAGGCCTACCCAGACAGTACGTATTAACAGGACAGAACCATATACTCACAAACATATAGGTGACTATGGGGGACCTTCATCTCCTGCAGGAAGAGTGTCACATCCTGCTCATGGACATTGTGAGCACATTGAGTGTAGCTATAGTACAGGAAGTACAGATGAGTTGGTTTTGTTATATGGTGATGGAGTTTGGGAACAACATGGAAGGAATGATACATATAGGTGTGCGTTCTTCAGCTTAGTTGCATTACCCTCATGGCATTAATTGTACTTTTTCCTATGTATCTGGACTTGCAGCTTATTTTGTTTCACTTCATATATGAGTATCTGTGGTATAGAAGATTCATCAACAGCATATTACAAATATAGTTAGTATGCAAGAAGATAATCAAGCTTGATAACTTTGGTTCTGGTGGTGGGATATGCAGTTCTAATTTAATATTGGTTTTTGTTGTTCAAACTTTATCATGCCTTAGTAAATTTTGCATGTCTATTGTCAGCAAGAGAGTGCAGAGTTCACATATATATACTATATACATCCTTTCTCAGAGTTTGAAGACTTTCAAATGTCCTTTTTTTTCATAATTTTGTTTAATATCCTGGTCACATACTCATTCCATCTCACTTCATTATGTGCAGTGCGGCTCATTATTTTTCTAGCAGTAGCACCACCAGATTGGAAAACAAACACACACTCCAGAATGCTTCAGAGCGAGACAAGATTTTGGAGGCACTCCGCCATTCACAAACCCGTGCTAGAGAAGCTGATATGGCTGCTAAGAAAGCGCACAATGAGAAAGACGATGTCATCAAGCTTTTGTTCCGACAGGCCTCACATCTCTTTGCGTGCAATCAGTGGCTGAAAATAATGCAGCTGGAGCATATTGTCCTGCAGCTCAAGCACAAAGAGCATCAGATAGCAGCCATCATACCTGAACTTCCATGGTTAACCCTAAAAGAGAAGCCTGCACATGGTCAGGAACAGAGAGATTGGACTAGGAGGGAAGGCAGAAGGCAGAAGAAGGGAGGCGGGTTCTTTGATGTGATCTTATTTGCTATTGGGTTAGGTCTTGCTGGAGCTGGGTTTCTTCTTGGCTGGAGTCTTGGGTGGCTGCTGCCAAAGTTGTAAAGTTATTGGTTTTGGAGGTAGCTAGCTAGGCATGTATTTTGCTGTGTAGGATCAATAGATGGAAGGCCAAGTGCAACCCTTCATGATAATGGTATCAAATGATCAAATTTTGTTAAGACCCAAGCATCTGTTGATTTGGAAACCATGATGGTGCAATGACGGGAATGAATGTCCAGTTGTCCACAGTGCACCAAGAGCATTTTTTTTTTCCAAATATTGTTTGTTGTAAATATGTGTGGTGTTGGTATCTCTGAATATTGTACATATGAATCGGTGTTTAAATTGAAGCTTTGACATCTGTTGGGTTGCGTGTTCAAGGGGAAAAAGGCTTGCCGCGTTCAGCAGTATATTCGGTAACGTAAAGAACTAAAGATGGTGTGGAATTCCTTTAATATCACACTATAAATTATGCATTACCTAACCGTGCTTTTATGGAAATTTCATAGATTTAACTGTAGGTTCTTTTTTTTTTTGCGAATTACACAGTACAAATAAAAACGCTCATAACGCACGCACACTCACCCCTGTGAACACACGCACGCAAACCTACCCCTATAAGCACCTCCGAAAAACTGCGCCGGAAATCTCGAATTAACGAAGTCACCACAGGCGCCTCGCTGTCGACGGGAACGTCGCCTACCACTGAAAGCACAACGCCGATAAATCCAGAAAAGGTGCGACAATCAAGATGGTTGCAACGTTCCATCCTCAAACCAGTTCTTGGGACTCCATCCTTTGTAGTATTTACCAAATAGATTAGTTCTTCTATTATGTTTAGAGAAGTTAAACTTTTGCCTTAAGTCAGCCATTGTCTGGTAATGCTTGTTTCTGCAAAATTGTACTAGAATTATATTCTGATATTCTGGTGTTATTTTCTTGTGGCAAGTATTTGGATTCCCTTTCAATTTAGTTGACAGTACTGCGCCTCCGCACAAAAAAGAACTGATTTCTGTTTAGATGCCCACGTAAGGCTTCCTGTTCGATCAGTATGCATTGGGAAGAAATTCCTTCAAGCTGTGCTAGCGTTGGGTGATCCGAGGAAATGATGGTGATGTCCCTTGTATAAGTGCCATTCTAACTGATGAACTCTATCAGGAAGATAAGAGTAGGATTAAGGTGGAAAGCAAAATTTCATCGGATGATCAGAAGGTACTATTAATTAAGGTCATGAAATTGATCATAACGGAGGGCATGGTTATGAAGCTTAGAATAAAAGTTATACGCTCTGTCCAAAAGGATTTTAATTCTTCAATAACTCTAAATTTTAAGTTTAACCAAATGTATAGAAAATACTAACATTATGTTTGGGGAAGAACTATCCGAAGGAAGACCTAAAAAACAACTATGAAACCTACTCCTCCCTAAAACAAAAGTGAAACAAATCTCTATTTCACCCGATTTGGAAAACTCAATGCCAAAAAACCGAAAGTAGGATTAAAAATGTTGTAAAAATTAGAGTACGCGAAAGAAGCAGTTCTTATCTATCTATTTCGTTGCCGTTATTTTTTTTTTTTGACAATAAAAACACTTTTTCGAAGCTGAAGCAAACACAGAGGCTTGTTTAGATGGCGGAAATGGTTCTAGTTCAACTAGAATCGAAAGAAATGGTCTAAACATATAGCGGTGAAATGATTCATGGTCAGATCCTTTCGGATCAGTTCTGTGTTTTATGTCTGGGATGAGTGGAACGACTCCACCATGGTTTCGTAAATTCAGTTTTTTATCTGTCCTATACACTAGCGATTGTATTTTTCTAGTTATCTTTTTTAAGTACAACATATTAAAATGTGTTGTAGATTAATTTCTTTGAACCATATTTTTATTTAGATGATTTCTTTAAGAAATACAATTTATTTTTGAACCAGATTTAAGCTTACGAGCCAAATAGTTTCATAAAATGATCTGGTTAAACTTTTTTTTAGAGAACCTAGCTTTCGGAGAGCTCCAACTAGCTCGAATCTTGACTTGTTTTGGCAGGACTTATTGCGGCTATGGCTGATTTGTCACGAGAGAAAAACACTATTCCATGATGGAAAAGCAGGAGTGATTCTAACTGATAAACTGAATCGAACAGATAGTGTCATAAAGTGATTAAATCATCTAAAATATCTACATCAGTAACTTCTTTTCATGTAGAATTGTTTTTTTTTTGTAACAAGCCTTATATTAATTGAAGTAATCACCTCTTAGCAGGCTTGTTCTCCCTGATGATGATGATTGGAATCAAAGCGGTGGCAACAATTCTGATCAGCTGCACAAGAGTTTTAGGTGACATACAAATGTTGCATGGTATAATGAGGAAACTTTACTCAGACTACTACTTGTAGAAAATGGCATTTGTTACTTGACCAACAATCAGGGTTTTAGGGCAAAAATGAAAGCAGCACAAATAATTTTAGGCTAGAGGAGAGAGAGAGATTTAGAACTATGGCACTGTTATTTGGAGACATTGAAAGCAGCACACAGATCTTAGGAGACAGTAGAGAGAGAAATAGAACCACTGCAATTATCTTTTGAATACAGATGGTGTGCTTACCTTGATGAAATACTTGTTCAGCAATTTCATGAAGACTGAACTGGTGGCCCCTCCATGGACTTGGACGTCTTGATCTGCGGCTTGGTGAAAGAGGCAAGGTAAAGCATTTGGTCCCCCATGTTCAAATGCACGCACTACATCTTGTAAAGGAGTATCATCTTCTTATTGTCTCTTGTTGAGATCAGGCAACTCCTCTTCTCGCTCTGCTGGTGCGTTTAAGTCTGGTATGGCCATGGACGGGGAATGTTTTCAAGTGATGCTGGCAAAGTTGTGGCTGTTAGCCTTTATGGACCACTGGATTGGAAAAATGGCGCTTAAAGATGTTGTTTGAATTTTTTTCTCTTTTGGCAAGTGTATGAGCCACTGTTTTGGCAAGCTGTTGTTTTGCCATCCGTGAAAATTAGAAGTGCACGTGGAAACGGGAATGTTTGTGTACTGTATCAATTGTTTATTAGAAAAAGTTTGCAGTTGGTGTGAATGGGTGTGTACAGTTTCATCTGTGAGTGGGTGGGAACGAACATGCAGGAGCTCATTAATGAACATGTCATCTCAGGTAAATAGTACATGTATGATTGGTTATAGAGCCACTGAGGTCTTTTGGCACCCCACATTGATTCGCTTCTCCCTCCTAGAATAACATGTATTCTGAGACGGAGGGAGTATACCAAACGGCTCTCCAGTTAGGAAAAAATTTCCGTAGAGATGGTCTCCGTAGAGCAATGATATACATTGTTAGTAAATTCACAACACATCATGCATCTAACATATAAAGATATTGAGAAATAGTGAAAAATTACATACTCTCTCAGTCCACAAATAAATGCATTTCTTTGATTTTTAGGATTCTTATTTGACCATTTATCTTATTTAAATTTTTTTAATAAATAGTATTTGTTTTGTTATGACTTATTTTATCGTTACAGATATTTTCATAATAATTTGTTTATTTTATTATTTGCACAAACAATTTAAATAAGATAAATAGTCAAACAAAAATTATAAAAGTCAAATAAATGCATTTATATGTGGACGACGGGAGTATCTTAAAATGGCTTTCCATGTTTTGCGACGTCTTCATCGTTTTTTTGGTTTTGTTTGTTTGTTATGTGTGTGGGGGGTAGGGGGGTAGGGGGAGTCCAGTCGAACTGCCAGAGCAATTTTGAACCAGATATAAAGTAGTACTTCCTTCGTCCTAAAATAAATGTCGCTATGAAAAACGTGTTGGTCAAATTTTCTCAATTTTGACCGAGTTTCTAGAAAATGCGTGTAACATTTATATCTCCAAATAAATATATTATGAAAGTATATTTAAAGATCTATCTAATGATATTAATTATATATTATAAAAATTAATATCTTTGTATATATACTTGGTTAAATATTAAAAAATTTTGACTTTTCAAGAAGTGAGAACGACATCTATTTTGGGATGGAGCGAGGGCTCCACAGACCAAAGTCCAGACGAACTGCCGGAGTAATTTTGACCGGATATAAAGTACAAGTCAACGGGCTCTCCGTTCCTTACGTCCAGACTCCGAGGTGCTCGCCATCACGGGCTCGCCGGCGCCGTCATTCCCAGCGTCGCCAGCGATGTTCGTCAAGTGTACCCTGAACCAACCTTCTGCAGGCTGCAGCTGCCTCTCGGCGCTGCGCAGGCATATCTTCTCCTGCGGTCCTGCCTAATCCTGACATGGTCGACCACAGCGTCATGTCCACCTGAACGTGGATGCATACCAGATGTTCACGGTAATGCCCCAGCCACGCCATATCAGCTCCCTTTCCGCAGACCACCTCCGCCGTGCGTTCCGTGGATCACGCACAGGCGTACCATATCGGGTGCGTCCAGGAACCGCGAGTACGCGCTGTCAATCTTACTGTGACTCGTGCCTCGTGGTCACAACCATGCCGTGTGACACTGTCGTTTTCCTTCTGTGTAAGGTTCGCTCCGGAGAAGCCGTCAGAGCACTGGTTCAATGGAGTGGCACGATTTTGAAGTGTGGACTGGGGACCCTCTTCTCAGCACGGCTGCCTGATTAAATTAGGTATCATGTTTCTTCCATGTCTTAAACTGATATGATTTGCTTGCTCAAGTACCCTTTGACTTTGAGCACACCTCATTGGTCTGGTGTTTATGTTGCTCGTATTTTCTTCACTGGTTAGGCCTTTCCTTAGTTTAGAAATTCCCAGTTCAGACAAAATGTTAATGGTTGCAGAATGAAAATGCAAATGTTCAACTTGGGTCCTCATCTGGACCTGCCGCCATCTCTGCCCATCATTGTCTTCTGAATTATGATGAGTCCAAGTTTGTCAGATTATGTGATTACAGTGTGCAGTATTGTCCAAAATGTAGAACATTGACATATGAGAATCTGTGAGATTTAAAGAAGCAAGAGTGGCTATGATGTGGAACCAATACACAATTGTGAATTGTTATGAACAATAAAAATACAAACTGGACCCCGTAGCTTTTCTTTCTTTGGCGATTTAATGAATCGCTTCAAAAATCACTATGTACTTATCTCCTAAGTCACATTCTTTCTTGATGAACTGGATAAAGTCCATGAATCTGTTATACTCCAGCTGCTCGTCCTAATCTTTCCCTTAGAATCTTCACCCCCATGTATCTGATCATCAAATACAACCAAAAAAAAAAAAAGAATATCAGTGTGTAAAGTCAGAATTGGTTTGATTGTAGACAAGAACTATATTAGTTTTTTGTTCTCTACCTGCCCATCATTAGGACTGTTGCTTGTGGGTTCGTTCCTGGTGAACTAAACAAAGTTGACCCATCTATCACACGGAGGCCTGAGATGCCAATCACCCGATAGTGTTGATCGACCACATTACCAACATGGCATCCACCATGGTAATGCCAGATGGTTGTTACTGTGTCCCTGCAAAACTGCTCCAAGGATGTGGTGTCATTTGTGTGCTTGGGTATCAAATTTATGTTAGCTGATACGCTCATATTGAGCAGTGTTTCCATTGGATATCCAGCACTGTTGGCAGTAAGGTTTGTGAAATGGTTTGTCTTCAATATTTTCTCGATTGTTTTTATCCCATAGACACATCGTCTAAGATCCTGTGGATGCTGGAAATAGTTGAAGGTGACACTAGGGTTGCTATCGATATCTGTGTCCACAAGTACTAAACTGCCAGTTGATAATGGGCCATCGATCTTCTCAAGAATGAATCCTCCATCAAATACTTCTTTGGGTAGGCTATATTTGTTATGTACATACTTTTGGATTTTATTAAAACTTCTTTGCTTTGGTGGAATTGTTGATAGTTGCCCAATCTGCAATGATGTTTCAGAACTCATTAGTGTAAGCTTGAAAGCTACCATGCTTCTCAAAATGGGGAAATGAACATATGCTGAACCCATTTATTTCCTTATATTAGCTCAAGAGAGTTTCTTTCTGTTCCTTGAGCCCCACTTCTTTCTGTTCCTTACAATACAGACACCCACACACTCAATATTCTAGAAACTTGTTCACGCCTTGTGATTACAACAAAAATATCGATGCTGCCCCTACTCTGTTCGCCGAAATATATACACTTCATGTGCTGACAATTGGGGGAGGTATATCGTTCTAAGTTAACATCTATTTGCTGAATAATATGAACTTCCGTGTACATGTAATCAGATTCCTGGTTCTTTTATATATCTTTCTTGAGCAACTACAAGTCTAAAACTATAAACTTAGATTAAGGAACAACAGCTTGGAAAAGTTGGGAAGTTATCTCTCATCAAGATAAGCAAATAGCTATTTTTCTTAAGATCAATAGTGTAGGGTGTTGTTTCTGTATAAAAATATTTAGTGTCATGCATCAGGATGCTGGCAACGATATAAGAAGTTTGAAAAAGCATATGCAAGTAAATAAAAGAAAAAAGACGCCAAACCTCAGCAGACATGATTCCATGGTGGCAATGGATGCTATCATCTGACTGGCTGAAACCACTGCTGGCTTCAATAAACACACCGGCATCCGTTATTCCGACAGTTTCAATCAAGGATTGCTTTGTTGGATTTTTCATAGGTACAAAGATTGAGTTCATTGGATTGTCTGACATTCCTTTACCCACATGTTCATTGCGAAGTACTACAGAAATATTGTGCTTATTAAGTTCATTCGTCGGTCCGATTCCACTGAGCAACAATAGCTGTGGGCTGCCAATTGCACCGGCAGAAACAATGATGTCACTACCTCTCTTCCTTTTGAGGAAGGCTTGGTGTTGCCCTCCATTCTCATCTTTGAATTGAACTCCAATAGCCCTCGGCTTCCTATTGCCTGTGTAAGAGATGAGGTTACTGTAAATAATGTCTTTGCAGTCCCACTTTTTCTTGCTTCAGCTATACTAATAACTTTTATTTGCTGTTGAACTGGGGGATTATAATAGCTAGGTGTTACTTAGAAAATAGTTACCTTGTTCCATGTTGAAAACGATCTTGTTCACGCTAGCATGAAGTAGCACCCTAAGGTTGTTAGGATTTCCAGCAGCAAGGAGGTCGGCAGCTGTGTGCCGGTACCCGGTCTCATCAAATATGGTGCCCCCAACTTTAGTTCCATAGAGGTGGTCATAAGAATATCCATTGTATGGTGAGACCCCTGCTTCCAGAAGCCCATCCCGGAGTGCAGCTTGCCAAGGTGCAACTTTGGGCCAATGAACAATCCTCTCTTCAACCCAAGGGTAGGACTGGTTGACCAGCTCTGCATCCCAGCCTGCTTGCTGAACGAAGCTGAAAGAACAAGCACATAAATGTTAATTACAAAATTATAACAGTAACATTCTGCTTGCACTATTGACATGACAGGTTCAGAAATAATTGTACATTCAGCAACAACTATCTAGAGAAGGAATTTCAGAGACAACTGGTATTGATCATTCCAATTGGGTGCTATGCATTCGTCAAGATTTTTAGTAACGTAAGGAATTCTGTGAAGCTATTCGTACTTGACTTTACCAAAACTTGGCTAGATTTTTCGTCATCTATGCTACCACATGGCAAACCTGCTTTCCTCTAGGCGAGTTGAACCATTCAACTGACTAACGCATGAAAATTTATAAGATATATATTACTCCACAATCACTGTCTATTTTTGCTTCCTGAAATTCCTAATAAATTTCAACGTTGTGATCTGAAAAAGTTCTTTATAGATATCCAGTCAGGTGCAGAGATAAATTTTATGGTAAGTGTGAAATCTGAAACTTTTATGGGCAAGTCTGCTGGAAGCTGAATCCATCTTGGTATGATCGTCATGGCTCCCATTTAACTGATAGTGTAAACAACAGCTGGTTAGTTCATGGGTAAACATGTTGAAGAAGTGCGTCTACTTGACTAAGTTAGGCTTCTTTCACTAAACATATTGGAGCTGAAACTTGACAGAGGTCAAATGGGCATAGTACAGAATACAGTATATAAGCATGTGACAATTGTGTACCTTGGTTTTGCCCGACTGTAGAAGCCGGCATTGATACAGGTTCCACCACCCAGGACCTTTGCACGGGCATTTATCACTCCGTCAGTGGAGATGAAACCTTGTGATGGCGATTGTGGTGAAACATCGGCCAGGCAAATGTGGAAGTTCTCCAGTAACGTGATGTTGCGGTTACTATATGGAGACCCACCTCTCTCCAGCAGGAGAACCTTGTACTTCTGGGACAGCGTGGCTGCCAATGGGCACCCGGCTGTTCCCCCACCGATAATGATATAGTCATATGCCTCATGCTGAAACATGGGAAACCTGCTTGCCTTCAGGAAGGGAGGGAGCTTCAGTTTGGTTAAATGATCTCTTCCTGCAAATTCAAGTGTTCCAGGTTATTTTCTGAAGTCGGTTGCAGAGTAAATATTTCAACCTCTTTATTGTCTGAACTGTTACTATTTGATTCTGGTTATGTTAACACTTAAGAACCATTCTTAGGTCCCCTGGTTATTACTTATTCATTCTACATGTACAAACGCCAAACAGGTACGCCTTTTGCTGCCCTTCTTTTCCGTGCCTTTACTTAACAATTTTTTGTCTCATTATTTGAAATTAAAGATGTTATAATCATGCGTCACTTAAGGACTATGAAACCATAGTAAAAAATCTAGAGAAAACGAATACCAAGCAGCATGGTTAGTCTGTACTAGTCTGACAGCACTTTATCCCAAACTTACTGACTTTTGAGTGAAACCAAAATGCCAAGTTAAACCTTGGGAACAGAAAAGGCTGACAGAGAGACAGACAGAAAGAATGAAAGGAAGCTCAAAGCTGACAATTATCAAACTCTAACATGTCTGAGTGGGATTGTGGGAACCTTTGATCACTACAAGGCCTTTCAAAAAACTGGAGCTCAACAGCGTGTTTCAATGGGATGATTTAGTAATGTCTAAGTCTCTGTGAGGCAAAGTGTACCTTGAGATGATCTGATGAAGCAGAGGAACACCAGGGCCTTGAAAACCGCCCCTCTACTGATCAAACCCATGGTAGCCCCGAGAGGAACCTGGAGGAGACACCGAGCTCAGTCAGTTGGCCTCTACTTGCCTTTGCCTTAAGTCCCTTTGCCCTTTCACCCAGACAGCTCTGATTCTCTGTACTAGCCTTCTTCCTGGTTTCCCTGCGATTTCGTCCACCGCACAACCATGAGTCTGCATTCCAATGGCTTTTGTAGGCAACATAATTTAGGGGATAGGGGGGTGCACACAATCAAGAGAGCTCAACCACACCATTTAAATGCCATTCAATGCACAGGCGGTACTGTTCTAGTACAACTCAGATTTATGAACTTCATCAGCCAACCAACCACAACTAAACTGATGTGAATATACCTACCAGCCCTGATTTACAGGCATGACAGGCGTGTGCTTCCTCTCATTTTGTCTCTCTCTCTCTCTCTCTCTCTCTCTCTCTCTCTCTCTCTCTCTCTCTCTAAATTCTAATTGCTTTCCCAATGTTTGTGCCTGAATGGTTGGCAGCTGTCAATTAGCAGAGCCTTTTTTGAGTGCAGTTTCCTCCTTCATCACTAACCACTGCTACATTGAGCAATGGCGACATATTGCTGGCAGATACTATCTGGTATAGTGGTACTAATCCTCGCAAATACCAATTTGGAGCATTGCCATTTTTATTTTAGAGCCTGGATGCAAAATTACGTTTTTGCATCATTTGGAGCATTTTCATTTTTATTTTAGTGATTGTATGGCAGCTAATTAGCATTCATTGAGCGTTTATGGAAAAGAAGATTATCCTGTCGTGGTGTCTCAATAAACAGCCTACTAGACACTAACCGAGCATCTTTTTAAGACCCTGTTTGGATGCTCAAGTATCCTCCCCAATCTATGTGAGTTAGAGTGATTTGGTGTGGAATGTAAACTAAATTCCACATCAAATCACTTCAACGCATATGGATTGAAATTGATACATGGGCATCCAAACAAGGTCCAAATAGGTGAAAGCACAACGCATGGTGAAATGTTTTTTTACCTTGCACCTTCTTCAGGTGCATATGTATTGGCCATGAAGTGAAAGTATTCTTTTGTCTATGTTGCCCAAACATGGTTAAGAGGTTACATTACAGACACATGGATACAATAATCTTTGAGAAACCACTGACACAGGTTAACAAAGGTGAGACGCGCTGCTGTTCACAGCAGATTGCTGTGGGGGTTATGGAATTGTACAACTTAATTACTCGCCAAATGATGGGCAGTCATTAAGGCGTGCAGAAACCCCCGCCCCCGCCAAAGACCAAATGGAGTACCCGTCCCTGATCTCTGCGAACACATCTGTGTCGTGCTCTTAGAGTCCCTAAAGATCGTCACATTCCTCCGTTTCCAAATGCTCCAGTGTCAGAATTGCCGAAGTGTGTGCCAATTTGGTCAGCTAGCATATCTTAATAATAACAATTATATATATGAAGTAAGAAAGTGAGTTGAATAAATGGATTTTCAGGAGTCTGAACATTAGTTACACGGAAACCTAATTTAGAGAGTATCTTAAAGATGCAAAATAAGGAGCATATATACCTCAAAACAAAATAATTTGGACTCAATCTTCTCCTTCAGCCTCTGCAATTTCATTCTACTTTGGCTATGTCTGTACCCTAGACAGCTTACCTTGTACCGTTTATAGAAGGCTGGAGATGTTATTTTCAAGAAAGACAATACACATAGTTGGTGTAGAAAACAGAATCTTTAGGCTGATAGATAGAATGATCATTGGACTGCTATTGACAAGTGGCAAAATGATGGAAGATAATGAGGCCCAGGAAGAGCCACGTCTCTTAACATCCTTTCCCATACCAGTCAGATAAATGTTAACAAGACATATACCTTAAACGAAAGAGATATCAACACAAACCTTCTTTGAAATTTGAATAATCCAATCATGTAGCCAAGATACTTAAGTTCAAGGACAAATTATTATGATTCTGTACTGTTAATGCATTGTCATTGCCACACCTCAAGCAGTGATATTGTAAGGTATGTATGTCGCGTTTAGCCGGTGAGGGTACACTAGATTGCCTAGGCAATTCAATTTGACAGCAACGGATGGACGGTATCGGTTGAACTTATTGATCTTAATTTTTTTTCCCCTGAAACTTTATTGGTGTTAACTCGATACTCGACTGTACTAAGTATCAAAGCAAATATACGTCACAGTCACCTTTTAAACGATGTTCTTCAGTGCCGTCCTGCAACATACATGGACCCTATGCCAATTTCTAATATAGGCCCTTAAGCTAACTGGAATACCAGATGATAACAAAGATAGTAATAGTGATTTCTGTTACTCTAAATGGCTCTGGATCCAACAAGAGATCTTGCGTAATAATTGTTCTTAGTTCTTTTATGGCTGTCACATCAATGGCCAAATTAGGGATGCTCAATGACAAGAGAAGTAAAAGATTTTCTTAAGCAAAATCTTAATCTCACATGTACCTTAACTGTGTGCAATTAGTTCCCATCTCATCCTTTTAATTTTTAAACCAAGGTAGCATTAGTTCATAGGTCAACCTATCAGGAGGCCAAGAATTATTTTTTTAAGGAACCGGCAGGAGCTCTGTCGCTCAATTACGTAGAAAAGCAACGATTTATGTACAAAAGCACCCAAGGTGCCCAACCCATGGTCCTAAGACCGAACAGGAAAAGCCCCCACTCCTAGCTAGGCTGCACACCAAAATTCAAAGCCCTCTCTGTCTTTGCACTATGTCCTCTTTAGTCAAGGAGGCGACCTGTTGAGCGGTTTGAACAAGTTTTGAAATATTCTCCTATTTCTTTCTTTCCAAAAATTCCACATGATGTAAATCACCAGTCTCCGTTGAAGTGCCTACGATGCTGCTTTGGCACCCGTTTTGCCTCTAGCTCCCACCATTCGGCCAATGAGGCAGGGTCATGTTGTGGCCATTGCATTGCAAAATTTTCCTAGGACAACACTTGATCCCGCACAGCTTTTGCAAAGGGGCATAGCAAAGATAGATGCAAACCTGTCTCCAAGGTACCATTGCACAATACACAATGGTATTGGTGCGGCCAGTTTCTCTTTTGAAGATTATCCGTCATGAGAATTTTGTTGTGGAGGAGGATCCAGGTGTGAATTTTGTATTTGTTTTCCACCCGCGCCTTCCAAATGAGTTCACGCTGGAATTTCCTGTGTGAACCATGGAGCTGCATCCTATACGCTGAGTGGGTGGAGTAGTTGCCGTCAAGCGTCCACTTCTAGGTAATCGTGTCCTCTACCTCGGGTTGCAGCTGCACATCGTGTAATCTGATCCATAAGCCAACAAATTCCTGGACATGTGTGGTCGTTGTGATGCGCCTACGTAACTACCTGATCCAATTGCCGTTGTGCAATTCCTAGTGCACCGTCCTGTTTTTTCTGCGTACAAGCTTAAATAGGTTGTGCAATTCCTGGACATGTGCAATTACTCTGCTAACTTCTAAGGTTTCTGCTGTAGGCAGACAGTAACAAAGTGGGAACAAAATTTGGGTGAGACAAGGAATCAGTCTTTCTAGGGAACTGGTATGAATCACTGGAGTGGGTTCGTAAGGTCAGCAGTTCTTGTGCTAGTTTCTTTCTATGTATAGAGTATAGACCACCCCATTCCGAACCTGTGTGGGTCAGATCACAACTTCCTCCGCCCATTTGAATTAAGGTCCTGTTTAGTTGCCAAAAAGTTGCAAAATTCCCCGTCATATTGATTGTCCTTTACGCATGAATGGAACATTAAATGAAGTAGCAGTTGTTGCATGTTTGTACTTTTTGCATGGCTTTCTCGAGACGAATCTTTTGAGTCTACTTGGGCCATGATTGGACACTTATTGGAGAAGATTCCCTGCGTGCTACAGTGAACTTTTTACTGACTTTTCGGCAACTAAACGGACCCTAAATGGCTTGAAATGTGTAGGGGACCTCCTAGCTCATACAACTTGGATGCCTAGACCATCTCTTTCTCAACTTATCACAAGTCCTATAACATACAGAGCAGCACAGCCCTTCCAAAAAAGAAAGAAAGAAAGAAAGAAAACCAGCTGTATTACAGCACGTATCGTTCAACCAAAAGGGCAGGTCACATGGTCTGGAGTTCGCACATCATGAGCAAGGTTGGTTTTGAAGATCTCAACTGTTTAGCTTGTACCCCAGTAATCAAGTGTCCGTAGCAGAATTACAGTTTCTTGCACAATGATTGAAGTGTTCAATAGAAAATCTGGGGTGTGCAACGAAATTCATAAAACTGCAGTCGTTTTCTTAACAGTGTTCTTAGACCTAGCTAGTATGACACCAGATAAAAGTGCATTGCTGCTGGAAGCTCTTTTTTTTTTTTTTGCCTGTCTTCCAGATAAGCCTATGAAGAAGCTATGATCAAAATACTTTACTGTAGACAGCAAGTGTTCAAATGATCATTCATTGTGCATTAATATTCTGTCTGCAATGCCAGCTTGCAAGAATGTTGAAGCGAGCACATCAACAACTCTTTCCACCCGCTAATATTCAGCAGGTGTTGCGTGGCAAACTGGCAAGTGGCCGTTCATCCTCCTTTCTCGTCTGGAGAAAGCAACTGTTCTCCCTGTGATTGTGAAGTGGAGTCTGCACTGGGGCTGATGGTTGCAGTTTAACACCCTCCACAACCATAAAATGCAAATGTTAATGTGATGCTGATATTAGTAATATAATAATAATTAATAAGCGCTAGGCAAGACAATCATAAGGAGACAGAAATCATGAAAGAATTAACGTGGTGATCTGCGCTGTGTGATCTGGCCCTGTTGGCTATCCATTTATGGTAGCAACCTCTCGCAGCAAATCATTCAATTTTCAAGCCGTGCAGTTGAGCTTCATGTGCCCTGCGGGATGCCTCTGTAGCTTTGTACTTCCCTTGGAAGTTTAGGTGTGCCAGAGCTGCTAGGCCCAGGTCATGGACGAGTTACCGCTACACCAGCGAAAATCAAAATATTGGATTGGATGCCAGGTTTTACAGTTCATCGGATTCAGAGAAGCTTGTTTTTCCGTGGACATCACGTACTATATGCCATGGATGGACATGGACCATTGCATTCATTGCATGTATTTGCAATGGATGATCCGGTTCTTTGCCGCCAAACCTACACCCTGTTTGCTTGAACTTATCAGCCAGAATTGGCCAGCTATTCAACAGTATTTTTCTCTCACAACAAATCAGCATCAGCCGACTTATCAGCCTAGCAACCCAACCAGCGTTGTTCTGTATTGTCGTGCTCCCTCCAATATACGATGTTTATACTGTATTGTCTTTATAAATGTTTTTTAAAAGACCCAAACCTAAGGCCTTGCGCAATGTGTTCCTGGAGTGAAGCTAAAATTCTCTTTCCACTTGAGGCACCACTACCAACATTGATGCATGAAACGAAAGATTCTGGAGCGATGCATGTTGAAGCAGTGCCCATTCATTAAACGAGTATTTTGTTTCCTTTTGAACCATGCACATGTGAGAGATGGTAGATGAGCCTTTGCACTTCGGACTCCTTTATTGTTTTCTATTGCTTTACTGGCTCTAGCAATCAAAACACACGTTGCAGCATACATAAGTGATACCAGTCTTTTGCGTGTGGGGCCTAGAATTTTGCAGGCACCACTTCCACGCTGTGGAAGCCCTAAGAGTATTTTTTTTAACCGACATAGAAACTCTTATTTTTTAAACTACCGAGATAGTTACTCTAGAAGAAGACATAAGCATATTCTTTTTTTTTGCCGGTAGTAGTTTGCTGCTTCATGTAATAATAAATTGTATACCATCATCGCTAGGGATAATATAAAATGGTCAGAGTTAGTTAGGAAAAAAGGCTTTGACCACTTTTAATTTCGCACCCGGAAACAAAAACTAAATTGCAAAATATGGCCAGGAAAACAAAATCTTTAAAATGGGATATGTTGATAAAGAAATAATGCTATCGAAAATAGGTCAGAAACTTTTTTTTTGAAGGAAGGATCTTATTAATTCATAATCATTAAATCAAGTTGATACAATAAATATAATCCACTTTCATTATCTTAGAAAAATGAATCAACTTCCGGCCTCTGCAAAATTACACAGCCTAAAAAAAGAAGAGACTAGCACTCTAATGACTATCAATCCTGAGACTAGATTGTCACCCTTATGCCTGAGAGAAAAATAACGTAATTGTTTGCCCTAAATATTGCAAACCCGTTGAATCATGTGAAGTGTGCTTCTGGAGGATAGACCACATGCAAAGCAATGGATAACCGAATGTACCACCTACACAGGTGGATAAAAACCAAGCTATTTTTGCATAATAACCAAAGCAACAAGTAGATGCCGCCCATAGCTGAATTAAAAGTTTAAATCCCTCCCAAACCCCTGGAACCAACATCCAAACATATGAGAAATGCTACAAAGTTGAGGAAGAACTAAAGTAACATGTATGCAGCCCTAAACGCCATGCAAATGACACTCAAAGAAAAGGTGTTTAATTGTCTCAATTTTATGGCAAAAGTAACACTTTTCGCTATCATGCCAATTGCTTTTGGCTAAGTTCTTTTTGTTAAGATAACAACCACTATGAAGATACCAAAGGAAAATCTTTAATAAATAAGTTTGTTTAAGTTGTGAGTATCTTGATGAACCGGAGCTAAATAATGTGATTTCACTTAGAATTGACTCTTTGGATTCAAATTCCAACGAAAGACATCATGGTGGCCTTGTATCAACGTAACATTAGCAGTTGTGTGTGTCCCTAAAATGTTTAGAGGTGATACTAAAGACCTCAATTACATTCTTCTTGTGTCTAGTAATGTTGTGTAAAAAAAAGATATTGCTCTCTCAATGGTAAGGTTCCCAATCACTTGTCCTCCCAAAATCTCACTTGAGACACATCTTTAGTTGTGAAGCATCCAAAACAAAGGAAATCTTCTTTCATCTTCATAAGACTAGCCCAAAAATATGACTTGCCATTTTCCCAATAGTACTGGGATTGGCTTAAGCCCAATATATTTATTTCGAATCATTTATTGACATCTCCTATTTTGATGTAAGTAACTTGAAAAGCCATTTACTAAGTAGGACAATGTTTTAAATATCTAGATAATAAACTCCTAATTTCCCTATCCCTTTGGTTGGCAAAGTATGAACCATTTGGCAATGCGATAATTCTTTTTTTGTTTGTCACTTTACCCAAAAAAAACTAGAGAGAAACTAGTCTAGTTTCTCGAGAACTCCTTTTGGTATTGCAACGAAAGAAATCATGTATACTGTAGCCTTTCCCTTAACTCAAAATGTTCCTCCACTTTTCTCCAATTCGCTGTCCTTAGTTTTCTAAAGTGAATCGGATCTTGGGTGTCGCGGGTTTGTAACCAACTAAAAAAGTTGAGTATCATGTTCCACCGCATCTTGGGTGTCGCGGGTTTGTAACCACGGCAAGAATCGGGTCTGTTTGTCGAGGTCGATGTGTGGGTATCCGGTAACTCGGACACTTAAAACATGCCGGAACAAAATCTGTCCTAGTTCTCGGCTACCAAGTCAGATTGAGTGATCAAAGACCTGATCCCCCTCTACACGACCCAATGAGCCCCTTATATCCTGGGGAAGACATAAGTTACATTAGAATGGTCTTTTTAGTGACTGTGCGCCCAGAAGAAGATTACATGTAAAGAAAAATGCAATGGTTCAGTCAATGAATGACACCTGAACAGCGCAAGAACAAGCTAAATTTTGGTTGCAAATTATTTGAGCGCCTAATTGGAGCTGTCTTTATGTACGATTTAACACAGATTCAAATCTGTAGAGCGGCGGGGGGGGGGGGGGGGGGGGGGTGTATCCACGCTGTAAATCAGATTTTCATGTGATTAGCAAACGAGCAGCTTCTTTACAAGTACGGATTTCTTCTCGTTTTAAACTGAAAACTTCAATGATATTTGAGGATTAACCTGATTCGAGAAATTAACGTAACAGCACCAGTGGTCTAGTGGTAGAATAGTACCCTGCCACGGTACAGACCCGGGTTCGATTCCCGGCTGGTGCATTTTTTAAATGTCTTTACTTAATCTACCTGACTTCGCGAACTTCTGTATAATGGTGTGCTACCTATAGGTCTATCAAGGAAGCGTACATCTATATCTACATGACTTCTCAAACTTGTTGTACTGGTTGCCAGATATGTACTGATACTATATTTATTTACGAATAGTTGTTAGATACAAATAAGAATTATCTCACTTACGAATACAAATACACTTAAATCAAATACCAAAGGGAATGCTGATTATCTCGATTACGAATACAATTGAGTTGAATACGGAAGAAGTTGTAAGAGATTAAGAATGCTGTTTTTAGTTGTTATGCTAAAAGGGCTCTAGGACCGGATGGTTTATCCTTTCTCTTCTACCAAAAATTTTGGGGTCCAATTAAGAATGATTTGGTAGCAATGTTTGATGACTTCCATAAAGGTAATTACATTGTGCATTAGTGACTCTAATTCATAAGGTGGGGGAGGCCACCAATATGAAACAATTTAGACCAATTAGTCTTCTTAATTGCAGTTTTAAAATTTTATCCAAAATACTCACCATTATGATGACTGCTATAGTTCAACGAATTGTGGCTCCAAGTCAGTCAGCTTTTATTAAAGGTAGATATATTTTGGAGAGTTTAGTAATAGCTCATGAATTAGTTCATAGCATTCACAAATCTAGTGACAATGGAGTAATTCTCAAATTAGATTATGAGAAAGCCTACGATAGAGTCAGTTGGTCTTTCCTTTTTGAAATGCTAGAAAGTAGAAATTTTAGCCCTAAAGTGATTAACTGTATTAGGCAATTGGTTGTTGGTGGCTCCATAGGTATTATGGTTCATGGAGAGGAGACTGCCTATTTCAAACCTAGGAAAGGCCTTAGGCAGGGAAACCCTCTATCTCCTTTTCTTTTTAACCTAGCTGGAGATGGGTTATCCATAATGTTGTTCAAAACAATTAATAAAAATCTAGTTAAGGTTCTTCTAGAAGATTTTAGGCCAGGAGGTATAGTTTTCTTGCAGTATGCAGACGATACTATTTTGTTTTCTAGAGCAGAGGAATCAACGCTTAGGAATTTGAAGTGTGTTCTCATGTGGTACGAGCAAATTTCAGGTATGAGAATCAATTTCCATAAGAGTGAATTAGTGCCCATTAACCTGGACCTGAATGAAGCTCATAGATTAGCTCATATTTTCTCTTGTCCTCTTGGGTCATTCCCTGTTAACTACTTAGGAGTTCTTCTCAGCTTTGACAAACTGTCTAGAGATGATATCCAACCTTTAGTGGATAAAGTCCTGAAAAAAGTTGCTGGCTAGAGAGGTAAAATTTTGTCTTTGGCAGCTAAGTCTTGTCTAGCTAGTATTCCAGTGTATCTCCTATCTTTCATTAAGTTTCCTAAATGGGCTATCAAGCTCATCAACGCTCATATGGCTAACTACTTATGGAATGATACCAAGGATAGTCACAAATATCACTTAGCTAATTGGGAGTTAGTCACAATGTGTTAAGACCATGGGGGTCTGGGGATTCCTAACCTTAGGGATCTTAACATTAGTCTCCTAGCGTCTTGATTAAAAAGGTACAATTCTAATAAGGAAAAACTCTGAAAAGAGTTGATAGATTTCAAGTATGATACTTTAAAACCAAATGTCTTGTTAACCAGCTCTGTAGGAGCATCTGATTTTTTCAAGGGCTTTATGTGGGCTGTACAGGTAGCAAAGATGGGTTATAGGTGGAAAGTAGGGAATGACCAGAAAATTAGGTTCTGAGAGGATAATTGGTTGGGCTCTTCTAGTCTAGCTATACAATTTTGGCCCATCTATAGATTAGTCCATGAGAAAGGTCGTACCATTGCTGGCCTCTAGGATGGGGTCAACTTGAAATGCACTTTTAGAAGAAATTTGTCTGAGACTCTCTATCATGACTGGACAGAAATTATAGAACTTATTTCTAGTGTTCAGTTCTCTAACGAGGAAGATGAGATGATCTGGCAGTTCTCTTCGTCTGGAATCTATTCCTCACAATCTCTTTACAAGGTAATAGATTTTAGAGTGGTCAAACCTGTTCATGTTTCAGCAATTTGGAGTCTGAAAATTCCTCCAAGGGTTCACTCTTTATTTGGCTAGTGGTTAACAATAGATTTTTAACTATGGCCAAAAGAAGGAAGGTGGAAGATGAGAGTTGTTTTGTTATGTGCTGAAAATGAAACTATTAATCATATTTTTTCGAGTGTGTGGTTGCTAGGCAATGTTATTCTGTCATTTCTGATGTTGTTGGCTTTAAAATAGGGTATGACTTGATAGATATTGGAAAATATTGGCTTAGCAACAAGAAGCATTGTTTGGCTAATATGGTTACTGCTGCTATTATCTGGTCTATTTGGAAATTTAGAAATGTTCTCTATTTTCAGCATGTAGAGTGGAGAAGCATGGAAATGCTGCTCTTCAAGGTTGTTGGGAGGTTACAGAACTGGTTGATTCTCTGCCCAGCAAACAAGAAATATCTCCTCAACACACTTCTAAACAGGATCAAGGAGGCTGCTGGAAGAAATCGCTGGCTACTAGATGTGAGCTGCAACCCTCTCTGAAGTTTCACAAGGCTGCAAATGAAGAAGCTCGCCTGACAAGTCATGACAAGCTCCAGCAAGGCGTTGGGTCTTCTGTTACTCGAGCCTTGGTTCCCTGGTGGAAGGAGTTGGACATTTCTCTCGGTTTAGCTTAGGTTGCTCATTAGTTCTGTCTGCTTCTTTGGTGGTTGAGGAAACCGTTTTCTTTGGCTGGGTCTGTGCGGTTTGTGCGGTGATCTGTTTTTTCTCCATGGTAGGTGGAGCATGTTTGAACTTAAAACCTGTGCTGTAATGAACTTGGGTCTTTTGATATCAATTGAAAGGCCGAGGCTGTGTGCCCTTGAACTCTAAAAAAAAAAGTTGGATGCAGACAGTGTTTGTAATGGTCATTTCTTTTCTTCAGATATGTGAGTAAAAGCAATGTTCAGGCGTTGTCCAGGGAACTTTGTACACTTTCACCTCGTGTATTGCAATGCTGAGCTGGGGAACACGATGTTCTCTCTTTTTATTTATATATATATAATAATAATAATAATAATAATAATAATAATAATAATAATAATAATAATAATAATAATAATAATAATAATAATAATAATAATAATAATAATAAAACGAGAAGATTTTTGGTTTTTTTTTTCGTCCACCCTTCCTAACTACACCCACAGCCTGACCGAGGAAATCGAAGTCCCTGACGGCTACGTGATGGACTCCTATTCCCCCCAAACACAAAATCCGTTCCAGGCGCTGGGGCAGCCATAGCCCATGAGAATGTAGGCGAGCTGGCCTAGCAGGACAAGCCAGAGTCTGCGATGCATTCAGGCCCACGAGGGCACGTGGCCGGCGGCCCATGCATCCTGTTAGTGATCACAGGATAACGTAGATGAGATTGGTTAGATGCTGCGACTCGGAGGCAGGCAGGCATCGCGCGCGGCCCATCGGTTCGGCTTCAAGGCTTATTTTTGCAACTCCATTAGTACCATATATGGCAAAGTGCAAGAGAACAATCCGGTGACATACAAATAAAACAAGAAACATACTACTAACAAAACTCATAATTTTCTTGACTTTTTTGATAAAAAATGTTAATATGCAAGATTGGTTATGAAACCAATTGAGTAACGAAAACTTATTTTAACACTCTCCAGTTGTAACACACGGTCACTAATAATTATATTGACGAAAATTTATTTTGATACTCTTCTACCGGAGCATAGCACAACGTACTCAGTAGACATCTAGAAAAAGATCAAATAAGCTTACCCTTTTAAACATGACAAAATATCAAGCACTGATAATTTCTCTAGACTTATTCAAATAATTTCAACTATGAACAGATGTATATGAAACAAAAACTAAAAAAATGAAGCATGATATAGTTCAGTTAATTGTTGAAAGATGAATGTCTATTGTTGAGGACTGAGGTAAATTAGTTCTAGGCCATGTTTAACTTGTTTGTTACTTGTTAAAACTGATTAATTATTTGTTAGAGTTAGACATTCTTTTTATCCCGTTGCAACGCACGGACATATGTACTAGTAAATATAAACTAACAAAAACAATATTCCAAAATTATATGTCAGCTGGTCTGAACAACGGAGCAAAAACAACATTGTGCCAGCTGCGGCGGGCACACACACCGGCTACCGCGCTGGCGTCGGGGAGCCCAGGGCGTGGGTGTGCTTGAGGATGGAGTTGAGCCTCTGCAGCCTGAGGTCCTCCCGGAACTGCCGGATGAAGAGCTCCGCGCGCGCGTTCAGCTCCGCCTTCCCCTCAAGCGCCGCCTCCCCTGCCTTTGACACCCTCCGCCGGTCCACCGCCACCTTCGCTGGCTTCTTCTTCTTGTGGTCCATTGTCGTTGTCGGCAACGCAGCAGGCGCGGCGGTGGCAGAGGCTGCTGCTGGCTTCGCACGATGCCGCCGAGCTAGCGCGTAGGCCTCGTCCAAGGTGATGGACTCATCATGGTCTTGCTCCTTCTCTGCCTCTGCCACTGCGTCTGCCTTGTCCTTCTCCTCCTTCGCCGCCTTTGGCAGTTCCGGAGGCGCATGGACCTCCGTTGTTGCCACCGCCACAGGCGCGCTTGGTTGCGCGGTGGTGATCGCTGCCGTCTCGCCGGCTGTTGCGGCCACATCCTGTGGATTGCGCTCAGACGCGCGCAGCTGAGTCGAGGACGCGGACAGGGACGCCGCCTCGGCTTGTCGCGATCGCGAGCAGCAGTCCGAGGCAGCAGCACAGCTCTCATCGATCGGCAGCTGCCCCGCGGGAAAGACGAAGAAGGACCGGAACCGGTCCAGGACCATAGAGGACCCGCTGCGGCAGAGCCTGCGCCGAGACGCCCCGGCCTGCTGCGCGCCGCTGGTAGACATGACGGCAATGGCGCCGACGACGGCGTTGACGAAGGTGAACCACGCCGCGGCGGAGCTGAGCCACGGTAGCGACGGCAGCGGCCACCACGACCACGATAGTAGCGTTAGAAGAAGCGCCATCCGAGGCGAGCTCTGCCTCTGCTTGCTTGAGTTTGCGTATGTATTGCCACCCACACGCACCCACAAGAAAGGAATGCGAGCTGTGCTTTGTGAGTTGTTGTAGGAGCAAGATCAATATATCGGCGGGGGACTGGATGTTGGGTGACGGACAGGCTGCCGCGGAGGAGAAGAGGAGGAACATGTGAAAAACGGGCGGGACAGGTAAGCCGCGTAGATCCGCCGCGTCCTTGTCCCAACTCGGAACGGCAAAGAAGAGGTGGGCGTCGCTGTCCCTTCGCTTCTTTTGCATGTGTGGACAGTGCCCACGGCAAGTGGCACACGAGCTTTCAGTTAACTACTATAGTCTAATCCAGCCGAGTAGGCCTGCAGGGGCACACCACGGCAACCAGCGAGAAGATTCGCCCTGGGATTAGTTTGATTACCTCCAAATTACGTGTCTGCTTTTTTTTAAAACCAATCATGTGGAGAAGCACTAGTTCGGAGTTCCGACGATGACTAGTGTCTAATTTAGACTCGGTGAGACTCTTGTCCCATCTCTATCTCTATCTCTATGTAACGAAAGTAGCACCAATCTTGTCCTGGGAGCGTGCCACGTCGTCCGGAATTCGCGAACCGTCCGATCGGGCGGCCGAACGGCTCAGATCGGGCGAATCCCAGCCAATTGCAAAAAACACCTCGAACTCTTACCAAAATAGAACCCGCAGTCCATTCTCCTCTCTCAGGTTTTCTTGCAATGAAGCCTTTAGGGTTTCTCAAAATCAACCCGCCGTCCAGGCCATTCTATGGGCTGGCCTGCCACCCGCGACCGCGCTACGTGGGCCGAGCTGGGCCAGATTCGGCCCAAATGTCTATCTCCTTTTTGTGTCTTTTATTAAGTCTCATGGTAATGCTGATTTTGTTTATTTCATACAAAAATAATTATAACTTCTAAAATCATGAAAAATTTATGTGTAGTCTCTCCATGATATACTATATGTAGAAAAATTATAAAACTTAGAAAATAAATAATTTTGAAATAATTTAAAATAATCTCTTTATATTAATAAACCTTCCATGATTTCTACATATTAAAATACTAAACAAAAAATTATAAAATTTGTTTTGTGGCTACTTTATGATATTTCCAACCTCTACAAAAATTTTGAGACATATTTGAAATATTTCAACAATTATTATCTTATGCTTAGTTAACAAATTAATTTAGAAAAGGAGCTCATGGTTGATCTTTATAGCACCCGAAATGTATACACAACAAAATGAAAAATCCATACTTAACATATACAATCATCCACAAACGAGAATTTCAAATAACACGAAAAACGCTAACAATTTCATAAAGAACAATTTAAGCTACCATTATTCATACTCATATGCCTAACTAAAAGAAAATAAATAAATATCTAACATGGTCATATGTGACTTTAACAATAGTCATAGCCACGCTGCTTCTAGTGCAGTACGAATAGTGAAGATAGAAATATTTATGTAGCTGGTGCACAGCCGGTACCGGCTGCACCAGCTTTAGCTTGTTTAAATTTCACTAGTACAAGCAAAAGCTCTATGTTGACATCATGGAATTTATTTTTACAAGGCGGATTTAATTAACGTGCGTCAGTAGAAATAAACGGTGCAGACAGATTTAGACCGCCTGGGGGTAAATCGATAGGTAGAGAAAAAGGGTAATGACACCAACAACACAATAAGTATTAAGATAACTAAAAGATAACTAGTAGAGTATAGCTAGGTGGGAGGACAACGAGTAAGTATAAGACTCTTATGACACTTACTTTACTCTTGTGACTACCCTATCAAATAGATGATTTATACTAAGATAGTTACCTTACTACTGGTGGGCAGGGGGTAGTGCGAGACAATAGAGGACAAAATCTCTACCCGAAGCGCCTACACTTTTATGGGAGCCTACCTTTTAAGAACTTGTCTAAAACACGTGGAGAGATACTAAGACTAGACAGGGCTGTTCACCACCTGCTAGCACCCACAAACAATCCGTGCGACAAGCGGCTAATCAAAGGCAAGATCTAGTCTAAGCACCACGATTACACTAAGTCTCACTATTCTAGCTGCGTACCAACAACTAGAACACCCTATGACAGGCGATGAACTAACGCACGTTGAGTTGGGACAGATCACTATCAGGTATAAGACAACTATAGAATAAGATAAGACACAATAATACTATAAAGAATAGTAAAGACTAAGTAAGAACTTAGTGAAGTAAAGTAAAGATAATATATTGAAAATGATAAAGTCTTGTAGAAGGAAAGGTACAAGAGTTATACCAGACTCTCCAGTAGACGACTCCGGAGACTTCGAGCGTAGCTCGACTCGACTTTTAACTCCCACACTAGACTAATACTACTACTAAAGAGTAGAACTTCACTCTACCTTACTTCTTGTGTTGTATGGTGTGTCTTGAAGAGGAGTGGGCAGCCTCTATTTATAGTGGAGGATGAGGGGGTGCCACGTCAGCGATCCGTGTGCTCCTTGCATCTCCACCCTTGGATCCACTGCCTTGTAACCGCCTCAAGATGGACGGTTTTGGTGATTTGAGCACATGGGAAACATGCTTGGAGTCGGTGGAGGCCAACCGACCTGGCTGGGCACCAGGAAGGGTTCGGCCGACCCCCCTATGACTGGTGGGCCCAGTCAGGAGCTTCTAGAAGGAGTCCCTACCAGTCAGTGATGGTGTAGGTGGCCTAGGCCCACCACCGTGGTCCCCACCTGTCATAGAGACTCCCCTGGTCTTTGTTATGTCTCGTTTGGTTTGTTTCACGCCTCAATCCGTGTGCCTTTGATCTCCACCGTTGAATGAAAGCACAAGTTGATCCGATGGATGAAATGACTTGGTTGGAGTGTCACATGGATCCTGCCACGTCACCAGGGCCAGGTGGGCCCCATGGGCAGTTCGGCCGACCCATGGGTAGGCCCACCTTGGCTCTGATCTCTTCTATTTGATGGTATGCACCATGTTGAAAGTTGGTGGCCCGGGGCAACATGACATGGTTCGGCCGAACCATGTAGTTAGCCCGTAGCTACTCACTTTGCACTGATTTGGTGTTCCCTGCAATCACAAGCTAAGAGTACAAGTGGAACTCGTTATTGATAAAATAAGCTCATGTTGTGTTTATTCTCCCTTATATCCGAGGGCTGTTGACGGTGTTTAAATGTAGAATTTATGATATATCCA